>OW388296.1:17791973-19004843 GCA_936450465.1 Gibbula magus
TTTATTACTCAACCGTGGTGAGATCACTCATTAGATAACAATGAGTTGGTTACACACGTGTGATACCACCGCGTGCTGCTGTAACGTCATAATCGGCGTGTGACTTCACAGTCGTATTTGGTTGATGTCATAATGTAAGCCGCGCGATTGCAATAGCAAAAGCGTCGCTAAAAACGACATTCTTGCAATTCAGCGCTATTTACATCATTGAGTAATAAATAAAATACTAAACTCGGTCCCGTTTGATAACATGTTTATGAAACTCGTGAATGGCATTGGTATTTAACTCGCTTTCGCTCGTTAAAATACCAAACCATTCACTCATTTCATAAACATGTTATCAAACGTGACATCGTTTAGTATTCTATATTTATCAGACCCTTGTTAGTGTTTATCAAACTCACCTACGGCTCGTTGGATAAACACTAACACGGGTCTGATAAATTACGATGTCAACATCCACTGAATGTTATAACTTATAATATACTGATCTTCAGGCATAGCAAACCATGCGAACTACAGCAAGTCAGGACAGTAGGTTGTCACTCAACTAGTCTGGTATTACCCTTGCACAGTTAGTTATAGACCCACCTGCACAGAAGACCCCTGGGACTTCGCTACGGATGACCAGCGTCCGAACACTCGGGTCAAACCTTACTTTCTGTAAACTGTCAACTAGCTGAAAGAAGAGGATGATACAAACAGTTACATACACACCTGGTGAACTGTGCAGCATGTTTATTAAAATACTAAAACAACTTTATAGTGGGTATTAACAGTATCCAGTCTAGAATCAAAAGGGGGGGTTTGGGGGATTTATCACCCCTTCGTGCAGAAAAGAGGAACGATTTTGAAGTAAATCGGTGAGGAATAGCATTACTTTCTAAGGTAGGGATAAAGTTACAATGTCTGACAGTTCCCCACATTGTTTTCTTAAAAGAGGCTATCTAAACATTTTCAGATTGGGTCCTGCAAAAGCACAACCTAGATTGAACAGTGTATTTATTTATTGTACAGAGCGTTTTTTATTGTTTGAAGACTACCAAAAAGAGAAGTGTTTATGTTTACCTTACCATACTGATGATGTTTCTTCCCATTGAATTTCTAGCTTTGAACCTGCGCATTGAAAACACCACAATCCCTGAAACATCCAAGAAAACATCTCCATACAGTGAACTGTAGCAAATGATAGCAGTGGGTTTCATTAAGGTGTTCATTTTTAGAACCGACTCATAATTTGGTTTCAAATATGCCTGTATGATAGGTTTAAGACATTTTAAATTTCAATGTTTTATAGAGAGAACTTGCGGTGGTCGGTGACAGCAGAACCTTTGTAATCTTTTACAAGCAAATAAAATTATGGCAAATTATACATTAAGGTCCTGAAATGGCTGAATGCTTTGAAATCATGTAATTAATAGTTTGTATTTTTTTCAATAGCTGTTGAAAAACATATATAAGCTTGTCAACAGCCAACATATTTCAGTTTAAATATTTTCCAAAACGTTTCCATAGCAATAGGATTGTGTTGATTTAAATGTAGATAGATCGTGGGTGTCATTGTAACTTGTAACAATGTAACTTGATATGCAACTCTGCTATTGAATATTTGTGTATTTCTTTCTTCAAATATAATATTGTAATGTGTTTATTTTTTGCCAAACATTTTCAATGACAGCATAACGCTTTTTGAAATCTCACATTACAGACAGACAGACAGACAGACAGACAGAATATTTTATTACAGTCTCACCTTGTACATCTGATTTACATATTATATAAAATGTGGGTAAAAATATACAAGCCACTCCTTCAGGAGTTACGAGAGACTATTTAAAGACAAAGTCATATATAGATAAATATAATATTTTAAAACAAAAGTATATGTACATAAACATTCTTAAAATCATACATCAGTAAAAAGGTAATAAATACTTATTTGTATAAATATAAACGACGTGTATCTAAAATATCCTTGCAGGTTTTGGCCGATATAAGAATCAATAAGGGGTTGGCTAAAACATGACATAACTTTTCATCCTCAGATAAAACATTGAAATAAGGTATAAAATCGTTGCATTTTGTAAAAATAGAGCCATGGGCTCTGTAGCTCATCAGTATTTCATTGATTTATTATCTAAGGTTGAATATCTAAGTTATCTCAAGTAATACATTGTTAACAAGCAAAATAATATGGGTTTTAGATCATGACCCCTGTGACTCACATTTGGAGTCACAGGGGCACCAATCCTACAATCAAGAATCACCTTTGACCAAAGAATCTCTACACCACATTTCTCCTTTCTAGAGCTTTACATATAAACTGGAGAAGAAGATGAAAATAGGTTTTTGGGTCATGACCCCGTGACCTAGATTGGGGACGAAATCTACAATTTAGAATCCCCATTAGCCACGGAGTCAGCACACAACTTTTCAGCTCTCTAGACCTTTTGGAACAGGAGAAGATGAAAATAGGTTTTTAAACATGTGACCCCTGTGACCCAAATTGGGGTCATGGTGTCACGAAATCTACAATTTAGAATCCCTATTAGCCAAGGAGTCTGCACACAACTTTTCAGCTCTCTAGACCTTTTGGAACTGGAGAAGAAGATGAAAATAGGTTTTTAAACATGTGACCCCTGTGACCTCATTTGGGGTCATGGGGTCACGAAATCTACAATTTTAGAATCCCCATTAGCCAAGGAGTCTGCATACAACTTTTCAGCTCTCTAGACCTTTTGGAACTGGAGAAGAAGATGAAAATAGGTTTTTAAACATGTGACCCCTGTGACCCCATTTGGGGTCATGGGGTCACAAAATCTACAATTTAGAATCCCCATTAGCCAAGGAGTCTGCACACAACTCTTAAGCTCTCTACACCTTTTGGAACTGGAGAAGAAGATGAAAATAGGTTTTTAAGGATGTGACCCCTGTGACCCCATTTGGGGTCATGGGGTCACGAAATCTACAATTTAGAATCCCCATTAGCCAAGGAGTCTGCACACAACTTTTCAGCTCTCTAGACCTTTTGGAACTGGAGAAGAAGATCAAAATAGGTTTATAAGGATGTGACCCCTGTGACCCCATATGGGGTCATGGGGTCACGAAATCTACAATTTAGAATCCCCATTAGCCAAGGAGTCTGCACACAACTTTTCAGCTCTATAGACCTTTTGGAACTGGAGAAGAAGATGAAAATAGGTTTTTAAGGATGTGACCCCTGTGACCCCATTTGGGGTCATGGGGTCACGAAATCTACAATTTAGAATCCCCATTAGCCAAGGAGTCTGCACACAACTTTTCAGCTCTCTAGACCTTTTGGAACTGGAGAAGAAGATCAAAATAGGTTTATAAGGATGTGACCCCTGTGACCCCATTTGGGGTCATGGGGTCACGAAATCTACAATTTAGAATCCCCATTAGCCAAGGAGTCTGCACACAACTTTTCAGCTCTCTAGACCATTTGGAACTGGAGAAGAAGATGAAAATAGGTTTTTCAGGATGTGACCCCTGTGACCCCATTTGGGGTCATGGTGTCACGAAATCTACAATTTAGAATCCCCATTGGCCAAGGAGTCTGCACATAAAATTTCAGCTCTGTGGAGTTATTGGTTCGGGAGGATAAGTCGAAAAAGCGAAAAGTTTACGGACGGATGGACGGACGGACGCCGGACGCCATCCCATGCCATAAGCCCATCGGGCCTTTCAGGCCTGATGAGCTAAAAAGGGAAATCCTGATTTCATTATACAGGGGACAGTGTAAAAGAACGTGTGGTTCATTTTCTGTTTTGTCCTTACAGTGGAAGCATATATCCTTTTGTCTGTGGGCAAATTTTCATACCTTCCAGTCTCCATCTTTAACGGGGCAACCCCACATCTGAACAGTGCCAGTGCTCGCCTGTTCGCTCGACTCATACTGATGTTCACATAACTTTCACATGTGTAGTTGACTTTAAAAGTCCTGTAAATTCGTAATTTATTTCTCCCTTTTCCATTCTGTCCACTTTCTTTCTGTAACTTTGCCTTCCACGTGATTATAAGCTAATAAATGTTTAAGTACCTTTAGTAAAAAATCTTTAACATCCATCTGCAAAAGTTATTTTTGTATGTTATACTATTTAGGATTCATTGAATTCCTAATATGATTTTCTAACTGGGAATATTTACAACATAAATTAGTAGCTGAACTGAATATGTTGCCCCAGAAAGTTATTTAAAAGTTTATGCATGATCATGGACAAGGTTTGACAACGATACTTCATGACAAAGGTGAACTTAAAGTAATTTGTTATGCCCATGGATATGTTTAAATAATATAGTCGATCAGGGACTCTCACATTAGGGGAAAATTGGGGTGATTATGGATGAAATCCAAAAACTTAATTACACTAAATACTTTCTATAAGATCCTTCAACCAATAGTCAAAAGCCACCAAAAAATCTTCACGGACTTTTATTACTGGTAAGTCAAAAACTGATTGTGTGAAGTTTCTCTCCCCCTGAAAGTACTATGAAGATAGGCTCAGAAAAAAAGTAATGTACAAAGTCAAGTCAAGTCCACAATGTTGCAATCAATATCCAACACAATACATTTTGCTTAGTTCTGATGAGCAAATGTTGGTTTATGAGCGATTTCACAACTAGAGGTCATTCTCTAAGGTTGAAATTAAGCGAAAATAATTGTGTCCTTTAACATTTTTCAGTGCTTAGAATGAAATCTTATATACTTGTGATGAATTAAATATAAAAGTGCACTTCATTTGAATTTATCATTTTTGACACAAATCATCTATCTCACATGCAAAAAGTCATTACCATCACGGTTTAAATTTTAATGATATTTATATCAATTTCATGATGGTTGTGTTGAAAATTGTATGTATGTGATGTCAATGAAACTATTTATTAACACAAAATTATAAATCTAAAAATTATGGTGAAGTGGTTGCAATATCATTAACATCAACTTACGGTATCTGGAAGATTTTATTACTTTCATAAATTCAGAATCACTATCCTTATAATTTTGTGATGGTAATGACTATAATGGTAATGACATGTTTGCTTCTTAAGAAACAATGAATGTTTTAAAGACTTTCCAGACAGACTATATTTGGGCATGGGTAACATGCAGGTCTTATGTTTCTGGAGAGCTGAAGTATACATTGATTGCTTGAAAAACATCAGAGATGTGGAGCGTTTGGTAATGACAATGATAAAACATACTAGTTAACTTGCAACTGATAAAAGATAAATTTATGACTGACCCTATCAAGTATTTATCAAAAGCATGATGTAAGCTGATAGAGGCCATCTTGAACTTCAGTCTGATCATTGATTAGTCTTGAAATTATCTCCCCTTTGACTATGATCAGCACTATAAAACAGTGTGATGGTAATGACATTGAATCTTGGGACACTGATTTTCAAATTTGAAATTATCGAAAAAAATTGTTCTTGATATACTGAACCTGTTTTTTCCACCACCACCTACAGACTAGTGTTTTGTGAAAGGTGGATCAGGGCGTGTTTCTCTCCGTCAAGCTTGAATTCACATATTGACAGTTGTGTATGCAGCAGCATTCTTCCTAATGTCACATTATAGATGGTCTACACTTTGCTCATTTATTTTATGGACAATGTCTAGTACATAGGACTTATCAGATGTAATTTAACTTTTTAGTTATCGTTTTAATTCAATTTGAATAATATTTTGGGAATTATCTCCCTTGCATTGCCATTTCCGCCAGAGGGCGTTTCGCTTCGCTGTAGCTAGCATGCTCGACCCACAGGTCGCTTTCGCTGATAAGTTTAAAGGCGGTGCTTTACCACTACAGCCCCTTTTCGTCACCGGAGATAGATCTCCACTAACATACCCTGCTTTTCTCACTTCCTTGTACAGGCTGTTGCAGCAATGTGGCCTTAAGGCCTCAGATTATGGAGGCCACTCATTTAGGCGTGGGGGCGCTTCCTGGGCCTTCAAATGCGGGTTATCGGAAAAAACTGTTCAGAGACTTGGATACTGGTCCAGCGACGCATATGTACGATACATTGATGCTAACGAGGATCAACACTTGCAGTCGGTGGCAAAAATGTTGGTCTCAATTGAGTGACTTTCGATGCTACTTGTTTACGGGTACAGAGACTTTGTAACTATCTGTTTTATTCACAGTAGATTTTCATCTTGTCAATTTTTTACTTCCACATTATGCAATGTTATATTATCTTACATCTTTTAAAATTGTCATGTTCCTGGTGCACAACTTTCCCAATCCCAGGTCCCCTCTTTCATCTGTTAGTGAATTGCTATATAGTAAATGGTTTGAATGACTTGGTTTTGGACAAGTTGTGCACCTTGGTCATGTCTCTTCATCTGACATTTTGGGCTTGCATGGCATATTAATTTCCATTAATATTCAATTATATTCATCCCGACATAAGCAGGCTATATGCATTTCTGCTTCTTGTAAACTTTGCATTATTGCTATTAAATTTCTTAGCCCAATCTGTTGGTTGTAATTTTGCATATTAGTTAAATTGAGTCTCTTAAAAAATAGGGATGTATTCGTTTTAATTCAAGTTGAATTATATTTTGGGAATTATCTCCCTTGCATTGCCATTTCCGCCAGAGGGCGTTTCGCTTCGCTGTAGCTAGCATGCTCCACCCGCAGGTCGCTTTCGCTGATAAGTTTTTGCATCCCCTCCACTCCCACCCAGTAGTATTACTGGTAGTTCCAGCAACTGTATTTCAGCACGATTACATTGCTTTGCTTTCGGAGGAGGACATCTTGCAGCACATGCATACTTTTCTATTCCAGCAGTTTATGACAATGTTAATGTGTACCCTTAATTTTGCTGAGGATTCACATTTTATGTTTGTATTGATTTGCACCCTTGCATGGCATATTAATTTCCATTAATATTCAATTATATTCATCCCGACATAAGCAGGCTATGTAACTATATGCATTTCTGTTTCTTGTAAACTTTGCATTATTGCTATTAAATTTCTGAGTCCAATCTGTTGGTTGTATTTTTGCATATTAGTTAAATTGAGTCTCTTAAAAAATAGGGATGTACTTAGACGATCGTGCTCGCCTCGGTCATGCTCCCCTACGCTGGGCTACGCTCCGCAGTTACCGGGAACGGAGGTTTACCGGAGATAGTCACGGCGAGCATTACATCGTCTAGGGATGTACTGTATATATATGAGTAAAAAATATAACTAAACTTACAACTTTATCATAAAATGAAAATCATGTAAAATGTAGTGCAGTAAGGTTGATAATTACTAGCGCCCTGTAAAGTGCAGGGGGCCAAGTGCAGTACTCCCACACTAATTTCCGCTCGAAATTAAACAAGTGCACTATCATATTCCACGAAATTTCAGGTTTGTTTGGAATCGAATTTTCGAAAATTTAGACTCGGTCACAGTCGGGGAATCATGTTAAAAGATACCTTCTCGTTCCCCGTCAAGATAATGCATATGAAATTCATCTTCTAGCGGCTGCGGGGCCTCGGAGCTAAATTTTCTGCACGTTGTCACTCCCGTCAGTCGAGTCACTATTTGTCTGGGTTTCAAAACACTCGCGAAAACTTTCCTCGTGAAGCCGGAGACTGCCATCTTGGTTCACCTCTGACCTATGACGTCCTGGTTCCCTGGATCATTTACGCTGCGCCACACTAACGCAGCGTAACTGACCCAGGGAACCAGGATGTGACCTATGACCTATGACCCCTTGATCGGAATCGTTAAAAACTGTGAATGCATCATTTACGGATATAGATCGTAGAAACGTAGTTTTTTCGATAATGATCAAGTCCGACTGGTTGTAACCAGACATCATAAAATTATTATTTCATTTTATGGTCTCTGTTGTAACGGAGATGATTTTGAAATAATCTTTGAAATTTAAATTCCAAGGAAAGAAGTAGAATACAATAACAAAATATAACAGTTCAACTAAACATTGTTTAAAAAATCACACTTAATATTATTAAAATGTCCACAACAGGATTAAATAAGGATACTCATTCTATTCAGAAATTATTATTTAGAAGCGAATGTGAGACCCGATATTTCATGGTCAATGTTTTAGACGTCATTAGTCTAGAATAGTAAGGGTGTCCGCTCCTTCCTGTTGAACTTCAAAAATGAAATATGATTAAGTAAAGATTTTTTGTCATTTTTATTTACTTCATGATATTCCACATCACCTACATACTTTTAAAAAGCAAATGAAATAAAGAAAATGTGACTTTAGAACCTCTAAGAAGTGCTTAAACAGCATAAATGGCCTAAATTTGACTAAAAAGGGAGGTTTTCAGGTACATTTTGTGTCAAAGCTTAAAAAAAACCACACTACCATATGTATTTTTTCATCGATTTCGGTAGGGGAACATGAACTTTGTAACATATCAAAAAAGGAAAAAAAGTTTAATACTAGAAATGTAGTATTTTAAAGTTTTTAGCAGTTTTTTTTCTCTTGTTCAATTCATTTAAAAAGCATTGAAACATATACACTGATATTTAATTATTTATATAATAATAATAATAACTCGTTATTTACCGTAATACAGTGTACATGGGAAATTTGTTGTGTGCAAATAGCACCCGGCAGCCACAGTGCAGCGCCAGTTAAGCGTTGTTCTGTCCTTATAATGCTGAGTGTCAAGCAAGGCAGCAACAACTCCCATCTTTTAACGTCTTTTTGTATGACGCAACCGGGAATCGAACCCTGGGCTTCCGGGTGATGAGCGGACACTCTACCAACTGAGCTACATAGTATGATTACTAATCTTGCCATTTCAAAAGAGCTTTGATTTTCATGAACTTTGGGTCATAAATCAAATTATAAAATCATATAAGATTGAGAGCTTTTTCTGTTATGTTGAGAGGGAGAAGATCATATAGGCCTGAAAATGGTGCTGATGTTGCGGAAAAGGGAAACACAAGTCGAAAGGTCTGTGTTATATGATATGTGTTTACAAAATCATTATGTATACCCGTAATCATAATATTTCCACGTCATCATCTACTCTAAAGTTTGTTACACCCTGTTTGTGTCGTTGCTGAATAAATATAATATCATTCCCAATGTTAATGCCATTCTTGTACCAAATAAATATTGACATAATTTCCTCATCAATTCATCATCAAATTTCCATATAGAAAGTACATCCTTCCAAAACATGCACATATTAAGAATAATTGTCTGTATAATTGGAATCTGCTAAGTAAAGTATATTTATGTTAATCATATACTCTGAAAATAATCTTTTTAAGTTGCATTACTGTAGATTAACCTCTTAATCTAACTTAGTTTTTGTGATTCAGTAACTTTTTTTTACATCAGAAACACTGATACGTCGAAATTTAGAATGCTGTTTTCTAGTTCTCTGTAAGGTTTACCCTTCCAAATAAATTGATAACACTTCTTTTGAAAGTCTTCAACAATTTTCTGTGAGTAGGAATACTACTAAACAAATGGTTTAGTTTTGGAAGTAATAGTGACCTTAATACATTATTTCTCTGAAGGGCTGTTAAAGTTCATATTTTCCATCAATTTTACAGTTAATTAAATAAACTATGTTTGTGAATGATAAATCCAAATGCACCTCATTTTGATTTCCGATCACGAATTTAGGGCTTCACTTACTTTCATTTGATTAAAATTGTATTTTCAAATAACTTTACACGTTACAAGCAAATAATTCAGTCATGTTGTCTGTTTGTTCTTTCTCCTTGTATCCCCCGGCCTCTCTGAATGTTTGTCTCTTATCGCCTGTGTCGGTCACGGCAGGGTGGATGGATGGTCAGTTGTTGTCCTTCTCATTGCATCTATCGCAATGCATCTCACTAATCTAAATCGCGTAAATGTCATGAAATGAAGCCATTGTCACCAATTAAAGGTGCATCCATTATGTTTCATAAAATTGTAACTAGCTTTAATACGTTCCAACAGACCATATGTACTGTTTACAATACAAACAAATTCACTCAGCTTGCATATTCATCCCCGTTCGCCAAACATATCATAATTACTAGTTTCCAATTATAATCGAGTAACATCATTATGCATGTGCAGAAACCGAAAGTGCACGTCCTATTTACCAACTTCCCAATGCAAGGCATAACTCTTGCCAGTCTCCATTACTGGCTGATTTAGGCCTTGCAGTATTTCTTAAGAAATCTGTGTTTAGAAATCCAGGCCCGCTATGCATTTCCAGTGCAGCGATTCACTGCCTCGACACAAGAAAGCGAGGGAAATACCGCAAGGGTTAAATCAGCCAGTAATGCAGACTGGCAAGAGTTATGCTTTGCGTTTGGAAGTTGCCTATTTACATGCACAGTATTTATATGACCTATTGAACATAATCAACCCAAATCTGTTATTTTGGCTGGTTTAAATAAGATTCCAAAATTACGTATGACTCATAGGCGCGCGCCACACCCAGTGCATTGTCCGGTTTTCGATCAGAAATCGATACTTTTACCTTCATCGAGTATCGAGTCGAGTCGAGTATCATCAAAATGGTAGTTTTCGGTATAACAGTCGGTACTTCTCGATAAAGTAACACCATTTATAACATTTACAATATGTGATCCCCAACAACACAATGGATGTACATTTAAGACCTTCTACAATGTGAATATTTGTTGAAGTATGCATGTACAAATCTATATGTAAGGATTCGTCCAAAATAAGTCTTTTGGAATTGCTTGAATGATCGTTTGGGGTAGTACTTTTGGACATAATCAGACGTCACAATACGGGAGGTCGCGGTGAAACAATCGGATTGCTAGGCAAACGTGATATCTGCTCATGTGCTCATATCAATAATATTAACTCGGTTATTTTCAACCATATGGGTAATAAATAAACTTATGCTAATGAGTATTAATACTGTAATCAACTGTTATTATCAGAGCTATGCAGTTAAGAAAATCGCTTCTGTAACACACGAATATGCAAATGTAATATGACATACAACGTTCAAGAGAATAAACCAAAACTACTAAACCTTATATGTATAATAACATTATAATTCAATTCAATTTTGATTAAAATATTTAACACATCTGCATTTTCCTTCGTGTTGTTCTTCATCAAATCAAATCACTTGGAATGCATTTTGCTCTGAAGTACAAGTTACAAGTACATGAGGTTTATTTTTTCTGTCTGCAGTCATGGTTTGACTACAAAATATTTCATCTGATTTGTCAGTGACATTACGTGAACTTCCGCCAAGAATTTGTGGCAACATCCATTTCACGATTCCAGCAACTTCGCTTTCAAGTCATAACTCGCGCTAATCTCCATCACTGGCTCGAGACTGGTGCGAGTTGAGACTTACGACGGACGTTGTGATTCGAAGTAATGTTGATATCCACTGTTCGAGCTCATAAAAGGCAACAGTGTGCAGCCGGCCATGTGACTAATATTTGCGTTATATTTGTGAACAATCCTTTATATATCTCATTAACTCCAAGTAAGTTTTACACAGTCTCAGCCCAAGAATGAGTCTGTTGCTAACTAGGCAATGACCATTGACCATGGTTGACCATGTAAAAGAGCAAGTCTGGGTTGTGTGTGGAGATGATGTTGTCCATCCCTTTAAGTTTATCACCATGTGTTTGTAAACGGTGACAAGCAGACCCGTTCTATTCCATGTGGTTTCGTACAGATATCTGCATGTATCATTATTTGCAGAAACTCCATGTCCACAGATAATCTATGTCAACCGTGAAGCAAAGCGTAACTCGTTAGCAGACACGTTAATCAGCATAGGTGGTCTGATCTGATCTCATTTTTATCCTTGACACAGTGTCCCTTTAAATGTGAATAACATGGAAATAAAATTTAATAAATAGACTCTGAGATGTGTTCATTTTTATACTGAGCTCTGTAGACTTGCCTCGTTGTAGTCTTGCCTCGGCTCTTTGAAACATTAAGGGGTCACGGTGACAGACTACTCTGCATGTATCTGTTTACCTGCGTGGGGAACTCATTGCCCTCTAAGTGGATCGTGAAGGGTTTGGTTGGAAGACAGGTTCATATATATATATATATATATATATATATATATATATATATATATATATATATATATATGATTTATACATCATTCATCTTCCTATGGTTCATACTGGTGACTGAATGACAGATTCGACGAGTCTGACTTCGCTGTGGGGAATCGAGCATGCATAGTTCAACAACATAGCATATTGTGTCATTTAACTTTTGACATTTAACATTTTTTCCAACAAGCTACAACTTCTCCCAGGGTGACACTGATGCCGACTGTCATTACCAGGAAGCTGTGTACAGATCAGTGGAACAGGAAGTTGAGACGTGTTGGGGATTCCGTGAAGAATGGTAGCTGATGAGTCTATAGGCTCCATGAGTATACTGATTAACTAGGATACGAAAGGCCATTTTTTAAAGTTCACTTGTTGGCCTGTTACGGAGATATTCAAGGCATGTGTAGTAAAAGGGATCATATTACATTGAAAACAGAACATATGACAAACTACATAAAGAAACTGTCAGCAAAGGCGTGCTGCCTTCCATCACGTAACATCCTGGAACTCACGTGACGTTATATAACATGATTTATGACGTCAAGCCACTACGACAAAATGATGAAGCTAACGGAAAATATTAACCCTGATGTGATTACGTCGTAGATAATTGTAGAAGAAAGACTTATAAATGCCAATCATGTATCATTCATTATTTAAATAGTTTATGTATCGAGTGAAATGGTAACCTTACTGAATGCACTTGCTGTTAATTGTTACAGATTGTTTTCAAAGCAATCGATGACGCACTTGTCGTTATACAAGAAGTTTTCAGTTTGTCGATAACGACGTTGGTGTCAGCGCAGACAGCCAATCTCAAACAAACATTTGCACGCAAGAAAATCAGCGTTTAAATTAGACCTTGTGACGTCAAAACCGACCAAACATCAGGAAACCGAGACTCAACAAAAGAGAGTGATTATATAAAGGATCGATGATAAGCAGTGAGATAACCAATAGGGAAACACAGGTTATAACAACCTGAAGCTACATGCCTGCGTCACAGTCCGTCCCTCAGACAGCGATATTTACATGAAGTTCCTCACGTTCCACGCGTAATTCATGAGCTGCACGATAATGGCGTGCTCTCACAGCACGAATAATCCGTTTTCCTTTAATAGGTCATATTTGATATGCATGTACATAAGTCGTTGATACGCAATTTTCATTAAAATAAAATAAAACAAATTTAAACAAATCATTAGTCAAAGTTGTATTATGTTGAAAGTTGAAACAATAAACCGCACTACTGCTTTATATATTATTGTTCCATTCTTCGACGTCATTGTTGAAGGACATTTACATTTCATTGAGATTCATTTCTTGTATATTTCTCACCTGCTGCGCGCGCTTGTTGAAGATCCCGCTCGTGCAGCGCGTGAATTGAACTCTTGTGCTTGAAATTGAGTAACACCAGGACCCATATTTTCGAAGCTCTCTTAGCGCTAAGATAGTCGTAAGTGCCATACATTAACATTGACTTACGACTATCTTAGCACTAAGACAGCTTCGAAAATATGGACCCTGGGCTGCTTTCGTTTTGACTCACTCGAGGGTAAACTAGCGCATGCTCAGTTGCCACTTATCGCGAACGACAACGAGTATCACACTTGGTTGCTCGGCGTCAAACAATGTGGCCGACATAATTATTATAGGCTCAGCATTTGATAAAAATTTAATTATACTTACCCAGCAAACACAGGAACGTTTCTTTAAAGTTTCAGAAACGTTTAAAAAAAACGTTTCTGAAACGTAAGTTTGTGGAGGTTTTTTTTCGTTTTAGAAACCCTATTAATTATTTTATTCATTCATTTGCCATATTATTCTGTGTTAAAAAAGGATTACCTAATTCAAGAACGAATGGCCCGATCTACTACGATTGTCTACGATTTTACTGCTGAATGAATGCACTAAAATCATACATCAGTGACATTGTATGGTCTTCGAATACACCTATCATGCATATAACCTACATTTTGCATTTACCTAAATCAAAACCTCAAATCGACTTATTACGAATGTGTTCATAGTTCATACATGTAAGTGAGTCGGAGGGTTAGGAAGAATATAGAGGAACATCGCGTCAATAGACGTCCTTCCCTCACGACTTCCCTCCTCCATTTAGCAGTAGGGGCTTCGAGTAACTCAAGAGTGCACACGAGAGTGACACAAAGGTCGTTCGATTAGGATTTTGATCGCACGTGCGACACACTAAGTTCTAAACGAACGCAGCCCAGGTTATTCACAGATATGATGTGACATATGCAGAAGTTATGCGTAGTTTTAATGAAGACTTAATTTCAATAAGTATTTCCCATTAGTAATAATAAGAATAACACATTTGTACAGTGCTTTTACCATGCACAAGTATGCGCAAAACGCTACATTTGTCTGATTATCCCGAAGGAATTGTAATTTCAGTGCCATTAGCTAGGCCCGTACTTCTCGTATCCAGGTACCCATGTAAACTGCTGGGTGGACTGAGTGCAATGTGGATCGAGCACCTTGCCCTTGACACAACATAGTATCTCACTGCAACTGGAACTCCTTTTAACATTCGAAAAAAAGAAATATTTAGAGTATATGTTTGTCTCGAGATAAGAATCCATTATTTTATACATAATGTTTAACCGTAGCAGGTTAGATAAAACTTATTATTATCACGTGCTATCCATGTGTGAAATTTGACGAGACACGAAATAACCTCGTGAAATGTACCTCGAATAACACAGGAATGTATGTTCATATACTGGAGATGGCGAGATCGACCCGAGAGTATTGGATTTCCAGTGATGTTTTCTGTTTTGCATTTATCAGCTAGTGTTATCGAGGAATCTAGACGTTCTATAACCAGGTCCTTGTGCATGTGCGATAACCTCGTCGTCTGGCGTTAAATGAATCGAACTATCTTTACCCCATCAACCAACCATATTCAGGAATTATTGCTGCAATTTGATTGTTTCCGTTACAGTTGCAGCTGACCAATTTTGCTCAAACAGTTATATCTGATTCATTTTTAAGAGAGGACAATGTCCTTTTAACATTACACATCTCAGTAGAAATGTTTTACAATTGAACAGAATGTCATGATGACTTCACTTTCACATCTTCCCTGGCAACGGAAACATTCGCCATTTTTTCAATGGCAACATTGTGTTTCTGCTTACTTACTTACCTACTTTCTTACTTACATGTATTTAGTTGCAACACATGTCAGTATATATAAAAACATTATGTTTGTAGCTCTATTAAAGTGGATTTTAAAAAATCACATTCATCCTTCAGACACATGACCTAAATGGATCACTACTGGATGGCAGGCTGAAGTTAGTTAGTTATTAGTTATTAGTTATTCGTTATTCGAATAACGAATAACTAACTGGTTAGTTATTCATTATTCGAATAATGAATAACTAACTGGTTAGTTATTCGTTTTTCGAATATCATGCTGGCTGCTTATTCATTCTTCAGAGTTGAACAAAGAAGTAAATATAGATATATATTTAGGGTGGAAACTGACAATATGGGGCGGGGAACCTCGTTCATCGATTACATTCAGTAAGCACTGGCTAGCTTTTCAATATTCGAATAATGAATAACTAACTGGTTAGTTATTCGTTTTTCAAATAACGAATAACTAACTGGTTAGTTATTCGTTTTTCGAATATCATGCTGGCTGCTTATTCATTCTTCAGAGTTGAACAAAGAAGTAAATATAGATATATATTAAGGGTGGAAACTGACAATATGGGGTGGGGAACTTCGTTCATCGATTACATTCAGTAATCACTGGCTAGCTATTCAATATTCGAATAATGAATAACTAACTGGTTAGTTATTCGTTTTTCGAATAACGAATAACTAACTGGTTAGTTATTCGTTTTTCGAATATCATGCTGGCTGCTTATTCATTCTTCAGAGTTGAACAAAGAAGTAAATATAGATATATATTAAGGGTGGAAACTGACAATATGGGGTGGGGAACTTCGTTCATCGATTACATTCAGTAATCACTGGCTAGCTATTCAATATTCGAATAATGAATAACTAACTGGTTAGTTATTCGTTTTTCGAATAACGAATAACTAACTGGTTAGTTATTCGTTTTTCGAATATCATACTGGCTGCTTATTCATTCTTCAGAGTTGAACAAAGAAGTAAATATAGATATATATAAAGGGTGGAAACTGACAATATGGGTTGGGCAACCTCGTTCATCGATTACATTCAGTAATCACTGGCTAGCTATTCAATATTCGAATAATGAATAACTAACTGGTTAGTTATTCGTTTATCGAATAACGAATAACTAACTGGTTAGTTATTCGTTTTTCGAATATCATGCTGGCTGCTTATTCATTCTTCAGAGTTGAACAAAGAAGTAAATATAGATATATATTAAGGGTGGAAACTGACAATATGGGGTGGGGAACCTCGTTCATCCATTACATTCAGTAAGCACTGGCTAGCTATTCAATATTCGAATAATGAATAACTAACTGGTTAGTTATTCGTTTTTCGAATAACGAATAACTAACTGGTTAGTTATTCGTTTTTCGAATATCATGCTGGCTGCTTATTCATTCTTCAGAGTTGAACAAAGAAGTAAATATAGATATATATTAAGGGTGGAAACTGACAATATGGGGTGGGGAACCTCGTTCATCCATTACATTCAGTAAGCACTGGCTAGCTATTCAATATTCGAATAATGAATAACTAACTGGTTAGTTATTCGTTTTTCGTTTTTCGAATAACTAACTGGTTAGTTATTCGTTTTTCGAATATCATGTTGGCTGCTTATTCATTCTTCAGAGTTGAACAAAGAAGTAAATATAGATATATATTAAGGGTGGAAACTGACAATATGGGGTGGGGAACTTCGTTCATCGATTACATTCAGTAATCACTGGCTAGCTATTCAATATTCGAATAATGAATAACTAACTGGTTAGTTATTCGTTTTTCGAATAACGAATAACTAACTGGTTAGTTATTCGTTTTTCGAATATCATGCTGGCTGCTTATTCATTCTTCAGAGTTGAACAAAGAAGTAAATATAGATATATATAAAGGGTGGAAACTGACAATATGGGTTGGGCAACCTCGTTCATCGATTACATTCAGTAATCACTGGCTAGCTATTCAATATTCGAATAATGAATAACTAACTGGTTAGTTATTCGTTTATCGAATAACGAATAACTAACTGGTTAGTTATTCGTTTTTCGAATATCATGCTGGCTGCTTATTCATTCTTCAGAGTTGAACAAAGAAGTAAATATAGATATATATTAAGGGTGGAAACTGACAATATGGGGTGGGGAACCTCGTTCATCCATTACATTCAGTAAGCACTGGCTAGCTATTCAATATTCGAATAATGAATAACTAACTGGTTAGTTATTCGTTTTTCGAATATCATGCTGGCTGCTTATTCATTCTTCAGAGTTGAACAAAGAAGTAAATATAGATATATATTAAGGGTGGAAACTGACAATATGGGGTGGGGAACCTCGTTCATCGATTACATTCAGTAATCACTGGCTAGCTATTCACTATTCGAATAATGAATAACTAACTGGCACGTTATTCGCTTTTCGAATATGTTGCTGGCTGTAAGGCCGCGAGCCTTGTGGGCTCGTAATAGGTCAATCCATTGCCAAGTTAGTTACTTGTTCGATATTGGTGATTTATGCAGAATACATAGGTTTATATTTCATTAGTAATTGTTAGGTTTTTCCCAGTTATGTCTCAGCTGAAACAATGTTCTATATATGGCTGCGAACGTGCACTATTGGCCGGGTTCGTTATAGGTCAATGTGAATCCGTTGCTGAGAGTGTGAAGTTAGTGACTTATTCGATATTGGCTGTTGCAGAATACATACTTTTAGTTTATCCTAGAATAAGCATATAATCGAAAATTCTGTCTCAAGGTTAAATCTCAGCTACAACAATTGTTTATAAACGGCTACGCAAGTGCAATGTGGGATCTTAAAACTGAATCCGTTCCTATGGTTTTCAAGTTCTTTACTTACTAAAAATTGTATTCTTGTGTATGGATCACGTCGCTGACAACGTTTCAGATTATATTGGTTCATAATGAAATTCGAATTATGTTAGGTCCTACCGTAGGTATAAACATCAATCCATACGCGTTTTAGGGTGAGCATGCGTAGTCGATACATAAAACCCACATGTGTACATTTTTATGTGCGTCCATGAGTGCGTTTGTTCATATTTGTGTGCGTGCGTGCATACATATGCGTTCGTTTTGACTTGTTTACTTGTCTGCGTATTAGCATGTGTATATGCGCATATGTGCATGCTTGTATAACAACTGTAGGTTCGTACACATATGTGTATGCAAATATAAGCACATGCGTGCGTAAGCATATGTTTGTGCATACGTGTATAAAAGTGCGTTTACACTTGCACGAACTTTCCATCCGCATTTCAAGACCTCAGTGTGTGCCAATGCGTGAAGCATTGATTATATAATTTGTTTACATAACAATGCGCACACCTCCGCATTATTCGCCTGACATTACACCTGATGTATATGTTGCACATTTGACTCGTAAAATTGTACACGAAGTGCCACGACTATGTTGGGTTCTGTGCACGCATATATTGCGTCTATAATCCGATGAAGTTGCGTTTTGGTACGGATTATGTGCAAATGCAGGCACAGGCATGACTAAATCATGCATGCTTGTCAAGATCATGACCTTTTTTTTTATTAACGCTTGGTGTACGGTACTGCCTGCATTGGAAGTATCTATAAAGGCAGTACCCCATCTTAAATTAGTTCATCCTCTACTTTCACAAAGTGAACACCATGAACAACTCACAAGATATCGCCATTATTGAAGAGAAGAAAAAGGCTCATGTATCTGACATCGTCTACACTTCTTCTTCTTGGAGAAAAAGAAATAATACAGGAAGCAAGAAGATGTCGCAACCTCACCTCGGAATAGGAAAGCTAGAACATTTTGGTTTGAGAATCATTGACCAAAGACACTCTTTCGGATACTATGGACAGTTACTCACTGAACTTCTCCGTGGAGAAACAAAATGGTTCTCCGTAGGACCTTTAACCCAGGAATTTTTGATAAGTTAACTCCTCACTTGGAGAAGAAAAAGACTTGCGTGAGAGAACCACTTGAGGTTGGACTAAAACTAGCAGACACATTCCGCTTCCTTGCCACTTGTGATAGCCACACAAGTCTACAATACAACTTCAGAAGTATTGTTTGCAGAGTCTGCAAGTTTCTACCCGGGGTTTGCAGAGTCTTCATTGATGTGTTCAAGGTGGAGGTACTAAGGTGCCCCAGAACCCCACAGGAAAATATAAAGGGTTTCATGGTTACAGTTCGAGGTGGAACTACCACAAATGCTGGGGAGCTTTGAATGGAAAATATGTTGCCATGAAGAAGCCGGCCAGTGTTGGGTCCTTCTACTACAAATACAAGGGATTCCACAGCATTGTACTTATGGCCCTTTAAGCTTATAACTACAAATTCTTATATGTTGTCCATTCCTGGGACACCTATGTATACGGGGGTGATGCATGCTCATTTCTGATTGGTTCGGCCATGTTATTGAAGAAGACTTTGAAAAAGAGACTGAGTACTGAAAATGAAACATCATTGAAGTGCTTTTACTGGTTCGATGATATTCGTGTCATTAGCACGGAAAAATACTCACGAATGTTGTCAATTGCCTGAATTGCGTGCCAATTGCTTGACATGCTCAACCTAGTCTTGCCTTTATCGTGACACAAGAAAACTGTACACGTATTACACGACACCACAGGAATAAGATACGAACAAGTTGATACAAGTTCACGAGTAGATTGCACAATTGGCACGCACTGGAGTGGGTGAAGGAATAACAAAACATATGGTTATTTCTTTACGCATGGGTACTTACTCACGTACAGTTAATGAATTATTCACGCCGGTTTGCGATTCAGATACGCATTGCCACGAATTAATGCGTACACATACGTACATATGTATGTTTTCGCAAGTGCTTACGCATATGCGATTGATTAAGTGCATAGTACACAAATGTGCATACGTGCATATGCACACGTACGCGGTACGCATACGTCATTGTCTGTATATGCATTTATGTGTGTGTGCTGTGATGCGAGTGTGCTCACGTACGTATGTGGTTGCATACATACTTTCAAAATTAAATACGCATGCATGCCGACAAGCATATACCTATTGACAGAATCAAAGTGATGCGTCGATGCACGCAAGGACGTATGTTTAATTCAAACAACATAAACAAGCATCTTCGCAAATATCTAAGCTAGCAAACATGCATGCACACACACTTCTGTACACTGATCGAAAGCATGCACTCACTCACGAGCATAATTACACCAGTCTGTGCATATGCATGCATCCACGAATGCAAACGTACATGCATGCACATATGCACTTATGTCCGTAAGCGTATGTATGTCCGTATATGCGTACGCATGTGACTATACACGCACGCACATGTATAGTCTTTTAAATGCACGCACAAACATTTACTTTCTTACGCAAGTATTTTTCCTTATGCAGGCATGAATGTATGTGTATGCAAGTACGTATGCTTACATATGCATGCATGCAAGTACAAACGAATGAATACGTAGGCAAGCACGACTGCATGTATGAACATACTTATGGAAGCACACACGCATGTACGCATACACTCAACTTAAGTAACCTTTTGCAAGTACGTAAGCGTACACAGGTACATAATTGTACGCACGTACATCCTCTTACGCACACATGCACGTAGGCATCGGATGTACGCATGCATACCCATGTATTTATCCGTAGCATTGTAGTAGCTGTGATATACCCCAGAGACAGACCTAACATGTGCTTATATACCTATGTATTCTGAAACGGGTGCCAGTAACGTTTTCTATGCATACATCATCAATAATGAATAAGTTATTAACTTCACACTCTCAGTAACCTATATCAGGGACCTTATATAGAGGGATTAGAAACTAATCAATTAGCTCGCGGAGCTTCCCTCGTCATGGTCCAACGCACATCTTGACTTGGCGCCCGTATTGCGCTAATTACTTGCGTAGCACACTAGTATATCCAGTTAATCAATCCGCCATCTTGTCTGTAAGGAGTTTAGATAATATGTGTAATGGTTCGAGGGGGGTCCAAAACTTTTACTTTTACCGGAGACAATAAATTCTAAAATATTATATGCGGTTAAAATAGCGAGTCAGTCCTCCATCTTGTCTGTACGGATTTCTGATTATATGTGTAAAGGTTCGAGAGGGGTCCAAAACTTTTACTTTCACCGAAGACAATAAATTCTAAAATATTAATTTAGCGAAAGATGAATAGTTTTCTGATGCATCTGCAACATTTTATTTGATTTGATTCACGTAAAAGTAGTCTGAGAACGAGTCACTAAGCAAGGTTTGGTGACGTCAAGAATATACATATATGGGTAATAAATACATTTTTCTCACAGTGGTATATTTCATATATCATTACAACAATCAACAGTCTCAAAGGGAGGTTACACTAGTGTTTCTTGACTATACAAAGATTGCCGATTGCCGCACGAGCGAGCCGGTGTAAGATTGAAAATATACCCGCGTTGAAAACATACCTGGCGGGTACTTTTTCAACGTTGAATAATGACCCGGAGTCACTTTTCAACGCCTCGGGTCTTTTGTCAACGTTAAATGACTACCCAGACGGATAGATATTCAACTTTGAAAATACACCCAAGGTGTTGAAAAGTGACCCTGAGTCATAATTTAACGTTGAAATTATACCCGCCGGTGTGTTTTCAAAGCGGGTACATTTTCTGTCTTACACCGGCAAGACTCGGAGACGTCAACTGGTAACAACAATATACTGCGATAACAAAATAAGCGCTTATGCAAGCACCCAGTCGCTTGTGCGTTGAAGCGCGACGAGCATTTGTCAAATTGCACCGCTCAGTAAAAATGATCATGAAAGGAGCAGAAGAGACGAGTCCCTCTATTTAAAGGCGCTGTAGCACGTTTTTTCGCTCAAATAAGTCGATGAAATGTATTTGAAAAATAATGTCAACAATAGTAAAACACCCTTCTCTCTTCGGAAAATCAAGTTACAAATGAATGTATATGGTTCCGTAAAGCCATGGGAATTTCTTTTTGTCATTCGAAATAATAAAATGTGTTCACAATAAAATGGCCGCCATGCAATTTTGGCTTTATACGCAACACCGTTATTACCACTACGGATAATTGGTTTGTTTAATAAAATGTTTTACCCTCTGAAGTAAATATAAATGACATAAACTATCAATATAAATGAGAAATTTGAAAAAATAAAATTTGCAAAAAACGTGCTACAGCGCCTTTAAGGTCCCTGCCTATACAGATTGACCAAAATGAGCCCACAATGCACGTTTACGGCCGTATATAAAGCAGTATCAAAGCTTAGATACACTGCAACGAAAGACCTAACATGTGCTAATTCAAATATGAACCTATATTTTTCAACGGACGCCCATGCATAAATCGCCTATTTCGAATAAGTAGTTAACTTCACACTCTCAGCAAATTATTCAGATTAACCTATGACACAACGGGCGTTCGAGGCCATAACTAAAACTTTATTATAGCTAAGATGAACCCTAGAGACAAAGCTAATATATGCTGATTCAATATAAACCTAAGTATTATGAACGGGTGCCAGTGACGTATTCTATGCATAAATCGACATTATCGTAAAAGTAACAAACTTCACAGTCTTACAGACGGATTCAAACTGACCTATAATTATGTTCGCGGAGCACGTTCTTCATCCTTTATACATCATTATTATAGTTCACATGAACGTTTTAGTAAGTGTTACATTTATTGTATTGAATCAGATTTAAACAAAACAATTTTTAAACGGCTACTGTACATCGTGAAGAGCTCTGTTCAGCTACTACGTTATTGACTGTCTGGTATAAGAATATCTATACACAATATAGGAACGTTAATATCGTTCACAGTATCTAATATTGATTAATGAACTAACAACAATTATAAATTCAATTTGCTAAAAACTGTTTTCGCTAGGTTCACATTTCGAAAAACACATAAGGAAGTGTAAATAATTCGTTCACTTCACAGACCAAGTCCTTACTGAATGTAATCGATGAACGAGGTTCCCCACCCCATATTGTCAGTTTCCACCCTTAATATATATATCTATATTTACTGCTTTGTTCAACTCTTAAGAATGAATAAGCAGCCAGCATGATATTCGAAAAACGAATAACTAACCAGTTAGTTATTCGTTATTCGAAAAACGAATAACTAACCAATTAGTTATTCATTATTCGAATATTGAATAGCTAGCCAGTGCTTACTGAATGTAATCGATGAACGAGGTTCCCCACCCCATATTGTCAGTTTCCACCCTTAATATATATATCTATATTTACTGCTTTGTTCAACTCTTAAGAATGAATAAGCAGCCAGCATGATATTCGAAAAACGAATAACTAACCAGTTAGTTATTCGTTATTCGAAAAACGAATAACTAACCAATTAGTTATTCATTATTCGAATATTGAATAGCTAGCCAGTGCTTACTGAATGTAATCGATGAACGAGGTTCCCCACCCCATATTGTCAGTTTCCACCCTTAATATATATATCTATATTTACTGCTTTGTTCAACTCTTAAGAATGAATAAGCAGCCAGCATGATATTCGAAAAACGAATAACTAACCAGTTAGTTATTCGTTATTCGAAAAACGAATAACTAACCAATTAGTTATTCATTATTCGAATATTGAATAGCTAGCCAGTGCTTACTGAATGTAATCGATGAACGAGGTTCCCCACCCCATATTGTCAGTTTCCACCCTTAATATATATCTATATTTACTTCTTTGTTCAACTCTGAAGAATGAATAAGCAGCCAGCATGATATTCGAAAAACGAATAACTAACCAGTTAGTTATTCGTTATTCGAAAAACGAATAACTAACCAGTTAGTTATTCATTATTCGAATATTGAATAGCTAGCCAGTGCTTACTGAATGTAATCGATGAAGGAGGTTCCCCACCCCATATTGTCAGTTTCCACCCTTAATATATATCTATATTTACTTCTTTGTTCAACTCTTAAGAATGAATAAGCAGCCAGCATGATATTCGAAAAACGAATAACTAACCAGTTAGTTATTCGTTATTCGAAAAACGAATAACTAACCAGTTAGTTATTCATTATTCGAATATTGAATAGCTAGCCAGTGCTTACTGAATGTAATCGATGAACGAGGTTCCCCACCCCATATTGTCAGTTTCCACCCTTAATATATATCTATATTTACTTCTTTGTTCAACTCTGAAGAATGAATAAGCAGCCAGCATGATATTCGAAAAACGAATAACTAACCAGTTAGTTATTCGTTATTCGAAAAACGAATAACTAACCAGTTAGTTATTCATTATTCGAATATTGAATAGCTAGCCAGTGCTTACTGAATGTAATCGATGAAGGAGGTTCCCCATCCCATATTGTCAGTTTCCACCCTTAACATATATCTATATTTACTTCTTTGTTCAACTCTGAAGAATGAATAAGCAGCCAGCATGATATTCGAAAAACGAATAACTAACCAGTTAGTTATTCGTTATTCGAAAAACGAATAACTAGCCAGTTAGTTATTCATTATTCGAATATTGAATAGCTAGCCAGTGCTTACTGAATGTAATCGATGAACGAGGTTCCCCACCCCATATTGTCAGTTTCCACCCTTAATATATATCTATATTTACTTCTTTGTTCAACTCTGAAGAATGAATAAGCAGCCAGCATGATATTCGAAAAACGAATAACTAACCAGTTAGTTATTCGTTATTCGAAAAACGAATAACTAACCAGTTAGTTATTCATTATTCGAATATTGAATAGCTAGCCAGTGCTTACTGAATGTAATCGATGAAGGAGGTTCCCCATCCCATATTGTCAGTTTCCACCCTTAACATATATCTATATTTACTTCTTTGTTCAACTCTGAAGAATGAATAAGCAGCCAGCATGATATTCGAAAAACGAATAACTAACCAGTTAGTTATTCGTTATTCGAAAAACGAATAACTAGCCAGTTAGTTATTCATTATTCGAATATTGAATAGCTAGCCAGTGCTTACTGAATGTAATCGATGAACGAGGTTCCCCACCCCATATTGTCAGTTTCCACCCTTAATATATATCTATATTTACTTCTTTGTTCAACTCTGAAGAATGAATAAGCAGCCAGCATGATATTCGAAAAACGAATAACTAACCAGTTAGTTATTCGTTATTCGAAAAACGAATAACTAACCAGTTAGTTATTCATTATTCGAATATTGAATAGCTAGCCAGTGCTTACTGAATGTAATCGATGAAGGAGGTTCCCCACCCCATATTGTCAGTTTCCACCCTTAATATATATCTATATTTACTTCTTTGTTCAACTCTGAAGAATGAATAAGCAGCCAGCATGATATTCGAAAAACGAATAACTAACCAGTTAGTTATTCGTTATTCGAAAAACGAATAACTAACCAGTTAGTTATTCATTATTCGAATATTGAATAGCTAGCCAGTGCTTACTGAATGTAATCGATGAAGGAGGTTCCCCACCCCATAATGTCAGTTTCCACCCTTAATATATATCTATATTTACTTCTTTGTTCAACTCTTAAGAATGAATAAGCAGCCAGCATGATATTCGAAAAACGAATAACTAACCAGTTAGTTATTCGTTATTCGAAAAACGAATAACTAACCAGTTAGTTATTCATTATTCAAATATTGAATAGCTAGCCAGTGCTTACTGAATGTAATCGATGAAGGAGGTTCCCCACCCCATATTGTCAGTTTCCACCCTTAATATATATCTATATTTACTTCTTTGTTCAACTCTGAAGAATGAATAAGCAGCCAGCATGATATTCGAAAAACGAATAACTAACAAGTTAGTTATTCGTTATTCGAAAAACGAATAACTAACCAGTTAGTTATTCATTATTCAAATATTGAATAGCTAGCCAGTGCTTACTGAATGTAATCGATGAAGGAGGTTCCCCACCCCATATTGTCAGTTTCCACCCTTAATATATATCTATATTTACTTCTTTGTTCAACTCTGAAGAATGAATAAGCAGCCAGCATGATATTCGAAAAACGAATAACTAACCAGTTAGTTATTCGTTATTCGAAAAACGAATAACTAACCAGTTAGTTATTCATTATTCGAATATTGAATAGCTAGCCAGTGCTTACTGAATGTAAGCGATGAACGAGGTTCCCCACCCCATATTGTAAGTTTCCACCCTTAATATATATCTATATTTACTTCTTTGTTCAACTCTGAAGAATGAATAAGCAGCCAGCATGATATTCGAAAAACGAATAACTAACCAGTTAGTTATTCATTATTCGAATAGTGAATAACTAACCAGTTAGTTATTCATTATTCGAAAAACGAATAACTAACCAGTTAGTTATTCGTTATTCGAATAACGAATAACTAACCAGTTAGTTATTCGTTATTCGAATAACGAATAACTAATAACTAATAACTTGCTAACTTCAGCCTGCCCTACTGGATGACAACAGGAGGCATTTATTACTGGCTATTCAATGTTTGCTCTGAGCTGTCTTAAATGTGCATCCATTGTGTTTTTGGGGGTCACACATGCTGTTGGTTCTGGTGTGCTACCTTGCCAGTACTTGTCTACGGTATAGAGCTGGATCAGTATCAGACCATTAGGGAAAACTGACCTAAGCTCGGACACCACCCAAAGTCGCCAAAGGACACTTTTCCTGGAACGATATCATTTCCTATACTGACCTAATGAAGGTCGGCCATTACTGTACTGGTATACCGTGTCACTGAGTGACCATTAGATCATGTCATTACCAGAAAGATATCATTTCCTATACTGGGGGTGAAGTAGTTCCGTCAACCAATCAAAATGCAAGTTTTATTTAGAAAAACTGTAATTCCAATGACCATTATGAAAACTTTAATACCCGGCATATTTTTGCCCGCTTGGGTAAGAATTTACCAGTACGCTTTTGATTAAACGTAATTATTTATACTTACCTGTTGACTAGACCCACTATGCCTACCTCCTCTCTAGGTATGCTAGTTCAACCTTAACACAGACGAAACTTGAACAGTGGAGTAGGGGATGCGTAAAATCCCTATCCAAGGGCGGTAAGTCTGCATGGTCTCGTGACGTCACCACCGGAAACCTCACTCTCCGAACAGTCCCAACAAGGCAAGACAGACCAAGCGGGGAGGATGGGCGGGCCTAGCGCGTAGGTCTAGTCAACAGGTAAGTATAAATAATTACGTTTAATCAAAAACGTACTATTATTTAAATACCTATCTGTTGACTAGACCTACTATGCCTAGAATCCCACTGCATGGAGGCGGGTCAGTAGATATGTGGTAGAGACGAGACCAGCAACAAACCCTGAGTGTAAGCTAACCTACGAGTCCTCCACCCTGTGGTGAGGACAAGGCACAGCCCGGGAGATATCATCTCTACCGCTGAGCGGATCGAAGAGACAACCCAGCCATTCAACTTCTGATCAACACACTGCCCCCGACCCCAACGGGGAGGGGGTGTCAAAAGCGAAGCTAAAGAACAAAACAACAGACAAGGAGCAAACAATGCAAACAAAGTTTATTACAATGAGCATCATAAGACCTGCGGGGAACAAGCTCCTAAGAGGACTGACCCCTTCTTGGTCTGGTTGGGGGGACCACCTTCGTCTGAGCGAACGCTTGTGGACCCAGCCTAGAGATGCCTTCGAGATCTGCTGTGGAGACATCTCGTAGGTAATGGTTGGCGAAAACCTTTGAGGAACGCCAAAAACACCCCGCCATGACGTCCGAGACCGCGATATTACAGTGGTAAGCCATCGTGGCTGAAACTGCACTGATCTCATGCGGGTTGGAACGCGAAGGAGGAGGCAGGTCATCGGCCTTGTACGCATCAATGACAGCCGACCTCAGGTACACCCCCAACGCTCGCTTATCTAGCTCTTTGGTGCTCCTCGGCGAGTGAGGCAAGAACAGACGACGCCTGCCATCCCTCAGCTTGCGGGTACGCTGCAGGTACACCCTCAAAGCCCTAATCGGACACAGAGAGAGATCCACCTCTCCTGAGTCAGAACCCAGAGCCGGAATAGAGAAAGTACGGCCAGCCTCATCAGCTGCCTGGTTTTTGCAGACAAAGTCGGGAGCTAAACCAAGTAAGGCTGACCCCCCTCCCTGACCTCAAAGCGTAGAAGGTCCGCCTGCAAGGCATGGATCTCAGAAATCCGAGCTGCAGAGGCCATGGCCACCAGAAAAATGACCTTGATGGTGAGAGGGAGGAGGGGTACGTCGAAGAGCGGTTCATACGTATCGGAGCGAAGATGATTGAGCACAATTGCTAAGTCCCACTCAGGTGGACGAAGCTTCGTCCTGCCGTCAGCAGAACGGAAGGTTTTAACAAGGCCCTTGAGGACCGACTTATCTAACCCTGGCGACGTCTTCCTGAGAACGGAGAGGATAGCAGACATGATGGTATTAATTGATGACGCCTTAAGATGCCTGGTGTTGCGTAGGTACACTAAGTACTCCGCAACCTGAGGAACTGAGGCCTCTGCCGGGATGAAATCCTTCTGAGCACAGAAGGAGGCGAAGGCCATGAGAGGTAGCTATGGCATTGGCGACGCACCTTGAGTAACCACTGCTCCTTAACCCTCTCTTAATACAAGCCAAGTGTGACGGCAGAACACCTGAGGGTTCTCTCGTAACCTTCCGCTTGGCCTGCTGAGGAGCAGATCTCTCCGTGGCTGAATCGGAACAGGTTCCTGATGACAGAGCCGCCGGAGAGGAACGAACCACGGTCGGGCTGGCCACCAAGGGGCGACCAGAAGAAGTCGAAGAACCCGAGTTGTCCCTATCTTGGCAACCACTTGGGAGAGGATGGCCGGCGGCGGAAAAGCATAGGCGTCCATCCCCTCCCACCCTAACGAGAGCGCATCTAAGCCCATCGCTAGCGGGTCTGGTACTGGAGAGACATAGGTTGGCAATTGGTGATTGAGACATGTCGCGAACAGGTCTATCAGAGGCGTGCCGAACTGGAGACACAACCCCCTGAAGACTACCGGGTTCAGTTGCCACTCCGTCGGGGGAGGGGCATCTGGTCGCGACAGCGCGTTCGCCAAGATGTTCTTGGCACCTGGAATGTGGACTGCTCGAATGTCCAGGTCCACTTCGTCCACCAGCTCGAAGAGCCAGAGCGACACGCGTAGCAGAGACTATGCCCTGGTGCGCCCCCCACCCCTAGGTGGAGGCGTCTCCAAACAGGTGAGCTTAGGGGGGACGAGGGCAAAGTGGAACCCCGGAGAACACACTCTCGTCCACCCGCCACCAAGCTAGGAAGCGATGGAGATCTGGGGTCAGAGCTATGGCGTGACGGCAACGCGTCTCCCTGATGTGGGGATTCAGGAACACCTGTAATGGGCGGAGGAACAACCTCCCCCTGCGGGTCAGGTCCTGAGCTGACGTTAGCAACTCTTTGCAACTGTTTCGCGATTTCGTGTCGCTGTTTCGCGATTTCGTGTCGCTGTTTCGCGATTTTGTGTCGCTGCTTCGCGATTTCATGTCCCTGTTTCGCGATTTCGTTTTTATTTTTTCGCGATTTCGCGATTTCGTGTTGGAAAGTTAACACGAAATCAAATGGCCCCTCTCTATGGTGGCTGATTTTTGCCATTCGCGTCTTCGCTACTTCGTGTTATTAGAATCTAGTGCGAAATAGCGAAGTGGCGATGCGAAGTAGCGAAGACGCGATGCGAAGTAGCGAAAATGCGATGCGAAGTAACGAAAAGGCGATGCGAAGTAGCGATGCGAAATTGCTAAATAGCGAAGATTTTTGCTTCGCTACTTCTCATCGCCACTTCGCTACTTCTCATCGCCACTTCGCTATTTCGCATCGCCACTTCGCTTCTTCGTTCCATCGTGTCTTCGCTACTTCATATACAGCTGCTGAACAAAAGTTTGTTTAACTATGCAAGATTTCCTACGTAATGTCATGATGTGAAACAGATTGCTCTACCGATTGATATCATATATACGTGTTAAAACCAATGCTCACTGTCACTGAAATAGCCGTTGATGTTGATTTGGCTAAAATATGTAGTTAAAAGCAAATTAAAAGATATGTTTCAGCAAAATTGGTTATCAACAATTGAAAATTCTTCCAAAGCAACTATATACAATATCTTCAAAAATCCATCTCTCCATTTTGAACAATACCTACATTTTTTAAACTACAATAACTTGTTAAGATTTCGAACAGCTAATCACTTTCTGCCAATCGAGACCGGTAGATGGATAAATATCCCAGTTCATGAAAGAAAATGTACTCTTTGTAATTTAAACGATCTTAGGGACGAATTTCATTATTTATTTGTTTGTCCTATATTACAATCAGAAAGAGAAAACTATATTCACAAATATTATTACAATAGGCCAAATATGTACAAAATGAATATTTTATTTAATTCTAATAAGCTAGGAACTTTAAACTCTCAATTTTTTGTAAAATCATTATGTCTTTGTTCACGAAATAACTTTTATAATCATATGTACCTTTACTGAAAACACCAGCTCAACATACCTATTATATTGTATATTGTATCAATGTATATATGTTTTATGTACCTCTTATGCTGCTGTTTGCAGCCTGAGTTCTTGAATAAAGTTCAGTTCAGTTCAGTCAATGCTCATGACTTTACAATAGTTACATACATTTAGAGCATATACATAGCCTGTATATTCATAGATAACCCACTAACATAGATGTAAGACACACTCTTCTTCCTGTAGTATGTAATTATCTAATCTTACCTTATCTTTATAATCTAAATTATCTTACATGATCTTGTGGTTACATTGGTTTCATGCATTATGTCTATTATAACGCTGCGATATAAATATAAATTATTAATTAACTATCAATTTTATGGCACGTAAACGGTATTTACGGCCTAGACCATATGATTCGACAACTGGGCCAATACGGACAAACTGGGTCAATACGAGCAAAAAACTGGGCCAATACGAGACAAACTGGGCCAATATGAGTCTGAGCATGCGCAGACGCACATTTGGTGAAAGCCCGAAGCTATCGCTTCAGAACTTTGACCCATGATATCTGTTCACCAATCTTGATCATAATTATTATTTCAATATTTATATATATAAATGAGATGTTAAGTGTTGTGCAAATAGAATAAAAAGAGGTCAATTGATAAAATTGTCATTAATTAAGTATTTCCGTATTGGCCGACTTACAGGTCCTCGGTCCGTTGTATTTTTGTCACTGAGTCCCTGCATGCGCAGTGTTAAACACAACGGACCTCGGACCTGTAACAGGGCCAATACGGAAATACTTAATTAATAACATCATAATATTGTCCAAGTGTCCTGATATCATATATTTAGATACGAGATGATTACAGTTTCAAACATTAGGGGACATCCTGCTAAATTGGGATTTTAGAATCCCCATTGCTCCTATATAATCCTCTGATTGGCTAATCAGATTCTGCCGCGTATCGTTGAAGAATGGCAACTCATCGCTATATATATGGCATGTATTTTGTCAGACAATTAAAGGGGCAGTAGCACGTTTTTTTGCAAATTTTATTTTTGCAAATTTCCCATTTATAATGATAGTTTATGCCATTTATATTTACTTTAGAGGGTAAAACATTTTATTACACAAACCAATTATCCGTAGCGGTAAAAACGGTGTTGCGTATAAAGCAAAAATTGCATGGCGGTCATTTTATTGTGAACACATTTTACATACTACTCAGTGACATGAACACTACGGGGTAAAATGCACGCGCTACAGGGAAATGAACGCTACGTAGTGAAATGTACATAATTCGGTTACAAGAACATGATGCAGTGAAATGAACACTTCGCAGGGAAATGCACGTGACTCAATGACAAGAGCGTGATGCAGTGAAATGAAGACATTGTTGTGGACGATAGAATCATTACGGAATAACAATGTCCTTCTCATCGTACGAGGGGCGCTCAATAAAGCTTTCCCCCTGACCAACTACTCTTAACCGGAAGAAGTAGAAATTTCACATGTGATATGTAGCATGTCTCCATAGGTCAAGTAATGTCTCATACTTTTAAAATATTCATTCTTTCTGTCAGCACAGGTCTTAGAGTTAGAGTAGAGTAAGGTGTACACATGGAGGTACAGAGTACAGAGCGGTTATCAGGTTTTTATTCTTGAAGGGTCGTACACCAAAGGAGACTTTTGATGAGATGAAAGAAACTTATGGAGAGATGGTCCCATCGTATGACGTTGTCAAACACTGGCATCGTCAGTTCAATTGTGATCGGACCTCCGTGGAAACAGCTTCAATTCCAGGTCGACCCCAGTCAGCCATTGACGATGACTCTATCAGGCAAGTGGAAGCTGCAATTTTGGAAGATCGCCGAATTACTGTCCATCAACTTGCCCAAGAAAATCCTTCAATGCCATTTGCCAGTTGTCAGCTCGGTGGATGCCCCGACTGCTCACACCTTTCCAAAAACAGGAACGAGTCAAAAGTTCTTTTAGCAATGTGCCAAGAAAACCAGGATACCTTTTTCGACAGACTAATCACACAGGATGAGCATGGGTCCGTCACTATGACCCTGAAAGCAAAATCCAGTCAAAGCAGTGGAAACTACCAAAACCGAGAGACAGGACAATGCTCCTGTCCACAACTAACGTGTAGCTCAGACGGAAGCGCAGGCCTGTGGCTATGAAATACTTCCTCACCCACCGTATTCTCCTGACCTTGCACCATCTGATTACTTCCTCTTCCCAAACATGAAGTCATTTTTGAAAGGCACTCGTTTTACTGATGATGAAACCCTCTTTAATGAGGTCAAGTCCTGGGTTTTGACAAGATCTGATGCCTTTTACAAGAAAGGCCTTGAAGGCTGCATCAAGTGATAAGAAAAATGTGTCTCAATGTGTGGTGGCTATATGTAGAGAAAGACTAATAACTGTACCAAGTTTCGTTTCTTTTAGTAGAAATTTTTATTGAACGCCCCTCGCATATCTCTGCAATCGAGCATTCCACTTTTGTTATTTCACAACGGTTTCCATGGATTTAATCACATGGTGTCGTCACAGTGTAATTGATCAGCTAGCTGGTGACTAAATAAGTGATTTCTTGTGATTATCGTGTCTGAAATCTACACGCGTGTTGACAAAACGTCGCTTGTGTGGGAGCGATGTGACGTCAGGAATAAAATCATGATATATTTGCATGGACATAAAAGGACAGACTGAGTGCATTAGAGTAGACCAATACTTACTGATATGAATTATTAATAGGCCTACTGTGAATGACAAACCTATTTATTAATGTAACTTGAAAACATAACGAGATATTTATAACTGTTTGTTTCGTGCAGTATGACAGCATTATTTTCAACGTACACCATTTTCCTCATCCTCGGTTACCCATGGTTTTATATATGCTCCGTTACTCTCCACTATATCACCCATGGGAAACCTTATCAGGAGAATCTGTACTCAAATTACACGCCCTTGGTCGGCGTGAGCCAATCAAACTGCTACGCAGCTTGGACCTGCGAACCAATGACAATTCATATCACTTCGTTTCAAAGCAAGCGAGGTCATTGTGTTAGCATCCGTCGCCGGTTATCTCCCTTGACCATTTCCGTCTTATCCCATTGAGCATTTTCTTTTGTTACTGACTTCGTCACGCCGGCCAAGGGCGGGTAATTTTAGTACAGATTTCTCTGATAGAGTTTCCCATGGGTGATATAGGGGGGCTTATATAATACCATAGGTAACCGAGGATGCATTTTCCTTTGAAAATTCAAATAGAAATACCACGATAATCCGAAAATAGTGTAATGTTTCCCTTTCCCCACGGTGTAAACTTGATGACTGATTGACACATCGATACTATTGAAGTATTCTGAAATGGCATGCATGTAGTGTACACCTCGAAACATGTTCTGCAGCAACACGCAACAAGCACAGTATTGTCAATTCTTTCCAGCCTTTATCAAATCAAATCATCATACAATTATAGCATTTTTTGTTTTTGAAGAAGCAACATACAGATAAGTATTTTGATATTTTATGATAATTCGAAAAGCAATTATCATGTCGACATCCAGGATTTAAATTTTTCTAGACTTGATTTGATTTCGAATACTTCTTTAGTATCAATATCTGACAGTGGCGGATCTAGGGGGGGGGGGGGGGGGGGGGGGGGGGTCCGGACCCCAAAATTTTTGGCATTGGCTGGTATGGGAAAACAATTGTGGACCCCCCCCCCCCCCCCCCCCTTTCAAAATTCCTGGATCCGCCACTGTCTGATGTATGAAGAGGAACCTTTTAGACCATATTTTACAGTCTGGGAATTCAAACAATAAACCAATGGGGTATTAATGTATACACTTAGCTCATTGAATTATATTTATTTAATTTACCTTTACATAGTATAGTTACATATCGTTATGGGAAAGCATTTGTCTAAATGATTAATATAAAAATAACTTCGTGTGGTTGATTTGGTGTCATATAGGTAATTGTATATTTAAACACTTCACTTATAGAGAGAGGACTTGAAACTAGCTGAGAGTAGAGAGTATTGTTGTCAACTCTGATTATGTCATAGCTATCAAACTTAGCAAGTGTAACTATTGTGATGTTTACGTCATTGCTTGTCGGCTACCGTCAACTAATGTATTGCATGCAACTTACTGTAGTGCTCTATGCGAGTTGTTAGATTTGTATGACTACTTATCTGAAAGGGGTTTAACTTTTATTCTAGGCGATCTAAACTCTGACATATGTAAGCGCCAGCTATCTCACAGAGACAAGATCGTGAAGGCTGATCTATTAGACAGATATCTTGTTAATGCACTTAAAATACTACCTACATCCTCAGTGGGATATACGTGTAGGTCGAAAAATAATCTGCTAAAAAGTATGATTGATTACATACTTATACCATCATGCCTAAGCAGATCTGTTTCTAGTGCAACGATAGATGACACTTGTCCTTTTAGTGTATCGGATCACCTACCTTGCTCTGTATCCATAAGTATTCCAGTGAAGGAAACCTTTAAGAATGTGTCAATTGGCATTCCTAAGTGGAAACTAGCTAATGAAAATGATATCAACTCTTATCAAAGATTACTAGAGGACTTCTTGTCTTCTCAGAATGCTTCTCAGTTAGATTTCAGTCAGCAAAATAGTATAGACCACTACAACGATATGATAAGTTCTGCTTTATTGTATGCATCCACTAATGCTATACCTCGCAGTAATTATAGACCATATTTAAAACCTTTTTGGAAACCTAATAACTTAAATGATGCTCACTATGAAATGCGAGTAGCTAGGCGTGAATGGATTAGAAGCGGGAAACCCCGTGAACATGACTCTGAAGAACGTTTGGCCTATAAATATGAAAAACGAAAATTTCGACGTTTGCTCCGGAAATCAAAACGATCTTATAAACATGAAATGTTAAAGGAAATAGAAATATCTGCTGAATTGGACGTAAATACGTTTTACAAAACTGTTCGAAAGCAACGAGCAGTAGTTACAAATACATCTACACTTGTTTACGGGGATGAAATCGGCTCAACGCCATCGGAAGTATGTAAAATATGGGGCAAATACTATGCTGACCTAGCTCAACCACATGAATCAGAAGCATTTGATGTTCACTTCAAAAACCATATATCTAAATTAGTTCGGGATATTAATAACAGCAGTGAGGACTACGATGATGATCTAGAGAGAAACTTTCTATTTCATGAGGTGAAGGATGTTGTTAAGTCTCTCAGCAAAAACAAATCCCCTGGTCCTGACAAAATTACCAACGAGCATATTATATATGCAGGCGATGTATGCATTAATCATATTTGTAAGCTCTTCAACCACATGATTGAATCTCAGTATGTTCCATATGACCACAGACTTGGAATGGTAATATCAATTTACAAGGGTAAGAATGATAAAACTGACCCACGAAACTATAGGGGTATCACCTTAACATCTTGCCTCGGCAAATTATTTGAAAAACTGTTGCTGAGACGGATTGAAAATAAATTACTTGAAACAAATCCTGAATTCCCTGATAAGCTACAATTTGGATTTCGTAAAGAACACGGAGCAATTATGTCTGTGTTTACTCTCATGGAAAGTATTCAGTATATAATCATAGAGATTCCCCTGTGTTTGCAGCCTTTCTAGACAACGCAAAAGCTTTCGATAGAATATGGCACGATGGTCTATTCTACAAACTTTATGAACTTGGTATCAGAGGTAATGTCTGGAAACTATTACATCATTGTTATACAAATAGCCAATCTTTTGTCGCACACCAGGGGGAGAGGTCAGAAACCTATCTAGTCAAACAAGGTGTAGGGCAAGGAAGAGTTATATCCTCTTGGTTCTTTCTCATTTTTATTAATGGCCTAATAACATCTTTAAGACAAGCTAACTGTGGTATAAATGTATTTGATATGGACGTTCCGTCTGTCTTGCTTGCTGATGATACTACACTAGTCAGTACATCACCTAATAGCCTACAAGCATCACTTGATATTGTCTCTTCATACGCCTGCAAATGGCGTTTAACATATAACCCATCAAAAAGTACCATTATCGTTTTTAGCAAAAAAAAAGGCTATGATACTAATTTTCATTTTAAACTTGGTGACATCCCAATCCCCTCATCAGAATCAACAGTATATGGAGGTGTACTATTTACATGTAACCTTTCCACAAAAACTAGAAGTGAAAAGTATTGTCAGAAAGCAAGACAGAATATAAACTCTCTAAGATCTATTGGATTGAATGATTCTAGCCTTCATCCATTTACGTGTGTAAAAATATGGCTCCGAATGATTCTTACAACTAGCCTCTATGGCTGTGAAGTATTAGCAAATATCAAAGGCCAGCAAGCAGACATTTTTGAGCAAACACAAAGGTATTTTGCTCGACTTGTACAAGGTCTTGATAAAAGATCATCTTCAATATCTACCATTGCAAACCTGGGGTTATGTTCGCTTATAGGTTATATCGATAAATGTAAGCTTCTATTTCTTGGTCGACTATGTAACACTGGGTGTAACAACTTTGCAAAGCATATATTTTGTGCTGCTATCACAGCTACAGTTAAATCCAATAATATATGTGATGATCTTTTATCAACATCTAAAAAGTATAATCTAAATGCACATGTTAACAAATATATTGCGCAAGGCACATTTCCTCCGAAAGATGTATGGAGAAAAATTGTAAATACTACTGTACATAATTATGAAGAACAATTGTGGCGTTCGCAAACTTCCTATCGTTCAAATATGTCATTTTATGCATCAATTCATACGAGACTCTCTTATCATATTCTATGGCAACTAGCATATAAATACCCAAATTATAAATCTCCCTTGCAACTTTGTGTCAAAATATCATCAAGAGGTAAAATATCAAGAGAGTGTACTCTTTGTAATAAACAAACGTTTGACTATGATTTGCATGTACTTCTCCACTGTGAAACTTTATTACACCAACGAAATACTTTCTTTGCTTATCTAATTGACAAACTTGATGTTGAAACCTATGTAATGTTCGAAATGCAAGATGAACAAGATATGTTATCATTTCTGTTTGGAGCAGAAACTAACTTTTATCACACAATTGATTCAGTATTATGGGAACATATTTTGTTACGCTTTTCACTGTACGTATATGAACTTAAACCTCACTTTGTCAACTGCTACAATGCATAATACACTTGATGTCCATTATTGCTGTATATAAATCTGTAAATATGCAAAAAGTGTATATCCATGCCTATTTTGTAATATAATGTAATGTATTTCCATATGTAATCTTCGGTAAATACTGGAGGAAATAAAGACTCTCTCTCTCTCTCTCTTAGCTCATTGAATTATATTTATTTAATTTACCTTTACATAGTATAGTTACATATCGTTATGGGAAAGCATTTGTCTAAATGATTAATATAAAAATAACTTCGTGTGGTTGATTTGGTGTCATATAGGTAATTGTATATTTAAACACTTCACTTATAGAGAGAGGACTTGAAACTAGCTGCTACGCAGTGTTTTGGAGTTGCCTCCCTTTCCCTTACGGGACTATATGTGTTCTTCCCTAATACTGTATTTTAATACATATATATTTTATTAATTTCAGAAACAGATTGGGTATAAGTTATACAACTTAACGCCCTCTCAAGATAATCAACAAATCATAATCAACAATAATAATCAACCAATCATTTGACAAGACTACAACACATAACATAATCAGAAAATAATTTAGAAATGTAAAGAAAAGACACTATTTCAGTGGGTAAACTGTAAATAATGTAAAATGTAATATAAATCCGTATACATATACAACACTTGTTTTGCCATATACATGTATATACCTGTATGTATTTTTTTACGTTTGTCATCCTGACTCCTGCCCGCCGTAAATTTATAACGTTTGTCTCATGTTAAACCATGATAGACACATGCATACATGCATACATACAAACATGCATACATATTTACATGCATGTATACATGCATACATATTTACATGCATGTATGCATGCATACATACATACATGCATATACATGCATACATAAATACATACATACATACATGCATATACATGCATACATACATACATACATACATGCATATACATGCATACATAAATACATACATGCATGTATACATGCAAACATGCATGCATACATACATACATACATACATACATACATACATACATATATACATACATGTGATGACACGAAAGCTGCCACTGTACTCTTACAGATATGTGCATGTACCTGTATGTTCTATATATCTCTTCTCTTCTGTACCCTTCACATGGCGTTGCGGGTTTTCTCCCTGCCATAATACTAGCAGCCGATATAAGTGAAATATTCTTGAGAGCGGCGTTAGACGTCTGACCCCAACTCACCTCGCCTCACCTCTCTTCTGTACCCTTCTCTTCTAAACCAATTCTCTCCCAACAGTGGTTATTCAAGTCAATTTCTTTAAAGGAACATCCATTGTGTTGTTGGGTGTCACATATTCCAAACGTTATAAATAGTGTTACTTTATCGAGAAGTACCGAGTGCTACCGAAAACTACCATTTTGATGATAGTCGAATTTGTATATTGACGACATGAAGGTAAAAGTAGTGATTTCTGATCGAAAACCGGACAGTGCATCGCGATTGGCGCGCGCCAATGAGTCAAGCGTAATTTTGGAATCTTATTTATAACAGACAAAATGACAAATTTGGGTTGATAATGTTTCATAGGTCATATAACTACTGTGCATGTAAATGGGACTTGCAGTTTCGGTTGCCACACATGCATAATGATGATGCTCTATTTTAATTTTATAGTAATTATGATATATTTGGTGTTTGGGGATGTATTTACACACTGAGTGAATTTATTTGCACTGTAAACAGCACATATGGTGAGTCGGAACGTATTAAAGCTAAATAAAATTGTATGAAACACAATGGATGCACCTTTAACAACACAATCAAGGGGTAGATCGTTATTTCTTGCCATTTTAAAGGTACATCCATTGTGTTGTTGGGGGTCAAAGATGGCAAACGTTATAAATTGTCTTATTTCATCGAGAAGTATCAACTGTTACCGAAAACTACCATTTTAATGATACTCGACTTAGTATATTGACGATATGAAGGTAAAAGTATCGATTTCTGATCGAAAACCGGACAATGCACAGTGTGTGGCTCGCGCCAATGAGTCAAACGTAATTTTGGAATCTTATTTAAACCAGACAAAATAACAAATTTGGGTTGAAAATGTTCAATAGGTCATATAACTAGTGTGCATGTAAATAGGACGTGCACTTTCGGTTTATGCACATGCAAAATGATGTCACTCGATTTTAATTGAAAACTAGTAATTATGGTATATTAGGCGATTGGGGATGAATATGCAATCTGAGTGAATTTGTTTGTATTGTAAACAGCACATATGATGTATTGGCACATATTAAAGCCAAATAAAATTGTATGAAACACAATGTATGCACCTTTAAGTAACAAATACATACATTTCTTAGCTTGTGTAGCAAGTTCCTTTACACCAAAAGTATATTTTCTGTTAATCAGGAATCAGTCTTGTTCAGATTATGGGGAAAATGTAAGAGTGCTCAACGCGAGTGGTGTCCAACTTATCTGCGATTGTTCGAAACGTATGTACTAATCCAATGCGTTACAACATTAACCCACGAGGAGGATTATAATACATGTACATCCAGGAATTTTATTTTAATTTTTCTCCTGCTTAGATAACGAAAATCAAGTCTACCTTTGATCCAATAGGGTTGAAGGACACTGTCGGCCTCTGTTTGTCAATGGTACTTTCCCATTAACAACTTCCTGTAACAGTAAAACGTTGACGTCATTTCCTTTTCCTACTGTTAACGCGACCATTATGCAATGGATGAATTGAAACTTACATGGTCACGCGTCCTCTGTGATACAATGAGCTGTGCTGAACCTGTTATACCCAGTGAAGGACCCTGTCTGGTTCGAAATTCCTTGATCCGCCAATGACTGGATTTATTATGCAAATTGAGAAATTAAAAACTAAAATGTTATAGCAGATGAGCAATTATGTAAAATGACATGTTTCCTATTTATCATCTTACAAATGGTTTTTCAATTTCAATTAATGGACTAAAAGTTCAAGAGAAAATTAATTGACTAAAACTTCAAGAGCACAATTAATGGATTAAGACCTATAAAGAGCACAATTAATGGAATAAGGTCACATGAGCACAATTAATTGACTAAGACCTCAAGAGCACAATTACTGGACTAAGATCTAAAGAACATAATTAATGGACTAAAATCTTCAGAGCACAATTAATGGACTAAAATCTCAAGAGGACACTTAACGGACAGAAATAACTAAACTGAAGCACAAAAGAAACGTCATCCCTCAGTTGTTTTTATCATATGTATAATTTTGAATGTCAAATTTCTCGAGTTTTCGACGTCGTATTCAAAAACTGAATAGTTTGGGAAATTAGTCCAAAATATTAAATCGGTCCAAGATTTTTTTCTACGTGTTTACAAATTTTTTAATTAAAAATCAAAATTTTGAAATTTAAAATTCCCAAAAATTAATTTTGATAAAACACAACTGTTCATCGACATATAACACATACTCTGTGTGGAAATCAATAAATTTGGCTCGTCCTGCACACATTTACAACACTTTAAACATGGTAGGGGTCATGTGGGTGTAAATTTCATTTCTTACCCCTGTCTAGTTTAAAAAATGATATTGTAATAAAAAAAAATAAAACAGTCACCAATTAAGTCATTAAAACCACTGCCAGAAGGTCTTATTATATAATCAAATGCATCTCATTTCTTTAAAATATTTAATTAATAGAAACCAACTGAGGTGTGACGTTTCTTTTGTGCTTCAGTTTATGACAAAAAGTAAGGGCCAAAACATGGAATGTACCATGTACACATATGATTGGTGTGAGATTATTATAGACAAGCAATTAACTTGTTTTATTGGAAATGTTACAGCTGATCTGTAAGAAAGTGTCAAATAGTGATTGAAAAGTTTAAAAATTGGAATTTTAAATGACAAGGAATGTGAATTTAAGATATCACTTTAAAAGTACCGATAAATTGTGTTTTTAGTCGGTATATCTTAATACATCATACACAATAAGACAGGTAGACAGATGTAGGTTTATTGGTGTCAAAAGTATGTTTCGTATAAATTACATAAAATATTTTACAACCAGCCATTTTTGGTTTACGGGACACTTTAGAGATGTTACTGCACATAATACACATATAAAATAAGATATGTAAAATAGCGATATAAAGTTAAAGTGTGAAGATAAAAGATGTAAGATATATACGATATATGAAACACATACGTGAATTCATTCAAAATCGAATCACACTAAATATAAATAAGAAATGTTTTAAAATAATTGAAAGTCCTTACCAACAACGACCGTTCTCTATCTATTTTCTATAAAATATGGCAAGTGAACGTGTTGATTTTGAAATTATTTAAAATTCATTTAAATGAGGTAAACCAACATTCATGTTAGTGTAGTGATGACATAGATTGCATCTTTATAGAGGAAAAAACTTCTAGGTGTATGTATTCCGTAATACATAAAGCATTAGCTGTCAAAATATTCTTTCGAATAAGCATTGAAACTAACATGATTTATTTCTAACCTGTTCTGGAGTCAATTTTTAAGATAAACAAAGTTGCATTTGTATTCACCCCCCTAAATTATTACATAAATCTGACAGGTCCATTCTGAATTATGTCATTTTTAAAAATCAAAATACTAATATACAAATCTCGACATATTTCCGATCCACTTATTTACATATGGAAGTAATTTATACATATAATTTATTAATGAATATGTAATTACTCCGCTCAAACCGCAAAATAATTATCATAAAATAAAACAAATTTGAAGTATAAATATGTCACTGTTGTCAAATTTCATTCAAATTCTTATAAAACTTGGATTGCTGCTGTCAGGACTAGTATCTTAGTGATGAATAAATCTACCCCCGACTGGTTTATGTTTGCCGTAATTTACAAGATGTTTGTATACCTCAGACTTATTGCCTGTTTTATGACCATGTTTGTAAACAAGGTCAGCGAGAGGTCAACCATGCAGGCCTTTGTCATAAACTTATTCTTATTGTCATAATTCATTGTTTCAGATTGATATTAACACCATATGCGCCCACACAGCTATAGGGGAAATTTGTCTCGCAGCGTTATCAATTGTATATCAATAATTTATTTGACATTGAAACGACGTGACATCTTTATTTGGATATTGGAAAAATGTAATCATACATTCGGCTGGACAGAAGGATTTTTCTAATCTTGCCTCTTAATGAAGAACACGAGAAATGATTTTATTTTTGTTGATTCTTAAAAATTTAACCAAAAGGACGAACACGTTTTTAACGGTTTAGAATTTGCCCTCATTTGGATTTTCTTTTCGATCGTCAATTTCAAATAAAAAGTTAATCTGTTAACGTTGCAGTTATACAAAAGATGTTGCATTCAGGACGTATGAACACATATAGAAATTGCAACTATTCTAATTATTGATCACCAAGGGCGTATCTCTTGTGTGAAAGAAAAGTATAGTTACAAACGATATCCACATTGTATATGTGGGAAAAAAATTGCAACAATGCTATTAGGGAGTACTTTAAGAGAAATTCGAAAAAGAGAACGTTTAAGGAAAAGGGCATTTCGTTCTCTGAATACTTCCGACCTATCTGCATACATAAAGCAAAGGAACAAAGTAAATAATGTTATAAGAGTAGCCAAAGAAAATTTCTACTCTAACTGAAACGATTTTTTATCATCTCAGTCTACTCAAAGAACTAGTTATTGGAAGACATTTAACTACTTGTTGAAAGGTTCTACTTCATCGAGACCCATCCCCCCTCTTGTAACTGAAAATTCTGGGAAACCGTCTGTTTTCACAGATTTTGAGAAAGCTCAAACATTAAATGAATACTTTGTATCTGTCTCAAATATTAATGACAGTGGCAAGAATGTACCACCAATAAATCATCGCTGTTCTCACAGTATATCACATATATATGTTACTGAAAAGGAAGTATCAGATATGATTAAGACCTTACCAGCCAATAAATCAGCTGGCCCAGATTGCATCCACATGAAGGTTTTAAAAAGAATTTGTCCATCGATAGCTGCACCGCTTTGTATGTTGTTTAATATTTCATTGAGCGAATGTGTATTTCCAACTCTCTGGAAAACGGCAAATGTTATTCCTGTTTTCAAGAAAGGAGATAAATCTCTCCCAAGTAATTACAGACCTATTAGTCTACTGTCTATACTTGGCAAAATACTAGAAAGAATAATGTTAAAGCATCTGCATAACCATTTTTATAAGCATAGTATATTAAACAAATTCCAATCAGGTTTTACTGCAAATCATTCTACTACATCTCAACTCATTGAAATCTATCACAATATTTGTTCATCTCTAGATAGCCACCAATTTTACTGTATGGTATTTTGTGATATTTCTAAGGCTTTTGACAGAGTATGGCACAAGGGTTTATTGCACAAATTAGAACATTATGGTATTCGCGGTGGCATTCTGAATTGGTTAACGGATTATCTGTCCGATAGACGACAACGTGTATGTATCAACGGTACATTATCAAAAGAACTACATGTTACTGCAGGGGTTCCCCAGGGATCTGTCCTTGGCCCTTTTTTATTCCTTGTGTATATCAATGATTTACCCGATAACTTGCAAAACGTCACTAGATTGTTTGCTGATGATGCATCACTCGGAGCTGCTGGAAAAGATTTATATTCTGTTGAAACTTCTCTTAACAATGACTTAGTCCAATTACACGAATGGGCTAACAAATGGTTGGTTAACTTTAACCCCAATAAGACTAAATTCATGCTATTTAGCCATAGTAATAGTCATCAAGTACCTAGATTAGTATTCAATAATGATCAACTGGAACGTGTACATCAACATAAACATCTTGGCCTTATCTTCTCGGACAATACTAAATGGTCCAATCATGTTGATCTTTCCATAGAAAAGGCTTCAAAACTAATCTCTTCTCTACGTGTGTTAAAGTATGTTTTGAATAGAAGTATTTTATCACGTATGTATGAAATGTATATTCGACCCATTTTGGAATATGCTTCTGAGGTCTGTGATAACTGTTCGGATGTTTTGTGACAAACTTGAAAAGGTCCAACTTGAAGCTGCAAGAATTGTAACTGGCTTACCAAAGTTTGCTTCAAGAGATAGCTTATACAAAGAAACTGGTTGGTTGCCTTTAAAAGTTAGACGTGGAAATAAGAAACTTTGTACTTTTTACAAAATTATTAATATACAAGCTCCATATTATCTGATTAATTTACTTCCACCAGCCACTGAAACTATTTCTCATTACAACTTGCGTAACAAATCAAATTTATATATTCCAAAATTTCGAACTGCAGTCCTTCAAAAGCCTTTTATTTATGACTGTGCTTATCTGTGGGATAATCTTTCCTCGAAAATAAGATGTTCAAATTCATTATCGTCATTTAAAGCAAAATTATCTGAAAAAGAATGTAAAATCCCAAAATATTTTCTATTCGGCGATAGGAAGATGAACATTATACACAGTAAGTTAAGAAATTCGTGTAGTTCCCTAAACAGTGATCTGTATCGTGTCAATTTATCTGAAAGTAAATCTTGCATTTGTGGTGCTTTAGTTGAAGATGTTTATCATTTCTTCTTGAGATGTCCAAGACATGCTGATCTTCGTTTAGAATTAAAGCAAAGATTTTATAATTTAAAGGCAGAATTCGATATTAATACAATCCTGTATGGAAACCCAAATCTTCCACAAACAGTCAATGAAAACATATTTCACCATGTTCATAAATTCATTGGAAAGAGTCAACGGTTCAAATAATACATTAATACTAATGTACGTATTTACCATATTCAAAGTGCATTTTGTCATAAGAATAACATTTCCAATTGTGTGTTGCCTTAATAATGTATATTACATGTTTACCCACTTCGTTACTTGTAGATTTCTTACTTTCTTGTTATGTATTCTAGCCTTGTAAAATAATTGTTGATTACCTGGAGAGGGCTTCTATAAGTTTCACAACTTGTGCCCAATTCATTTCTTAAATGAATAAAATATGTTTTCAATCAATACTTTAATGAGATCACAAACCTTTGTCATCACTAAGACTACAAGACAATGCTATGTCGTCATAGAGTATAATACGTCATAATGAAATGAATGACCATGACATCATTATGCTTAACATGTCACACTACCTTACCGACGTCACTGCTAAATAAGCCTAATGACAGTTTTATGTTTACTAATTAATATAATATTTTTATTTCTAACAACAGATGAGGAACGGTTTTAAATAATTATGATAAATAAGATAGCAAAATTACCAACACCTATTGATGTTCTTGTCAATATATCTAGCTGAGAGTTAAGTTTTGATAATGCTCACGGTCCAGACACGAAGCATTTCTTATAAAAATGTCGATTTCATAACATCATTCGGTAAAATTTTATCAAAGCTTCGAATTTCTAGTATAGAGAGTTAAATCTTATATTTACTGCATTCTGAACAAAACATAAACATTCGTCCATGTTGATGAAGGCATACGATGTGGTGAAGGTTTCTAGCAATGTATAATATACCTTGTCTTCTATTAACAACATATTTAGCATCTCCAATAGAAACTGATGAACAGTTAGGGATTCATTCCGCTTTGATACTGACTAGTGTCCACTTGTATTCAGCGTAACCTAGGGTTTCCAACATTTTAATGAGTGTCCACTTGTATTCCGTGTAACCGAGGGTTTCCAACAGTTTAATGAATAGATATAGATTAGGCCATAGGCCATACGCCCATGATACAATATATAATTTACATAATGCATGTGTTAAGGAGAGATGGAACGATGAAATCAAATATTTTAGAATTCGTTTATTTTTCAAAATAGCAATTAAGATTATTATGTCTTTTATCTAAAAATGTGAAAAATTTGGGGGTCACCGAACGATTTAAAAAGTTATCGGCATTAATAATAATACACCCGTCGGCACTTTTTTTTTTTATATTGATTTGGTGTATATTTAAATTAAGCGCTCGCTTTTAACGAATAAACTCCGAATCCTTTCAGATACATTTTAATCACATACGGGAATGTATAGCAAATCTATATTTTGAAAATTAATGACGCTGGTAAGAGCAACAAAATTAGCACAAATTTAGCACTTTTTGATTAAAAACGGCATTTTAATCATCGTGTTTCGCATGTTCAACAGGAGTTGTCACTAACACACATACCGTATTAGGTTTGACCAATGCACGTGATAACATCCATTAACTGACGAAACTATCTTAGAATGACACAAACTCCTCGCCATTTGACGTAAACCTAATTTAGAATGGTAGTTTAACCCTCTTAGTACCTGGGAACAAATATGGGGAATATTATCTAGATGGGAGTAATTAATATTGCGATATAAACCGAACCCCTATAAGAGACCCGGCCCTTATTGGAGGTTCTGCTCTTATTCATCCTTATTATGTCTACTGATAGAAGTACGCCTCGGATATTTGTAAATTTTACCAACTCGTGTTGATATATTTGATATCAGAAGACACATGGGTGAGATTCTCTATTTACCTTATGCAGTAGGTATAATTTCGACTTTTTCACCAATTTTTAAAAGTAACACCATCCATCATACTCAGTTTAAGGTTGAATCTATACGTGAATCTCCCGACTTTGATATTTTTAAGACGGGAAAATAAATTAATCATCAGGTAACGATAGCTTTACAAAAGTGCTTCCCGAACCAAGGGAGATAATATGGTGCCGCACTCGACAGTGATCCTCTTTCAGCTATATATATATATATATATATATATATATATATATATATATATATATATATATATATATATATATATATATATATATATATATATATATATACACATAAAGTTCACAATCGGAAGATTGTCTAACTCTCAGGTAGTAAATATGGAAAAAATAATGGATTTAGAAGTATATATATATAGCAGGAAATAAACGAAGTTGTTTTTTTCTTTGATATTAAAAAAAAATCCAATGTTTGAGTAAGAGCGGCGATAAATTACAATGTCGTGGTCAAAATCCAGTGGGTTCAATCGAATTTTGTTATTTCAAGTTTAATCCAATTTTAAATTAAAGTTCCATCCAGAAGTTCTGGATTACATTACATTCATTTTCCATTATACAACTGATATAAAGTTTCGCTTTCCACATAACAAAAACTAGATATTTCATTGACAACAAGTAAGTTTCATTTTAAATAGTTCTTCTTTTTTTTGTATAAATAATTCGGTGCAAAAAACTTACATTGAAAATTAAGAAGTTTCTGCAAATATCAAAAAGCACACGCGTGCCAATGAAATAAGTAGGCCGGCTATCATGAAATAGATTTTCCCATTGTTGGCTGATATGAGGTTGAATATCGTCAGATAACATTATATCATAAGAGTAGTCTTGAGCCGTTTTTTTTTTGAAAGTCATAAAATCTTTATGAACAGATTTTAAATCAAGATCATTGGAAAATGTATATATCTGCGTTGTCGTATAGTCATTTTCCAAACTTCAGGTAAATGATAGATTACATAATCAAGATCAATATATGCACCTCTCACTTCAACCACGAGCTTCAGCTCTTCAAAAGACATAAAAGCAGACACATTAACACAGATCCTTAATTGTCACAGGTCCACTCCCAGCCCAGCATCTAATACAGTGATACGGGTTTTGAAATTACCATTCAACCATTAGGGCTGTTCAAATTCTGTGAATGTTGTCTTCTTCTATCGAATGTCTCACAGTGGTACTATAAAATGTCCATGTCATTAAACGTTTTTCCAAAGGGGATTAACTAGATTTTAATTAGATTTTTTAAAACAATAATTGTTAATATCGTAAACGAAGTTCTTGCCTAGTTGATATAGGCTAATATAAACTTGCATTCTGCCATGTACATAATTATTTTTGAGAGATAAAACTTAACCACTATATCATTTACTTTAAAAAAAAAAAATCAGGCAATTATTCAAGGCAGGCTATATTGTTCAAGGATTTACGGTATATGTTAAAAATTCGGAAGGTTAGATAGTAATTTTACAAATATGTCATAACGAAATATAAACTAATTCTCGCAACATTTACGAACTTTTCTAAAATTCTAAAAATACATTTGTAACATGTAGGCCTACAAGCAGTTCTAGGCATAATTACTTTTGAGGTTTTGGAAATGTGTGGAGAACAGACGCATACAGTCGATGTGAAAATAATGAGAAAGTTTAAATACAGCTGTTCAACGAGAATTAGGCCTAAGCGACTTAGAACTTAACACACATGTAGCCTAGTACTGGACTAGCAGTGTATATAAATTAAAGTATATATGACATCATCTACTGGTATGTATTCAACCAGTCCCAAATGTTAGAGAAATTATCTGCTTCCGTTCAACTGACTATTTAACTCTCATTTATTTAAAATATTACCAGTCATATCACTCAGCTGTTCCTTTTTAATTAGTTCTAAGAACGTGCCCGCAGTAGTCTAAAAGATTTCAACATATTCCTCAATCTGTCGTTGTGTTTTTTAAAATGTCAAATATTTAAACAAAATATACGTTGACTTGTTTAAGCACTGAAGCAAGCAAAGTATTAAATTTTAAATAACTCGTATTTCATGAAACTACTGACAATTATCGAAGCGTGACGTCTATCAGTTTTCCTTTTCCATCAACACCCTCCGCCGTATCCTATCGCAATATCAAACGCGTCGTCGCGCTCTAACAGATAAGGAGCACATTTTGATCATTTTTAGTGCATAATGTTTACCACATGTTAAAATGCAACATGTAAAATGCAACATGTAGATATAAGATTTATTAAAACACGTCAAATGAACGTGATCACTGTTTGACAACCAAGCGTGCCCATGACCCCTCAACTTTGACCGTCAACCTTGACCACCGGAAGGTTACCACGCGCAAGTTCCCGGATTATCGGTAGCAGATTGCTGAAAACAAGTTCATCGGGTGAGTAATTTCTTGTATAATCAGTGAATAATGGCCAAATAATTGTATATTTCAAAGTAAGGTTGTTGCACAAATGTAATATTCAATTCCTGTTTAACATGAGTTAAATTGGAGACATATAAAGCGAACCCTATCGTTCTGAAGAAGTGAATTACGTCGAAGCTCGGCTCACTCCGGCAGGCAACTGCTGATCTCGGCATGAAATCGACACTAATACAGCCGTCAGCTTTAAACATGCATGATGACACATCATATTAGATAACCCTTTAGCTTAAAATTCCATTTTACTGCATGTCACAGGCGACAAAAGGCCAGGTTTTGATAAATGAAGCGAGGAAAGCAAGGGGTTATCGTCTCGAGGCGTGACCTACATCTATTTGCGTCAGCCTGTTCAACACACATGACACAAACGAGTCGAGGATTTCCGTATAGTTAGGATATTGTTGATAGATCTGGAATGTTTCGAACTTATATTTATTTACAAGTGAACCAAATAATTGTCATGATTGTACATTAAAACGGTTCGAAGGCCTACTCGTGTGGTTGGCTGCATGACCTAAATAGGAAGGGGGGTCGACATTATACCTCCATGTACTTGCCACATCAATGATTTCACAAATGTTAACGAAGGTTATTCTACTCTTAGTAATAATTTCGTATGGACACATTTCCTACACCATTTCGGAAATTCTCACAGGCATTCAAATCATTATATATAACCTAGCTCTACTGAAGAGCACTGTATGAAGAGTTTCTATTGTGACCTATATAGGGAGGTCATACATGTGTATATATATGTATATATGGTTCCACTTTGGTCAGCATAGTTAGAATGGTCAAGCGCTGTCCAAAGGCAAGTAGCCAAATTGCCAGCTATGAATTACAGCTGACAGGAGGAGGGGTTGGTGTTTATATTAAAGCTCAAACAAAGGAATAAAATTTCAAGGAGTGGTCATATGTGCGATGATTAATAGTTTGTTGATGAAGTGAGCAATTTCAGGTTTCAGTTCTCACTTCTAAAAGTTTTTTTATTTTTAGACTTTGAGTGTAATTAATTGTACAATTATTAATTCTAATTTCAGCATTAATCGTCATTTTAAATTCTAAATAGCTGCGACATAAGTTATCAAGAGTCTTGTAAGTACATTTAAAATGACAATGCAAGGGATTTTACTAAGGCGATAGACATTATGTAATGGAAGATGACTTCTGCATTACATGAAATGTGAAAAAAACCCAATATATTTTAAATATTTTGGAAATAAATAATAATAAAAAACGGTGTATCAAATAATTAATCATTAAATGAACAGTGTCATGTCGCAATGTACGTAGCAAGGATTTTAACAACTCAGTGAATCTTTCCACTGTTCATGTTTTGCTTTTTAATAATCAACATTTACCCATCACTATAGATAAGTGACATTAGACTGAAAAAAACCTCTAAAATATCTTCATGCGGATTCTAATAATCCTATTTTTGAGGTAACTTATGATATCACTATAATCACAACACCCATACCAGACATTGTATTTTCATTCTCCACTAATCATTTTATACTAAAATCATTGGCAGATCAAAGTTTTTTCAAATGGGGGTGGGGAGAGTTGGGGGTGAGGGGTTAGGGGTGGGGGGTTAGGGGTGGGGAGAGCTGGGAGTGAGGGGTAATGGTGGGGAAGAGTTGGGGGTGAGGGGTTAGCGGTGGAAAAGAGTTGGGGGTGAGGGGTTAGGGGTGGAGAAGAGTTTGGGGTGAGGGGTTAGGGGTGGAGAAGAGTTTGGGGTGAGGGGTTAGGGGTGGAGAAGAGTTTGGGGTGAGGGGTTAGGGGTGGGGAAGAGTTGGGGGTTAGGGGTGGAGAAGAGTTGGGGTTGAGGGGTTAGGGATGGAGAAGAGTTTGGGGTGAGGGGTTAGGGGTGGGGAAGAGTTGGGGGTTAGGGGTGGAGAAGAGTTGGGGTTGAGGGGTTAGGGGTGGGGGGTTAGGGGTGGGGAGAGCTGGGAGTGAGGGGTAATGGTGGGGAAGAGTTGGGGGTGAGGGGTTAGCGGTGGAAAAGAGTTGGGGGTGAGGGGTGGAGAAGAGTTTGGGGTTAGGGGTGGAGAAGAATTTGGGGTGAGGGGTTAGGGGTGGAGAAGAATTGGGGGTGAGGGGTTAGGGTAGGAGAAGAATTGGGGTGAGGGGTTAGGGGTGGAGAAGAATTGGGGGTTAGGGGTGGAGAAGAGTTTGGGGTTAGGGGTAGAGAGGAGTTGGGGTTGAGGGGTTAGGGATGGAGAAGAGTTGGGGGTGAGGAGTTAGGGGTGGAGAAGAATTGGGGGTGAGGGATTAGGGGTGGAGAAGAATTGGGGGTGAGGGGTTAGGGGTGGAGAAGAATTGGGGGTGAGGGGTTAGAGGTGGAGAAGAGTTGGGGGTGAGGGGTTAGGGGTGGAAAAGAATTCCCATCATAGCTATCTACTTGGGTATACAGGGAACATCACTTGAAATATTGCTTTAAAGTGGTCTTTAGTTGTTTTCAAATGTAGAGGACGACACAAAATTAAGTGCAGTGCTGTATTCGAGGAAGGCGGGATAGCGCAATAGTTAGCTCATTCAGTTTCGGATCAAGAGGTCCAGGGTTCAAATCCTGCCATCCTCGGTTACCCATGGTTTTATATATGCTCCGTTACTCTCCACTATATCACCCATGGGAAACTCTGTCAGCGAAATCTGTACTCAAATTACCCGCCCTTGGCCGGCGTGACGAAGTCAGTAACCAAAGAAAAGACTCAATACGATAAGACGGAAATGGTCAAGGGAGATGACCGGTGACGGATGGCTAACAAAATGACCTCGCGTGCTTTGCAACAAAGTGATATGAATTGTCATTGGCTCGCAGGTCCAAGCTGCGTAGCAGTTTGATTGGCTCACGCCGGCCAAGGGCGGGTAATTTGAGTACAGATTTCTCTGATGAAATTTCCCATGGGTGATATAGTGGAGAGTAACGGAGCATATATAAAACCCTGGGTAACCGAGGATGAAATCCTGCCAGATTCTCAGCAGCTTTGTCTGCTGTGGAGAACTGTTCTACATGCAGTAAGTTTTGGGTGCAATGTTAAACTGAATTTCAGTGCAGTACCACCCATGGTTGCTTGCAGGTTTCATCGCAATGCATAGTCACATGAACTTAGGTGTTGCAGGCTTTCTCCCTGCAATAATACTAGCAGCCATGATAAAAGTGAAATGACGCGTTAAACACTAACTCACCTCACCTTGCTCAATGTGGATAAAACTGTAAATTTTGTGACTGTCTGAACTATAAAAGAGTTAATTCTCATGGGCAATGTCTTATTATTTGATTAAAGGTACTGAATAATACTGTTTATGATAAGCTACAGAATGTTTTTTTCCATTTCCATGTTTCACACTGTAGTTTTAATTAAGCATAACGTTTAACTTCGTGCAGAGAGAGGAAATTAAAACAAAATATTCACAAACAAGTAAATTCTTTCTTGACATTTGATATTTAATTTCTCCTACATGAAAAACATTTGTCAGAAGTTGCAACTGTATTGTAGACAAAAGGTTGAGAGAAATGATACCAGAAGTAATCTATACTCTGACTGAAGGTCATACAGAAATGTAAGAAAGCTCTTAAATTGTTTATTACTATTTATGAAGTACCTCATAATATAATAAAGTAAAACATTAAATATTAATCAGCATCTTATCTATACTAATTTTCATCTTGAACTTTTATGTTTGAATCTGTTGATGTGTGAGGCTATGCAGTGGTTAGCGCATTCAGCTTGTATCAAGAGGTCCTGACTTCACACCCCATCAGGGCTTCGTACCTTTCATCATAGGAAGAGTAATGATCCTACAGAGGTTTGTGACCTTGACCTTCATTTCAAGGTCACAACGAGACTTTGTCATTTTACCCTTGTCAGCGGGATATTTCAAGAACCATTCGCTGGATTCTCTTCATAATTTTCACATAGCTTCTCCAAGGAAAGACAAAGGGCTGATAAGATTTTGGTGACCTTGACATTATTCTCAAGGTCACAGTGGAACTATGAATTTTTCGACATGATAATGTACATGTAAATCTTGTCAGCGGGATATCTCAAGAACAATTCACCCGAAATCCATCATATCTTACACAAAGCACCTCCTAGGAAAGACAAAGGGCTGATTAGATTTTAGTGACCATGACATCATTCTCAAGGTCACAGTGTAACTTTGACTTTTCCGACATGTATGACAGTCTGATTGCTGATTTTGACATTTTTGTTCAATTTTGAAGTATTAATTTGCGGCGTGGGATCATGTCACCTTCGTGTCAACTACCAGGCAAGTCTACAACAAAACTCTGAGCTCAGTTTAAGGAAAATGGACGCATCTCAGAGACTCCTTTTTATTAGCTCATCTGGCTGTATGATGCCGTCAGGTTTCACTGCAATACATAGTCACCGTGGTGTTGCAGGCTTTCTCCCTGCTATAATTCTAACAGTGAATATACTCATGAACACGGTATCTACATTTAAACAGTAAGAAGCTTATCAGTCTTCAAACAATTAAAGATTAAATCTTTTAACCAGTTTGTTAATATGGTGGTAAAAAAAATTCATTATAAGCTACTGGCATAAGTACCATCAATTAACGAATTGTTTGGTATAATATCAATAAGAATTCTTGAATATTGGCTTTAATTGATAAGAGAAAATGATTAACTGTTAATTTTACTACCAGGGGCTCATACAGCTTTTTGAAAGTGGGGGTGATTCAAGACATTGAATGTGCTCTCTGTGACAGGGGAGGGGAGGGGGACACAAAATGCTCTTAGATATTTATTATTATTATTTACTATATTTGGAGCTCTGCTTGGGGGGGGGGGGGGGGGGGGGTGCCCTCTAGATCCGCCAATGACACAGAAATTCGTGAATTGTTGGTTTGAAAAACAGTATTCATATCTCACGTCTCAATCACCACGCTACCTCATAAGTAAATATGCTTTTATTATATATATATATATATGAATAATGATTTGTGAGAACACTAGGTCGGGTTGACATTGACACTCGTCGATTGCTCCAGTTTGTAAACCCTTGAGTTGGACATGGCTAAGTATAGAGTGCAAAAACTTCAAGATCTGTGCATACTGTTTTGTACACCTGACCTGACGTACCTGCGGCATGTACACAGGTAGCTTGTGTTGTCTCTAGAGTCCAGATTTTATCATTTTGATCCGGTTATCATTAACTGATTTGCATTTACTCTGGGGGGTTAAAATAATGAAGTAACAAGATATTTGATTACTGCTGGCCCAAAGGGATACATAAAGATGATATGAAGGTCAAAATATATAGTCCTTATTATTTCTGCTGTCATTGCGTTACCTCCGATAATGTAACAAACGCACACAAGGGATTGCTAAGGGACATTTACGGGTCTGAAAAGGAGGTTTTTCCTACTCAAAGAGGGTTTTTAGCAGCTTTGCTGTTTTTCATTTCTGATTGATATGAACCAAATGTCTAACATTTCTATCTGGATTACCAGTTTTAGAAGGTTACCATCCATCTTGCTTCATTGTTTATCAAATACACAATTACAACTTTTGAATAAATAAAATATCAATTGAAGTATGGTTAGTTTGTTAATGGATTAAGTTAATGGAAATAGAACTTGTTTTACCCAAATTATCCATTTAAAATGTCATTTCATATTTTTAACATCTTTGACTGTCTGTGTTTCCTGTGCAATAACAATGCAGTAACAATCCTATTAATAATTAGGTGGTTAACATACAGTCTAGATCCCCGAGCTGTACACTTGCAATCTGAATATAAATCAAAGGTTATAAATGAATTTCTCCATATATGAAATGAAGTGAATGAAGTTGGAGGACATTACTCTTTTTCCTTTTCAGTTTTGAACACTCTACCTGCATAATGCAGTAATGTTAAACTTGTTTCAGTCACTAGTGAAAATAACTGTAAAAACAATTTTCAGTCACTTGTGAAAATAACCTTCAAACATATTTTAGTCACTAATGAAAATAACTGTCAAACTTGTTTCAGTCACTAGTGAAAATAAATGTGAAACTTGTTTCAGTCACTTGTGAAAATAAATGTTAAACTTGTTTCAGTCACTAGTTAAAAAAACTGTCAAACAATTTTTAGTCACTTGTGAAAATAACCTTCAAACATATTTTAGTCACTAATGAAAATAACTGTCAAACTTGTTTCAGTCACTAGTGAAAATAACTGTCAAACTTGTTTCAGTCACTTGTGCAAATAAATGTCAAACTTGTTTCAGTCACTAGTTAAAAAAACTGTCAAACAATTTTTAGTCACTTGTGAAAATAACCTTCAAACATATTTTAGTCACTAATGAAAATAACTGTCAAACTTGTTTCAGTCACTAATGAAAATAACTGTCAAACTTTTTTCAGTCACTAGTTAAAATAACTGTCAAACATACAGTATTTCAGTCACTATAAATGAAAATAACTGTCAAACTTGTTTCAGTCACTTGTGAAAATAAATGTTAAACTTGTTTCAGTGACTAGTGAAAAAAACTGTCAAACAATTTTCAGTCACTTGTGAAAATAACTTTTAAGTCATTTTGTGCGGAGCATTATCTCCCAAATTATAAATTCTAGATACACCAAACTTCATACACATGTCAACCATGGCGCCTAGATGTGCCTTTTGAAGGTTAGACCTATTTCTGATTTTTATTTTTGGCGGTTTCCATGGAAACATGACTAAACAGTTACTCTGTGAGGAAGTCCTTTGTGCGGAGCATATCTCCCAAACTATACATTCTAGCTACACCAAACTTTATACAAGTCACCCATGAACTCTAGATATGACTTATGAGGGTTAGACCTGTATCTGAATTTCATTTTTGGCAGTTTCCATGGAAATTTGACAAACCCCCACACATGATAATCCTTCCTTTTTGGCTATTTCAATTAAAACCTGTTTAATGCTAGGTTTATTCGTGTTATCTTATACTTTCAAAAGTTTATCACTGGAACTGTACATTTCATATTCATTCAACTTTACACACAGGTTAGTCATTCCCATAGATGTACCTTTCCTATTTTCAATTTAATATGTCAAACTATATTTGGAAGCCGGGGTATGTGAGCTGTACACTCTTCTACACTTGTTTATTCAACTGGTAGGCTAAAATATGAAACTAGAAAACTAAACCCTGGAGATCTATAGTGATAATGTGTTGGAATCTTCAAAAATTTTAATGAAAGAATTACAAATTAGAAACAAATATTTATTTTGTCACATGAGGTCTGGGTAATGTGATGGGTACCCGGGTCCTACCCACCTGTCCCGGGTATCCGGGTTACCCATTCCGGCCCTAACATAAATCAGCTGTCCGTTCAACAAACACAAAATTTAAGTGTAAGTGATAACTCGTGAACACTCATCGTTATTTTTACAGTATACCCACAATGAACAATGTTTTAAGTGACAATCTTTTAATGCATACAGTGCAGTACTTCCTAAATGGACTTGTGGGACGTTTAAGATTCTAACTGGTTGAAACTAGATTGGTGGGAAGAAGGCAGGTGTCACCGTTGATGCTGGGTATTTCCTAACTAACACAAAGGTTAATAAGTAGGACAATGAATTATCTGAATAAGGAGAATATACAGAAATGTTATCTTCATTGAAAACAACTTTTTCTTCAGATTTTTTTGGACTAACTCATTTGTCAATCAATGTATTTTACGCCTAAATATGTTAAACCAACTCTTATCTGTGCAAGTTCCTGGAGTGTGCTGATACAGAAGTTAAATGAAAGTTAATTTGGCTTTCATACATGCCAAAATATCAAATAAGCTGATTTACAACAAAATCATCTCACTCATTTTGCATACGTATGTCCCCCCTAATGCTGAATATTTGACAATGACTTACTTTAATGAAAATCAAGAAACAGCTAATATATGATGAGAAGCCTTATTCATGTACCCCATTTACAAATATACCATTTATATGATTCATTGAACAATACCAACTAATATCTGTCTCTTTGTTTGCTACATATAATTATAATTGACTACCGTATATATAATTGACCGTGAGGCCTTGTGTATGGACTCAATAAACCCACAGGATCGCCCAGTCTGGAGAGGAACACTCCGATCTTGACGGACAGACAGGCCTTACCCTTCTTAGAGGATTAATCATGGGCTGGTTAATTTAAAACGGATGATGATGATGATGAATTATAAGTTTTCAAAATTACGTTTGACCAATTGACCATGCCATCCGCAGTACATTGTCCGTTTTTATATCATAATCACGACTAAACATTTTAATATTGTCACTACACTGAATAGATTGGGACTAAGAGGCTAATGACCCACAACAGTCAATACCTCTTGATACAATAACGCTCCCGGTATTAACCTTTGACATATGTGACTGCAGTAACACACAGAGTGTCCCTATAACCATGAAGTTTGTGTAGATGTCACAATGATGTGGAACTGTTTGATTAGTTTTGATATACATATCACAATAAATCGTTTTTTGTTTAGATGCAAAATATTCATTATAGACCTTATAGTTGTTGTAAATATGTAGTGAAAAATAATTAACATGTTTACAATTCAGAAAGAACTGGAACTGATAGCATTAATACATTAGAGTTATAAGCATCTCCGACTAAGTCGGAGCTGCTATCAGTTTTTGTGCAGTATCCATCGCCGCCGCCGCCGCCGCGTTTTGTATTGGCTATAACTTTTTTCCTTATTAGGTTTTGAGAACTCATATACATAACTTCTTACTTATACCCCTGGGGAATTTTTTTGACATGTTCACATTCAAGGTCAAAGGTCAAGGTCACGAGTTTTGAAATCGCTAAAAAAATCCTTGTAAACACGATAACTTGAAAAATATTTGTGCTATCAGACTCTTCTTTGGTGTATATCAACTATGGAGAAAGGCCAAGATTTGAAAAGGTTTTCGCTAACATCCGTCAAAGGTCAAGGTCATAGCGAGGTCACAACTTAAGCATGCTTTTGCGAAAATGTCTTATTTCAACTATTAACACTTTGAATCATTACATGATTGTGATACACAATGAAAAGTGATCACTGATTATGTGACCTTGAATTTTAAAGGTCAAGGTCACGAGATAGGGTCATGGTCACCAGTTCTGAAATCACTGAATAACTTCTTTCCAAGGAGGTATCAACACCTCATATATATAACTTCTTACTTATGCCCCTGGGGAATTATTTTGACATGTTCATATTCAAGGTCAAAGGTCAAGGTCATAAGTTCTGAAATAGCTAAAACAATCCTTGTAAACACGATAACTTGAAAAATATTTGTGCTATCAGGCTCTTCTTTGGTGTATATCAACTATGGAGAAAGGCCAAGATTTGAAAAGGTTTTCGCTAACATCCGTCAAAGGTCAAGGTCATAGCGAGGTCACAACCTAAGCAGGCTTTTGCGAAAATGTCTTATTTCAACTATTAACACTTTGAATCATTACATGATTGTGATAAACAATGAAAAGTGATCACTGATTGTGTGACCTTGAATTTTAAAGGTCAAGGTCACGAGATATGGTCATGCTGACTAACTGACTGACTGACTAAAAGTAACTTTTTTCCATGAAGATATTAACACCTCAGCTTAATTTCTTTCTTATACACCTGGTGAATGATTTTGACATGTTCACATTCAAGGTCAAAGGTCATGGTCATGAGTTCTGAAATCACTACAACAATCCTTGTAAACATGATAACTTCAAACTTTTTTTGTGCTATTAGGGTCTTATTTGGTATATATGAACTATGGAGAAAGACCAAGATTTGAAAACTTTTTCGCTAAAATCTGTCAAAGGTCAAGGTCACAGTGAGGTCGAAACTTAAGCATGCTTTTGTCATATTTTAACTATGAACACTTTGAGTCATTGCATGATTATTATACGCGATGAAAAGTGATCATTGATGGTGTGACCTTGAAGGTCAAAGGTCAAGGTCATGAGATATTGGTTAAGGCCACGTTAATCCTTTGATGAAATTTTGAAAGAAGAAATAGGTTTTAAGAACAAACTTGTGAAAAGTGACCCCAGTTATGATTAGTAATAACTCGAATAATGAACAAACTTTTGATAAAAAGGATTCCCATTTTATTGATGCTGACAAGAAGGCGGAACAGAGAAAGGCGAGACCCTAAGTTTCGGAGCTGCTCTGCTTTTGCGGTGTCCCACAAACGCTAATCTAGTTAGAAACTGAAATTGTGAGAAAACAAGTTTTTCTGGATGATAGTTCTTTATTGTGTAGATACATTTTTTCGGATTCTCACATTCCACCTGATGAAGGAGTGAGCATATGCTCCGAAACATCGTGTATAAAGAAGTTGTTATCCAGAATATCTTTTTTTATTATGGATTCCTCTTCTAAATACCCATCAAAGACATGAACTAAAATTGTGTCAACATTTGCATATATTAATTTGTTTTGATTGATATCTTAACACCTACAATGCTTTGTCAGAGGTCATGACCTCTTTGACCAAGATTTTGATCTCATTTCTTTTATTTCTATAAACAATTCTGTCAAGATGTTTTCATCAGCCACCATCAATACAGGCCTGGAATAAGGTTTATGATTAATACAATGTTGTATAAGATTTCCTCTCTGCTCAGTTAATTAAGCTTGTCCTCAGTTGATCAATGTTGACCTCCAGTGAACTGACATGATTTGAGACAATAATAGCAGTTCAATATTAAGGGCTCAAAGCTAACTTTTTGATGTCCTGGGATAGTGATAAGTAACAATTAAACATTGTAAGAATAATATTTTATTGTTGAATTGGCAAACTATTATGCTAAAACAAATTGTCTAAGTGTAACAGCTAAATGATAAGTGTTTTGAATTCTTTGGTTGAATTTCTAAAGTTCCACTGGCACATGCTAGTAATATTTGTCTAGTTAATGTCAGCTCTGTGACCGATACCTACCGGTTCTATACCTTAGATAATGGGGATAACTTTGCTGGAAAGAATGATGGACAATGGTTGAATGGTTAATGCTAGGATTGGTTATGTCGGATTCATAATATTAGGATGGGTAATGTTAGAATGTGTAATGTTAGAAGGGATAATGTTAGAATGGTTAATGCTAGGATTAGTTGTGTTAGGATGGACAATGCTAGGATTCATAATGTTAGGATTCATGATGTTAGGATTCAAAATGTTAAGATTCATGATGTTAGGATTCATAATGTTAGGATTCATGATGTTAGGATTCATAATGCTAGGATTCATAATGTTAGGAGGGATAATGTTAGGATGGATAATGTTAGGATTAATAATGCTAGGATTCATGTCAGGATTCATACTGTTAGGAGGGATAATATTAGGATGGATAATGTTAGGATTCATAATTTCAAGATTCATAATGTCCGGATTCATAATGTCAGGATTCATAATGTTAGGAGGGATAATGTTAGGATGGATAATGTTAGGATTGATAATGCTAGGATTCATAATGTCAGGATTCATAATGTTAGAATAGTTAATGCTATAATTAGTTGTGTTAGGATGGACAATGCTAGGATTCATAATGTTAGGATTCATGATGTTAGGATTCATGATGTTAGGATTCATGATGTTAGGATTCATAATGCTAAGATTTATAATGTTAGGAGGGATAATGTTAGAATTCATATTATTAGGAGGGATAATGTTAGGATGGATAATGTTAGGATTCATAATGCTAGGATTCATGTCAGGATTCATAATATTAGGATGGATAATGTCAGGATTCATAATGTCAGGATTCATAATGTTAGGAGGGATAATGTTAGGAGGGATAATGTTAGGATTAATAATGCTAGGATTCATAATGTTAGGATTCTTAATGTTAGGAGGATAATGTTAGGGGGGATAATGTTAGGATGTGTAATATTAGAATGGTTCCTGTTTATTAAGTCGTATGACAAACTAACCAAAGCTCAGACTTAATAATTATAATATCATACAGTTTTTCATAATATTTGAATCACTGTCAGAAACTCGACCAGTTTGCCTTAAATATGTTACTATTTGTATTATGAATGATTCCTCCAAAACATTTTAAAACATGCCACTGACGTATTTCAGATATTATTGATGAATGAATAGAGTTAATTGAATGTAATGACACCCTTACATTGTTGCACGATGCTTGAGGGTAGCAGATTGTATAATTGATCCCCAGTCGCATGTTTAGCCAGTATGTAAGTAGGATTGTACCTACAGATTTATGTATTAAATGGAATAACTCAAAAGTTTTCCCTGTATTCTTTGAATTTTGCACATAGGTTCATCACAGTGAGAATAATGTTTCCATAGAGTATTGGGACTTTGTACGATCATTGTTTGCTTGCAAGTAGGGGGCGGGGTAGCGCAGTGGTTAGCGCGTTCGGCTTCGGATCAAGAGGTCCGGGGTTCGAATCCCGCCAGGGGCACGGCAACTTTGTCTGCAGTAGAGAACTGTTCTACACGCAGTAAGGTTTGGGTGCAATGCTACACTGAATTTCAGCGTAGTACCACCCATGGTTCGCTAGTTCCAGCCGCTGCTCGCAGGTTTCACCGCAGTGCATAGCCACATGGCGTTGCGGGCTTTCTCCCTGCCATAATACTAGCAGCCGCGATATTAGTGAAATACTCTTGAAAGCGGCGTTAAACCCCAACTCACTCACTCACTCACTGCTTGCAAGTAAGACATTGTCAAAACTATTCCAACCTTTTTGAGAATTATTATACCCCTGCTACAAAGTAGTTGGGGGTATGTAGCAGTCAGCGTAGGAGTATATGCTCGCTCCTCTATCATTCCACCTGATGAAACGATATACTCCGAAACCTTGAGTATTTTCACATTAAAGAAGTTGTTATCCAGAAAATATTTGAGATTTTATGTATACCACTTCTAAATGCCCTTCAAGCATCTAGCTACATATAGTTAAGCTTCCTTAGTTTATATTTAGACATGGTTCAGAGTTCCAAGTTTGTAGTTAACTATAGATTACCTAGTTTATATATTGAGCTGTGTTTAGTTCAGATTCCCTAGTTCATATATATAGCTGTATAGTTCAGATTCCCTAGTTCATATATATAGCTGTATAGTTCAGATATAAAGCTGTATAGTTCAGATTCCCTAGTTCATATATATAGCTGTATAGTTCAGATTCCCTAGTTCATATATATAGCTGTATAGTTCAGATTCCCTAGTTCATATATATAGCTGTATAGTTCAGATTAACCATCCTCTTTGTCTCTGTGTATGTATGGTCAGATAAATGTATCTTCAACACCCTCTAGTCTCACACACTTGTCTACAATCCCCTCCACCTAACTTCAGTCCTGCAGAGAGACATCACTGGGAAGAGATGCTGATGATATTTACACATCACTGGGAAGAGATGCTGCTGATATTTACCCATCTACTATACTAAGAGCAGGTTTACCTGTAGGTGGCCTTTCATGATCTAAGAGGTTTACTACTTATTGATAAATATATATATATATATATATATATATATATATAGCTCTCTCTGATCCTAATCTACATTCTTCCCCCATCCCCCTATCACTCTTTTCTCTATTTCCATGCCTACCCTGAAGTTTGCTTTTTACTATCTTCATCAATTCTTTAAAGGAATAATTGTCTCTGGGGGCGGGATAGCGCAGTGGTAAGCGTTGGTTTCGGATCCAGAGGTCCGGGTTTCGAATCCCGCAAGGGGCACGGCAACTTTGTCTGCAGTAGAGAACTGTTCTACACACAGTAAGGTTTGGGTGCAATGCTACACTGAATTTCAGTGCAGTACCACCCATGGTTCGCTAGTTCCAGCCGATGCTCGCAGGTTTCACCGCAATGCATAGCCACATGGCGTTGCAGGCTTTCTCCCTGCCATAATACTAGCAGCCTCACCTCTATGTGTCTCTGTCTCTATGTGTCTCTGTCTGTCTGTCTTTCTCTCTCTTCCCTTCCCCCAACCTCTACTATGCATGCCTTCGTGATGGATTCATCCTGTGTTCTACCAGTCTTTGTACCTACTTATAAATACATGTATACACCCCCCTTCCTCTTGCCCATCTCCCCCTACCAGTCTTTATACTTACTGATATACATGTAAACACCCTCTCCTCCCCCACTTCCCCCTACCAGTGTTTATACTTACTGATATACATGTCCACGCCCCCTCCCTCTCTTCCTCCCACCCCCACTGCCTCTGGCTATGGATGGCCAGCATTCTTCCCGCCAGGTCTTGGCAGCTGGAGCATTTGGGATGACCTCATTCCTCTCCACAACCTTTGACCTGACCCGATTGCTGAGGTGATAGGCAGGGGGTCATTGTACAGCAAGGGGGGTCACTATTGATTTGGGGGATGCATTTAATTAGGAAATGGCTTCGTTTGGAGTTGGAATGGTTTTGGGGCCTCCATTGGTTGAAAGTTCTGTCTGAGTTGTCAAAGATTGCATTTGGGACGTGGTAACTGGTCCGTGAGTCGGCTTGTTTTGATACAAGTCAAGGCCTCCTGAGATCCCTGTGGCGATAATATTGAATAAACATGGATATTAGCATAGGGCATCTGGAGGCTAACTACTTTTTGATGCAAAAAGTGGTGATTAATACATTTAAACAAAGATAATACTCTATTGGGCCAACATTATGAAAATTAGGTTTTGACCAAAACAAGTGTTAATTCTTTTTAATTGGTGAGGACTAAACATTTGTTTACGATTAAATTTTCAACATGATTTATAATTTTAAGTGAAATTGAATCTTGCCTTGACTGGATGAATGTCAAATATTTTGAGTTAATGTTTAAAAGTTTTCTTTGCCTTGCTTATAATAAATTAATAATTAAAATTAAATAAATTAAATTGACTTTGAGTTTGTTCCAACTTTAAGAAACTTGGCAATAATCTGTGTAAATCAAAAAACCCTTTAGCATTATTGCTGAATATGCGTAACCTTTTAATTTAATGTGAATTTTTAAATCATAAGAGCCATTGTTTGTGCTATTCTGAGAACTATGTTCATTGACTCGTTTTACCTCCTACCTGCTCATGTTTAATCTAACATTTACGCTGATGAAATATTTATTCTTAAATTTTTTTCGTTTTATCAGATATTGCAGAAGAGTCAGAGAAATGAGATTTATAGATAGGAACAGTAAGACTACTTGCTAGCTCATCAAGGGTGTATCATGTTTTGAGATCGCTGAACGTAAAGTTAAAATAACTGCCGTCTTTGAGTTGGATGCAGTGATACTCACAATGTGGCTATCTATCATTGGTCACTGGAACACCTATCTGTAACGGTACCTATTTGTGTATATATTTCTCGAAAATAAGTCTATATTGAAAGTCCTGTTTTCAGGAAGGGTGACACACTAATACATGTAGACGGTTAATACAGGTAAGAGAACATAACTTGTAATACTTTACCGCAGGAAACCATATTGACTGAAAGTGTAAATGCAGTGATGTTTTCATCTACCTGTAACCGTTAAGTAGTTGTGAAGCTGTACAAGTTATTATTCAGCCAGAAATAGACCCTGAGTGGGCTCTGATGAAGTCATTGTTCCTGATGACGTCTATGCTCATCCTAAGATGACAAAACATGGAAATTAGTTTGTTCATGTAAATACTCAGCATTCATTGATCCAGGCAAGAAATCCGCAAGTTGATCAACCTACTTAGACAAAGACTATCTTCATCTCCTTACTTCTTGTCCCGTTATGAGAACTGTGAATAATACTTGTCTAAAGAACAGGCAATATCCTCATCACCCCTGCCAGTTTCTTAACTCTCATCCCCGGGGACCCCTCCCACTGCCTCAGGTATTCCCTTATACGTACCCTCCTTGTCTCAAATAAGTAAGTCCTACCTGGGGGTGATAGACTATACCCCTCCCCCCCCCCCCCCCCCCCGCGGTCCATTGTCTCATATAAAAAAGGTGATGGACATTACTGACCCTGCCCCCCCCCCCTCTCTCCCCATCATGACATTCACATCCCCCCTCCCCCCACCACCTTTCACCTCCATTATTTCGCTGATTGTCTCCTCCCCCTTCCTATTCCCTCCCATCATGTTGAAGAAGACAGGTAATACATCCATTCTCCAAGACTTTCTATTATCCTTCTTATCTTTCACCTGTGCGATGCTATTGTGTTATTCAATAATGAGTGTCCAGAAGGGTATAATGACTGTCCATCTCGGAGGATAACGAACGACAAGTGAAGTGATGACCAGATATACAGGTACGCCTTTAATCATGTTTGTCCTCACGGCGGGAGCCGGGGTCAAGCTCAGGTCAGATAATTTTAGGCTTTCGTATTTATCTAGCGTTGAGGTGAGATCACATGTACTGGGTATAAGCAATGCAGCATGGGCCTATGGCTACTCTGTCTTGACCTCGCTTGATATACAAGTAGATCTGGAGTGGGTGGCTGATGGGGGGGGGGGGGGGGGGGGGGGGGGGCAGTCCTCCCATTTAGTTGGGATTATGTGTTGGTGCTTGGGGGAAGGGAAGGGGTCCCATGGAGATTGGTGGGTGGTTGGGGGGAAGGATCCCATGGAGATGCATTGGTGGCTGGGGGTGGGGTGGGGAAGGGGTCCAAGGTAGGAGGATTAAGGGATATGGTTGGGTTGGGGGTGGTGTGGCAGGGGGGACTGCGAGTTGGATAGACATAAATGTTTAACGACTTCAAAAAGTTTATTAGTGGTTGATTGATGTTGAGAGCCACTTTTGATATTAGATACATATATATATAGTACTTTTTAATGTAAATTATTTTGAGTATAGATGAAGTATAGCAGGAGTTTTGTTTAGTATGGTGAGGTGTTAAGAAAGAATTATCTTATTTTCCATCACCTGTCCAGGGTTTGGTATACTTCTAGATGAGCTGAAGTATTCTCTTTGTTAAAAGGTCCTGATTCCTGTATTTTGGCGCATCAGAACGGTTTTGCACAAATTATTCTTCAAGTGAAATGGACAGAATTTTGGTAGTTTTTGTGGAATTTTGTTTTACTTTTGTGTACATATACGGTTAGATTAAAATCAGGGTTAACTATTGAGCCACAAGGACTATTGCGATAGGGAAAGTCTATTGTGACTAACTATCGTAATAGCTATAGTCTATTGTGACCTATTGCGATAGTTAATCAATAAACAAAAAAAGAATGAATTCTAGAATAAACATTACTTTATTGTCTTTTCTTTGAAATTACTTCCTCCAAAGTGACATAACTTAGTGCAAACTCAACAAGAAGGATAAATCTTACAATTCCTACTGTTATTGTTAGCGGCCGTGATCTGTTTGGAGTGGATCTAAAATCTGTTTATGTGTATACATATACCTTACGGAGGTGCTGTATTCAATCATGAATTGAATGCATTAATGCACTTAACCACATTATCCCAGTGAATTTGTTTTGACAAAAATGTCTCAGTTGTACTGAAATGGTTGGTGAAGTTGCTCCGCGTGATCAGAATGTGATCATTTTTAGCATGTCAGAAGATTCTCATACTACTTATCAAAAATAAAAAAATTAAATAAAAATTCAAGACTCGTGTAAGTAATTATTTGATAAAAACCTGCTTTCTTGTTTTTAGGGGTTAATTTAAGATTGCAGATTTAACAACGAAAATGTTTTAAAATTTAATTAAAATTATTCTGTTGAAATTTTTCTTTTACGTCTTTGGGAAAATAACATTCAGCTAATTGAAATGAATGCATGGAGGATGAGGATTAATTTTTTTTTAGATATGATTAAAACCTACTATTTTGTATTTGAATGTGTAGGCTTTGCTTATCTGTACTTATCTACAATTTATATTTATTCAGGCTGATGCATTTCTTTAATGCAAACTTCTGTTTTGCTTTTCAATTCACAAAAACTAAATTATTCATGTCAAAGTTGATAATTATTTATGAACTCTTTGGAAACGTTAAATATACATGCTTTTGCATTATATTAAGTTTAGAATCGCCAGCTATTCATATATAATATCTACTAGCTTTCTTATATTCAAAGATAATAAATCACCAACTTCTTATAGATGAAGACAACTATTGAAGGGATTTGCCCTTTGAAATTCAATATCACAGGTATCTTAGTATCCAAAATAGATAAACCAACTGACAAGGCGAGGATTTTAAAGGTATTATTTCAGGTAAATTATTATGCAGAATAGGCCAAGCTATTGACAAGGTGAAAATTTTAAAGGTATGAATTACGCGGAACCGGAAATTTACCTGTCCGTCTTTAGTCAAGTGTCGTCTTCAACAACACACCTGTATTGATAAACGATCGCAGGTATGTAATTTGTAGGGTTAGCATTGTTACCTGGTTTCTCTGTACACAAACTTGCAGGTAATTTGACAATCACGGCCTGCCAAGCATGACAGACAAGCAGGTAGATTAATCCGTTACCTGCGGCCCTCAGTTAGCCAGGTGAGGTCAGGTAAGGCTAAGTATTGGTCATCTACAGGTAGGATAATGTTACTGGCCGAACCGCGTGCTCTGCCGAGGCCACTGAACTGGAAAACCTGGGAAAGAAACGAGAAATCTACTTTTGCTCCAGTTTTCTTACATGAGGATACGTTTTTTTGTCCAGTTGGTGCCGAGAGAAGTATGTCATGTTTTTGAAGTTTTTTGTTTGTAAGAGTTGTTTTCTGATGTTGATTGGGTTTCTTAAAAATGTTTATTGAGCTTTTGTCGGGTACTTAGTCAAGTGTCAAATTTGATAATTGTCAAATTTGAGTTTAAGGTTAACCATGTGTCCTGTGATAGGTACTTGAAGTTGAATATGAAACTTTTAAAATATTTTGTGTATGAACATTATAAAGACTGTTAATTTATATGAAGATTATTGAGCGTCAGGTTTTATCTTTATTAGTTTTAAGGTTGTATACTTAATTCTTTTGTTTTTTAATGAGTGACAATGTCAACAGCTGTATAGTTTTCATTATGACCTAAATTGGTGAAACATGTTTATAAAAAAACACATTTGTTATTGAATGAAATTGTTGGTATTGTTAAACTTGTTTTAAATTGCAGGTACTTGTTTTCCTTATTTAACTCTTTTTAACTCTTGATACATAGCCTTTTAGACAGTTTCATTTACATCTATAGATTTAATCAGTTCTTGAAAAAGATTTTTTTTATTTCTTGATGTTTTAGATGTTTTGATATTTGTCAATTGATCAAAAAAGAAAAAGTTTATTCTTTAAATGGTAAAGGGGGATAATTTTATATTTTAAAAGTTCTTTATAGAAATTGAAGTAGTAAGTAGTTGGTAGTAGGTTTTTAGAACCATTTTAATAACACTAAATCTGTGATAGGGCTTGATAAAAAATGTTTCTATGAGACAAGAATGAACATGCAATTATGTTATCCTCATATTAAAAGTAGTTAATTATTAAACAAAAGTTTTCTATAAATAGTAGGCAAATACATAATTCAATCAATTGTGAAAACTTACTTAATACTTTACGACTTTTATTGATGTATTTGAATAACTTTGACAACATAGTTTGACATTTGGGTTGATTATATACAAATTTTTCTCAGTATGATCTTATAACTCATGATCTATTATTATTAATTCATAGTTTATTCATAATCTTTGAAGTGTTCTTTTTGAATGTGGAATATGTAAGAAGACCAACTTCTTTCAGAGTGAAGCAATCACAATACACTATTTAAGTCCAAATTAACGAAAAATCAATATTTGTTGTAGGGTTTGTTTTCACAAGAAATATATGGAAACTTATTAATCAATATGGACAAATTGAATTATTAAAATCAAGGATTGAAATATGATGGATTTTTATGTTATTTTGAAAATGCTCACTAATTTTGAGACAGAGAGATTCATTTAAGTATACAATGTCATTTCAATTTCTTTCAGGTCAGACTATGAAAACCAACTGACACATAAAAGTAATGAAAGTAAACTTGAAGTTACTGGTAATCAAATGTATAACTTTTTACCTTATTTCAAAGTTAATCAAAGCTAGAGATGACGAACAAATGTTTATATAGGTATTGATGCAATCAACAAGTTGTGAACATTAAAGTTCCTGAAAATGTCTTCCCTTTGGGTCAGGTGGTATGTGATTAAAATGACATCATTTATTCTTAGCTCAAAGGGTGACTTGATTTGTTGACACGTATATGCTCCTGTTCAACAGCTTTTCTTGATCACTTGACTTGTGTGGTGAATGTGACCAAATTAGCCACGGGGTGAAATTGATTTGGTTGTCCATTTCATGTAGGCCTGATTGACACTAGAGACAATAGTCAGTTGATAGATGTTTGTAAGGATCCCATGTCGATGACCGGCCTCTGTTTGAACTCTTGAATTACAGTGAATATTACAAGACATTTGATTGGTTGGAAGTCTATGCAGTAACTCCTACACACCATTGGATTGGTTGAAAAGCCGATCACTAAATTCTATTAGGATAAATTTGTTAAGTGATAATGTGAACAAATTGAGAATCCAAACTTCAATTAAGACATAATTTTGTAACTGACATAGTAATACGAGTACTTGAACCTTTGAAATCATATTTCAAAAATATAGAAATAGCACCATGTTGTTATTACTTTGAAACATTTGAAAAAAGTTGAGTAGTAGAAACAAGTCCAATAATTACTTTACAGAAAGTTTTAATCATATTCCTTGCGGTTTGCTTTTAGTCAAGAGAAAATGATTGTGCCGCATGTCCCAAAATTACCATATTTGATCAATACCTCCCCCCCCCCCCCCTGTGGTTGAGCCAGGTTCTATATCTTGTAGATGTCACTAGCAGGCAAAGACTCTCCTAATAATCATCACTATAGAAAACATTTGTGTAAATTTTGTATGGTCTTTAAGACTATGGTTGGTATACAACGATGTGTATTGTTTGGAATGCAACTTTTGTATCATTCTTCATTTTGATTGTTAGATGTATGATTGTATGGCCTGTACAAACATTTCAAAGATATTTGTTAAATTTGTGGCAAACATTTTGCTAAGTAAATGAAACTGAAGTCAGGCAATCAAGAACACATGCCGGCTGGAATTTCTAAAAATCCTGTTTTTATTTAGCTAAGAGCTGCTTTCTGAAATATTTATTATTTCTGCATTTAAACTAATGATATCCGTGAAACTTCAAACGATTTTTCACACTACAGTTGGTTTAATGTCCACAAAATGAAGAAAAAAATCCCTTTTGCTTCAAGATTTATTTGGTGATGAAATTAGAACGGCGGGGTTTGACGAGTTCAAAATGAAGAGTTTTCTTTCTCATGTTGACTGTTGTTTTATTTTTGGACAAGTTTATGAGACTATCTTATTTGCCAAGGAATATGTTATTTGTGCTACAAGATGCAAGTAATTTCATGCTCATAATGTTTGTTCTCAATATCATCAGAAATTAGTTTTGCTCGTTTAAATAATTATTTGCAATATTGAAAGAAACTATTAACATATTATGTAAATGTTAATACAAGGCACAACAAATTATTTAGTTGTTTTATGGACCCTCCTATGGTGATTTTGACAATAATGGTGAGAAAACTGCTATTTCGAATCATCCCAATAAAAGTGTTGCCAAATTTTTCCCTCCTTATAAAAAATTTTGACAAGTTTTCACTCAAAATTAAAAATGTCAAATTTTAGCTCGAACTAAAAAAAAGGGGAAAATATTTTTTATTTTAGTTTAATTCTTTGCCTGTTTTGCTTATCTCCTAACTCTTCATCTATATGTATGTATATCCAATTCTTCCATGATAATTTGGTTTATACCTTACAAGTAAGTTACAACATAAGCAGGGCTATATTCACTATATTGCCTTCATTCTATCAGTCTGTCCTGGTATATGTCTGGAACTCATGTCCCAAACTTTTCACTCAGTAGTTGCTGTGAATTACTCTTGAAAACTGTGTTAAAGGGGCAGTAGCACGTTTTTTGCAAATTTAATTGTTTCAAATTTCCCATTTATAATGATAGTTTATGTCATTTATATTGACTTTAGAGGGTAAAACATCTTATTAACCAAACCAATTATCCGTAGAGGTAATAATGGTGATGCATATAAAGCAAAAATTGCATGTCGGCCATTTTATTGTGAACACAATTTATTAGTTTGAATGACAAAAACCATTCCCATAGCTTTATGGAACTGTGTACACTAATTTTTTAACTTGATTTTCCGAAGAGAGATGGGTGTTTTACTATTGGTGACATTATTTTTCAAATACATTTCATCGACTTATTTCAGCCAAAAAACGTGCTACTGCCCCTTTAAAACTCCTCACCTCTTTCAATGATAAATGTTTAAATTCTCTCACATGTTCAAAGTGCTCTATTGCCACTTACCCAAAATCCATACTCAGTCTCGCAGTTTCTTTAATGGTTATTTCCTACATCTTAAACCATAAAGCTCTTTAGCGAAGCAATCATGGGTATCTGCTTATCACTTCACTCAATAGTCTGCATGTGGGCTATGTACTACGCTTAACGAGAGGCTTCTATCAGGGTATTTTTGGATGAAACTAAATTCGAGGGGGCATTCCTGTTTACAAACTCGTGTTATGAATGCATGATTATAATACAATCCAGTTGAAACATATTACTGTGGCCCTTTTTTTTTATGAGTTTATGATTAAAAATTTTGACAAGAAAAAAAATAAATAAATAAAAAGGAGAAGGGAAATCATTCATCGGTACTACGAATGTGGACAATTTTGATGCTGCAAATATATTTACTACGGCACAAACTTTGTTACGGTGAAGATGTTTTATTATTAAAAAGTTGTAAAATAACAAAAATACAGGATGTATTTCATTTAATGTAATACACAAGAATAAGGTGGCGGAAGCTGTAGATGAAACAGTCTCTTTAAGAAGACAAGGATATTTTATGGATGATCAACTTCTTTATTTCACAATGGCAACATTTCAGTGTAGTTTCTTATACCGTTATCAAGGATTCTCTTTAAACGTGAGAGTGTGGTGAAACAACTACCAGATATAGCTGATTTCCTCCAGGAAGAGAAGGGTCTCTTAAAAAGTGCCAGTCTCCAATAAGCGCCATGAGTACAATAGAATTGTTAATGAAAATACATTTTGAAAATATATCTCCGTTTTTGATGAATCTTAGGCTTCAAATAAGCATCAGGACATAGCATCTGCTAGAAACATAAGTCCCCAGGCTCGGAAATATGGTATACCGCTATATCTGTTTAAGATTCAAGTTTTAGAAGTGTATTTAAAATCTACGAACAAAAAGTTGTAACATTATTCATTGTCTTAATTTAAGTTTTAGATGATTAGAGGATATTCTTCTTTATGGTTTTGTAGATGATATAGAAGTCTCCTGCTGTTCTGTTGTAAGTTTCAAAATTAAATATCCAGACTTAAAGAGCCATCACGGATGTTGATGAAAATATCAAAAAATTTCCAAAAATCCATCTTCGTGAAATAAATACACTTAATTTTTCCCTAATTTTTCCAACTTAAAATAGGCGAGAAATTGCATTAATTAGTAAAGGTGTTTTCCAGTCTAAATATAGATCCAGTCTATTATTTTCAAGTGCAAAGCATTATGGTCTAGCTCACACACAGTAAACAAAGACACGAAAGAATAACAAATATTTATGAGCAATGAAAGAAATCGAAATATATAATTTTTTGACGGTTATTTATTTACCATATAATTTAATTACGTATTTGCTACAGATATTGGAATAATTGTTTTACCCAACTAGGTATTTTTCTTGAATTTTATAATTAATGAGAGTAAAAAGTTTTCATAATTTGCTAATCTTATCTCAATAAAAAAAACCCATTAAACATGAAATAATTTGTATATTTTAGGACATTTAGAAACATTGTTTGTAAAGCAATCGTCACATTCAGTAATGTGTCACAAGGGTACTTTGCAAGAGAGAAACACGTGCAGCACGTGCAGCACATGGGTTGTTGTGGCGACTTGCGCTAGAGACGAGCCTTCACGCTTCGGAAGCGCTTGCTGTTTGTGTAGTACGTATTACGCAAAAAAGGGGACTCTGTTTATATACGTCAGATACCCGTAGCGCGCGCTAGTCGAAGTGATACTTCTCTTTGAAACCAAATTGCAATACATTGTCGTGATATGAAAATTATTTAACATATGCCATGTTGTAGATAAAAGATTTCTCTGGCGAATGACGTTATAAGTATATTTTCCCAAAATTTGAAAAACTAACATCCGTGATGGCTCTTTAAACAGTTTTATTTACAAAATATTTTTTTTCTTATAACTGAATTTGTATTCTTGAATAGAAAATAAGATTATAAATGTAAGAAAAGTATGAAGATGTATCATTCCATTTAATTAAACTTAGTTTTTAAAATGAAAGTTTTGATATTTTATGTCATGGTAACATTATCTTTTCAAAATTCAGCTTCTGAAAACTCATTGAAATCTGTGAGTAAAGACATACACTGATAGAGTATTCATACAGTAACATGTACCATGTCATAAAACTAATAAACAATTTAATGTTATGCTGTAGCTAAGTTTTCCCCACTCTCAGTGCCGATGAAAGGCTTCAGTTCTCATTGTTTGTATTTAAATAATTTTTCAACAAATGTGCGCTCGTGTTTATCAAGTAATGAAATATAAAGGCATCAAAAGATTACCTCCATTAGTATCTTTCAATTTGACTGTGTTTTAATTATGTATTAATAACATATATGTATAAACAGGTATATCCCCTCGAATTTCGTTTCCACAAAAAATACCCCGATAGATCCCTCCTTTTAAACTTCTCCCCGCTGCGGACCGCATATGAAGCCGGAGTAGTTTTGACATTTTGATACGTCAGTAACTTCTGACGCTCTCTGGAATAAACGTAAAACAATCCAGCAGGCTAAAGGTTAAGGAAGTTTTTTTTACGGCATGTTGAAATCTTGATATTTAAGATGTTTAAGTATTGATGTAATAGCTCAGATAAATGTAATTTGATTTTAGGGACCTAATTGAAAATTGCCAATTATTTCTCTCAAGAATAGATGCAAATCTAGATTATTAATTCAATGCATCTCTGAAACATACTCTTCGTCAATAATTCAATACTAAAAAACCCATTGGTTGTATAACTCACTGGATGAGACTAGATACAAGTCTTGATAGTCCTTATATTACTGCACTGGAAATTTTCCACTTTTGACAGAATTGGCAATTTTACCAAAAATACCCATAATTCTTTTATTTACCGACCAGCTTTCCAAAAAAATAACTTACAAAATGATTTTGAAGTGTTTTTCCTAAATAATACCCAATTAATCCACATAGATCATCAATATTATCATTAGTTTAAGAAATCACAATCACAATCTATATACCGTAAATCCTTGAAAAAGTGCCCGACAAATTTAAAGGCAGGTGATTATTGTTTTCGTAGCCTCAATATGTGTATACAAATTTTAGCTCATCAGGCCTGAAAGGCCTGATGGGCTTATGGCATGGCATGGTGTCCGTCCGTCCGTCCATCCGTAAACTTTTCGCTTTTTCGACTTCTTCTCCAGGACCAATGACTCCACAGAGATGAAATTTTATGTGCAGACTCCTTGGCCAATGGGGATTCTAAATTGTAGATTTCGTGACCCCATGACCCCAAATGGGGTCACAGGGGTCACATCCTTAAAAAAAAAATTTCATCTTCTTCTCCAGTTCCAAAAGGTCTAGAGAGCTGAAAAGTTGTGTGCATACTCCTTGACCAATGGGGATTCTAAATTGTAGATTTCGTGACCCCAAATGGGGTCACAGGGTTCACATCCTTAAAAACATATTTTCATCTTCTTCTCCAGTTCCAAAAGGTCTATAGAGAGCTGAAAAGTTGTATGCAGACTCCTTGGCTAATAGGGAATTCTAAATTGTAGATTGTGTGACCTCGTGACCCCAAATGGGGTCACAGTGGTCATGATCTAAGAACCTATCTTTTGCTTGTAAACAATAACTTAAATAACTTAAATATTCAACTTTAGATAGTAAATCAATGAAATTCTATTGAGCTACAGAGCCCATGGCTCTATTTTTACAAAATTTAAACAAACACAACATGATCAATTATTGTTACAAATTCTAGCCATTAGCATAAATAATTTATCATGTTCGAAATGGAATAACTCAAGTACTATTCAGGGGCGGAATAACACAGTGGTTAGCGCGTTTGGCTTCGGATCAAGAGGTCTGAGGTTCGATTCCCGCCAGGGGCACGGCAACTTTGTCTGCAGTAGAGAACTGTTCTACATCCTTGTCAGCTGGACACCTCAAGACTATAAGTGGATTCTATTTATATCTTAGACACAACCTCTACAAGGGAAGACAAAGGGCTGATTAGATTTTGGTGACCGTGACATTATTCTTATGGTCACAGTGGAAATTTGAATTTTTCGGCATGTGAACTTTTATATTAAACTGGTCAGCAGGATTTCTCGATTCCCGTTCACTGGATTCTTATCATATCTTACATCAATGTTCTTCTACGGAAGATTCAGGGTCCAGTCGATTATGGTGACCTTGACATTATTTTTTCATTTTGAAGTATTGATTTGTGGTGAGGGATCATGTCACCTCAGTGACAATTGCTTGTTAGATATCATTGTTTGAAGTGACTAGATTCTCTATAATACATGTCACTGTGACTTCAGTCATTCAATAAAGTAAGATTTAGAAGAAATTATGAAAGTTTTGAAAATATACTGGAGTCACCAATATACTCATCAATAGTCAAACATTTTTTTACAGTCATTATTTGAAGGCATATCAAAATTCATAATAATTATTTTCACAGCCATACATTTCAGATGATTCACGGCAATCAAGATTATACCTAGATTTATAAATATTTCATGAATTTAAAAACAAGTTTTACTCTAGCACGACCGACCATTGCTTTGAATCTAAGCTCTATTTCTTGACATCATCTATATGTCTTATTATACTGTAACTCCGTATCTTTTGAATTAAAAATAAGTTTCAAAGTCCACCGGCAAGTCTAGATAATGGAGTGCACTCCTAGTTCCAGTGCAAATGGCCGCCCACTTTCTTGACATGCTCACACAGCATGGTCCTCGGCCTTGTCTAGTGAAATGTACAGATCAGCTGATCGGCAAATGGGGACTGATTCTCTCCTGCAAAACCTACCATACTTCAGCTTAAAAATGGATACTTATTTATAGACATTGTGCAAAGGATTACAAATTGGATATTTTTTCTACTTTCGAAACTGAATACGTGAGTATGTGCTAAATTCTTTATTGAGATGCACAACATGCGAGCAGATGACGGCCTCGTTGTTTGGATAGTGTGGTCATGTCAGTTAACAGTTGTTAGGATATCTTGTATTGCCCGATTGTCATATGGGTATTTCACATGCAGAGGTTTAATTTTCTTGTTGAAATATAATTATTTTTCATACATTGCCATCAATATTGAATTTTGAAAATAATTGTTTTCGAACAAGATTTTCAGAACCCAAATTTTATTGTTTTACTGTTTTTCATTTTACTTATACTGACATGTGATATGAAATTAATTATGCATTAAAGGTTGATGTTTAATACTTTCATTTTTCAATAATTTTCATTTTATTTTAAAATTCAATTTTTTTAAATTTCTTAAATTCATTTATTAACCTATTATGTTATTTTATTGAAAGTGACATCACTATTTGTATACAATTCTAAACAAAAATGTTCAATTCCCAGATTTAGATTTTCTTTGGTCAAATAGAGATGTTTTACAGAACCAAACGAGCTTCTGTGTCAAGGTGCCCCAGTTGTTTTGCAGTGTACAAGTGCATGTATCAAGTGACATGTCTCAGTGTTCTTGTTCTCTACATTGAGATACCATACAAAATATACTTTACATAGAATGTACTCTACATGCTTCAATTCATCAAGTAAGATTATCTCATATAATAATTCCCATTTACCTTGAATTGATTAAACAAGTACGCCATGGAAGATTCATTTTGAAGGGGTGAGGACAGACAGGTTCATCCTTGGGATTCCTCAAATTTATATGTCAAATTGTTTTGTGCTCTAATATGGCCATAACATGCCTTGAATATAATTGCCGGGTCAAATAAAAAATTTAAAATTTGTTGGTGAAAAATTGTGAACATTTCACACTTATCAATTGTTACCATACAGCCAATGAGCTTGTAACACACACAGAGCAACCTTTTGCTTTGACACTGTTTTGATTAATTTATGAATTCTGTCATAGCTGGTAATGTAATAGTAATGCTAATTTAGAAGTTATGTATCAGATATATTATTTATATTCACAGTACAACCAGTAGGAGTGTATTACGAAAGCCACCTATGTCATTTGGTTAATAATAACCTCATTTGACGGAAAGATGTGTATTGCGTTGCTGGGAGAGGGGTTTTTCAATGAGAATCCTTAATTGCTTGCAAAGGTCATATACGTATACCTGGTATATATATCAATTTGCAGTGATGACATTATTTTAATTTATTTACTTGTGTTGCATAATTTATGTTGGTGAGGGCGTGTGTGTAGTGGAGATGGGGAGGGGGAGGAAGGAATGGGGAGGTTTTTTGGGGAAATGTCATCTAGTGATCTTCACTCTATTTCTCTAAATCAAGAGATGGAGGGACAGCTCACTGGTTAGACCATTCGGCTTCGGATCAAGAGGATTGGGGTTTGAATCCCGCCACCAACTTGGCAACTTTCTCCGTTTAGGGAACAGTTCTTCACGTGGTAAGGTTTGGGTGCAATGCTACACTAAATTTCAGCATATTACCACCCATGGTTCGCTAGTTCCAGCCGATGCGAGCAGGTTTTACTGCAATGCATTCACTACTGGTGTTGCATGCTTTCTCCCTGCAATAATATTAGCAGCTGAAATACTCTTGAAAGTGCCGTAAGACTCACACTCACCTCACCTCACCTCACCTCACCTCACCTCACCTCACCTCACCTCACCTCACCTCACCTCACCTCACCTCACCTCACCTCACCTCACCTCACCAGTCAAGATACAATCAGTGAGTCTTCCTACGCATTTGTCATATGTCAAAATGGTTATTTTGGGTGTTTCAAATGAAGAATTAAAATAAATTAATGATGGTTTCCATATTTCTTATGATCATGCTTTTTAAATGCAGGATTTGATGTTTAAGTAAAATGATTTATTAACAATGATTGCCAATAATAACTCGTCTCCATTTTCCAGGCCTTAAAGTACAACTTTTTTCAAAAAAGGGTATGGAGAAAAATTTCAAGGTTCATTCTAATTTAATGAATATAAGCAGAAACTTGGGTCAGCTGTCAAACATTCAAAATGATGTTGTAAAGAAAGGTAATGAATAACAGTAATATATCGTAAGGATACTAAGGCTGCAACGATACACTGAAATATCGATGCATCTCGATGCGACAGTCACGATACGATACACGATACAATTACATTTGAATATCAGATAAAAACGATACACATAGTTATTTCAATCTAAATAAACACTAGATAAATCAAGCACTGTACCAGTATTAATTCCATTGATATACGACAATAAATTTTTCCCACGTATTAAAATAATCGTTTTTACTCGACTGCTTTCTAGCTTGGAAACGAAACTAACAAGAGTAACTTCCCTTTAGTAATCGCTTCACAACCGAAGGATAATTTATTCAAATTTGCGACTGCCCTGATAGCTCATTGGTCCGAGAGATATAGGTCAGTTCTTTCGAGCTATCGAATTGGTTGATTTTTCCGATCTTTATCTTCGAGTAACTTCGACTATGCTTGACAACTGCTAAGTTTAATACGCAACCAATCAAATCGTGTGAACAAGTAGCAGCAACCAATCAAATTGTGCGAACAAGTAGCGTAGTATTTTAGCGTAGTATTTGACAGTCATGGCAGCCAACAACGAAGATTATCGTTTTCTATTCAATCCCTAGACTTTCCCATTTAGCGTATCTAGATACGTATCGTATCGTGAGCTAAGTATCGAGATACGTATCGTATCGTTTGCTTAGTGTATCGTTGCAGCCTTAAAGGATACACAATTTGTACAGTGATAATAACATGTCATCACTACTTAAGGGAGACAATCATCCAGATTGCAAGATTATTAACTTCCTTCTAGATACATTTCCAGTGAAAAATGAAACTCAATTTGGCAAGCTGTTACACAACAGTAATGACCCATATCTAGAAAGTGACTGTTATTGTTGTGCACATGTGTCAACAAAGGCAGATATACTTATCTTTTGTCAATATTATATATTAATCACCCTGCCCTTCTAAATGTTGTTTCAGTGACAGGGACATTCTCCTTAATTCAAAAGTCCTGAATACAACAAAATATTGTTGCAACAATTTAATAATACTGTGTTCAAGTAATTCTCACAAGGTAGATTTGCTATTTCACTCTAAACCTATTCCTTCTATTCTATTTTAGTCCATCTTATTTCAACTGTTTGTCTTCTTCATCTCATTTCGGGGGTGGGATAGCGCAGTGGTTAGCGCGTTCGGCTTCGAATCAAGAGGTCCGGAGTTCGAATCCCGCCAGGGGCACTGCAACTTTGTCTGCAGTAGAGAACTGTTCTACACGCAGTAAGGTTTGGGTGCAATGCTGCACTGAATTTCAGTGCAGTACCACCCATGGTTCGCTAGTTCCAGCCGATGCTCGCAGGTTTCACGGCAAAGCATAGCCACATGGCGTTGCAGGCTTTCTCCCTGCCATATGAGCAGCCGCGATATAAGTGAAATACTCTTGAAAGCGGCATTAAACCCCATCTCACCTCACCTCATCTCATTTCAACTGGTATTGAATTTACTGAAGGGGGATCTTGAATTTCAGACAGTAGATGATTTGATTAAAATACTCTTCAAACTGAGAAATGTAATCTTAAATGCTGCTGCAACAGTATTCTCATCCTCCTCCTTCAGGGTGTTTTAATCTGTTAAACTACGTAATACCCTGAGTGTGGAATACAGAAAATGAAAAGGGGGGGGGGGGGGGGGGGGGGGAGTTCAGCTCTAGATCCGCCCCTGCTCTGATAGTCTTCATTCCTAACAATGAAATCTATTAGAGGTGGTGCCATCATGAATTAAACCCTCTTTTAGAATGATTTTAGTCAGCAGCTTGTATTATTGCACTGCAAGGTGACTGCAAGGGTCAACCAGCAAATCATTGTGCCATTGAGTGGAGACTGTATATTGTAGCATTGCACCAACACCTGGTCAGATGGTCCGCACTACAGCACACATGCTGCTGCGCCATGATTCAAACCTGATTCAAAGTAAATCGTACTGACCTACATATCTCGTTACATTCAGTACCCTCCAGAAGATAGTCTTGTCTGAAATTAACAAACTAACAAACTGATTTAAACTAGTTTGTTGTGATGCTTCTTCGTTCAGAGTCTGAAACAGGCCTACCAAAGAAAAATTCGAATTGCAACGAAAAGAATCGAAATGCGCAAATAAAGAAACGAATCAGCTCATAAATTAGCGATACGGAATGGAAAGGAGCAAATCTGCACACAAATGAGACACGAAGACGTGAAATGAAAGACGCAAAGCGCAACACTGAATTGATATTGAATACAAGAAATTATAGTGTTGTGAACTATAGATTAAAGATATTGAATACAAGAAATTATAGTGTTGTGAACTATAGATTAAAGATCTTGAATACAAGAAATTATAGTGTTGTGAACTATAGATTACAGATCTTGAATACAAGAAATTATAGTGTTGTGAACTATAGATTAAAGATCTTGAATACAAGGAATAAAAGTTTCCGTTATTTATTGACACTACAGATCTTGAATACAAGAAATGACAATTTCTTTTGAACTATAGGTTACAGATCTTGAATACAAGAAATGACAATTTCTTTTGAACTATAGGTTACAGATCTTGAATACAAGAAATGACAATTTCTTTTGAACTATAGGTTACAGATCTTGAATGCAAGAAATGATAATTTCTGTAAATTATAGATTACAGGTCTTGAATACAAATAATGATAGTGTTGATGAATAAAAGATAGGTAACTAGGCATTCCGGAACATTAAAAAATCCACAGGTATAGATTTCCAAATGTGAATGTATTTTCTGTTTGTTTCAGATTATATGAATGTATAATAAGGTACAGCCCCCACTAATGACAACTCCTAAGACAGGAGGGAAGTCACCACACTGTAAGGTATGCGGTGACGAGTCGTCAGGTTTCCACTATGGAGTGGACTCGTGCGAGGGATGCAAGGTAAGAGAACTGTTCCTCGAATGTTTTTTTACTTAATGTTTATTGTATACTTCTTCTTTTTTAGCTCATTTGGCCTGAAAGACCCGATGGGCATATAGCATGGCATGGCGTCCGTCTGTCCGTCCGTCCGTAAACTTTTCGCTTTTTCGACTTCTTCTCCAGAACTACTGGGTCTAGGGAGCTGAAATTTTGTATACAGACTCCTTGAGCAATGGGGAGTCTAAATTGTAGATTTGGTGACCCCAAATAAGGGCCTCACAGGCCATAACCTGAAAACCTATTTTCATCTTCTTCTCTAGAACGAAAAGACCTAGAAGACTGAAATGTTGTGTGCAGACTCTTTAGCCAATGGAGATTCTAAATTGTAGATTTGGTGACCTTGTGGGCCCAAATAAGGGCCTCACAGGCCATGACCAAAAATCCTATTTTCATAAATATATGTCGACTTGAGATTACAATCTACATTGTGGACATGTTTGTCAAATTGATGTAATCAATGTAAAATGAGAACTATTGAATAGCCTATGAACTGAATATTGTGACAAGCCACAAAGAAATAAATTGAAGAGGAGTTAAGAATTCTTTTATTTTACATGAAATATGTGAACTGCATATGACTGGTGATGAAATGATTAGATAAGATTATTTTCATCTTTTTCTCTAGAACGAAAAGACCAAGAAGGCTGTAATATTGCGTGCAGAGTCTTTCGCCAATGGAGATTCTAAATTGTAGATTTGGTGACCCTGTGGCCCCAAATAAGGGACTCACAGGCCATTACCTAAAATCCTGTTTTCATCTTTTTCTCCGGAACAAAAAGACCTGGAAGGCTGTAATATTGTGTCCAAACTCTTTATCCAATGTGGATTCAAACTTGTAAATTTGGTGACCCTGTGACCCCAAATATGGGCCACAGCCTAAAAAACCTTTGAAATTGAATTTTGAACTGATATTTTATGGCACTTCAATCAGTATTTAGTTTATCCCTAATAAAATACCTGAGGTATCTTTTAGATATGTGAGTCCTAACTTGGGTTTGAGAAATGCAGAATTGAGAAAAAAAGCAACTTTGCAGTTAATCTTATTCAGTAGGAATGTGAAATATATGTCGAAGATCAAGTCTCCATTTGGACATGTTTGCTAAATTGATTGATGTAATCAATGTGAAATTAGAACTATTGAATAGCTTTTGAACTGAATATTGTGGATATTATAAAAAAAGGCCCTCACAGGTCAAAACATAAAAATCTATTTTCATCTTCTTCTCCAGAACGACTAGAAGGAATATTGTGTTCAGAATGTTAAGATGTTTGGATGAAAATTGAAGGCTTAGAGCCGTTAAAATTGTGCAGAGATTATTTAGCCAAGGTGATTCTAAATTGTACTATGTACCATGAGATTCATCACATTGCCTGTTCTCCCTGAGACTTATACAGTAAGATCAGTGATGCCAGTGTTTAGTGCAAGGCAGAGGCTATTACATAATTTGACTGTAAAAGCACAGCTGGCTAGTAACCAAAGCCAAGGGGTCAGCATATTGCATAATCTGCTGTGTGTTGACCTTGCTGAGTGCTCTCTCTCAATTTCAAGACTAAGATTTGTCAGGGCTAGGGATTGTGCATTATATTGAGACAATATATTTCTGTCTTCATCATCAAACAATATAAACCCTGATGAGCTACAGAGCCCATGGCTCTATTTTTGGACTTTTCATCATTGTTGTCTTCGTGGAACAGGAACTATGTATTCAGCGGTGGCCGTCCCGTTATTGTTAACGTGTTATCTAATGAACCTTTGCACTAGTGTCTCAATATTTTATTTCACTCTATGTTGATAATTTACACAGACACCATTCGACTTTGGTGATCTTGAGCTTATTCACAAGGTCAAGGCGACATTTGACAACTCTCTAAACCCTTGTTAGAGCGATATCTCTAAACTTTAAGTTTATCAGCAACCTATATTGGCCCATTTGACGGACACATGTCATTGGTGCCATTGATCTTGATCTCTTTGACCACTTTTCAAGCTCTTCTTCTTTCATATCCTTCATTTTCTTCTTCTCTTCCTTCTTCTCTTCCTTCTTAGCCTCTTTTAATGTTTAGCCCTTCTGGCCTGAAAGGGTTAATGGCATGTTCCAGTGTCTGTTGTTTGTCAGGCCTTGTTCATAAATTTAAATTTCCAGTCCTCCTTCAGAAAAACCGCTACACTCCCAAAGTTGGAACTTTGTGTTGAGGTATCTTGCACCTAGGGGATCAAAGTTTGCTCATTTGGTCTTTACCCCACTCAAAAATGTGCATGGCAGGTATTATTATTTAACCCTTGAAACGATTTATTCTCTGAAACTGGTTGACATTGGAAGCTGAGATTTTCAGAATAACATCTTTTTTACATGGAGATTAACATTTGTTCATTTGGTCCTGATCCCTTCTCAAATATGTGTGTGGCGGGGGGTCGGGATTATGATCTGCAGTTGTTATCTCAATTACTAATTAGTACCTGTTAGGGCCTGTTTTTCTAACTAATAGTTGTCAATTTTTGTGACCTTGGTTTAAGTGATAAGTTACCATAGATTATGAAATCATGCAAAAGGCTGATAAGCTTTAGGGCCAGTGGCACTTTTCATTTATCTTTACACATGAGAAACTTATGTATTCATCATGCCCAAATATTCGTGTAACAGCAATTGATTAACGATATAGATCTACATAACCACTACATGTCACATCATTGTGCACAATAAGTTACACTCTGTTGTATTGATTAAACATATCGCTGTGGGAAATGAGCGGAGTAATGAGATATTGGGCCTCCTGTATTGTGTTTGTGTCAGCTGACATAGTCCCAAATGGTGTCAATGTCAGATTGTTACAAAATAAAATAGAATTTCCTGTATTTTGTCCTGTATATTATGACCTATGATACAAATATACATTATTACTCAACCGTGGTGAGATCACTCATTAGATAACAATGAGTTGGTTACGGACATGTGTGATACCAACGCCTGCTGCCGTAACTTCATAATCGGCGCGTGACATCATAGTCGTTTTTGGTTGACGTCACAATGTTAGCCACACTAGTGGGTGACCTATTTGCAAGTAAGCGTCACTAAAAACGATTTTCTTGCAATTCAGCGCTATTTACATCGTTGAGCAATAAATTAAATTCTAAACTCGGTCCCGTTTGATAATATGTTTATGAAACTTGTAAATGGCATCGGTATTTAACTCGCTTTCGCTCGTTTAATAAAATACCAAACCATTCACTCGTTTCTAGTTTCTATTCTAGTAGTTGCCATTGGTTATAGAGAAAGGCTCTCCTAAAAAAACTTAAATTGTTTAGTCATCCACTTCATGAGTTTCATAAAGACTTATGTATCTTTTGGAAAACACTTTTCTGAAACTAAATAGTTCTGTTTGTTGCAAGACAATATCATCTTGAAACATAAAACAAATGTTGGTACACTCCCACTTAGAGCTTTATGACAACCTGATATAGCTTGCTTAGGGTGAGCGTGTATGAAATGTCAGATGGTCATGATTTGTTTTCCTTCGTTATTGGTATTCAATGTACATCTTGCGTTGCAGAGAAGGTTTAGGTAATACATAAAAGTAATTAAATGCTTACATTAAACTTGATCAAGTTATAATGGATACCTAGGATGTGCCAAACTGAAATCTAAACAACAGAGTTGGAAGTTTTCATTATTACAGTAAAAGAGACACAAACTCAATGCATTAGATCTGCGTGTGTTTTGATGTATTTCATGCAAGTGTTCAACGTACTAGGCAGTAAATCCAAGCTGATATGTGGATGATATAACTCGTTACTGCATCAAGTTATGATGATAAGATAATGATGATGAAGACAGCAATGACAGAGTTGATGATGATGATGATGATGATGATGAAGACATCAATGACAGAAATGATGATGATTATGATGATGATGAAGACATCAATGACAGAAATGATGATGATGATGATGATGAAGACAGCAATGACAGAAATGATGATGATGAAGATGATGATGATTATTATGAAGACAGCAATGACAAAAATGATGAAGATGAAGACAGCAATGACAAAGATGATGATATGATGATGATGATCATCATCAGGTGTAATTGCATATTTTGAGTAATGAAATATTGTAAGATTGATTTATGAATACAAAACTTCTTTATTCAACAAAATGATTTTTCGATCTAGGTTCTGGAACCTTTGTTGAAATGTAGCTTGACAACAACTGAAGAACCCATACCAAAATGTCACCTACAGAGAATAAAGAAGTTGTATACATAATACTGCATCATATACACTTTTGAAATACTGCTCAAAGATGTCAATGAAATATTTGATTAGAAATAGATCTTGATAAGAGCTTGTGTGATCGAAACTTTCAGGAATATTTTTTGTAGAGCAATGAAAACATAATAGAATATTTATAGATTTTGAACAAATGTTCATATTATCACTCAGGAAACAAACTTAATTTTAATATTGCTCTAGATTTGGACTCAATGATATTACTGTTGAAATTATAATATAGCCTTTCATCTATAATTAGGGTCTTGTTTTGATATCAGAATAGAACAGATATATAATGATAGACTTAACAGGAAGTAAGGCAATGTGACGACCTAATTGTTGATCACGAAAACGAACTTTGTTTGAGACAGAGTTAAGAAACCAATACATCATTGTCAGAGTAACAAGTTTGTCAGGTTTGTTGAACATCAGATTAAATGATGTTGTCAGCTAGTGTTTCAAGTGCTTTTTGTAGGGAAAAAACGTTAAAGTTCGAATTAAGAATTCCAATTTTAAGCTTATGATCTGATTATTTGAAGATTTATCAAATAATGTTCTTTCATAAATGTTGATAAAATAGTTTAGAATAGTAGACTAAGATATGTTTTAACTCCAGATTTGCTTAATGGAATATTACTTTGTTTCAAATTGGGTTTTATTGATGTTTCACAAGAGGTGCACAATTTAAATAAAAATTTGATTTATTTTTAAATAAGATATTATGTAACTAAAATGTTCTGATAGATATAACAAAAGTAATTCCCATTTGTTTATCTTTGGATTTTTTAAACAATGTTAGTGATTTTATAAATTTCCCTATGCAATTTAGGCTTAACTCTTGCTAGTCTCTAATTTAAGCCTTGTAGCATTTCCTTAAAGTTTCCATGCCAGGAAATCTGAGCCCTCTATGCGTTTCAAATGCAGGGATCTACTTCTTTAGGAAAAGTGAGGGAAATACTACAATGCTTAAATCAGCAAGTTAGGGAAATTGGCAAGAGTTCATGATGCCACGCAAAGGGAGGTTGTAATCCTATATGAATGAAACAATTGTTAATAATATAACTAAATTAACTCTCATTTGTTTATCTTCGGAAAAGAAGTTCTGTAATGGCTGCTGTCCAGTAGAGATGCCTGATATTCCCACTATGAGCAGATACATGTTTTCTTTAAGAGACGAATCAAGTATTCCTTGCTCTTTATGATAAATGTTTTTCTGTGAAAAAGTGTAAGGACCAAACCTCAAACCTTCCCTGAACAGCGTACTGCTGTAGAAATTGGGAGATGTGAGGTGTGATGATTACTGGTTGATTATTCCACTGTCAGATCTTAAGCTTATAATAAAAACCATTAGTCTATGACTTATTATCGCCGCTAATGGTTGCAATACTGCTGAAGCAGCGTTAAACAATAACTCACTCATTCCATGACTTATTAAGTAAGCAGAATACTCCCCTCCCCCCCTCCTGCCTCCCCCCTCACCTCTCCCCAAACCCCTCTCCCAATATTGTAAATTTGCCCATGTAATTTAGAGGAAACCCTGGTTGAACCGAGTCCCCAACTTATGTGAACCTCGCCCTTTGAAAATTCCTTGATCAGGTCAGGTTGATAACATGATAGATGGTTTACTGTGGTGACAATATATATATATATCAGGGATGCAGATTCAAAATTTTGCCAGTCGGACATTTCATCTTTGACCCTAAAAGACGAACCCGGAAGTAAAATTGTTTTTATTAATAAAGTATGAGAAAGTATTACTATTTGTTGGTTCTTCATTCATTGCATACTATTAAACATAACACGAAAGCAATTAACGATAACTATTAATTTATCATTAACATGCAAAAATTCGTTCATAATTTAAAATCAATGTTTACCAGCTATGATTTACCGACAGTGCTAGTTTGAGCGAGTTTACAAGCGAATTTGCATCAAGATAGACAAGAAAATTCTAATAATTTAATTGCACATAGTTCATCAAAAGTTCAAATCATGGACCAAATGATATGTACCTTCTAAATGATCATTTTAAATTCAAAGGAACTCGTTTTCCATAGCGATATAATTTACGTAAACTCACAACTCGGCAGAGCATGTGGTCCAACTATTTCCATACGACTATATTTCCTATTCAAGATGTAGTTACGAATTTGAACTTATTCTAATAAAATTACTTTTATATTTTATTTGGAGACATATTTCGCAATTGTAAATGAATAACTATAAAATAAAAAGAAGTAATGTAAACACAAGAGAAATTGGAGTTTTTAAATTAACATACCTCTTTATAACATGTGTCATCATGTAAATGCGATCGCGTGTTCGTAGCGTCATACAAACGGTGTTTGACTACATAGCGTCTCATGACATAATATTGCTAATTATTCGTTTTTGATAGGTTTATTTATTTTGAATTTGTGTAGTAGCTTTACCATACATCGATATTGATCTATCATATTTTGTTACAATATGTTACCTATGTTTTAAGACTGAGATATTATTAAATTTATCGATATTCAAAGTAGCAAAATCTTAATCTGTAACAAATTCATGAATCACCGGTACGGTGAGGCCACACATTCATGCAATGTTCATCTTTGACAAAACGTGTTTACAATGCGATGTTAATGAAATCTTTTTCGTAAATAATGTTGTGAAATGGGTCACATCTTTTAGTCACTAAATGACACTGAAAATTTCAATTAAATATCAAACGGTAAGTGTTTTTTCTGCAGACAATTATAATTTACTGAAGATAATGATGATTGACGTCGTGCCTTGTGCTGTGAAGAATAAATGTGACTTTTTGACTGGATCAACGTATTTCAATTTAATAAACAATTATGACTGACACAAGCAGGGCGGTTTGCCTTTATTTAATGCTTGTAAGTTTAGTTTTCCTTTTATTTTCTGCAATCAGATTTGGGTTGGTGTATATACATGTTTATGTCATCTTTTGCATGTGTGTAAGGCAGCTGTGCAATGTTCATCGAAAACAAGTTATTATTATGTATTTGGCATTTGGGAAGGAATATTCAGGTCCAGCGAGATGATTTGAATTAAGATTGGTACATATGGTATTTTAGCATGTATTGAAAATGAATAATATGTTATGAAAAACAATGGTTAAGATAGATCTGTTGGTGCTGATTACTAATGGAGCAGTGCTTATTTCTTCAATATTATGATAGAGGGCGGGATAGTGGAGTTATGAGTTCGGCTTCAGATCAAGAGGTCAAGTGTTCGAATCCCATCAGGGGCTCGACAACTTTGTTCTACATGCAGTAAGGTTTGGTTCGTTGCTACACTGAATTTCAGTGCAGTACCACCCATGGTTCACTAGTTCCAGCCTATGCTTGCAGGCTTCACCGCATTGCATAGCCACATGGTGTTGCAGGCTTTCTCCCTGCAATAATTCAGCAGCCCTGATGTAAGTGAAATACTCTTGAAAACGGTGTTAAACCCCAAATCACCTCACCTCACCTCACCTCACCTCACCTCACCTCACCTCACCCTCACCTCACCTCACCTCACCTCACCTCACCTCACCTCACCTCACCTCACCTCACCTCACCTCACCTCACCTCACTTCACCTCACCTCACCTCACCTCACCTCACCTCACCTCACCTCAAAATTAGAGATAGACACGACTTCCTGCATAAAGTATTACAGCTTCCTATTACAGAAGGTATGACATTCTTCCTAATAGATTCCTGCATGCCATGAATTCAAGTATATAAGTGAACTTTGTGACGCAGATCACGCACAGCTCTAACTTTTTGAAACCATATACTATTGAAACCATACAATCTCCCCATCTCTCTCCAATACAGTTCAAAGATATTACAGGCCTTAGTTTTTATGCCTGTAATATGTGCCTTGCCTGCAAGCATGATTGAACATTAATATGCTTGCACCGGTCTTGCTGATAATGATCAAATATCGGCTGCGGCAGTCGTTTGTGCTGCACCAAATGGTACCTAAAAATTTGATAACTATCGCTGAGTGCCTTAGATGATTAGATACGATTTTCATGATGCTTTTTGATTAGGAGTGGAGAGTGTGTCAGTCGACTGCCTGTAGTTTTTAGGTCAGCCATTAATCATCTATAATCCAGTTGAAAGATTTTTCCAACTTTGATTTCATAAATGGATTTTGGAAGAAAATTTGTTTGAAGATTCTGTGATTGAACAAGAAGTTTGGCATCAGTAAGATTTTTATCAGCGTAATGATAATGTTATCTCTTACCTTTCCTGTCTCGGAATGAAATGGTATGAATTATTTTTCCATCAAAATATAGCTTGAAAGTGGTAGAAGCATACAAAATGGAAGCACATCCGTTCCTGTAGATCGGTATATTTGTTGGACAAATGGGATTTGGGGGTTTACCAAAAGTGATGCGGCAAGTTCTTAATTTGCAAAATTTGCAAAATTTGACAATTCAAGCCTGTGTTTGTTTCTTCAACATGTGATGAATAACATACAGTACTTTTTTTAGCTCATCAGGCCTTAAAGGCCCGATGGGCTTATGGCATGACATGGTGTCCCGCGTCCGTCCATCCGTCCATCCGTAAACTTTTCGCATTTTTTACTTCTTCTCCAGAACAAATGACTCCACAGAGCTGAAATTTTATGTGCAGACTCCTTGGCCAATGGGGATTCTAAATTGTAGATTTCGTGACCCCATGACCCCATGACCCTAAATGGGGTCACAGGGGTCACATCCTTAAAAACCTATTTTCATCTTCTTCTCCAGTTCCAAAGGGTCTAGAGTGCTGAAAAGTTGTGTGCAGACTCCTTGGCCAATGGGGATTCTAAATTGTAGATTTCGTGACCCCGTGACCCCAAATGGGGTCACAGGGGTCACATCCTTAAAAACATTTTTTCATCTTCTTCTCCAGTTCCAAAAGTTCTAGAGAGCTGAAAAGTTGTGTGCAAACCCCTTGGCCAATGGGGATTCTAAATTGTAGATTTCGGGACCCCATGACCCTAAATGGGGTCACAGGGGTCACATCCTTAAAAACCTATTTTCATCTTCTCCAGTTCCAAAAGGTCAAGAGCTGAAAAGTTGTGTGCGGACTCCTTGGCCAATGGGATTTTAAATTGTAGATTTCGTGACCCCATGACCCCAAATGGGGTCACAGGGGTCACATCCTTAAAAACCTATTTTCATCTTCTTCTCCAGTTCCAAAGGGTCTAGAGAGCTGAAAGGTTGTGTGCAGACTCCTTGGCCAATGGGGATTCTAAATTGTAGATTTCGTGACCCAAAATGGGGTCACAGGGGTCACATCCTCAAAAACATTTTTTCATCTTCTTCTCCAGTTCCAAAAGGTCTTGAAAGCTGAAAAGCTGTGTGCAGACTCCTTGGCCAATGGGGATTCTAAATTGTAGATTGTGTGCATGACCCCGTGACCCCAAATGGGGTCACAGTGGTCATGATCTAAGAACCTATCTTTTGCTTTTAAACAATAACTTAAATAACTTAAATATTCAACTTTAGATAGTAAATCAATGAAATCCTGATGAGCTATTTTTTCTTTTTGAAAAAGTTATAATAGGTTTTGGAAGTATTTTTGTAAGTCTGTTCAGCTTCCTCAATAATTCTGCAAATAAATATAGTTGTTGGCCCCCCAGACAGGTAATATTCACGAGACATGAATGATTATTTATACAATTTGCTGCAGTATCAGGATTCATGCATTTATGGACAGAAGAATTGCCGCATAATGGAAGCAGAAATGTGATACTTTACTTAGAATCATCTCAAGAACATAGATTTACAGTTGACCAAGCCTCTGCTCTGTTCACCATTGCGTTGTTATCAGTATCATGTAGTTCAGAACAGGATTATCTATATAAATGTTTATTTCCGCAAATAACATGGTTGTCCAAAAAATATAACATAGCCAAAAAATGAACATGGTTGTCCATAAAAAGTAGCCTGCTGTTCCACAAAAAAAACACCATGTTCATCCACAAAAAACACTGTTCCATCAGGTGTGATGAAGGAGTCCACCGACTCTGAAACATGTGACATTACTTTTCTGGCTGTTTTGTGGATAACATCCTGGGTTAGGTCTTTGAAAGGCATTTAGAAGTGGCATACATGAGAACAGGAAGATTTTCTGGATAACAACTTCTGTAATGTAAAAATAAATTACGTTTTGGAGTATATACTCACTCCTTCATCAGGTGTAAAGAAAATAATAAAATATGATGCATTTATATAGCAAACAAAATAATGGTGAGGAAACTCAATTAGGAAGATTTACATGCGTGAGAATGGTATACAATGGGGATTTGTAATACAAACATGAGGGGGGTAAAGCATGATAATGGTATACAATGAGGATTTGTAATACAAACATGAGGGGGTAAAGCATGAGAATGGTATACAATGAGGATTTGCAATACAATCCTGGGGTGATGTCGGATTTATTCTGTCTAAAAAAAACAACCTGGTCATCCATCTTGTCAACAAAAAAAAAGACCCTGATCGCCTTAGTCTGATCGCCTGGTCCTAAAAATTAACCAGATCAAACTGTCCAAACAGCCGGAATGCCAAAACACACCAATAGCATGGCAGCCACTGTAGTAACTTCACTCTTCATCACATAGTAGTTTGTATATGGACATTCAGCAGAATAAAAGGATTCTTACTATTTGAAATTATCCAGAACACTATTATCCAGAACATTATTAGAACACATATCCCTCATGGAACATGTATCGTCTATTAAAGAATAATTATCTTTTTGTTTGAAAGAATAAATGTATTGTGCTTGAAGCCTTAAATTAACAATTTGTCTGTTTGATGATAAGTGCAATATGGGTGATGCCGTTTCTTTTGTCTGGTCAAACTAAGCTGGAAAACACCAGCTGCCGTTGCTTTGGAAGTTGGCTTCAGACTGACAACTACAGAACCTTTCAAGTCCAAGATCAATGACCTCTGCAGCTTATTTTGGCTTAAGGAGGTCACTGTAGTCAAAGTTACGTAATAATTGTTTACTAGTGACCTAAATTTATTCACTCTCTGCATAGTTGATATGCCCAATCAATTCCCTGTGTAAACAATTATGAAATTATGTAGCTTAAAGCGTTATATGTTCATCAACAAAGTACTGTTACAGTTAAAGCAGAAGACGGAAGGCTGAGTGATTTGAATTTAAATAGGTCGGATATAACCATACTTTATTGCAAAACTCCTGATGAAATAGGTTACTCTCATCACCTTTCTAGCATGTCTTTTTTAACTCATTCAAATATATTTTCACTAAATACACATAAATATAGTGAAATAGATGTGTGATGTAAATTGAGAATGAATGCTCTAGGCCACTTGTGATGTCATAAACATTATTGTTTTGGACATTATAAATGACCATTGTTCTGTGAAGTCACCCAACAGTACAAAGGATTAGAATGAGCAATGATTTATCTCTATGCTAGTAGTATCAGAACGTTTTTGAAAAGGAAAATCTAAATAAAAATCTGTTCTTAAAATAATTTGAAATTGTTTTTTAGGAATACATAATTACTTCTAAATTACCCTCATTGTACATACTGAATATTAAACATTAGATGTTTCAATAAAAACTGTTTTAAATTGAAAATTCTTTTTCCAATTTTAAAATATGTCAAATTGCTATTTAGATGAACACATTTTGGAGTATATGTTTATTTTAGAATGTGGAAAAAATCTCCTCCCGAACATGTAAGTTTGTTAATTAGATTTTAAAAAGGAAACAAATTAAACCTTTTTTCCTACACTTTTTGAGGCGACATTCTTTCGCTTTGGTTTTGTAGATTCGTGTGCAAATATATACAAGTGTACAAAACCAACACCCAGTGTAATTCATTAAGTTTGATTGAGTTTTGTACTAACAATGTAAACTTCTGATAAGAGCATGATGTTTTTTCAAACAATTTTCAAAAACTTGTAAAAATTCCAATATTTAGAATATTACACTTAGAGATTTCTGTTTTCCGGTATAGAAAATAAAGAATATCAACATTTTATCTTGTTGAAAATTATGAATAATTTATAATATTTGAAATTTGAAATTTTCATTTGCCTTTCCATAGAACATGGGCTCAACTGGCAACTGGTAGTATTGTAGGCAAGGGTCAAATTTACTCAAGTCTCCGTCAATGTAGCTAGACAAATGGCCAAATATTTACTTCAGAGGCAGTCAATGTTTTGAAATTTCTGATCTGTGCAGCGTTTTAGACGCTAGTTCTAGCGAGATCTGACACATGTGTATAAGCTAAAGTGAGAGATCTGTTGGAAATATCCACCATGTTGTTTTTTGTGCTTACATGAATGAGAAAGGAAACTATTTGTTTTACTGATTTTCAACTCATAGAGTATATTTATTTATACAAGAGAATCCACAAAGTAACAAATTATTGATCATTAGACAGATCAACAATGTTTAACCATGAACATGTTTTCCACACTTGTAGTGCCGATGAATGGTTTCATTTCTCATTGTTTTTTTTTATTTCAATGAATGTACGCTAGTCAATATCAAACTGTCAAATGTAAGTATTCAAAGTATTGCCCGTAGTTTCGACTTATTGACTTATAATCATGTATATGTACATTTATTACATAATTTGGAGTGAGATACTCGGTTCTTTCAGTGAAATAAACCCTCTATCAAGCTACAGTGGTGATAACCTTTATCACCACTCTAATGAGTGAGGATAAACTTTATCACCACTCGCGTGACGTCATCGGAACAATGTTATGACGTCATATTGTCAGCTTGCGAAGGCTGTACGTTTGCCGTTGAAATCACTCCAACTCAACGTAAAACACAGAAATAATGATATAATGAATAGAATATTTGTTTTTCCTTGACAAATACCATGTTTATCTCATCTCGTGAGGTAGAAAAGTTAATATATTTCACTCTAGGCTGCGCCACTCGTGAAATATCTACTTTTCTACCTCACTCAATGAGATAAACATGGTATTTGTCAAGGAAAAACAGATATCCTCTATATATTTGTAAGCAGGAACATCATGTTGAATTTTTGTTCGCAAAAAGTCCCTGATGCTCTTTAAGAATTGAAGTGCTAGCAGGTTCCTATTGGCTCTAGCAAAATGAATCTTGGACTGTTTTCTCAAAGCTGTTAACCCTTAACTTGCGAATCCCGGAATTATCCGGGCGGGCTATAAGCGATTCCGAGGTGTCTGTATACGGATCCCGGATACAAGACTTAGAATAATTCACGGCTGTCTCACTACTTTACTAGCCCTGTCAACGGGTCCCGAGTCGATTGTGTCCGCGACCCGACCCATGAGAATGGCTGTATTTACGCTCCGCGACCCGACATGAGAATGAAGCTTTGTTCAGTGTGTGGTCGGAATATCAAGCAAAATTCACACCAATTTGCGTGTGCACTGTTGACCCGTAACGCATCGATAATTAGCTTTACAAAAGGCCAATTTTGTCGGGCTTAGCCCCCGAAGCATTAATTCGCTTGAGGCTATTTTCACCCACGTGTTTGTATTGCGTCGGGTTTGTCTCGCCCGAGACTGCTATCTGCCTCGCATCTTGCGAGACGGGGGAAAAAATCGCTAACTCGCCTTACTCCTGCACTTCATATCATGTGAGCGAATTGTTTGTTTTCAAAAAAAATTACGGCAAAATAAAGGGGAAACAATGGACTACATTCCCATATAAAATTAGCAAATGTCAAAAAAATAATAAAGACACAGCAAGCGCCGTGGAAAAGGGCACGTTTACACCGACAATCCCTTTAACAATCGGCGATTTTCACAACTACATGCACATTTATCACGGCTAAAATACTGAACGCATTTTCATGATTTTTATATCACAATAAACCGAAAAGAATAATCTTTTATTCTATATAAAAATGCGCATATTTATTCACAGAAATAAAGATACAATTTTACCTTTCTGAGAGACATGTGAAACCAAACGGCACACAAACTAATCAACATATTTTCATCAGTTATGGTTCGAGGTTAGCTTTTATTTGAAAGGTCAAACAACATAACCATATTAGGGTTGACATGTGCTTATTTGTCAACTGGTTCGAGATTATGATTTCTTGGAAAAGTGCGATGAACGACCGTTCGCAATGCCACATACATGTTGTAAGTATTTACGATTTTATAGGTGGAAATAAAGACAAACTTTACATAGCTATAGAATTATAACCAAAGGTCGCATTCTAATAATTTTTATATCATTGTGAAGCTAGACATCTTGTCTTCAATTCCGTATATAAATGAAATTTTTTTGTCCCCCGCCGCAACGCGGAACGGGGGACTATGTATTCAGCGGCGTCCGTCCGTCCGTCCGTACGTACGTACGTCACATTTCTTGTTTACGCGATATCTTATGAAGCGTTGCATCCAAAGTCTTCAAATTTCATGTCTGCCTACATTGTGGGAAGACGCAGACACCAGTCAATTTTGGTGACCGTGGTCTTATTTTCAAGGTCACCACGACACTTTGACCACTTTTTGAACTCTTGTTTACGCGATATCTCATGAAGCATTGCATCCAAAGTCTTCAAATTTGGTTTCTGCCTACATTGTGGGAAAACGCAGACACCAGTCACTTTTGGTGACCTTGGCCTTATTGTCAAGGTCACCATGACACTTTGACCACTCTTTGAACTCTTGTTAAGGCGATATCTCATGAAACATTGCATCCAAAGTCTTCAAATTAGTTGTCAGCCTACATTGGGGAAAGACACAGACACCAGTTTATTTTCGTGACCTTGACCTTATTTTCAAGGTCACCGCAACACTTTGAGCACTTTTCTAACTCTTGTTAACGCGATATATATATCTTTACCAGTTGGACTCAAAATCTTCAAATTTGGTGTCAGTCTACACTGGGGGATGACGCAGATACCAGGGGATTTTGGTGACCTTGACCTTATTTTCAAAGTCACTACAACACTTTGACCACATTTCGAACTCTTGTTATCACCATTTATTATGATCGGTTGGACCAAATGTTTTCAAATTTGGTGTCAGTCTACATTGGAGGATGACGCGGACGCCAGTCGATTTGGTGACCTTGACCTTATTTTCAAGGTCACCACAACACTTTGACCACTTTTAGAACTCTTATTAACACGTACGATATATCATGAACCCAAGTAGCTCCAATGATGTGTCTTACTAGCTCAATGTCACCGGCGGGGGACATTGCCATGTTAGTGGCAAACACTTGTTTGTTTCGTATTTATGATGTTACGAGGCCCGAATTAAAGACAATCTTTCGAAAGTGATAGAATAAAAACGAAAAAACATGGAAAATTCATTCAAAGTTTCGGGTGTGAATTAGCCATTTGTGTACGGGTGTCGCTACTTGAATTTGTATTGAACGCCCGTATATAGTCCTTATTCGCCATGTAGATGTGGTATATTTCGTAAAAACGGTACTGTAATCGCCGCCTGTAAATTCCGCCAGCAGAGCTAGTTAGTGCCAAAGCCCAAACTACTGCTGCGAGCTGCGAGCCTGTAAATTCCGCCACAGGAGCTAAAATTGGTAAAATATATATACGCAACGTAAGGGTTAAAAGAACTCCGGGTACCAACAAATTGAAATGTTTGATGCATCCTTTATTGTATTGTTTAAAATTTTCATTCAGAAGGATTTGTTACAGTCAAGAGCCAGCTACCTATATTCATCACTTTGGTGAGATCAAACTGAAAAAAATGGAGCCAAATTATTGATTGTATTTGAATAGAGACATTGATTTCGATTTCTGAATTGTTTTTACCAATGAGACTCATTGATCCCAGCACATAATATCAGCGACTGTGCTTATTTTAGGAAATATGATTTAATTATCCTCATCTTTCACAAACAGATCAATATTTTAGATACATAATGATTACATTATGTTTTCATTAACCTTAAAAAATATATATTACTTTAGTATTGTGTACATATATTGTGATGAATACATATATTTATTATCCATATCAAGTTAATACTTTTGGTACAAGCCCATATCACATATAACATCATTGTAGTCTGCAGTCACAAAGAAGCGGGCCATTTTCTGTCTAATTTTATGTGATTCAAATAGATCAGATATGTAATAAAGTAGTAATTTTTACACTATAAATGTGTGCCATATGACTTTTATTAAAATTGTGCAAATGTGGGATATCGATCGCTCTCGCTCGGACAATACAAAAATTTACACTGTTTTCTTCAACGTGATATGACCAACCTCCTTGATTAATAATCTCCTACATTGATAATGTCTTCGACTGTACTATAATGTACTCGTGTATTGTGATAGAACTATGTATGATTGGAGTGGGATACTACAGTGGAAATAACATGCTTCAGGATCAACAGGTCTGGAGTTTCAATCCATGTTTGTCTACTCTAGAGAAATTTCTACGTGCAGTTAGGTTTAAAAGGGTGCCATGGTTCGCTAGTTCCAGCTACTGCTTGCAGGTTTCACCACAATGGTGTTTCAGACTTACTCCTTGCAATAATACCAGGTGCCGTGATGTAAGTGATATCCTTTTGAATGTGGTGTTAAACCTCACCTCACCTCACCTGTAGTCTGTATGATGATGATCAAGTTTAGATAATTCAAACTTTAGAAGTTTTTAAAGAGAGAATGAAAAATCTTTTGTCCTTTTGAAGCAAAATTTCTTTATCAGTTTCTTATTCAAAATAACTTTTGTAGAAAGAAAGAATGAAGAACTATTTGGATATACAACTTCTCTATTCTATATAGGCGATGTTTCAACATAAATACTAATGTGGTTGTCAAGCATGTTGTATAAACATAAGATATGTAGTCCTTCATCATCTAAACCTCTAGATTATCTATCAAAGATGATATCAAAGAAAGGTATTTTTTATTTTTAAAATCAGTTTTAGTTGATCCATGTTTGGGAGAATGTCTGTAAGCTCTATTTTTTATAAGCCTCATGCATGTATTTTCATATGAGACCAGACCTTACACAAAGAAAATGTTTTTAATTGTTTTTATGTTCAACACCTTATAATGATGTTTGATAGTAGGTACACTTGTCTGGGAACCTGGAACTAAGCTAGAGAAGTAGAGAGCTAGAAAGTGTGACTGTCAATTTAAATTCTCGAAAGTTGCAGATCCAGAGAAAAATCTACTTGATGTAACAAACTTTTAAAATGCTGCTTAAAGAAGTTCTTTCATGTTGGGTCAGATGTCTGGAGTATTGTTCCGCATGTACAGGTTCTCGCACCTAGTTGACTCATTTGTACATGGCTCGTGGTTTCTTTCAAAACTCATAGATAACCTTCAAACAGATTTTCCCTCCTTTTATCTCATGTCAAGATTTTTATGATATCTTTGTTTTTTTAACCCTTCAAAAAGAATTCCTTTGTATCTACATTGTATCATGTGAATTTGATCACTGTCATATCCTACATTGTGTTGCTCCAAGAATAAGATTCACGGTGACAAGAAGTTTTGAACTGACAGTTTAAAAACACGTTATTAACATACCCTGAAGGTTTTGTCTCAATATGTGTGACATAAGAAAAAATAATTTCTTGATGTTTCAATACACACTAGCTAGTCGTAAGAAGAATAAGTTTTCTCTGAAAGGATAGAGACAAGCCCGAGGCATACTCGTATAATCTGTCATACTGAAATGTAATATAGGAAAATTAAAATGTAAAGAGAGATTTAAAAAAAAAAAACTGAAAGAAAAGTAAGAGAAGTTTAAAGAAGTAATTTAGCAAGTCACTGTATTATTTAAACATATTTGTTATCCTGATACACAATGCGTCAGCGTCATTTTCTTACTTAAACACATTCTGTTTCTTGCTAACGTGAAATCTCATTAACCTTTGCGTCAAACGTCTTCAAAATTGGTGACAGCCTTTATTTGGCATTACACAGACACCAGTCAATGTTAGTAACGTGACCTCTTCTCAACGGCGTCATATAACATTCATCATTTAAAAATCCTGATGACCTACACAGCCCATGGCTCTATTTTTAGCTCATCAGGCCTGAAAGGCCCGATGGGCTTATGGCATGGCATGGCGTCCAGCGTCCATCCGTCCGTCCATCCATCCGTCCGTAAACTTTTCGCTTTTTCGACTTCTTATCCAGAACCAATAACTCCACAGAGCTGAAATTTTATGTGCAGACTCCTTGGCTAATGGGGATTCTAAATTGTAGATTTCGTGACCCCATGACCCCAAATGGGGTCACAGGGGTCACATCCTTAAAAACCTATTTTCATCTTCTTCTCCAGTTCCAAAAGGTCTAGAGAGCTGAAAAGTTGTGTGCAGACTCCTTGGCTAATGGGGATTCTAAATTGTAGATTTCGTGACCTCATGACCCCAAATGGGGTCACAGGGGTCACATCCTTAAAAAACCTATTTTCATCTTCTTCTCCAGTTCCAAAAGGTCTAGAGAGCTGAAAAGTTGTGTGCAGACTCCTTGGCTAATGGGGATTCTAAATTGTAGATTTTGTGACCCCATGACCCCAAATGGGGTCACAGGGGTCACATCCTTAAAAACCTATTTTCATCTTCTTCTCCAGTTCCAAAAGGTCTAGAGAGCTGAAAAGTGGTGTGCAGACTCCTTGGCTAATGGGGATTCTAAATTGTAGATTTTGTGACCCCATGACCCCAAATGGGGTCACAGGGGTCACATCCTTAAAAACCTATTTTCATCTTCTTCTTAAGTTCCAAAAGGTCTAGAGAGCTGAAAAGTGGTGTGCAGACTCCTTGGCTAATGGGGATTCTAAATTGTAGATTGTGTGACCCCATGACCCCAAATGGGGTCACAGGGGTCACTTCCTTAAAAACCTATTTTCATCTTCTTCTCCAGTTCCAAAAGGTCTAAAGAGCTGAAAAGTTGTGTGCAGACTCCTTGGCTAATGGGGATTCTAAATTGTAGATTTCGTGACCCCATGACCCCAAATGGGGTCACAGGGGTCACATCCTTGAAAACCTATTTTCATCTTCTTCTCTAGTTCCAAAAGGTCTAGAGAGCTGAAATGTTGTGTGCAGACTCCTTGGCTAATGGGGATTCTACATTGTAGATTTCGTGAACCCGTGACCCCAAATGGGGTCACAGGGGTCACATCCTTAAAAACCTATTTTCATCTTCTTCTCAAGTTCCAAAAGGTCTAGAGAGCTGAAAAGTTGTGTGCAGACTCCTTGGCTAATGGGGATTCTAAATTGTAGATTTCGTGACCCCATGACCCCAAATGGGGTCACAGGGGTCACATCCTTAAAAACCTATTTTCATCTTCTTCTCCAGTTCCAAAAGGTCTAGAGAGCTGAAATGTTGTGTGCAGACTCCTTGGTCAATGGGGATTCTAAATTGTAGATTTCGTGACCCAATGACCCCAAATGGGGTCACACGGGTCACATCCTTAAAAACCTATTTTCATCTTCTTCTCCAGTTCCAAAAGGTCTAGAGAGCTGAAATGTTGTGTGCAGACTCCTTGGTCAATGGGGATTCTAAATTGTAGATTTCGTGACCCCATGACCCCAAATGGGGTCACACGGGTCACATCCTTAAAAACCTATTTTCATCTTCTTCTCCAGTTCCTAAAGGTCTAGAGAGCTGAAAAGTTGTGTGCAGACTCTTTGGCCAATGGGGATTCTAAATTGTAGATTTTGTGACCCTGTGACCCCAATCTAGGTCACGGGTCATGACCCAAAAACCTATTTTCATCTTCTTCTCCAGTTTATATGTAAAGCTCTAGAAAGGTGAAATGTTGTGTAGAGATTCTTTGGTCAAAGGTGATTCTTAATTGTTGGATTAGTGACCCTGTGACTCCAAATGTGGGTCACAGGGGTCATGATCTAAAACCAATATTACTTTGCTTGTTAACAATGTATTACTTGAGATAACTTAGATATTCAACCTTTGATAATAAATCAATAAAACCGTGATGAGCTACAGAGCCCATGGCTTTTTAAAAAAAAATTCTGAACAGCCTGTTTTCATTTTCTGACAGATGCAAGACGGGCAACACTAGCACTTCCACAACATTATTAAAAGTTATAAGAAGGATCAATTGAGTTGTTTTAATTTAATTGGCTGAATAATAGTTGAGTAGAAACCTAAAGTTGACGATGACATATAGTGGCTATATCAAAGACATGTTTTTGAAATGGTTGGACTATTGGTTTCTGTAATAGTACACCTCTGACAGCACAGAAATCTTAGAAAAACAGCAAAGGCAGCAAAAGATCCTGAAAATACATGACCTGCAGAAATAGTTAGCATTTTCATGTTGACAATGTATCAAAATCATGAGGAAGATTTTCTGGGCATGTTTTGCCGGTATGTTTTAGTTCTAGTGAACCACAGTTATAAGGTTTTTCTAGCACCTGATCTCAAAAACGGTTTCATTGATTGAAACTTTCTTTTTCCTATAAATACGTTTGAAGCTTGTGGCAACCAGACATATGTTTGCAGCTTACAGCAGGTAATTGCCTCGAAATGTAAACACCTTGTCTATTGCAGGATTCCTCCTGACAACGGTCGTCCATTTCTATAGCGATATTGATTTCAAGACATATTTCAAGAATTCTTGTATTGAAAGCTTGTTACGGTTATCATATTGTTTGATGAAATTAATAACGTAAGAGAAAAGTCTAATTTAAGAATAGCTTATGTATGCTATGTATTTGGGGGGAGGGGTTAGTTCACCCAAGGGGTTCATCAAATTTACATACAAAGTTTTTCAAAAAGGGGATAAATGTATACAAAATATTTTGGATATGTCTATCGTTTACCCTCTACCTGTGCAAATGTTTCTATTTGTCCAGCATTTACCCTTTAACCTTGCATATATTGCAGATTAGCATGATAAACATAGGGTTCTGCCATCTTGTCTTTGTGCATTGTGCGATATGAAAATATTTGTTGTATTTATTCTAATTTTAAAATTAAAACATTTGTACTTACAGAATATCAGGTAACAAATTATTGATCATTAGACTGATCAGCAATGTTTTGTAATGCCGTAGCAAACATTTCAAAACATTAGAACCATACGGCTCACACTTCTCATTGTTTTTAAGTTTAATGAATTTGTGCTAGTCAAATAAAAAGTGATCAAAATATTATCGATTCAGTGATATTTTTCAACTTGATTGTGCAACAACATGCTTCAACTGGATTTATAAATAACATGTACGATTAAACAGGAATGGGGGATGTGATAGTGTAGTGTAGTGTAGTGTTGTGTTGTGTTGTGTTGTGTTCCAACAATACCAACAATGGTTCACTCGTTCCAGCCGATGCTTGCAGGTTTCATCGCAATGCATAGCCACATGGCCATAATGCTAGCAGCCACGATGCAAGTGAAATACTCTTGAAAGCGTTGTTAAACCCCAACTCACCACACCTCACCTAAAGAGGAATGTGCTCTTGAATTTCATTTCTACAAAAAAATACCCTGATAGAATCGTCTCTTTAAGTGTGATGCATGCAGACATGTGACATGTTGATACATGTATATCCATGAGAGCACGGTTTCAACCTCCCCGTTAATCGATCAGTAACATTAGCCACTTGTTTTGTATTTGTGTGTCACGTATCTGTAAATGGCATGTATTTCTAAAGTCAGATATCTAGAAAAACATCAGATGCATGCATATCTTTAATATATTTTGACATTTACGACTTCGCTAACATGTCACCATGGTAATTCATTATGTTTATGGACCTGGTTCATGTTATAAAACAATCGCAATGACATTGTCTTTCTTAACCACTTGGCTGCTGAATTAGGTACCTTATTTCCTTGAATACAACCCTGGGGTTCTATTTGCTTCGGTACGTTTCGGTTCGATACAGTAGTTTCCAATACAGCAACCTTCAATTGTAATACCTCCCAACAGAAGCACTTTCATATCAAGGCCATTGCTTTGTATCTAAACCTGCAATTGACCTTAAAACAAGATATACAAATATTTCACTTAAAATTGTTTGGTGCCATATATTGACAAATCACAAAAACATATTGCAATAAGTGTTTTGCACAATCTGTACCAGTGTAAAATCTGACAATCTTCCCCTGCCTCAGAATATACCGGTGTAGACAATACTGCACAGCCCTAGTTGTAATGTTAGCAGTTAAGGTTGTTTTCTGCATGACGTCATGGAATATTATTGGATCAGCAGATCAGTGGTTAAATAGATGTTGAAAGTCTGATACCCGTCTCAACCACTGGTCAGGTGGTTAAATAGATGTTGAAAGTCTGATACCCGTCTCAACCACTGGTCAGTCCCCAGTGAAAATACAGTCAAGCCGTGATAATCTGGACACCGATAATCCGAATCTCGCAGTTTCTGAACGGTAGGAAGATGTAACCAAACTAATCTCTATAGTAGACCTCAGTACTCAGGAGTCCGAACATTTCACTATCCGAACGTTTTTGATGAAAAACGGAAGCGTTCGGATTATCGAGGCCTGACTGTAGTTTTAATTGTCCCCCGCCGCAATGCGGAACGGGGGACTATGTATTCAGCAGCGTCCGTCCGTACGTCCGTACGTCCGTACGTCACATTTCTTGTTTACGCGATATATCCTATGAAGCGTTGCATCCAAAGTCTTCAAATTTCATGTCTGCCTACATTGTGGGAAGACGCAGACACCAGTCAATTTTGGTGACCTTGGTCTTATTTTCAAGGTCACCACAACACTTTGACCACTTTTTGAACTCTTGTTTACGGGATATCTCATGAAGCGTTGCATCCAAAGTCTTCAAATTTGGTTTCTGCCTACATTGTGGGAAGACGCAGACACCAGTCTCTTTTGGTGACCTTGGCCTTATTTTCAAGGTCACCAAGACACTTTGACCACTCTTTGAACTCTTGTAAAGGCGATATCTCATGAAACATTGCATCCAAAGTCTTCAAATTAGTTGTCAGCCTACATTGGGGAAAGACACAGACACCAGTTTATTTTGGTGACCTTGACCTTATTTTCAAGGTAACCGCCACACTGAGCACTTTTCTAACTCTTGTTAACGCGATATATATCTTTACCAGTTGGACTCAAAGTCTTCAAATTTGGTGTCAGTCTACATTGGGGGATGACGCAGACACCAGGGGATTTTAGTGACCTTGACCTTATTTTCAAAGTCACTACACTTTGACCACTTTTCAACTCTTGTTATCACCATTTATTATGACCGGTTGGACCAAATGTTTTCAAATTTGGTGTCAGTCTACATAGGAGGATGACGCAGACGCCAGTCGATTTGGTGACCTTGACCTTATTTTCAAGGTCACCACAACACTTTGACCACTTTTAGAACTCTTATTAACACGATATGTCATGAACCCAAGTAGCTCCAATGATGTGTCTTACTAACTCAATGTCACCGGCGGGGGACATTGCCATGTTAGTGGCAAACACTTGTTGAGTATGATTCTACTAGAGGCGTGTATTGTGGTCAATGTGGCAATACGATATATCACAATATATGTTTTACTGGCCGATACAGTATGTTGAGCAGGTATTGTTGAGTAACGTGCGAGACGATTATTATCATGATGCATGGGTGGTGATATGATACATATCCCGATACCTATTTATTACCTTGAAACACAAATGAATTCACCTCAAAGTTTTAACCTAACAGAGAAGGTGCTAATATTATTAATGGAAAACTGAATTAACTTATGCAAACATTGTCTTGTTAAGATATTCAACTGTGAAAGAAAACATTTAATGGATTTTTTTTCACATAAGTACAATCAATTTTGAAAGATAATATTTGATTAATTCAGAAAATAGTATTGAGATATATCAGCATAGATAGTGTATTAGTGATACATCCATGTATTGCCAACCTTCCCGATACTTGTATAATGTCTATTGTCTAGAATGTTTTTGTATCGATACCTAATATTTAGAGAGTCATGATTGTCAATATCTTTATACCACGATATTACCATGTATCGTTAAACCTCTAGATACTACAAAAAACTTTTTTTCTTCTAATTTTCACATTTCATTACAAAAAGTATTGAATTGGGTCTTTGAAGGGTATTTAGAAGTGGTATACATAAGAACATAAGAATACACAACAGTCCGAGTACATACTCCTGTTATTTCCTTACATTGCACCTAATGAAGGAGTGCATGTATATACTCCGAAACGTCGTGTATTTTCACATTTAAGAAGTTGTTATGCAGAAAATCTTCCTGTTCTTAAGTATTGAATTGTTTTGATGAAGCGAAGTCAGCTTTAGTAAAATTACTTACAGTTTTTACTTTCCTTTTCAGGGTTTTTTCCGACGTTGTATTACCCAGGGCATGACCCACAAATGTGCTAACGAAGAGAAGTGTGACATTACGCCTTTTACACGGAACAGTTGCCAATACTGCCGCCTCAAGAAATGTTTCTCAGTGGGAATGTCCAGAGAAGGTAAATCTTTTAAAAACCATCTCTCTACGCAAGGCATAACTCTTGCCAGATTCCATTACTCGCTGATTTAAGCTTTGCAGTATTTCCCTCACTTTTCCGTGGTAAGATAGTGGATTGCTGTACAGGAATAGTGGGCTCTTCCATGGAAACCATAATGAAATATGGCAAGGCTTAAATAAGCCAGCAATGGAGACTGGCAAGAGTTATGCCTTGTGTAGGAAAGTTGTTAAAAACTTGTTTTGTAAAATTTGTTTGATTTACAGAACACAAGGGACATATGATATCAATCGAAGTCTTGCAGGAATTTTTTTGTCTGATAAATGTAGTTTGCTCCTTGTGATTCTTAAAGGTCCATCCATTGTGTTGTTGGGGATCAAATACGACAAACGTTATAAATGGTCTTATTTTATCGAGAAGTACCAACTGTTACCGAAAACAATCATTTTAATGATAGTTTTCGGTAAAAGTAGTGATTTATGATCGAAAACCGGACAATGCACCGCGTGTGGCGCGCGCCAATGAGTCAAACGTAATTTTGGAATCTTATTTACACCAGACAAAATAACAAATTTGGGTTGATAGTGTTCAATAGGTCATATAACTATTGTGCATGTAAATAGGACGTGCACTTTCGGTTTCTGCACATGCATAATGATGTTACTCGATTTTAATTGGAAACTAGTAATTATGATATATTTGGCGATTGGGGATGAATATGCAAGCTAGGCGAATTATACTTGTAACATGTTTCAGCATTCAGTTTGACATTTAGTCAAACTTACTTTGTCTTTGGAGTGTTCATTTCTTATTCTAGAAACAAATATATTTAAAAGAGCGTTGGCGGACAGGTTCTTTTTCAAACGGCTGGAATATTGTTACATTAAAGGGTTAAGGCTTCACAACAAAGAATATCCACAATTGGGTTTGAGACTTTCCTCTTGCAGTAAGTGCCAGCCTCTAAGATGTAAATCAGATATTGTTAGCACTGCCTCACAGTCCAGCTCATGTGTTGTGGAGCTGGACAGGAAGTGGGCAGAACACATCTGTTACCCGTGACTTTTGACGAGATTGTTATACGCCATTTTAGTTCTTAATTAATTTTCTGTCACTGTCACACATGTTTCTGTATTTGGAGAAACTTAATGAGGATGAATCAAACCCCAGCACTCTGACAACACACTCATTAATTTGTTAACGTCACCTCGTTTCTTTATATATATATTCAATGAGTTTGAATTGAATTGACTGTACAGACTGTGGTCATACGTGTCTTGTTGCAGCTAGTTTTGGTGTTGTGGCTATTACAGACATTTTAATTTGTTTCAACAAGTGAAACCAAGTTGCTGTACCATTAGACTGTCCAGTAGATGCATGTCCGTGCCAATGTTGGATAATGGAAACAAATATTTCCATCCACTGCATGTGTTTTTTGTCATCATTTGTAGGAAAATAAATGTTTACTTGTTCAAAAGGATTGACAAGACACAGTGAACTGTGTACATTTAATTAAACCAACACAAGATGGTTGTGGTGTAGGATGTCACCTCCCCAGTGTAGGGTGTTACCCTCCTCAGTGTACGGTGTGTTACCCTCCCCAGTGTAGGATGTTACCCTCCCCAGGGTAGGATGTTACCCTCCCCAGTGTAGGATGTTACCCTCCCCAGTGTAGGATGTTACCCTCCCCAGTGTAGGGTGTTACCCTCCCAGTGTAGGTTGTGTTACCCTCCAGGTACTATTTCTTGAATAATTCTGGTGTTTAGAAGTTTCTACCAGACTATGGTTTCTCTTTCCAGGATTAACTTGATCAATGTAATTAGCGCTCAGACCCTAATTAGCAGCCCAACTTAAGAAGCTCCCAACCCAAATAAAGCTCCATCAAGCTACAATCTCCATAAGCATCCGTGACTTTTAGGGTCCTCTCATTGTAAGGGTTAAGAGTAAATACTTTCACCCTTTGCATCTTGCTGTATCTGATTCTGTTAATAGAGTTCACTCATCTTTATCTGTTAATGTCAAAATTCCAACGTACAATGACATATATATTAATTTCTTTACAATAGATTCTAAAAGAAGTCAGATTTTGACAAACCAGTGTGACTGCATCCAGTTTTGTGAAGAGCTAGTGAGATTAAATAATTATAATAATGTATACTTCTATAGCGCTGAACTTCCACCCACCAAGCTCATGCTCAGAACGCTTCTCCCAAATCCATTCTAGACCAGCATCATTTAACCATTTCTATAAAGTTTTCCCTGCTCAATCTTTTCACTGTTTTTTACACTGCTGTTTTAGTTAGCATGCTTCTCAATGTGGATTTATGAGCAATAAAAAAAATATGAGCTATTTTGAAACATATTATGTGACATCCTGTTTTAGAGAATAAGCTAGAAACTCATTTGAAAAAGGTCATTACATAAAAGATAGTATTAGAAGAGGAAAACTGAAGGAGAAGATATATCCATCATAATCACTCTGTCAGTCCGCATGACGTGATAGCAACTGGGGAGAGAAACTGATATGGTGTACTTAAAGTATTGACAAGCAGCCATTGTTTCAGCACGAGCTGCCATTATCCCTAGTCATAATTTTGATTTTTTAAAACTCGCTTGGGTATAAAAAAAGTTCAGTCATTAAAGTCATATGAAACAATTATTCATGTAATAATCTCCTTATGTCACATGAGTCACAAACTCCAGTAGGGAAAGAGTAGGACCAAGTCACAAGGATTTTGTGTACAAACGATTTAATTGGCAAAAATGTCATCCATGATATATAAAAAGGTTATGGTCCGGAATGCCTAAAACGCTACTCGACAAAGTCCATTGAGCGTAGGCTTCGCGGTACATGGTTAAAAACGTTATGGCTGAAGGCACTCAATTAACAATTCTTACAAATAACAAGTAAGATAGGATTAAGTTCTCAGTTGTTTACTCAGACACTTCTCGTGTCATTTTCACTCATATCACTTCTCATGTGATAAATATGTAGCATGTTCACAAAGTTATATACACAATATTTACAAATGTACAATATGTCTGTTGTTCAAGACAACTTAAGGACAGACAGACAGATTTATTCTGTAAAAAGGCCCTTGGCCCAAAATACATAATAAATGCGATTTTTTATATTATCCTGCATGCATTATTAATATTAATTTTCTGGATGTGATTTAAGAGTGAGTACTTTATATAGATAGAGTCCAAGTTTGTAACACATTTCTTGATCGGTTGCTGCCATCAGGAGTTTGAAACTGGTAGGTGTTGGATAGTCTGTATATTGGGTTGGTAGGTATTTTCTTCTTAAATGAGAGAATTGTTCGCCTCATTTCATCATCTATATCTCTGATTATTGTTTCATAGCCAGTTGCACTGTTAATAGATAATAAGTTCTTGAAATGTTCAACCCATTGTTTTACTGATATGTTTTGAAATAATGGTGCTTGCAATCTGGTAGATTTTAAAATGTTCCAAAACATCTTTGGGTTATCTCTAGCTTGAACCAGTTGTTCTTTCTGTTTGTCCTGGTAAAGTGACCTCTTTATTGAGAATGTTTTCTTAAAAAGTGTTCGCAGTCTGAGTTAGGCCATACAAATTTCCACCAAGTAAATGTGTTGCTATCCTGCAAACTGTTGTCATCTGTCCTACTGTACTGTTCATTCTGAGTTGTATTTATCTGCTAATCATGTTCTCTTAATTAAATACCTCAACTCAATTAATTAATCGCTCTTGTGTTTTGATAAGCATATCCGTCAGGCTACGGATTAGGCTTAACGGTACTTTCTCCAAAACTGACAATTATGCTTCCCGGTACATTTGTAATAAAGATTTTAGGCATCCAAGGCCGACACCATATAAAAAAGCTACGAGCTCGTATCAGTGCAGTAACTCATTGCAAGCTCTACTATATTATTATCCCTTTATAATCCTTAAGCCAATTAAGAGTTATCATTTTATTAAAGGAGTGTAATTCCTGTAATTTTGCCACAAAGTATTTTCACTAATTCATTCTGCAACTGAACTGGTAATGTATGTACAATTGTTATAGTATTTAAAGGTTTTGTATTGAAGAGCATTATATATAGATTCACTTGTGGGCTATCGACTAGAAAGTGTTTAAGTACTTTTTAAATGTTATCAATTCCACCTTTTGTTTTATTTCTAGTGATTTTAATTTGATAATTCTTTCTTATCTTCTGTAGATATAAATTATATATTATATATTTTGTTCAATCCACAGACAGTATAAACTTGAAATATTTCCATGCAGTTACAGTGATGACAATTACTACAAGTTTACTGTTTTGATTATGAAACAGTTTTTGCCAGTTTTCCCAACATTTACTTAGAAAATCATTTATTTGGGATTTCTTAAAAGTTAGATGAGAGAATAATGGAATTGTTTACAAAAAGCATATGAGAATCCACTTTAATAATTATTTATAGGATTTATTAAGGAAATTATTTATAAATGTTATACCGGTATATATATATATATATATAACATTTATAAATAATATATATTTATAAACTCGATTTTGAAAATATGATGAAACATTTTAAAAGATATATAAAAATGATAGAAACAATTACAGGATGATAAGGAAAGAGAGTTTTTCATTTTAATTTAATTTGAACTTAAACCGAGATGGTTTGATGCAATATTTCGAGTGTACTTCTGAAAATCACGAGAGGGCTTTTAGACGAATGTTTTAAAATTCATGATAATTTCAGAGTTTACTTCTGTATAATATTAAAGGTCAAGAGGAAATGGTGTTCAGCTGACTGCATATGCAAGAGTACGTGCTTACGCAAATGTTTCCCACATGTAGGCTGGAGAGCTATTTTTAGCCGTTGATCGTCTTTCATAGAGAGTTAGTTATGTAATAAAAACTTGGTAACCTAATTCTGAAAGTTATAGAATATTTCTCACTCTGTTCTCATGAGTGTTGAGTGTGAAAGTTGTGAACCACAAAAATGCCATACATACATACACTACCCAACCCATTTCTGCTGTCAGCCTGCCGGCTTCTGATTGGCTAGAAACTGGGTGAGTGAACCCTGGGAGAGGTCATGAAATAGAAACATCAACAAAGCGTTACTTGGACAAACATGTTGTATACAAATATACATCCATAATATTGTTAAAAAAATAATTTTTACGATTTTTGTTAGGTTTTTGAATAATAGTTTTTGATTTCTTTGTTAATTAGTAAACTTCAATATTTTGAAAATATTTTATTTCCTACATGAATTAAAGTCAGTTAAGGATAAGCTTTTTAAGTTCATGAACATATAATACGCATGCTATGTACCTTTTGATAGAGAAGTTTTAAAGCTTAGCTGATGTTTTTTATTATGTCAGTTTTTTTTTATCTTTATCTTTTTTAAAATTAGTATGAACATTTTAGATTTATGAAATCTGTTATTTTTCGAAAATATCTTTCAAATGTTTTTTTTCTTTTTGATTTTCCTATTATCTCTTTCATTAATTTGAAATTGTCATTTAAAAAAAGCTTTTTTTTGTACTCATTTGATTATGAAGAAATGATATTTTTAATTATTTGTAGTTTATAAAATGCTACAAGACAGGATTTGCTCTGATATAAGGAATGGATTTATCTGTTCACCACGCACGACAGGGAGATGCTTTATCACCATGCAACTTTATCCTTTGTGTAGAGATATTGCCTAGGTTTCAAGTGCTGGTGAGAAAAAAAATCCAAATGTCATGGACATTAATAACAAGAATATCTTCCTACTCTCTAAGCAGATGACACTATTGGATGACTTGAATTGATACGTTGAATCTTGTTTCAGACATTTCAGAGTTAAATATCAGCTATGACAAAGCTCAAGTTGTATGGATTGGCTCAAAGAAAACCTGTTCAGTGAAATATCCAATCTGAAAATAGATGGAATCCAGATACTTTTAAACTAAAAATTAAAATCATGTGATTTTATTTGTATTTCAACCATGTTTTTAAAAGCACAACAGAAATGTATATATCTAACAAATATATGTGCATACTTAAAAAAAAACTATGCTCACTGATGTCCCTTTTGATATTAAATGAATCTTTAGAAAATCAAGTAATCTGTTTTATGTCATGTGGTTTCATGTTGGCTTCCACGTTGACATCCTGTTGTCTGTTTGGTACCATACTCCTTCTTCAGTTGTCAGTGTTTCTATCAGAGTTGCTGTCAGAGTGAAATATTGAAAGTTTTCAGTCTTTACTTTCAGAAAGTTATTTCCTCCTTGTAGATGATGTCAACTGAACATTGTTGCTAGAGACCCTCTCATACAACATGGATATCGTATAAATACCTACATTAATTTGTTAGGAGTAGGTAAGCATATACTCCAAAATCTTGTGTACTATCTTAATAGTAAAGAATTTGTTATTCAGAAAAGCTTGTTTTCCTAATATGGATATTGTTAATTTTTCTATGTTAAATACTTAAACTATCTCACTGTCACTATCACTATCTATAAAATTAACCTGCTATTACTTTTATTGAAAGTATTTGGAAGAAGATGTTACCAAATTTAAAGATGACATGTCTAGTTGATGTTTTATTTGCACTGGCTGAAAAATGTTATGATAATGTTATGACATAATGTATAAATTCAGCTATTTTTATGTAAATCATAAAAATATAAAGTGAAATATAAATCTTTTCCAGTAATTTCATTCTGTCAATATTATTTAAAACAGCTAGAGGATTTTATCAAGCTGCAATGTTTTTGAAAAGTTTGAAGGCCATGCAAAACTATTTATAAGTTTGTAATCTTCCTTACTGACTTCTGTTGATAAACAATTTAAATATTCAAAGTTTCTGTGAATCAAATAACAGAAAGAAATTGAGTTCAGTTATATGCAGACCACTTTCAATATATTACTCTCAAAATTTATCATTATTGTTGGCAGTGATAACTGTACTTATCCGATGGCAGTAACCCAACATTCACCCCTGACCTGGGGTCAATAGTAGATATACATAAGCAAAAGATAACAGCCAATCAAAATAGAGCTGACCTAGTTTGGACCAATCAGAAGCTTTCTAGTATTATGAGAACTCTAAGTTCTATCTCTGTGGAACAAGCAAATTGGTTTCCGTGGTTTTGCCATTGATTGTTGAGAGAAAGTTACATAGCTTTTCACAATAGTTTATCATTGTCACTACAGTTATTCTGTGCCCATCTAACCTGATTACAAAAGTAAAAAGTTTAGTAACAAACTCAGGTGAAATAATATTTTTTATTTGAAATGTGAATACTGATTTGAATAAGATGCTCATTATAGTTCACTCAAAAAAAAGAGAAAAAGATTTACTGTTTTCTCAAAGACTCAGTGCTTCTGTGTATATTAAAAAACATCAATCATAAAATATTCCTTTTCTTGACCTACAGTCCTGTGATACAGTCACTCAGAGTGGTAGCATTATTTGATTCTAGATTTACTTGATCCATGGAGGGTTTGATAAAAAAATATTTTTCTTTTTCTTGATTATTTATGTAGACAATAATGTTCTTTTGCTTGATGTTAGGGGTGTTTTTTCTGGCTGTGAGAATCTATTAACTGGATATTATTATTAAGAATTTTTTAAAAATGTATTGGTTACGTCACTGACATATACTTGATGTAAGTTGTGTTATTCCTGGCCGGGAGTTGCTAAAGTACATTCATTGTAGGTGACCAAGTGTCACATGTTGTAATTTGGTACTTGGAAATGCAAAGTGAAACTGTTTAAGCTGCTTTTAGATAATTTGTGGATAACATGTTTATTTCGGATGTAAGTGTATATCTAAGTCTAAAGGGATTGTCTGATAAATATTCCAATCTTTCATAAGTCCAATAAATATAGTTCACCTGAAATGAAAGATTTCTAATTGGTTCAACTAAATTCATAAGTTCATAATGACCTAGAAAATGTCTTTAACAAGATTCTTTATTATGTAAGTGCATAGAGAGGTTTATGGTGTGGCACTTGAGCCCACACTTTTATGGGGGGGGGTTGTTAGGATGAGGTCTGGGGGGGGGGGGGGGGGGGGGGGGGGTGTATGGGCTAACCACGGGTCAGAGAGGGTGTGGGGAAGGGGTTTAAGCTTAGGGATTTCAGTATGTTTCTGATTTGGTGGTAAGCATATTTCGATGGAATATTTTTACTATTTCGATGGAATATTTTTACTATTTCGATGGAATATTTTTACTATTTCGATGGAATATTTTTACTATTTCGATGGAATATTTTTACTATTTCGATGGAATATTTGTACTTACTGTACTTTCATCCTTATGATATTTTATAACACTTTTAGTTCCCTATTCAGTGTATCTAAACTTGCTGAATAAAGATCTAGACTGTATTAAGGGCTTTATGTTTTTACACTGTCATGGGTTAGGACAAGCTTATTTCAAGCTGAGGTTTCTATTTGGTGGCCTTTTTACAATTCTCAAACTGAGACAAAACATTAGAGGCGGAGCCTTTAGATAGCACTTGTTAATTCTTTCTCAGAATGCAAAGGTCTAGAATAGTTAAATATAGTGTAGACATATCTTACCAATGTGGATTATGATTTGTATAGTTGGGAGACTCTGTAATTATGGTAGTAAAAAACTCTCTCTTATAATGGCAATGAAATACTCTGTTACAATGGTAGTGAACTACTTTGTTACAATGGTAGTGAAATACTCTGTTACAAAGGAAGGGAAATATTCTTGTGTTACAATGGTAGTTAAATCATCTTGTGTTACAATGGTAGTTAAATAGTGTTACAATGGTAGTGAACCACTCTGTTACAATGGTAGTGAAATAGTGTTATAATGGCAATGAAATTCTCTGATACAATGGTAGTGAAATACTTTGTTACAATGGTAGTGAAATACTCTGTTACAAAGGAAGTGAAATACTCTTGTGTTACAATGGTAGTTAAATCATCTTGTGTTACAATGGTAGTTAAATAGTGTTACAATGGTAGTGAAATACTCTGTTACAATGGTAGTGAAATACTCTGTTACAATGGCAATGAAATACTATGTTACAATGGTAGTGAAATACTTTGTTACAGTGGTAGTAAAATATGCTTGTGTTACAATGGTAGTTAAATCATCTTGTGTTACAATGGTAGTTAAATAGTGTTACAATTGTAGTGAAATACTCTGTTACAATGGTAGTGAAATATTTTTGCATTGGCAGTGAAATACTCTGATAGTGGAATTCTCTCTATCACAATGGTAGTGAAATGCACTGTAACAATGTTAGTGAAATGCTCTGTTTCAATGGTAGTGAAATTCTCTTGTGTTACAATGGTAGTGAAATACTGTGATATTGAAATACTGTCTGTTACAATATGGTAGTGAAATACTCAGATATTGAAATACTGTCTGTTACAATGGTAGTGAAATACTGTGATATTGAAAAACTGTCTGTTACAATGGTAGTGAAATACTGTGATATTGAAATACTGTCTGTTACAATGGTAATGAAATACTCCCCAAAGCAACATTAAAAATGAAATCACTTCATGATAATGATGACTTATGCGCTGATGTAAACAGCATTGTTTGAATAGTAACCAATAGCAACAAGAGGATGTGATATGTACACTCTGGAACCAAGTGATAACAAAGCTATAACATCATGAATCACCTCCATTGTACATTGTAGGTCGTTGACATTTGCAAATTGATTCAACACAAATCATTCTCCATAGTTATGAAAAATATTGAATAATATAATAATTATCATGACTAATAGCACCATAATATGATTTTGAAATTGTTTTGCATAAGAAATTTATTATGAGAAGGTTTTGTTTTAATCATGACATGTAAATTAATTTCATTTATCAACAGGTCTTATTTTAGACTGACTTTTTTTTATTACAAAAATTATTTAATATTCAAATTCCATTTCAAACTAAATTATGATTGTTGCTAAAAATAAAGTTTATGAACATATTAAGTCATCAATTCATCTAGTAAAGTAGCATCTGTTACTATAAACTGGTATAGTTACTGGTACTTGAAACTTTGAGAAACGATCACATTTGCGAACGTTTCACGAACAAGAAAACCACTCAATCAATATTGACAAAGGGTAGAAATGTGCATGCAGTTCATTTAGAGCGCTGTTGTCAACTGTTGTGAACTTTCTACTAAGGTGAATGACCATTGAAAGTTCAAGGTGCTCGCTTGTTCAGAAACATCAGTGGTCAAAGGGAGGCAACTTCATGTGGTCACTGGCAACTAAGGAAAGAAGAGTTACCTCCCTTAGACCAAGTGAGCCTTGGAGAAACAACTATAAGGCTGAATTGAAATACTACTCTTTCAAATTGGTGCAGTTGGGGAAGTGGGGGGTTGCACTTTTATAAAAATAAAAAAATAATATGAATATGTAAGCAAATTGGACAGGGTGTGTTACTGGACCAAGGTAATAAAGTTTTGTCATTTGCCTCTCTAAATTGTGTTGATTATGAAATTCACTTCTTTCTTTCTGAACTTGAGGCTCTATTATCTTGTGATTGTAATTGAGCATAAGTGGACTTATGTCTCCACCTGAAGGGTCGGGAGACATATTGTTTCTGGTTGAGTTTCCATCGGCGTCAGCGTTCCCATTGTTTCCGGAGCATTCTTCTAAAACTACTTGACCAATCTTTACCTAATTTGGTATACAACCTCATATCATTACCAAATTTGGTATACAACCTCCTCATATCATGCAGATGTGCCTTTTGAGGGTTTCAGCTTTTTTACAATTTTATTTTCTTCATTTCCATGGTAACAATGTGAATTAAGTCTATTTGAAGGGTACGGTTTGTTACCGGAGCAGATCTCCAAAACTACTTTACCAATCTTCACCAAAGTTTGTATACAGCCTCCCCATACTATGTAGATGTGCCTTTTGGGTGTTAAATTTTTTTTAAATTTCATTTTTTTGGTTTCCATGATAACAATTTGGACTTTGTCTATATGAAGGGTATAGGGTTTGTTTCCGGATCAGATCTCCAAAACTATGTAGCCAATCTTCACCAAATTTGGTATACAGGCTCCCAATATCATGTACATGTGCCTTTTGGGGCTTTTAACTTTTTTTATTTTATTTTTTTCTGTTTCCATGACAACAATTTGGACTTTGTGTTTTAGAAGAATAATAACAGAAATTGAATTGGGGGAAGGGGGAGACATCTGTTTTTACGAGTAAAACACCTTCTAGTTAATTATGAGGTTGGTTGAATGTTGAGAAAACTTCTTAAAAAATTGGTGATCTTTTCACCATGTTTATATATTGTTTTTGAAGAAAGGTTGTGAAATCAATAATTTCACAAAAATCACTTATGTTTTTTGAACGACAGGAGGTTCAAGGGCGAAGGTAAAAGCACTTGGTGGATGTATGTGACATGATGTCAGGGGCAGATACAGAGAGGAGGGAGGTGCGGAGGTTCCCATCCCCCCTTTTCTTGTGACAATTTTAAAAATGGCAATTGAAGCTTCAGTCAATACAGCGGTCAGCGTGTCCGTCCATCCGGTTTTTGATTCGCTCATAATTCTCAAAACCTGTTGTTCAAATTTTATGACACTTCATATGTACAATCACCATGATGTGTACATCTGCCTTTTGTATGTTTCATACCCTCATTTGCATAATTTAGCCAATTTTCTCAGTTTTTCGACCTTGCCATTCACACTTCTGTTTCACTCATAACTCAGACACTAATTGTTCAAATGTTACTAAACTTTATACATATAATCACTGTGATGTGTACATCTGCCTTTTGTATGTTTCTAAATTTTTTTACTTTACTTCTAAAGCACTCTTACAAGTGTATCTATATATGCTCTGCTTTCATAATACGTCTGTGGTCTGTCTAACAAAAGACTAACAAAATTTTCTTTGACCAGTGTTAAAAGCGGAGGTATATGAGTGAGCTGTGCTCAAATTCTCTTCTTTCTAAAAAGAAATGATAATAAAATGAAAACAAACCCAATCAAGAATTGACAAAATTTTATGGATAAGTGTTATGTATGAAACATAATTTGTCCAACAGATTTGACTCCATCGATCCTTTTGTACCAGCTCGGAGTGCAGGTATACTCTTGAGTACGCTAGTCTGTGTTAGAGCATGGTCGCCTGCTTATTGAAGGGAGGTAACTCCGCTCACCTTGTTTTTTCAGAGCACTTCAGTGAAAGTAAAATGTAATGGTTATTTCTTCCTTGAAAATTTTTTAAAAGTTTTTGGAATATGTATTTTTTGTAAATTCACTGATTTTCAAATTATAAGGAATTATTTTGATAGAAATGTATAATCGTTTACATTATCTTCTAATACCATTCGTTAAACTTGTTTTGAGCATTCAGACTGTGGAATGTACACTTAAGATCCCATAGTTAGCAATATTTCCACACTTCTAATGGATTTATTAAGTGAATGTTTTCATAAAAAATTTTATTTTACCGGATCTTCAAATCTTATGGAATTAAAATAAAATAAACATTTTGAGATTTTTAATAAAAAAAACTATTATTTATCATTAAGCTCAAACAATTTATTTTTTAAAAATCATCAATCAAGATGAACAATATTATGTTTTCCGTCCTACTAAAACATCCATGTCAATGTTATTTTGTTTAAAAGTACCAAGTTTAATTCCTTCAATACTGTCATCACCCTGAACATTCTATCATGCATTCATACTGTGAGTGGACAATTTGAACACAAGACATTTTGGACAGAACGCTGATATTTGTAGAGAAGGGAACGTACTCCAAGAGCCATGAGATACAGCAGCGATACACCACGGTACCATCATGCGGTCATCAGCTCCTACATGTCTGTAAGAAACATTGAAAGATAGAAAGCATTTGGCTGTTCAAAGTTCAAATCAAAGAATATAAAAAATGTTAAACATTCCGATATCCCGGTGGCATGGTTCCTGGTAGTTACCGAAATCCTTCTCCATCATGCGGTCAGGCAGTGGACTCTCACTCCATATTTGAACATTGAAAGATATAAACAATTTGCTGTTCAAAGTTCAATTTGAAGGGTATAAGATCCACAGGAACATGTGATCTGGTACTGATCAGAGGGTGGCAGGATTCCTGCGAGTGGTGTTGCCGTGGTATCACAGATGGGGTGTGTCGAGGTCAACGTATTACCTTGACTCGGATTCAGATCATGCTGCGCCCCAGCGCTGAATGCTGGGTAATGCTGGGAAAGGTTGCTCTACGTTATAAGGAAATAAGGACGGTGTGTGATATTTCGGAACAATTTGACGTATGTTGGAAATATTCAATCATGTCCTTCATTCATACAGATTGTGTGTGATTATATACAAAGAATATTTGATATGATTGAAATTGATGAAATAAAATGAGAATAAAGTGTCAAGATGTTCAGAAATATCCTTGTGCTGTTGAAGAAAATAGTGAATTTCTTCCTAAAGGACAGGAAATATGAAGAGAGAGGATCAGGAAACAAACCTTGAAGTATAATGACTTATATCATTGCTTGTATTATTACATATATTTTGAGTTTAGTATATACATGGAATACCATCAACATTTTTATACTTGTTTTACCTCTAATTGGTTTTAAGAAGCACATTTCAAAAAGTAAATGAATAAATAGATACATAAAAAAAATATTACTTTTAAGAAAAATAATTTTGACTAACTGATAATAAGTTTTTTTTAAATCAAACTATTTTGAATAATATTTTTTAAAAAGTAAATGTTTAAACTTTTACATTAGATTTTATTAATAACTTTAATTTTGTTTCAAGAGATTGAAGCAACATAAATTGCCATAACTATAATCACCATAAAAATTTTTGGAAACTCAAGAATCTTTTAACCTTTACCATCTAGTGCCTGTGTTAACAAGTTGTGAGTGTAGACTGGTAACACAGAATGGTTTGACAGTGACATGCAGTAAGGGATGGGTGCAAAGCTATACTGAACTCAGAGCAGTTCTACCCATGGTTTGCTAGTTCCAGTTGTTGCTCACAGATTTCATTGCAATGCATAGCCACAAATGATGTTGCAGGCTTTCTGCAATAATACTAGCAGCCATGATATAAGTGAATTATTCTTGAAAGCAGCGTTAAACCTCATATTACCTCACCTCCCCTCCCCTCGACTTTTGTTTCCCCAAAATATCCTGATAGTACCGGGTAGGACTGTTCTACATTCTTTTAATCTGTTCTACATTCTACATCTGTTCCATTTGTTTCGATCTGTTCAACGGGTGTGACTCGCTGAATGGATGGGATACCTGCCTCATTGCTGGATAAACTGAGAGTTTGAAGGGTGATTCCCTGCCCCACACTAAGACATGAGTTGAGAGTTTGAAGGGTGATTCCCTGCCCCACACTAAGACATGAGTTGAGAGTTTGAAGGGTGATTCCCTGCCCCACACTGAGACATGAGTTGAGAGTTTGAAGGGTGATTCCCTGCCCCACACTGAGACATGAGTTGAGAATTTGAAGGGTGATTCCCTGCCCCACACTGAGACATGAGTTGAGAGTTTGAGGGGTGTTTCCCTGCCCCACATTGAGACATGAGTTGAGAGTTTGAAGGTTGATTCCCTGCCCCACACTGAGACATGAGTTGAGAGTTTGAAGGGTGATTCCCTGCCCCACACTGAGACATGAGTTGAGAGTTTGAAGGTTGATTCCCTGCCCCACACTGAGACATGAGTTGAGAGTTTGAAGGGTGATTCCCTGCCCCACACTGAGACATGAGTTGAGAGTTTGAAGGGTGATTCCCTGCTCAACACTGAGACATGAGTTGAGAATTTGAAGGGTGATTCCCTGCCCCACACTGAGACATGAGTTGAGAGTTTGAGGGGTGTTTCCCTGCCCCACATTGAGACATGAGTTGAGAGGTTGAGGGGTGTTTCCCTGCTCAACACTGAGACATGAATTGAGAGGCTCATGGTGTCACCTTGCTCAAGAGACTTTATTCAAAATGTGTCTCTGTTTACTCAGCAGTACAATTGGGTACCTGGTTTGGAAGTGGAGGCAATGGGAGAGATAACCTTCAGCTAGGTTGGGTAGGTTGCATACACCGAGGGGAGTTGAGAATGAAAAAGGAATGATGTTGGTCTTTGATACCAGGGTAATGTGTGTAGCGCTTTGAGCATGGCCTTTGGGGTTGTGGATTTAGCTGATATAACTATCCTCAATATTTTTTTGGATCTGTTCTACCTTGTTTTGATGTGTTCTACCTTGTAAAGATTTGTTCTACATTGTATAGAAATTTCCTACATTGTTTTGAACTGTTCTATGTCACTAGCGGATCCAGGGGGGGGTCCAGGGGGTCCGGCCTTGTACGTCATTTTGATCTGTTTTCTACTGATGCAAAAGGGTTACAGTCAATTCAGCATATATCTATTTATGTAACAATAACATTCTATCCTCAGTGTCTCAGAACTAGTTTCTAACATTTATGGTTATTATGTTCAGACTGACTGTCAATCTGAAAGTTTAGAGACAATGAAATATAATGCTTTCTTTCTGCTGACAGAGATTTATCTGTAAACAAGGTAGGAAGACTCTCCAGTTCAGTTGAGACTTGTATATATATATATATATATATAAACCAGACATTGTATCATTTTCTCCTTTTTAAAAGCCATTTGTGTAGCAAATCAATTGTGATCAGGTTTAAACAACAACATGACTTCCTACTACAGTCACAAACAGATGTAAGTATATTTTGGGTAATAAAGTTTTATTTTCATTAAATGTTTTTCATATTAACATCATTTATGAATACCAGTAATCATGTTTATATTTGATATTTGGAAAAATATGAAGAAATTTGCTGATCTGTTCAATTATGAAATATGTAGGAATTGTTATTTAATGTTTTTGATATTTTCTCGAAATGTTTTATGTCTATATTGTTTTTTGGTTTAGTTTTTGTCGTTGGCATCATTGTTGATGTTGACATCGGTGTTGACATCGGCGTCATATTCCCTTGTTTCCAATCTGCACCTAATTTGATATTCAGCCTCCCCATATTGTGTAGAAGTGCCTTTTGAGGAATTAAACTTTTAGAAATTTATTAATTAATTGATTTAGCAGTTGTCCCAAGAGATTCCATAAACATAGGGTGGGATATCGCAGTGGTTAGTGGGTTCGACTTTGAATCCCGCCAGGGGCTTGGCAACTTGATCTGCTGTAGAGAACTGTTCTAAATGCAGTAAGGTTTGAATGCAATGTTACGCTGACTTTCAACACATTACCACTCATGGTTCGCTAGTTTCAGCTGATGCTCACAGGTTTCACCGCAATTCATAATCGCCATGGCATTGTGGGCTTTCTTGCTGCATTTATACCAGCAGCCATGATAAAAGTAAAATACTCTTGTGTGTCAAACCCTTACTTGCCTTACCTCCAGTCCAATAAACATATTTACATCAGGAACAAGCTGCATAAGCATGTAACATGCCTGTATTGAACCAATATAAATTTGTTGAAAACTTGTCAACAACAACAAGTAATTTATTACACTGGTTCATTTCAATATAACACGTACACAGTCTGCACTTGCCAATTTTGAATGACAAATGATATAGGAATGGCAATATTAACCTCAAGAAACAATCCGATACAACTATAAAAGTTAAAGTATGAAGAAATGAAAGACGCATGGCGTCTCTAGGGTTAATGCTTGCATGCTATTTATGTACAGAATCAGCTGATCGTCAGCTGTTCTTGGTGCCGGCTCTTGAAGCTCGTAATAAAGAAAACACTGTTGCAGTCATTGGTGGAGCATTGATTATGTTTAACCAATCACATCACAGTTGACCTCTATTCCCACCAATTAGAGAAGACCTGTTCCATATAAGGACAGGTCGCATACAGTTCAGTGGAGTTTTGTTGAGCCAAGGCCAAACAAATCATATGGAATTTTACAGTTCTGCTTGTTCCATCAAAACAAGGAATCTGTTTGTCTTGGGACCCCTGTAAAGAAAGTTAAAGGTGATATGAACAGTCTTGAAAATAGTCCCAATTTAAAAATGGGTTTATCATCATTGCACGGAAGAGATTTTCGGTTCAACGACTATTAGAGATAATCAAATTGTCAATTAGTAGAAAATAGATACAGTGCCTCACAAATGTTGATTTGAGAATTACGTTTCCTTCAGAATCTCGGTGAAATAAACAAATTTGTGTTTATGTTTTGTGAAATATGGTCCTTAGATTACTTTCAAAACATTCACAGACAGAAGAATGTTCATCTTTTCATTTTAGCTTATGTACAGGTTTTTAAATATTCAATAATAACTATAGCCAGAAAATAATTCTTCAGTTGAAAGAATCAGTGACATAAACAGATTCCTTGTCATCTCCTACTCAATATTATCATCAAATTTAACTTTTTCAAAGACATTTTATGTTATTGCTTGATCTGGCCATTTGTGGAGACAACTTTAAATCAATGAAAGAAAAATTAAATTCACTGAATGCTAGTCTGTTTGTATACAGACAATCTTTTATTACAGATATATATAAAGGAATAGCAATGTGTCATCAATATCACAAAGTGCTAATACTATTTATTTTGTTTAATATCTTGTAATTCATTTGTGATAGTATAACTTTATCGGAAATATTTATTTGGTTATACTTACAGGTCAATTATACTGCAAAAGAACATGAACAATGATATGTATATATAAAACTTGGTCCAAAACATTGGTGGTAATGACGACCCCCAATTTTGAAAATGTTTGCATGTAAGTTAAATTGATCCCCAAGGCGAACCCAACCTTTTCAATAATTGACACCCCCTTGAAAATTTCTGTATCCTCCTATTGCTGGATATCTATGAATGATAATTTCCACATAAAGAGCGATGTACTGGGAAAATATAATTTAGAGACCATCAGAAAGGCTATGTTTAGATTGGAGAGTGTGGAAATAATGATTTTGGCCTGGATATTAAATGGACTATAAAACAGACTATCACGGTTGAAATGTAAATATTTTCAACCTCTTCAATGGACAGAGATAAAATAAGTGGTCAGCCTAAAAGGTAAAAACATCAACATGATATCAGAACACAATATTTGAGCATACATGGCTAGCTTGACCGGGGTCAAGGCATTCATCAATATCGGTAACGCTGACCTAGTGTGTGGGTCAAACTACGGGTCAAATCTGTTTCTCAGTTATAATACAGAATGGGGCCCCTAATCTTCCCCTTCTTTCTCCTGGCAAGATTATTTTCATGAACCTTGGACCAGTTCTCAACAGTCAGCAGGTGTTCATGCAGTCACAGCAACTTATCTTATGATTAAAGTATTTCAATCAAACCTTATTGTAGATAGACAAGAATTGTTAAATGTATACAATATCTTTATGATAGCAAGGAAATTTTGCTTCTTTGAAATATGTCCACGAAACTGGGTTTTTGATTAATGTCTTACAATTCTTTAAAGAAAAAAATTAGTTTATAGTACAGAAAAAACCTTTTCAATGATTTTCTGCAATTTTTTTTAACAAATATGTTCAAGATACAGGCAATGCAGTTCATTAATAATTAGATTATTTGTTACTGTTCTGTCTGAAAATAACTCCTGCAATTAACAGTCATTTATCTACAGAACAAATCTAATGTTTACTGGAAGACCAGGGAGTAATGTCCTTTGACTTAAACAGTCATATGTGTCTACTTTCTTAGCACGTCATAACCTGCATCAGTCTCTGTTACTGGTTAATTTAAGCCTTGCTGCATTTTGTAAACTTTTCTGTGCTAGCATTGCAGAGAGCTGCACCTGAACTTCTAGTGTGTACTACTACGCTAGCACCGGAAAGTGAAGGATTACCATAAACCATTAGTGTCGTGCTCTAGAAAGAGGTGGCTTTAAACCACATGTCACTAAATTTCCAATCAGGCCCTTAAATGTTAAGATAGTGGAAAGGTACCTTGCACATCAGAGTTTGAATCAGAATCATCTTGAGGGGTCCATCAAAATTGCATGCAAAATTTTCAGATGGGGAGGTGGGAGGGGGAGGGGGAGGGGGAGGGAGGGGGAGGGGGAGGGGGAGGTTTGAAACCCCCTGAAACCATCCTCTGTATCCGCCACTGTTATATATAATTTTCAACCGTAGATAATAAATCATGTGAATCCTGATGAGCTACAGAGCCAATGGATATTATTTTGTTATGCTTGCCTGGTAGATGTGAAGTTCAATAAGAAGTAGATGCTTGTCAACATAACTGAAAGTACCTATCAATTTCCATCCAACTCAAGGTCTTCCTTGTCACGTTTGTAACAGCAATTTAACCACCAGCTGACATCTGTCTCCAACTCCAAGGCTTTTATTAAATTTGCTTCGTCTTAAAGTGTTACAACGACAGTTTTAAATTGGTCCCACAAAAATTAATATTTTGATATGAATTGAAATTGATTTTTTTCCCCTGTATTGATGACCTAGTTTTCAGCCGCCAGGAAGTATATCAGAATTCGGTTAATTGTGTGGTTTGTGTGTTCTGGGGTTTGTAATCAGTAACCTCTTTTATATGTATTTTAAACGGCAGCCCTTATAATCCAACAAGTATTATCTATTCAACACATATTATCCAACTTTCCTGTTTCAGTACATATTGGAAATCTTCAACTCTTTGTCCTTTTGATTTCATACACCCATTACATGCAGTAAGGTTTGAGTGCAATGCTACACTGAATTTCAGCACAGTACCACCCATGATTCGCTTGTTGTAGCCGGTGCTCGCAGGTTTCACCACAATGCATAGCCACATGGCATCTGGGCTTTCTCCCTGCCGTAATACTAGCAGCCGTGATATAAGTGCAATACACTTGAAAGCAGCGTTAAACCCCCACTCTCATCATCATATCAGTCTGAAGGGCTATGGTTAAGGCGTACTAGAGAAAAAACTGGTGAATTTCTCGTAATAGATGTTGAACAGTAGCTGTCAAACTTTCAGTGAATGTTGTCAAAACATTTGAGTAAAGTTTTCCATTGACCTCATAATCAAAGCACATTGAAAGTGTTCTAGCTGATGCTTGCAGGTTTCGCATGGCTTTGCAGGCTTTCTCCCTGCAATAAAACTAGCAGTAGTGATAGTATATTAGTGATCAGGGGACGCATTACAAACCTCAGTATATATATGGTTCAACTTGATTGTGATATAACACTCTCTGTATTGGATTGATATGTATATGTAAATGATTAAATATTTTTCAAATGAACATAACTGTGGCTTCAAATAAGGTCTCTCTCTATCCACAAACTTCAAGAGCTGAAAGTTAATGAATGTTGTCTTTATTAGTACTACACCAGTCTCATTTCTCCAGCTAGTAGCTAGTTTCCAGGGATCACAATAGTCTTGGGTTTGCCAGTGGGGATATTCAGCGACTGTCAGACAATGTATATAGTAGTTAACACGTATATAGCAGTTAACACGTATATAGCAGTTAACACGTATATAGCAGTTAACACGTATATAGCAGTTAACACGTATATAGCAGTAAACACGTATATAGCAGTAAACACGTATATAGCAGTAAACACGTATATAGCAGTAAACACGTATATAGCAGTAAACACGTATATAGCAGTAAACACGTATATAGCAGTAAACACGTATATAGCAGTAAACACGTATATAGCAGTAAACACGTATATAGCAGTAAACAAGGCTGATCTAGAGCTATAGCTGTGCTGTGTGCATCTGCTGCCGCTTAATATGTCTACTTGCTTATTGAATATCTTTCCGTTTTAATCAAACATCCAGCAGAGTTCAGTTTTGAGTTCTTGTGTTATTGAAGTAGTTTGTCGTATAAGTAAATTCTTTCAGGATTGAATTAAATTATTGATAGATCAATTTAAGCTTTTTAAAAGAGAAACAATGCAATGTAATGTGTGGATATGAAAGTTAAGTACTTGTTGGACGTTTAACCACATTTCACCGAAATTCTTAAATCAAAGAAGTCATTGATGCAACTTTTCAGACTGTCCCGCAAAAACAAATAGTTCATGAAGATGATGTATATCTAGTTTATCTTGAGGTATCGCCTCTCGTTGACCGAATTCTGCCAAAATTATCAATGTTTTCCTCACATCCGAAAACTCCTTATCCTGCTAGCCAGAAGCTGTGGGTAACCTATACCCCTCCCCTTTCTCTCCCCCTCCCGTCCCCTGACCTCTCCCCCTCCCCCAAGCCCCCTGATCATGTAACCACCGGCTGATCCCTCCCTCCCAGTAATACAGTGGAGTTGTAAGAGCCGGCCACAACTATGTTAATGTATTCACACATCTTCACTGTACACTGGACTCTCTAATGTTGGAATCGGAGGGGGGACAGCTTCTTATCCCTGGGAATTTGTCCTCCTTGTCCCCACCTGGGTTCCGCTATTGATCTTGTTAACAAATATAATCAATAACACACATGCATGAAAAAGCTTGACCGCTCGGACCTGGGTCATTGGTCATTTAGGGGTCAGACTGTTCCCCCTGTCACCCCTAATGCTTTAATTGGTTCAACTTGCGGGTTAGAGGTATAAAGTGTGAGTAGTGCTAGCTTCAGCCACTCTTCCCTGAAGAGCCATCGAGAAGGTAAGAATGTCATCTATCTTTGTCTTTAACCGGCATCTAGAGACCGTGGTCTATACAGCTGTTTGGTATTCACTTATGCGACAGTCAGCTGTTAGTTGGCCTATGCTTGTAGAAGCTTCCTTGCAGTCTGTGTATTGGAAGCATTTTGATTATTTGTGGTTTAATTTAGGGATTTCAACCAAAGTGCAGGTTTTTCAAGATTCATTACTGACAGTTTCATCTCATTGTCACCATCAGTATATATTATATCATTTATTGAGAAGCAAATGTACATGTGTATGTATGTATATTCAATCAATGATATAATGATCCCTGACTAGCCGTTTTTGTTATTTTGGTCTCTACGATTTTATGCAGAGTGTCTTCGGTGTTATGATATTGTCTAATTGTTGCTTCATAATATTGAGAGAAATATGTTTTGCTAAATGTTTGATAGGATTTGTGCCATGATAAAAAAAAAATGATGTTTTTCCTGCTGCTGATTTGTCATATATCTCAGTTGGGGATCGTGATTTCATGAGTGTATTCGAAGAAATAAACACTTCAAACAATTGACTGTACTGTCACAAGGCATGTAGTTAAATTGTTAGTCACATTTTGCTATGAAAAGAGGTGTAATGTGATACCTGGGACAAATAAAGTATTCACCCGGGAAGGGTAGGGTAGGGTAGGGTAGGATAGGATACTGGTAGGGTAGGGTAGGGTTTATGTCATCCTTAGTTTTATTGTGAGGGTTTTTTTAATATTCTGAAACATTGCTCTGAATTTATATTCATTTAATGATATTTTAACAATCATTTATGTGTGTTACTAAATTTGGTTGATTATTTCATAATTAATCATTTTTACAGGATTTGCATAGAAGCAATGATATGATAAAATTAAAATATAGAAAAAATAGTTCTAAGTTAGTATGTCGAATAAAGACATATGTCATGAGCTTCATGTTACATAAGAAGGTTAAAAGTAGGTATGTATAAGACTTATGAGTTAATAAAAGTGTGTAGTAATTGGTTAAGCTGAATCCAGGATTACTGTATCAACCTACTTCTTCGACCAGTCTCTATTTTCTGCACTATATATGGTATACAGTGATGTAAATCGTCATTGACATAACTGGTTCACTGGCGTTTGTACTTGTGTAACACTCTTTATTGGTCACGTGTTAACAAGAATGCAGTATTCAAAGATGTTGATCACACGTCTTTGAAGTGCATATAAAAGTTGATTACCTAAGAACAGAATGATTTTCTGGATAACAACTTAATTTGAAAATACAAACTTTTTTTCACTAGTGACTGATATAACAATGACCTGACGTCTTAAAACAATGCTCCAACGTCATGACACGTTCATGACGTCACATTGTTGCTGAGGCGACAGGCTCATTCTGGAGCCGACTTACCGTAACTTAAATGCAAGTTGATTTCGGTGAATATGCAAGAGTTTGGTCATATAATAAATAGAAACGTTATCTTTTCTTGACTAATACCATGTTTAACTCATCTTGTGAGGTGGAAACTTTAAATATTATCAATCGTGGCTGCGCCACTCATAATAATATAACCTTTCTACCTCACTCGATGAGATAAACATGGTCAAGAAAAGCCAAATATCCTCAAAATATTGCACCTGAGGAGGTAGTTTATACTCCGAAATGTTGTGTATTTTCACATTATAAAGAAGTTTTTATCTAGAAAATCTTTCTGTTCTTAAGTTGAGCACAGAGTAAAAAAACTCCAGAATATTTTAAGATGTATACTGTGATAATACCTGATAACTATAATAGAATATTGTGTGATTTATATGTTTTTAATGTGTCATACCTTGAAAAAAGTATGTTAGATTTATATCTTGCTAATGTGTGATAACTAAAATAGAATTCTCAAAGAGGTATAACGTGATAGTGTGTGGTAACTATAATAGACTGGTGGAGGATATATATCGGGATAATCTGAACATTATAAAACATTGAAAAGCGCCTACGGTAATTTGTGTCTGTGGACCTATTTACAGAATGTAGGTCACTTGTATGATCTATTATGCCTCCATGAAAATATCATATTATGTAAATATCAAAAGGTCAAAGGTTTGGAAAAATAATAGGGAAATAAGAGAAGATTGTGTTAGTGGGAAAATAGATAAAGGGTAAAACTAGTGCAGTGATATTTGTTGAAATTAAATTAGATATGTGCACATACTTTAAATGATGATTTGTTAAAACATTAAGGACGTTTTTTCTTAATCCTTTAATTATGAAGAAACCTTGATAATCCATTAACTCTCTTCTCTTATAACTCTTATTTGTTTCTTCTTTCCAATTCTACATATCCCTTTTACTATGGGCATGTTTGCAGTCTATTGAGAGGTTGTATTCTCTTCCTCTCTGACTGAAGATTCATATGTAACCAAGGAGACAAAGAACAATACGTATGGATTTTCTTTGTTATGTTCTGTTGAAGCTCTTAATTGTCAATGCTTGAACATTGATTTAAAATTCTATGTTTTACAAAATCATAATTTGTCACTGATGAAAGTTTAGTACTGTTCTAACGAACCATTATTTTATTTCAGCTTCGCGCCTTGGTCGACGTCCGAAACGACTGAAAGACGTAAGCGGCGATTCTTCTCGATCTCATCAAGTGAACCTCCCTATTGCTCCCTATCCCTCCCCTGCAGAACTATACAGACTCAGAATGGCGGAACTTCAGAAACTCCTTCAGGCCAACGGAACCTTCAAGTCCGAGCTGATGCAGGCTTTCCTCTCAGCAGCCCAGGCCAGTTTCCGTGAACATGCTAAAAGCAGCGCCTCAAACCCGACCAGTACAACCGGCCCCGCCCAGACCAGCGCCCAGCAACTCCAGGACCCCAACCAGAACACATACACCCCCGGCATGATCCAGTACGAGAGTGGATACTCCAGTATGAGTAGTCCCGCCAGCAGCAAGAGTCAGTCCCCTCTACACGACAACACACAGCTTGTCAGCAACAACAATCAGATGATGGACAACAATGTCAACACAATGGCGCCGAGTGCCAACTACAATGCCAACACAATGCTGCAGCAGCAGCACTCCATGCCAATGACCAACGCTCCAATGGGCAACACCAACATGTCTGCCAGTCCAATGTCCACTACACAGAGCCTGACGATGCCTATCTCATCTAACCAGCCACCCCTTCAAAGCACAAACCTCAACTCAAACATGGTCATGCCTTACGGACTCATGGACGACTTGCCCCTCACCATCAAGACGGAGCCAATGCCTGCGGGTGCGTGTGATGCTCCCGACTCCAATGGCAACCCGGCCATGCAGGTGTTGAAGCAGTTGGAAGAAGTGAAACAGACACCGTCAGAGACGAGAGGTCAGTTGATTGAACAAGTGGAGGAGGCGGTGGTCGCGGCTCACTTCAACACCTGCAGCAATACCTACCAGGCAGTAGCAGAAGCCATGGAGCGCATCAGAAACTCCAATGATCCCATGCCTATGGTGAGTTATCTCCCTTTGCGACATTCATTTAAAGTCAACCGTAAATTGAATTACTTTCATGTGTGAGATGAGACATTAATTAACAAATTATATTTTGCCATGTGTACTGATTACAGAAAAGAAATTTTAGAAGAATATATAAACCAGCTCCGGTGGGTTTTGATCAATACATTTTCCTCTCATGGAATCAAAGCTACATTTAAAAGAAAACAATTTATAAGATTAATGTCAAATGTATTCTTCTTTCAGCCTGACATGAGTAAACTATCGCTCAACGCTGACTCAATGTGGCAAGGTTTTGTCTCCCAGATGGTCCCAGAAATCACCAGAGTTGTCAAATTCTGCAAAAAACTGCCAGGTAGGTAACAACGTTACTATTTTCTTGCTAGGATTTGAGTTTACTCTTTGTAGAGCATTCATTTAGAAAAAGCATAATTAAACTTCTATAGTAGGAGCTGACAACCATCAGACTGTAGGACATTCTCTCCTTGTTTGCTGGTCTAGTAATATAAGACACCTACACTGTGATTAGAGGACTAGCTTCAGGACGACCTCCACAGACTCTCTATGTCTCTTTGTTCAAGGACCTTGTTGGTGTCACATTTTTGGGTAATTCATTGAAGAATTCATTAATATTAGAATAGTCTTTTTCTGTCTTAATTATTATCAATCATATTTTCGGGATTTTTAGGAGATGAGAAATTATCATAATTTTACCAGAGGTAGTTGAAGTACAATTTTATTCAAGTTGAAATGATTGACAATAAAGGTTTGGTTTGCCATTTTGTCAGGTTTTGCGGATGTTGATTGACAATAAAGGTTTGGTTTGTTATTTTGCCAGGTTTTGCGGAAGTTGAACAGGAGGACCAGATAAAGCTCATCAAGCAAGGCTCATTCGAGGTGATGATGACGCGCTTCACGATGCTGGTCGACCCCGTGTCTGAGGAGATGCTCGACCCCTCCCACAAGATGAAGTGTCCCAGGTATGATCACTTTATTCTCGTGTTAAGAGTCTCAAGATGAAGGGTCCCTGCGTTATTCTCGTGTTAAGAGTCTCAAGATGAAGGGTCCTAGGTATGATCACGTTATTCTCGTGTTAAGAGTCTCAAGATGAAGGGTCCCTGCGTTATTCTCGTGTTAAGAGTCTCATGATGAAGGGTCCCTGATTAATTCTCGTGTTAAGAGTCTCAAGATGAAGTGTCCTAGGTATGATCACTTTATTCTTGTGTTTAGAGTCTCAAGATGAAGGGTCCCTGCGTTGTTCTCGCGTGAGGAGATGAAGGGTCCCTGCGTTATTCTCGTGTTAAGAGTCTCAAGATGAAGTGTCCTAGGTATGATCACGTTATTCTTGTGTTTAGAGTCTCAAGATGAAGGGTCCCTGCGTTGTTCTTGTGTTTAGAGTCTCTAGATGAAGGGTCCCTGCGTTATTCTTGTGTTTAGAGTCTCAAGATGAAGGGTTCCTGTGTTATTCTTGTGTTTAGAGTCTCAAGATGAAGGGTCCTTGCGTTATTCTTGTGTTAAGGTTCTCAAGATGAAGGGTCCCTGCGTTATTCTTGTGTTTAGAGTCTCAAGATGAAGGGTCCCTGCATTATTCTTGTGTTTAGAGTCTCAAGATGAAGGGTCCCTGCGTTATTCTTGTGTTTAGAGTTTCAAGATGAAGGGTCCCTGCATTATTCTTGTGTTTAGAGTCTCAAGATGAAGGGTCCCTGCATTATTCTTGTGTTTAGAGTTTCAAGATGAAGGGTCCCTGCATTATTCTTGTGTTTAGAGTCTCAAGATGAAGGGTCCCTGCGTTATTCTTGTGTTAAGAGTCTCAAGATGAAGGGTCCCTGCGTTATTCTTGTGTTTAGAGTCTCAAGATGAAGGGTCCCTGCGTTGTTCTCGTGTTTAGAGTCTCAAGATGAAGGGTCCCTGCGTTGTTCTCGCGTGTAGAGATGAAGGGTCCCTGCTTTATTCTTGTGTTTAGAGTCTCAAGATGAAGGGTCCCTGCGTTACTCTTGTGTTTAGAGTCTCAAGATGAAGGGTCCCTGCGTTACTCTTGTGTTTAGAGTCTCAAGATGATGGGTCCCTGCGTTACTCTTGTGTTTAGGGTCTCAAGATGAAGGGTCCCTGCGTTGTTCTTGTGTTTAGAGTCTCAAGATGAAGGGTCCCTGCGTTATTCTCGTGTTTAGAGTCTCAAGATGAAGGGTCCCTGCGTAATTTTTGTGTTTAGAGTCTCAAGATGAAGGGTCCCTGCGTTATTCTCGTGTTAAGAGTCTCAAGATGAAGGGTCCCTGCCTTGTTCTCGTGTTAAGAGTCTCAAGATGAAGGGTCCCCGCGTTATTCTTGTGTATGGAGATGAAGGGTCCCTGCGTTACTCTTGTGTTTAGAGTCTAAAGATGAAGGTTCCCTGCCTTATTATTTTTGTTCTTCAGCACTTTAACCTACTAGTTGTTCATCTTTCTTCTGGTATTCGATATGATGTACAGCACTGTTAGTTTTCTTATCTACGTTTTACAGGTTTGGTAGGCGTCAAAGCTCAAATCATCCCACATATCTGAGAGTGCTACTGTGAACAGTTGTTGTTGATTTGTAGCCTTTCTTCCCATGTTAAAAATTCACATCCTTTTTTTTTGCCGCTAATGGCTGCAAAACTGCTGCAGCGGCGTTAAACATTAACTCACTCACTCAGTCACATCCTTTTTGGAATTGGTTGTTATTTATATGTTTGTTAGGCATAAAACTAAAATCACCACACATCTATGATGGTTTACTGTAAAATAGTTTGTTGTTGCTCTATTGCTTATATTCCCGTTTTAGAATCATTCTTAAAAATCATTTTTCATTAGATGATAGTGACTTTTCATAAAAATATATTTTGATTTATAAGTATTAGTAATTTAAGATATATATAGCAGTCTACTTTCTCTACTAAAATGCAAGTTCCATTGTCTCTTTAAGAATTAAATCTATTTTGTAGAAGGTTTTGAGGTATATTTGAAACTTGTGATATGACATATATCAAGGACATGTTAATCATGAAACATAGCAAATAGAGTGATATCTATGAGGTGGGTAGTTTTCCATATTTCCAGCTTAAAGATATATTGACATAACTTGATTGTTTTGTTTTCCACTTTCAGAGCAGTGATCATGTCCATGCCAATGGGAAGTTTCTTCGGGGAGTTCTTCAAGGTGGCTTCCCAGATCAACCCTCTCCAACTCAATGACAGCGAGATCGGGATGTTCTGCGCTTGTCTCATTATCTGTCCAGGTCAGTATATAACTTTACCAATGGGTGGCTCTTAGGTGGCTATTGGGTGAGCGTTTGGTGGAGAGATGGTGGAGATTTGGGTGATCGTTTGGTGGAAATTTGGGTGAGCGTTTAGTGGATATTTGGATGAGCCTTTGGTGGAGATTTGGGTGAGGAGCGTTTGGTGGAGATTTAGGTGACCGTTTGGTGGAGATTTGGGTAACCGTTTATTGGAGGTTTGGGTGACTTTAAGGAGTGGTTGGCTATTGAGTGACTGGTGACTATTTGTTGATGGCTTGATAGCAATTGGGTGACTGTTAGTGGTGAATGTAAGGTGTGGGTTGCTTTTGGGTGACTGGTGGCTATTGGGTGACTGTTTGATGACTGTTGGTGACCAAATGAACACTGGCTTTTAGAAAGGTTGACCAGGCAGTATGATGCTGATGATCATTTAGTGACTAGGATGATTTGGTGATAAAGTGACCATTGTTTACCACTGGGTGACTGGTTAAAAACTATAAATTGATAAAGTAGTGACAACATGGTGACCATTGGATGACTTCAGGTTGACCTTTGGTGTTTCATGACACTGCTGTAAAGATCTTAAAGTACTTTTGTCGTTCACTTTTGCAAAATCTTTTTGAATTCTGGTGCTACTCTAATTGGTCCAGTTTTGAGATGTTTTCATTTAACAGTTGTCATGTTTCATGTTTGCAGAGCGCAAGGGTTTGAAGAACGCCAAGGCGATAATGAAGATTCAATCTCTCTTCTTACAAACCCTCTTTATTCTGCTGAGAAGAAACCATGAAGGTAGGCACCCTGTTGTCATGGAAACTTATGTTTATAGCCAAAAAGTGAAATACCTACTTTAAAGTGCAGTCTGTCTACTGTCCTAAACATTATTTCATGCATTTTGAGGAACATGTTTTTGAGTAATACAGCCTTTGTCTATTTGCCATTACTGATGGTTGTGAACTATGTGAAGATTCATTTACTAGATCTATATCTTATCTTTTCATTGACTTTATCGTAAAATTCTTAAAACTAAAAACACAAGGGTTGGATTGCGATAAGAGCTTAAAGTTCATATTCTATGAGACTAAAATGTTATTGATTGTATGTGCTGAGGATCTCTGGTTATTTTAACCTTACTCAAGTGCATAAATTAAATTCTTGCAGATCCAGAGACGATGTTCTTGAAGTTGATGACGTCTATCCCAGTTCTCCGGGCAATCAATGACGAACACTCGAAAGCCATCAACAACATCAAGATGATGAACCCTGGGAAGTACGAAGACGTGTTCCCTGCACTTCATCAAGAAGTGTTTGATGGGAAGATATAAACTCTTTCATTGTGACTTTTTGTCAGTGACTGTCATGGTGGCAACCCCCATTACAAGGGACGTAACTAGTGAGCTGAAATTATTGCTCACCACTAAAAATACATGATAATGTATTTGTGCATACTTTCTCTTATGTAATTTTGCAGAAATATTGCCTATTTTGAAACTGTTCAAATTTGATGGTTTTAAAGAAAGAACTATGTTTATGTGGCTAAATGATTACAATTTGCATTGTCACACGTCCAAAAGATGTTGTAAGTATTTGTTGATACAATGTTATTTGTTATTACTTAAAATGGCCTATATCGTTAAGGTATTTCTATACCTTTGTGCCTATGGGGAAGTATTGCATATGTGTAATCCTGGAACGCAAGAGAATCTGCCGTTAAGTTCCAGAAAAATAGGGCAAGTCTTGGTGGCTTGAAGTTATCATAATATCATCTTCATTGAACAAAGATTGTCCATGACTTGTAAAATTGTTCTGAAATGAGAATGGAGATAAAAAAAAATGTGATATTACATGTGAATTTTGTGACGAAGGCAAGGTTTATTCGATTGGTCGTGAATTGGAAAGTTATCATGAAACGCGTGCTGAATTGTGTGTGAAAGATTGACTGAATGAGTAAGAAAACAAAAGTGATTTTGTTGAAGTATGATTGTTTGTGTGTCTCCCATCACATCTTATTCACGTATTTAGTCGAGTTGCGTCATTGTGAGAGAGATTGTTTGCCCGTATGGAGATTCAAGTGTCATTAACATATATGATTTATTATTGTCATGTTAAATGATACAAAACATTTGCTGAATATTGTATAAAGTATTTTATGTGTAAATAGTCCCTTTCATTGTTAGTGCTTGAGTTTTGAATTGTTTTAAAAAGTATTCAAAAATTAGACCTTTTTGTACCCTTTGGCAAAATTGCGAAATTTACACAGTACACTCACTGGAATATTATCCATCTGAAACCAAAGGCGGAGAAAAAAAATTGAAGATCCATTGAACTGCTAAACTGATTTAAAGTATAGATCAAAAGTTTGTTTTAATTTGTTTACGGTTGTTTTGAATGAATTCGGCCAAACTTTTATATAAAAATTCTGTGATTCTCGATTTTCTTATTGTAAACTTGTCCATAGCTGTGCTTTTTGTGAAGATATTTCATTAATGAACTGACTTGGTGTTCATGATGTGCATAATTTGTATATGATATTTCAGGGATATTATCTGTTATATAGCGACATAGTGCTAATTTCTATGTTTAGTGTACTTTATCTGTACTATATGACGTAGGTTTGATACACAAAGTGCTAAGCCAAAAATTTCATTCGAAGTTTTTAATAAAAAATGTTAAGAAAAATTATTTTAATTAAAATGATGTTTTATTTGTCCTCTTCATATAAAGACTTTGTTTTGATTTTATCCTGAAAATTCTATTAAATGTTTTATTGACTAAAATTGTTTTTAAAAACTTGTTTGTTAGTTTGTTATAGCTAGTGTCAAGCCTTCAGAGCCTGTCTTTTAGCAGTTTGTAATCTCTTATTGTTTGAAATGTATGAAAAAAAGTAAAATGGGAATAAAGATTCAAGTACAGAAATTCTTTTGTTTTATTAATTTACCTATTACTTATTTCCTCTTTAACAAAGTTTTATTTGGATCACTCTATTTGCAAAGTACAAATTCTTGTGTTTAGTTTCGGGTTGAGTCCATAGGTTTGGTGGCTGAATGGGTAAGCTGTTGGGACAGCCAGTGCTGGTGATGTTTGCCCGACACACTCAGGGTGTGGATTTGAATCCTGAAAACTAGGTTACTATTGCAGATAGTGTAATACCAAATATTACATTGTTACATTTGTACACTGACTAATTAGCATGTATTTCTGATAATGGTTATTTCTTTTCAGTATCGCATGTTGATCTACATGCTGACAAGTGTATGACACCAGTGTATAGAATAACATGATTAAAAGTCTAAATCTACATGACAAAATGTTAAAGGTGTTTGCTATTGCTATTTTAATTAACCCTGTTACTGCCAGCTTAGTCTCATTTCACACACTAATGCGCTACACAAGATATAGTTATTTTCCTATATGCAGCTGACAGTAGGGTTATTCTCGTTATTCCCCTGCTATGAAGTCGATGTGTCCAGACAGATACAGACACATTGTCCACTACATATCCGAGAATACATCTTCTGGTCAACATATTTGTGCATCTGACACTAATACTTTGAATGATATAAAACATGACACATATAATCACTGTGATGAGGAGAACATGCCTTATTGCAGGTTTGGTACCCTCATTTGCATTTATTTAATTTATGCAAATATTCTCAGTTTTTAGGCTCCATTTTCTTGTAATACTAGAGCAATCTTGAAATATCCTCCAAGTGCAGATGACTTTGGGTGTTACCTTTATCTGGCCTTGACTGTAGATGGTACACTTGTCTGGAGAGTATAGGAAGGTCTACTCTTGTAGAACAGTCCTTCCTATACTCTCCTGACAGCTGTACCATCTACAAGAATAGTCCTTCCAATACTCTCCTGACAGCTGTACCATCTTCAAGAATAGTCCTTACTATACTCTCCTGACAGCTGTACCATCTACAAGAATAGCCCTTCCTATACTCTCCTGACAGCTGTACCATCTACAAGAATAGTCCTTCCTATACTCTCCTGACAGCTGTACCATCTACAAGAATAGTCCTTCCGATACTCTCCTGACAGCTGTACCATCTTCAAGAATAGTCCTTACTATACTCTCCTGACAGCTGTACCAACTACATGAATAGCCCTTCCTATACTCTCCTGACAGCTGTACCATCTACAAGAATAGTCCTTCCTATACTCTCCTGACAGCTGTACCATCTACAAGAATAGTCCTTCCTATACTCTCCTGATAGCTGTACCATCTACAAGAATAGTCCTACCTATACTCTCCTGACAGCTGTACCATCTACAAGAACAGTCCTTCCTATACTCTCCTGACAGAGCTGTACCATCTACAAGAATAGTCCTTCCTATGCTTTCCTGACAGCTGTACCATCTACAAGAATAGTCCTTCCTGTACTCTCCTGACAGCTGTACCATCTACAAGAATAGTCCTTCCTATACTCTCCTGACAGCTGTACCATTTACAAGAATAGCCCTTCCTATACTCTCCTGACAGAGCTGTACCATCTACAAGAATAGCCCTTCCTATACTCTCCTGACAGCTGTACCATCTACAAGAATAGTCCTTCATATACTCTCCTGACAGAGCTGTGCCATCTACAAGAATAGTCCTTCCTATACTCTCCTGACAGCTGTACCATCTACAAGAATAGTCCTTCCTATACTCTCCTGACAGCTGTACCATCTACAAGAATAGTCCTTCCTATACTCTCCTGACAGCTGTACCATCTACAAGAATAGTCCTTCCTATACTCTCCTGACAGCTGTACCATCTACAAGAATAGTCCTTCCTATACTCTCCTGACAGCTGTACCATCTACAAGAATAGTCCTTCCTATACTCTCCTGACAGCTGTACCATCTACAAGAATAGTCCTTCCTATACTCTCCTGACAACTGTACCATCTACAAGAATAGTCCTTCCTATACTCTCCTGACAGAGCTGTACCATCTACAAGAATAGTCCTTCCTATACTCTCCTGACAGCTGTACCATCTACAAGAATAGTCCTTCCTATACTCTCCTGACAGCTGTACCATCTACAAGAATAGTCCTTCCTATACTCTCCTGACAACAGTACCATCTACAAGAATAGTCCTTCCTATACTTTCCTGACAGCTGTACCATCTACAAGAATAGTCCTTCCTGTACTCTCCTGACAGCTGTACCATCTACAAGAATAGTCCTTCCTATACTCTCCTGACAGCTGTACCATTTACAAGAATAGCCCTTCCTATACTCTCCTGACAGAGCTGTACCATCTACAAGAATAGCCCTTCCTATACTCTCCTGACAGCTGTACCATCTACAAGAATAGTCCTTCATATACTCTCCTGACAGAGCTGTGCCATCTACAAGAATAGTCCTTCCTATACTCTCCTGACAGCTGTACCATCTACAAGAATAGTCCTTCCTATACTCTCCTGACAGCTGTACCATCTACAAGAATAGTCCTTCCTATACTCTCCTGACAGCTGTACCATCTACAAGAATAGTCCTTCCTATACTCTCCTGACAGCTGTACCATCTACAAGAATAGTCCTTCCTATACTCTCCTGACAGCTGTACCATCTACAAGAATAGTCCTTCCTATACTCTCCTGACAGCTGTACCATCTACAAGAATAGTCCTTCCTATACTCTCCTGACAACTGTACCATCTACAAGAATAGTCCTTCCTATACTCTCCTGACAGAGCTGTACCATCTACAAGAATAGTCCTTCCTATACTCTCCTGACAGCTGTACCATCTACAAGAATAGTCCTTCCTATACTCTCCTGACAGCTGTACCATCTACAAGAATAGTCCTTCCTATACTCTCCTGACAACAGTACCATCTACAAGAATAGTCCTTCCTATACTCTCCTGATAGCTGTACCATCTACAAGAATAGTCCTTCCTATACTCTCCTGATAGATGTACCATCTACAAGAATAGCCCTTCCTATACTCTCCTGACAGCTGTACCATCTACAAGAATAGTCCTTCATATACTCTCCTGACAGAGCTGTACCATCTACAAGAATAGTCCTTCCTATACTCTCCTGACAGCTGTACCATCTACAAGAATAGTCCTTCCTATACTCTCCTGACAGCTGTACCATCTACAAGAATAGTCCTTCCTATACTCTCCTGACAGCTGTACCATCTACAAGAATAGTCCTTCCTATACTCTCCTGACAGCTGTACCATCTACAAGAATAGTCCTTCCTATACTCTCCTGACAGCTGTACCATCTACAAGAATAGTCCTTCCTATACTCTCCTGACAGCTGTACCATCTACAAGAATAGTCCTTCCTATACTCTCCTGACAACTGTACCATCTACAAGAATAGTCCTTCCTATACTCTCCTGACAGAGCTGTACCATCTACAAGAATAGTCCTTCCTATACTCTCCTGACAGCTGTACCATCTACAAGAATAGTCCTTCCTATACTCTCCTGACAGCTGTACCATCTACAAGAATAGTCCTTCCTATACTCTCCTGACAACAGTACCATCTACAAGAATAGTCCTTCCTATACTCTCCTGATAGCTGTACCATCTACAAGAATAGTCCTTCCTATACTCTCCTGATAGATGTACCATCTACAAGAATAGTCCTTCCTATACTCTCCTGACAGCTGTACCATCTACAAGAATAGTCCTTCCTATACTCTCCTGACAGAGCTGTACCATCTACAAGAATAGTCCTTCCTATACTCTCCTGACAGCTGTACCATCTACAAGAATAGCCCTTCCTATACTCTCCTGACAGAGCTGTACCATCTACAAGAATAGTCCTTCCTATACTCTCCTGACAGCTGTACCATCTACAAGAATAGCCCTTCCTATACTCTCCTGACAGAGCTGTACCATCTACAAGAATAGTCCTTCCTATACTCTCCTGACCGCTGTACCATCTACAAGAATAGCCCTTCCTATACTCTCCTGACAGAGCTGTACCATCTACAGGAATAGTCCTTCCTATACTCTCCTGACAGCTGTACCATCTACAAGAATAGTCCTTCCTATACTCTCCTGACAGAGCTGTACCATCTACAAGAATAGTCCTTCCTATACTCTCCTGACAGCTGTACCATCTACAAGAATAGCCCTTCCTATACTCTCCTGACAGAGCTTTACCATCTACAAGAATAGTCCTTCCTATACTCTCCTGACAGCTGTACCATCTACAAGAATAGCCCTTCCTATACTCTCCTGACAGAGCTGTACCATCTACAAGAATAGTCCTTCCTATACTCTCCTGACCGCTGTACCATCTACAAGAATAGCCCTTCCTATACTCTCCTGACAGAGCTGTACCATCTACAGGAATAGTCCTTCCTATACTCTCCTGACAGCTGTACCATCTACAAGAATAGTCCTTACTATACATTCCAACATACTGTTTGTATCAGTTACAGTACAGGGGGCGGGATAGCGCAGTGGTTAGCGCGTTCGGCTTCGGATCAAGAGGTCCCGCCAGGGGCACGGCAACTTTGTCTGCAGTAGAGAACTGTTCTACACGCAGTCAGGTTTGGGTGCAATGCTACACTGAATTTCAGTGTAATTTCAGTGTAGTACCACTCATGGTTCGCTAGTTCCAGCCGTTGCTCGCAGGTTTCGCCGCAATGCATAGCCACATGGCGTTGCGGGCTTTCTCCCTGCCATAATACTAGCAGTCGTGATATAAGTGAAATACTCTTGAAAGCGGCGTTAAACCTCAACTCACTCACTGGTTACAGTACACATAATTTAACTCAACTTACATATTCATCCTCAATCACCAAAAATATCATAATTACTAGTTTCCAATTAAAATCGAAAAACATCTTTATGCATGAGCAGAAACCGAAACTACACTCCCCATTTACATGCACAGCAGTTATATGACATATGTAATATTATCAGCTCCAATTTGTCTTTTTGTCTGTCGCAAATACGAACCCGAAATTGCGTTTGACTGATTGGCCCGCCAATCGCGGTGCATTTTCCGGTTTTCGATCTGAAATCACAACTTTTACCTTCATATCGTCATTTTACACAGTTGATTATCACCAAAATGGTAGTTTTCGGTAACAGTCATTACTTCTCGATAAAACAAGAAAAGCCTTTAAAAAGGCAAGCTTTGGGGGCAACTGAGTAGATATAGTGAACGAGGTGGTGATTTTTGGTGAATATCGGTGAGTTTTAAATCAACCGATAATAACGCCCCAAGCAATAACACCATGGTTTAGAATATATGTGACCCCAAACAACACAATTACTGTACCTTTAAGCCAATGGGCGTAGTACGCTTGTGAGACGTTAACAAAATAGTTTGTCTGTCTCTGTATTTTATAAGTTCAAAAGTCTACTAGTAGTTTGACCAGGTCACTATTCATGATTGTAATGTGCCATTCTCAGAAGTACCCTAGTTATGTAACCCTCGACGCAGTCTAGCTATACGGGGATTTACAGTTTTTTTCTGGAATACAGGGATTGACATTTTCCGGTGGTAATATAATCAAAGACAATGAATAACAGAGTTCCCTATCGTATCCTGTCCTTCCCTTACAGGCGCTGTAGCACGTTTTTTGTGTGCATATTTTTTTCTCCTCTCAAATTTGCTTTTCATAATTAAAGTGTATACAATATATTGTTATGTTAAAGGGTAAAACATCTCATTATATGACCCGATAAGCAGTATCCATAGAAAACGGTTATCCGTATTGAAAGATAATGGTGCGACATATAAAGCGACAGTTATGTGGAACTTTTCAGTGTGAGGGGTAGATTTGTAGGTCTGATGCGAATTTGAGAGTTCAGACAGCAAGATAATTGACCATTATATCATGATACCAACTCTACTTTGAGTGTTTAGGTATCGCTACAGCGGTCAGATCAATTGAACTACCTTCGAGCGGCCATTTTAATGTGAACACATTAAAATGGTCGCTCGAAGAGAAATGAACTCGCATGGCTTAACCGAACAATGTACATTCGTTTTTTAACTCTTTTTATTGATCCGGGGACATTATTTAGCCATTGGTAACACTCATTTACCTTTTCGTGAGATCACTATATTTCACTAAGAAAAACGTGTTACAGCGCCTTTAAACCCCTCGTTGATACTGGCCTGGGTACCGCTCCTCAAAACACTTACAATTGATGGAAGCATTACACTCAATTGTAACCTTTGTTGAAAGAATGAGCTACAATTGATTGTAACTATACGATGTCTTCGTGGAATGGGACCGTGCATGGTCGTATGGGAGCAATATGTATGTCTCAGTTTTGACGAAATTAACATAACTTGTATAAATATAATAATGACTTTTTATAAGTAGGTAATTATAATGTCTATAGGTACAATGTACGTCTTTATATTATTTATGAAACGAGTTATGTCACTCCGTCTGTGGGTTCGCTGTATCGTATTTGTATTTCTGTACTACAAACATTCATATATTTTCATGACACAGATCCAAGAAAAGGTTCACTACGATTAAGAAGTTTAAACAGTACATTAAGTTCAAATTCAAGTTTCATGCGTAATAACTGGAAGCGGTCTCTTTGGCGGAAATTACGAAAACATGGGCCGTTTCTTCCAGGCATTTGTGATCGACATCTTGGAAAGGAAAGGAAACTAAAATATCATAATGAGACCTCAGTGCTGAAACTCTTGACTCAATTCGTAATAAATTTATTATTTATTATTTGCAGAAGTATTTTGCAAAATGGGAAGGAAGTCAGTCGCTTTTTTATATCCTACCAAATCCTGTTGTTTCACTCGTGATTATATACACTTCTGATTTACCTCACTCAATAAGATAAACATTGCATTCGTCAAACAATGGTGATATATTTAATATAATAAAATAGTATGATACAGTTACAAGTTTTACATTTGTTATTTATTTCACAATGGCGACGTTTAATTCGGTTAAGAACCTTCACAATCACAATGGCGACGCTTAATTCGGTTTAGATCCTTATATCCCGTTATATAAGGATCTTTACTGAAACGCCGCCATTGTAAAATAAGAAGTCGATCATCCGTAATACCCTTGTCTTCCTTATGCATAACATTGTAGATTCTCCATAAAGTATGTCCGGATATCTGGAGATGAACTTCTGAAACAAAAAAACATAAAACCGAAATGAATGTTTGGGATGACTATTGTCACTATGTTTAGACTAGGCTGTAGGACAGATGCCTTCGTATTGAAAAAGAAAAATGTTAAATGAATGGACGAGCCCAATGACAGGGAACGCTGGGTGTGATTGCATGCTAGACTGAAACACAAGCCCACAAATTGCACTGATTAATTCAACATTCGTGATATGCAAGTGTTGTATCTGATTGAAACCGGCTACATTATGGTAACATAAGAAATACATATGTTATCAAGAAAGTGAACATACGCAACATTGAAATATTGTGGATCACACTATCTACAATAGTACACATTATTTGCGGGATTTGCCAGCACCGACTGTACCAACAGCTTATCCGTTCAGCCACCGTTAACCGTCTCAATATGTTGTACTATTGCAGATAGTGAGATCCTACATATAACAATGTCAGGTATGGTAGCACTAGTCTAACACATAGACTCATACACAGGCGCGCGTATCGCTGGGAAATAGCATTTGAAAGACATATACCTATATAGACCCAACCCTATTACTATATAGTAATTACTAGAGTAGAGTAGAGTATGGTCTATATAGGTAGCTTATATGTCTTTCAAGGCTTTAAAACGCTATTTCTAAGCGATACTCGTCCCTGTGGACTCATATAGTCATATGAAAAGGAGCCTATGTTTTCCGAAAATCACAAAATCATAGACTGCTTTTTGATATTTGATAAAATATAGTGATATTTAACGAATAGATATTTGTTCAGAGTCTGATCGACTCTCTAATGAGATATTGTCTCTGGTGCATGTAAGGCAATGGTAACCCTGACGCAGCACGATCATTTATACTTCATCCTGCACTTGAACCATGGCTAACACCGGCATGCTCCTAATAGCTTCCATTAACCAGGCACATAGTCTAACACTTAGACTGTAAAAAAAAAAAAAAAAAAAATGAAAAGGAGCCTTTTTTTTATACAAAATTCCATTTTTTACAGTCTCCTTTTCAATATTTAATAAAATTGTGATATTTTCAGAATAAATATTTTTTTCATAGTCTGAGTGTAAGACTACCAGACACCAAACAAGACTGTTACCTGACCATAACTCAACGTGCACCTTATCTTTCAATAGCAGGATCAATGAAATACTGACTAGTTCTATAGATTCAATATAGCTTAGAATCAACTTATGATTCATGTAGTAGTTCTGTAAGGATAATGAATCGATCCTTTGGCTACTGCCGGTAGTATGTCTAGTATTCATCATTTTACTGATAACTGTTGAAGAATATTAAGTTAAGAAAAAATATTACTTCAGATATTTGCTGCTTCATTCAACTCGTAAAGTAACATTTAATTTTAGAAAATACTTCGCTGACATTCTCTGTATTTAAATTTACATAAGACTCCACGCCTATACTCAGGGTATCGCCTATCGCAAATATATCCACACAGGTTCTCACAGGAAAAGTAAGGCGGTTACCTCACCACGACGGTCAGCGTGTTAAAATCGGTTAAAGTTCAGCCTGTCCGAGGTCTGGTCAAGCGGTCATCGCTGTTTTGATGCACCGGCTTTATGGAGAGCTGCCTAGACTGTATTGAGTCGACTAGACGACCTTTCTACCACAGGCGGCGGACCAGACAAGGCATTTTTACCAAGAAATGGAACATGAGCAAATCCACAGTGTTTTCGCCTGTTTAGCAGAGAGGTTCAGTTAACAATTGAACTATCCTCCGATGTGCAGTATCAAACGTATACATTCTCACTGTATCTACACGAGTGACCCCGATCTCTTCCCTCCCTACCCCTCATCCCCTGGGATATACTTTCTGAAGACACCCTAAATATCATGTTAATGACCTTGATATATGTATGACATGACAGCGATCCTCGATTCATTGACATCGATTCCTTCTCCGTGTCCAAGAACACTTCGAGAGCTCACCGAGGCCATATGAAACTGCCTAATAGGCTAAACAATATGATAAACATTCTGTAATATCGCCTCCCTTTATTATCCAAAATACCTTGAGGAGACTCAAGACAGTCTTGACCATTGATTGAAACCTGTAAAGCGGCTAATGCACGATATTAAAGACAGTTCAACCAGACCCTCGGGAACTCAGCGCGCTCAGTGACGCTTGTTCGATCTCTGAGGATAATAAGCAGTGCAGTAAACAAACAGAGGTCAAGGGTATGTTTATGTGGTCAGTACTGTACATAGCTGACTCACCGAATATTTCACAAGTAAGCAAATTATTTACTTGGAAATACAAACATAATGACTTACGTTGAGTCCGCGAGACATATGTTGCGATATATAAATGAACTCATCTGTCCAAAATTAAAATTGAAATTAATTTAGGGGGACATATGTTCATTTCATTGCACCACATACTGAGTTATCTAAACTTGCTGAACTTTATGAACCTGCTGGTACTTTATATTGTAAAGGGCGACAGACGAGGATACCATACGAGTTCAAGTTAAATACTATTTATTTTACCTTTCACAGTTGATGCCAAATCATGTATACGTTAAATAAAAGTAGTAGTACACATATGACCATGTAGTATAATGTATTTCTATTTATTTACTCATAAATGTAGTGCAAGTTTTGGCTTTAATGTAATTCAAATATTCACTTTGAATATACACATATACGATATCTCCTTTGGCATGCAGCGAAGACTGACATACCTTTTTCGGATTCCCGGGAGAGATACTTTCAAGAAATGAAGGAGTCCCACAAAGGCTAAAACACAGTGGCTAATTCCCGGGGAAAATACTTCACGTGGATAGGGTTAGACAGGGTTATTAGATACGAGTAGTTGATTTACTGAAGTAGTTCATAGTTATGATAAATTATAATGGCAAAGAAACAACAAAAACGCAAGATATATTAATCCCCCTGATCTTAATACACCGATGCAGGTAGGTGAACCTTAAGAACGGTAATTGGTTTCTGTTAATTGAAAACGCAAAGAACATGATCGTGAAAGCAAGATGTCTAGAACGTTCATCACTGATTTAATCATTATGTTGTTTCCAAACATAGACAGGGACGGATGAAGAAGACTAATAAATACACAATATATCTTTTAGATCGGTGAAGAATCTGCTTACAAGCGGTGTTGAAATCCTTCTCTGTAATTACACCAAGCAAATCGGGTATTAAGTTTAAAATAATATTCTAGACGTGATGCAACTTCATTAATAGTGTCTCCATGACAACAGGGAAACAAGTGCGACATTGTCGGATTGGATTTTGATGACGTTTAAGAGGGCAATGCAGTATGGTTATGAGTGATGTATGTCAATTCAATATTTCTTTTTGCCCAGGAGTTTTTTAAAATATCACTTAGAAACTAAGGCTGCGTACCGAAAAAATGTTCACCTCCATGTGCATCGTAGTGGAAATATCATGTAAATTGACGTTCATTGTATCATCATTAAAATTAGATCACAATGAATCAGCATATACCAATGGGTAAAACAATCATTGTCTCAAACATTTTCTGTGATCGGCAGTTATGCATGTTTATGAAATGTGGCGCAGTGAAAAAGACCGAAGGGGTCAAATTATGAAAATTCAACTTTCATACATTTTCGAATAAAAGTTTGTATATTGACTAAATGAGAACAAATTCTCCACATACGAGGAAATATAAGATGTATGCTTGACTCGGCTGATCACGTACTGAATGTTTCACAGAAGAAAATAAAAAGTGTAATTCTGAAACTGTACACTGTGATATATAAAATTAAAGTATGTTATGGAAGACACAACTGTATTTTTATAATGCAAAACAAAGCAAAATGATTGGTCTAGTTTTCGCCTTGATACGATCCTTCAAAGACATGCCAAATTACACGATTTTTGTACTAAAACACACAAGAGGTGAACAAACTTTCGATACGCAGCTGTATATAAACGACGTCGCAAGCCATGACCGACAATATAAAAATTATAATAATCTTCAATCATATTTTCGGTAAAACAATTAAGATGAGTTGAGTTAACTTAATTTCAAGACTTCTAGTGTTGTCACTGAAAGAAAGCCTCGGCCGGCAACACCATAGTTAAAGGTGTTACTGGTGTTTATAGCTTCACTATTGCTAAAAATGGTAGTCACCTCCTGAATACTTCACGAGTTTGCTATAGTTTGCGAAGAATTGTGGTTATTTCTCTTGATAATAATATAAATGGAGAAGGTGTTATCTAGCAACTTTCATGGTGGAAACAAATCTTTCACATTACTCATGTAATTCACGCTCACCTGTTCAAAATCGAGAAAAATGTTAACACCACCCTCTCGGTTCCAAACTGATTTTCTGAAGTCTCATGTCGTTGTCTTTTAATCATACATCGATTGACGACGCCTGGTCCAACACCAACTGCAACACGTAATCAGTTGGTTGCAATGAGTCGTACAGGGTCAACCAATCGCGTCATTGCTGCTAACTAGCATGCTAGTGTAGGAACTGTGCAAATGAAGAGAACACAACGTAATATACTTCCAAGGAAGTCAATAAGTCGTTTGTTATGACGTATAAAGCGAGACGCCATTGGCGTTTATCTACATGACTCTAGGGGAAAGATCGGGGGTTAACATTAACATTTCAATTATATTATAAGCAGACTGTGAATAACAGATTACTCCAACATGTATATATGGTTTGAAGTTCCATTCAGGACCCCCAGCATCGTCGTGCAGGTCTTTCTTAGACGCAGTGTCAACTCAACATTCGACAACAGCAATGACGTCGCGTCATACTTCCTGATGAATCTTGTTTCCAGCTTCATCGAGAGAATAACGCAAGTGTGGCGGTTTAGAGTTAAGAAGCGTATACGACTGCTAACAAAGTAGAATGGTTCATGGTAGTTGGAGGTTCTGTTCATGTATGGGCTTGGATTCACTATAATGGTTAAACTGACCTCATAGTCTTTAATGGAAACGTTTATGGAGCGACATACAGAAAGGTAATCTAAACAGCGTTGTTACCACAATGTCTTACTGCAATATGACACTGCACCTGCTCAGAGCCCGGGGGGAATTCTTGAAGAGAAAGAGTTGATCGACTGCCATGGTCACATAACACTCCAGATATGAATTATATTGCTTGGGACCATATCAACGTAAGGATAACCAAACTACTTCCCTGCTTGAATTATCAAACATTCTCGTCCATGCATGGAACAACATGGCTGCACACTTATTGACAGTATGCCAAGGCGGGTGACACCCCACATTATTAACAGTACACTGCGAATAAATCAACCTGTCGTTTCTGTCCATGCAAATGATTATATGCCAGCAAACCATGATGTAAGTGTCCTCCTAAGATAATCATTCGTGTGTAAAGTGGCTATACACTTCAAGGGTGAACTGTTTACCAGTAGCTGGTGTAATAAATACAGAAGTAACTGTTTGAAACACATTTCCTTGTGATCTTTTTCATTATTACTATGTATACCAATGTACATCAACCTACTTACTTTTGTAAACCCACTCTGTACTTTTAAAACAATGTTGTCAAGTATACATTAATTCAAACCTATGCAAAACACCATGTACACCAACCCTATCATGTATAGCGGCGATAGTATACAAAAAGAAAAAAGTTAAGCACCTCCTGATATTTGTTATGATATCTATTCAAGAATATTTTAAATAGTTAAACAAGGTTCATTTATGAAAAGAGTAGTGTTTGTGCGATACGTTCCAACCAGCGATGCGTGACAGTCGCGCCTACACGTTCGGGGAATGCACGTGCAACATACTACGCTCGAGGATCACAAAAAGCAGTATGTCCCAACTGCATTTGGTGGTATGTAACGTTGCTTTCCATAGTCATTCAAGCATACCTATTGAACATGGCACGAAGACGATTGTCAATGGATCGTCTAAGGTCTGGAAGACCTACTGTCACTACACCTCGAGAGGACCGGTACCTTCTTCTACCTACCTCGGGATGACAAATGGATTTGGCACGTCTTGTGAGTGTGGCTATAATGGAATCGGCACTCTCCAATGCTCAATTTCAGCCTCAATGCTGGTTCCGCAAGGTAGATGACACCTTCATCACCATAGCTCAACATGATGATCCAAACAGTCTCCTACAACATCTCAACGCCCAGCATCCAAGAATCCAGTTCACCATGGAAACAGAAACTGACCACCATCTCCCCTTCTTAGATGTCTCCCTGCAAGCCACAGAGCATGGACTTAAACAACCGTCAACCGCAAGCCAACACACTTCGGCCAGTATATCCACTACAATTCCTGCCATCACCCTCAAATCAAACAAGCCATTATAGCCACACTAACAAGACGTGCCAAATCCATTTGTCATCCCGACGCCCTCAATCAAGAGCTACAATATCTGAAGAACACATTCACCTCACTCAATGGATATCCTGCAGGCCTTGTCACCAAGACCATCAACAAAACACTCACCATCAGCGACACCACACACAAGCCTGAACCATCGCCAATCCGGGTCACAATTCCCTACATCGGTCCCCTCAGCCACAAGATCGCTCGCCTCATCAATAACAAAGCCAGCATAGAAGTAACATTCACAAACGGCAAGAGCCTCAAGCAACTACTCAAAGCCAACGGCAGAGGAACCAGCCCCAACCCAAGCGGATGCATCTACAAAATTCCATGTCATTGTGGCCAAGAGTACATCGGAGAAACGCTACGACCTATCAACACAAGGATCAAGGAACACCAAGCGTCCGTCAACAAACTTGACCAGAAATCCGCCCTATCTGAGCATATCCTGAAAAACAAGGATCACACCATCGATTGGGAAGCTACCAAAGTCCTGTCAACCAACAACAAGAACTGGCGCCAAAGAAAACTCCAAGAAGCGATTGACATTCGAAGGGATCAACCTGCAATAAACCGCGATCAAGGCATCTTCCTACCATGTGCTTGGGATTCACTCATCTAGAAATATCCGAGTTGAACCGAACCAACCAAATCCAAGTATCCCTACCTTCCATCCACTCCTGTCGGAGCAAATTATCCGAGGAGTCCCCATCAATCAACACCTATCAACTCCAATCACCAAGCAACAACTTCAAAGCCACCCACATCAACAATTGGCCTCTCTTCCAATCAACTGTCATTATTTTTTGTTCAACAATTTCAATAAAGCCAATTGGCCTCCCTCGTTTCATCATGTGTGTTTATTTAAATCTTCAATAAAGCCCACAGACCATTGCTTATCTACTTACTCCCCCTCATGTTTGTATTGCAAATCCTCATTGTATACCATTCTCATGATTCACCCCCATGATGTTTGTATTACAAATCCCCATTGTATACCATTCTCATGCATGTTAATCTCCCTGATTGAGTTTCCTCACTATTGTTTTGTTTGCTATATAAATGTACCACATATTGTTATTTCCTTACATTCCACCTGATGAAGGAGTGAGTATGTACTCCGAAACGTCGTGTATTTTCACATTAAAGAAGTTGTTATCCAGCAAATCTTCCTGTTCTTATGTACACTAGGGTCTACAAAGAACATTTAAAAGTCACAATACCAATGCGAATATGTTTTGTTTCACTTGCAGCTCCATACTTTTGTTGACATTGTTTCATGGTAAAACAGTACCTGTGTAAACATGACGTCATCGCTATTAAATAATGATAACAGCTGCATATTGTTGCGTTTCTGTCTAGCCAGACAGATGGCTTTTCTATCTGAAAAAAAATCTCAATAATCTAATTTAGGGTCATAGCAGAGCTTACTTGTTTCTGACATTCAGCTATATGAAAATATCAGGGGGTGCTTAACTTTTTTCTTTGTGTATATCTGCACCGAAACGTCGCATCTATAGCAATTGACTATCCATAGAACTAGATCTCTATAGCATATCAGCTTCTAAAATGCCTATAAAATGCCTATAAAATGCTATAATTCGGCTTCTCTTAAACGTTCACTTTGTACGTTCTCTGGTATACAGTTTATTCAGTGGAACGCTTAAGTCATACACATTTCAATAACGGCTTGCAGAATATATACGCATCTGTCGGAAATAGAACTTTGAATACAAATTTAAGCAGAATTGTATTTCAACTTACGATCCTTGAAGTGTTAACTGTGCATGTTGCAGTCCCATCTCTCTTGTTTCTATTGGACGTTGAATGGGACACTATAAGAGCTTTAATCGTGTTGAATCTGGTGACAGTAGGGTTGTTGACCTATACAAGTTAGGACGACCTGGCCCTTACCACAGAACACACATCACAAGGTTCATGTAAAATATGAAAACAATCTATTTTCCTTCTGAAAATGCTTATATATGCAGTAAAAAATACAAACTAAGTATTATTCTTGTAGTTTCGAAATAAAAACGTTTGGAATGCGTGTTTTGGCATTCCAGACAAAAATCGATACAAATTCAGGCCTATGAGACCAAATTGGTTGTGATCAGAATTTTAATTGTTTTCACTGTATTTAAATATACGTAAGTTGTTTAATGAAACATGGAAGATTTCCAATTTGACATTCTTTCAATGGTAATACGTAACGGTTTCTGTGTTAAATAAATATTCAATACTAAACACTCTTTCCATGTGCATTATCATAAAGAGTTGTTAAATGACATAAACATTTAATTGGTTGATGAATGAATACGATATAAAAATTTCATATAAGATATGTTTTGAAGTTGCTGAAGTTGTTGAAGACTACTAATTGAATGAGTTTAGAGAACAGTGTATCGTCAACTCATAAATGTTAAGCGTTGGTTGTCTGTCTAACATCAAATACTAGTTGTAATAATTGTGTTTAAACTTTGAACAAATCATGTAAGTTTCAATTTCAATTCAGAAAACAGTTTTAACATCCGCATCTCACAATCACAACCATCGCCACGCCATAATAACCAACATCACAATCATCACCAACATCATTGTCGCCACCATCTCAGTCATCACGACCATCACCAACACCAACATCATTGTCGCCACCCTCAGAATCATCACCACCAACAACAACACCGTCACAATCATCACCAACATCATTGTCACACCACCATCACATTCATAAGTAATAACACTTTCAGAATCATCACCACCAATTATAGCTTACTGGGTGGAGCTTAAAATATGTTATATGTTTTTTTCTCTAGGGGCATTGAACTCTCATGAACACTGCACGTGCTAGACCCACGCCATATGCCCGTGTCAAAACGTTCCTATGTATATATATAGCTGGATATTTACCTCTCTATAAACAAGTTCTTCAATGATAGTATTCAATGTCCCATAAAGCAGATAACATTATCAAACAGTTTTATAGTTCAACTTGCATACAGCAGCATTATACGTGTATATGCGAAAGGGCAATGTGCGCATACTCTTTATAGATATAAACTGGATATTGTGCTGCACAAGTAGGGCTATCACTTTTGTCTGGAATTCTATAAGAAACTCAGAAACGATACTATTCCACAATATTAGCACACAAATCCTTCTGAAGTAAAACTAAATCAATTGGTTTCCTCAAAGAATACCTTTGCCATCAATAATGTGGCAATATATATTTTGAGCTATGGAAAAAGAAACAAATTTCTTGAAACCACAAAAACATAACGCTGTTATTTTAATGTTTTTTGTACGGTGATATATGTATGTATGTATGTATGTATGTATGTATGTATGTGTACTATAATATGATGTATAATGGGCCGGTGGCCCCTTTACTGAATAAACTCTCTTTCTTACTATTTGCTGAAATTCACAAAATAATATTTTAGTTTCACAAAACCCTTCAAACTGTCCTTAATAAGAAAGACAGTTTCGTTGATAAAATGATCGAATCGTTGATAACCATAGCTCAGGTGACATGCAGACGAGACAAACAACAGAAAGGTTATAAAATATATTTAAAATTTCAAATAAAATACATCATGACCAAAAACAGGATATCCAATTATTGTAAGATCCGATCAACAAAAATATATTGGCATACTTTCAAACGCAAGGCATAACTCTTGCCAGTCTGCATTACTGGCTGATTTAACCCTTGCGGTATTTCCCTCGCTTTCTTGTGTCGAGGCAGTGAATCGCTGCACTGGAAATGCATAGCGGGCCTGGATTTCTAAACACAGATTTTTTAAGGAAATACTGCAAGGCCTAAATCAGCCAGTAATGGAGACTGGCAAGAGTTATGCCTTGCATTGGGAAGTTGACCATATTTATGACTAGTTAAGGAATATGTTTTATCGTCTTGGGCAATATCCTGATTTGTTTAGGCATACGTGATAGCACTGTTCTACACGCAGTAAGTATAGGTACGATGCTACACTGAATTTCAGTGTAGTACCACCCATGCTTCGCTAGTTCCAGCGGTTGTTCGAAGGTTTCACCGCAATGCATAGCCACACTGGTGTTGCGGGCTTGTTCCCTGCAATAAAAACAGGAGCCGTGATATAAGTGAAATATACTCTTGAAAGCGACTTTAAACCACAAATCGCCTCATCTCATGCGCCATAAGAGGCATCTAGTGAACAGGTAAGTAAATACAGGCAATGTATTGTGTCTCTCTATCTTGGACATATTGTTGCAGTGTTCGTCCTTCTGAGCCCATCTTGTTTTCCGTCTTCTAAGGAAATCTTGCCAATACTAAATATTAACATCTTTCCATTAGAGTTCAGTGATTTTTTCCAAGAAAAAAATGGTATCTATAAGTATCTCGATCATGTGAATGTTTTAATTTTAAACTATTCATTTGCTTTTTATCATTTTTTTCTAATGGGTGTATTTCAACCTGAATTCGTTCAATCTGTAAATGAATTTTTTTAAATAACAACCTATAAATAAATTAACATAAACTGCTATTTTCAAAACTATGTAATAGATGTAATTGATTTCGTAACTTACAAGAATCTCCACGTGAATCTTTGAATTAATGTAAAAGTTTTACTTTATCAAAACCAAACATGCAAAAAACTAATTTTGAAAAAGCTTCAGTATTCTCTGGCAATAGGGATGCTGACCGAACAAACAGAATGTAATTTCAGTGTTTGTCAAGGCCAAAAGCTAGACATCTAGGTATGGTAGCATGTTACAAGATTATAGCTCAGCTCACAGACACTTTGATTATATGTCTCCCTTTATTCAGCCACGAGTCATCATATTAGCATGGCTGTGGATATGTAAGTCACATCCTTGAGAAATGATGATTATCATAAGGAATCGACAGGCTCGCATTAACCTCTCTACTACTTTTAATCAATTTCTTTGAAATTTCAGAAACCCTGTTACTACGAAAGCCTACAAGGGCCAAATTCAATGACAACATTTTAAAAAAAAGTTGTAGTTTCAACTTTTAAAGGTGTAATTACAAGTTTAGAAAGTTGTATATTCAAGTTTTAAAGTTGTATATTCAAGTTTTAAAGTTGTTATTACAACTTTTAAAGGTATAATTACAACTTTAAAAAGTTGTATATTCAAGGTTTAAAGGTGTAATTACAAGTTTAGAAAGTTGTATATTCAAGTTTTAAAGTTGTAATATGACTAAGTAGATCTGATATATGACTAAGTAGATCTGGTATATGACTAAGTAGATCTGATATACGACTAAGTAGATCTAATATATAATAAAGTAGATCTGATATATGATAAAGTAGATCTGATATATGATAAAGTAGATCTGATATATGACTAAGTAGATCTGATATATGACTAAGTAGACGTGATATATGACTAAGTAGATCTGATATATGATAAAGTAGATCTGATATATGACTAAGTCGATCTTATATATGACTAAGTAGATCTGATATATGACTAAGTAGATCTGATATATGACTAAGTAGACGTGATATATGACTAAGTAGATCTGATATATGATAAAGTAGATCTGATATATGACTAAGTCGATCTTATATATGACTAAGTAGATCTGATATATGACTAAGTAGATCTGATATATGACTAAGTAGATCTGATATATGACTAAGTAGACGTGATATATGACTAAGTAGATCTGATATATGACTAAGTAGATCTGATATATGATAAAGTCGATCTGATATATGACTTTTAAAACTTGAATATATAACTTATAAAACTTGAATATATAACTTATAAAACTTGAATATATAACTTTTAAAAGTTGAATATACAACTTTTAAAACTTGTAATTTCACCTTTACAAGTTGTAATTACAACTTTCAAACTTGAATATACAACTTTTAAAAGTTGTTATTACACCTTTACAAGTTGTAATTACAACTTTCAAACTTGAATATACAACTTTTAAAACTTGAATATATAATTTTTAAAACTTGTATATACAACTTTTAAAACATGAATATACAACTTTTAAAACTTGTAATTACACCTTTACAAATTGTAATTACAACTTTTAAACTTGAATATTCAACTTTTTAAAGTTGTTATTACAACTTTCAAACTTGAATATACAACTTTTAAAACTTGAATATATAACTTTTAAAAGTTGAATATACAACTTTAAAAACTTGTAATTTCACCTTTACAAGTTGTAATTACAACTTTAAAACTTGAATATACAGCTTTTTAAAGTTGTAATTACAACTTAAAAAAAAAAATGTTGTCACTGAGCTTGGCCCTTGTAGGCTTTCGTATGTTACAGATATATTATTAACATTTCTGATTTAAATTTGTTTTAACACATGTTACAAAGACAACATAGTCACTCACCGATTCACACTTTATCTCGTTATGTGCATATTATAAAATTTTAAAAGACAAAAGTCGAGTATTTCACTCATTCTATTTCACTCTAATATTGATTCAAATGGGTACCAGGCATCATATCATCTACCTACTTAATTATTGGTATCAGATACCATAAAAACAAATTATTTCATGGTATACCTGCAGAGGAAGGGTCGCATGGTTGAGAAAATGTGTTTGAAAAATGTATTTGGAGATAAATGTTTACACACGCGCCCAATCTGCTGAAAGGGTTAGACTAAGAAGTAGGAAGTGTATGACGTCACAGGGCGGGTTATCCAATAAAGAGAGCACTTGGGTCAAAGATAGACATACAATAGATAATGGGGACTCCCGTGCCTTCCGCGTGGTCATCTTACCGTATTTACATCATTGAGGGATTAATAAGAAGTGCGCTTAAGTTTATTTTTGTTTTCTTGTACATTACTTATTACTTTATATATATTGGAAAATGTATAATTTGGATGTTGGCAGTTAACATCTCTAACACAGGGGTGGAACCTTAAATATGTGTTTTAAAACATATGATAAATCAATATAAATTCAGACTTTGAAATTTAAGCGATATGCTTTGTACATTTTTTGCAGAGATTTGTTTATATTCAAAAGCTTATTTACTGATTAGAAATCGCTTAAATTGCAAAGTTTGAATTTATAAGAAATAGATTTCATAATGTGTTTGTTCACTGGCTTATAAACGGTTTGAAAGTTCAAGTTGACCTGTAGTATAAATTCCGTCGAAAAGCTCCGGCATTTATACCAGTTTAACTTGCACATTTCAAACCGTTTATAAGCCAGTGAACAAACGCATTATGGAATCTTTTTCTTAAATAATTGCATTTTGGAGAAAATTTTATATGAATGTATAAATGAATAAATGAGTATCACTTGATATTAGCATACTTGGTACTAATGTCAAACAAATTACAACTTGAAAGAACTTTTAAATAAACGTCTGAAAAATTATATGTGTGACCCCTGACTGACTGGAATTAGTAATATCAACTTAAAGTTGTAGTGGTTCACTGTTGGTTTAAACATATTTTTATTTCATAAAATGAAATCTGGATTGGCGAACAAGCCATAAGGCTTATTTGAACGCCGCTCCAGTGGTTCATTGTTAACAGGCTTGGTGGATTCATTAGATCTACTCATCTCAACGTGCTATCGGTTTTCGTCTTTTTTCATATATTATTGCAATTTGGTGATAAGTTTCTATTCCGCAACCGTATTGGTCCGAATATCCGGTTTTCAGGTACCCATTTAAACATCTGGATGGACATCGTGAACATCTACAGACCTACAGAACAACGCAAATTTACCTCGACCCATCTCACTTCTTGTTGAGAAAATGGTTATCCTTAAATACAATTTACAAGTTGGTTAATAAAGGATATAGACGTTACTGTGTATCTTAGAATGGAAATTCGTTAACAGTTTAAACTTAATATATATTGTGATCTATATACACGACATATAACTAGTCTGCTTCTCTGATGTTAAGTAACACACTCTGACCCATTCAAAAAACGAGGAGAAATTAAAATTACATAAAAACGTTTGGCAAGTTTAAGTAAATAGGTTGTTTTGTCACTAATTATCGTCATATGGTGAAGATCAACAGCTCAGTGAAGCGTTTAATTTTGTTTTTATTTTTACCAGAGCTTTGGCAAGGAGACGGTTTGGAACCTTGCCTATTCAAACATTCGATTGAGGTTATTCTTAGAGTCATGAGAGTCGTTATGTTATATTACTGTATAAACCGTAAGCAATATACATTTCGTCCTATTTTGGAAACAATAAATAAACATCTACAATAAATATATAATGTGCCGTTTACAATCTAGACTCTTAGTATGTCATTGCCTCAACGCCTTCGACTACTCTATACTGATGACTGAATTGTGACCTTCATCACCCGTACATTGAAATCTACATCTACGTTTTCTTACAGGAGTCACTTAATAAAATAATTAAAGCTCCCAAAAAACACGAATATCTTTTTCCTTCAGGAATTAATTCATCAATGCAAAATACTTTTGGGCTAATAAACAAAGATTACATAGTTAAAAATTGACTTACAAGAATTATTTCATCAATGCAAAAAACAGTTAAGGAAATAAACGAAGATTAACATTCTAAATAATTTGACGCGCAAGTTTCATAATAACTGGAGCAGGCAACTTTAACAAATTGAATTTAAAATTAGGTAAAGGTGAAACGCATTTTGGTAATAGAAATAGATAGTTAGTTAGAAATGTTTATCAAAGACAGACACAAGTTGTATTAATTGTTTCGTTTTAAATTATACATTAGTAGAGTTAATCAAATCATTGTAAAATGTTTTTTTTTATTAGAAGTAACAAATATTACTATGAATAATTAAAATGACACAAGGTATAACATGGAAGGAGTTGAGAACGATTTCTTAGATATACAACTTCTTTATTGCAGAGGGTGAGGATATCCATAGAACTCGTTCTCTTTCATCTAACCAACTTCTAAATGCCATTGAAAGAACTTCAGGGTTATTACAGGAAGTACATCACGACCTTGAGGAAGATGGTCTGATTCTTCACGGTTTATCCAGGGTGAGTCAACGAGTTTGGGGAACTTCCTCTCCACCGGAGCCTGCTGGATCCTGGCACGACTTCAACACCAGCACCAATGTTAGATCACTCAAACATAACTTGCCTTGCTTTTCAAGATAAGAAACCGTGTCAGCTATAAATGTCACGCCACGCCCACAAAAATGCCCGTTATTTGTTGTTTCATTGACGCTACAGTATATACGTATTTAACGCAACAATATATCCGTGTTTAACGTCATATGTACTCTATCTTTATAACCAGGGCAACGCTTTGATGGTTCAAACAGACTTATCTCTAAAATTTTCTTGGAAAGGCATAAAGTATATAATTAATTTTTTTTCGAAAGAAATCGCTCTGTAACAATAACACGAATTCGAAAGAAATCTCTCTCTAATTGTAACATGACTTCGAAGGTTCAAATAGCCATCGAAATACATTTCTCTGCAACAATAGCATGATTTCGAAAGAAATCTATCTGCAACTACACCGTAAGTTCAAAATAATTTATTTCTATAACATTAACATTATTTTGAAATAATATTCTCTGTAACAATTAACATAACTTCGAAAGAAATATATGTACGTCGTAATAACATGACTTAAAAAAGACAACCATCTATCTTTAACAAAATGTTGAATGACATCCCTCTGTAACAAATAACACATATTCTAAAACATCCTCTCCTCAACAAATAACATTACTTTGAAAGACTTCAGAAGACAACTCCTTTAACAATATTTGTTTTCGAAAGACACCCCTCTTTAAAAAATAACATATTTTCGAAAGACACCCCTCTTTAACAAATAACCTATTTTCGAAAGACATCCCTTTTTAACAATTAACATATTTCGAAATAGATCCCATTTTAAATATAAAAAAATAACTTCGAAAGACACCCCTCTTTAATAAATAACACAACTTCGAAACACATCCCCCTTTTAAACAATAACATATTTTCGAAACACATCCCTCTTAAACAAATAATTGAACTTCAAAAGACATCCCTCTTTCACAAATAAAATAACTTCGAAAGACATGTCACTATTAACAAAACTAAATAACTTCGAAAGACATTCCTCTATTACCGTAACTATTAACATATCCTCGAAAGACAGTCATCTTTTAACAAAGAATATATCGAAAGACATCCCTCTTTAACAATTAAAATAACTTCGAAAGACATCGCTCTTTAACAATTAACATAACTTCGAAAGACATCACTCTTTAACAATTAACATAACTTCGAAAGACATAACATTTAACAATTAACATAACTTCGAAAGCCTATCTGTAACTATACCATGACATAACTAGACCATCTCCTTTCCACGTACAAAACAGACACACGCCTTTGTTAGCTTACAGCATATGTTATTTTCTGTTTGTATATAATGATGTTCTATGTTTTTCTCTCGCTGATAGTGTTAAAGATAATTATCTTGTAGCATTCTCGACTTTAGCTGATTTATGCTTATTTATGTTTTGTCATAAAAGAGAAAATAAATCCAGCACCATATTTCTTTTCACAGGGTACATGTATAGATAGCAATCATAATAGGTTCGACAAATTGTTTTACGAGAATGGCTCGTGTATTATTGCTTCCTCATCAAGTTCGGCTTCCATCAACTATTTTTTTTATTTTCCTGAAGAGGTGGAAAGTGGAATTCAAGTTCATTAACTTCAAGATTTATATATAAGGATGGACAAATTAAAACACTATTTTGTTTGATGATGATGAACCAGCATACAGCACAAAAAAATTGACTTTGTCTACATTTCAATGTATTATAATACATAAAACGTATACCATCCTTAGACGGGGAAAACACATTAGGTTCATATATCAATAACCAAAGAGCAATCATAAAGAATCAAAACGTATTTCAAGCTTTGCTTTTAATCAAATCAAACATTCCAATGTGACATGTTTCGTGTTTTTCTGTCACAATAAACACATTATTGAAGTCACCATTGCCCGTGTCTATCAAGACTTGGCACATACATTGTATATCCATATGCGTATCTTCATATGATTGTAAGCATGACTATTTATACTTTATAGTTTTCAATACATTAATACCACCACGCATGTTCTACCATTCTATCAACGTCCCAATGCAAGGCATAACTCTGGCTAGTCTCCATTACTGGCTGATTTAGGCCTTGCAGTATTTCCTAAAGATATCTGTGCTAAGAAATCGGGGTCCACTATGCATTTCAAGTGCAGCGATCCATTATCTGGGCACGGAGGGAAATACTGCAAGGCTTAAATGAGCCAGTAATGGAGACTGGCCAGACGTATGCCTTGCATTTGGAAGTTGCCATTCTATAGGAAATATTGTTACATCCACGTTACAATGGAGATGCACAGCGTTGTTATGAAACTATAACCATCTCTTCTAATGACAGATATGGGTCTGAATATACCTATTCACGAAATGAAAGTGTCTCAGCTCTTAGAACAATCAACACGAATTTCTTTTAGAGAATGTTTGAAATTCATGCTTTGCATACAAGACAACATATATCACTCCTGTTCGTTACATAGATAATCTGAGAAAGTATGGTATGCTGTGATCACGAGGAACGACATAAAGCGACATAAAGCGCCTAGTAGGAGCATGAATTGTATCTAAAGCATTAAGAGTGTAATGAAAATGGCATGACACCTGTCCTCACATGAGCGAGGTCAATCAAGGGCGATGTTGAGCAGTAGATACGTTTAACGCAAAGCGCTAGACAATATGTTTATATTCTTTATGGTATATAAACCATATAATTACAGTATGCAGAATGTCGTTACACTAACAAAGCAACTCGACCTCATCACATCTATTATCGATGCACCAAATAGTCGTGTAATAGTTTAACTGAAATGACCACAATCACCGCTAAACAAAGCGCTGAATTGCCTACTTCCTCCTGTTAACGATGCCAAACAAATGTCAAAAGTAAAGCATCCGATGTTTATATCGCACTGTCATTGACACCATTGATTTCAGGTTATTTTGAGAACATTTTGTTCACCTCGTCATACAGCATGGGAAATCTGGACTTGACTTCCATCAAATATCTAAAGCCCCAGTCACACTTACGTTATTATAAACGTAGTGATGTAAAACGTAGCTTAAACGAGTGTACATGGCTAGGAAAAGCCATTGGAATCAGTTTTGTCATTTGAAATAATAAAATGTGTTCACAATAAAATGGCCGCCATGCAATTTTTGCTTTATACGCAACACCGTTATTACTACTACTGATAATTGCTTTGTGTACTAAGATGTTATACATAAATTTTGCAAAAAAACGTGCTACTGCCCCTTTAACGTAGATAACTGTTTAAGCCTAGTAACCCGTTGTTGTCCTTCGTTATCCGTATTCAAAACGTAGACATAGACGTGAGAAAAACGTAGTTTGTGATTTAACTTTTGAACATGTTCAAAGTTTAGCTTTTTTAACTACGTTTTCAGAAACGTAGTTGAATGTACTTGAAATTTGAACTTAGTTCATTGTAGTTAAACCTAGTTAAGAATGTACTTAAACGTATTCCAGCTTGTCCCCGAATAACTACACCTTACTAGGTATTATAGTATTTAATTCCGCTTAACTACGTTTAAATACATTCTAGTACGTCGTACTACGTTTGACTACGTTATACTACAGAAAACGACACTAGTATCATTTAAGTTGAAGAACGTTTCAGAACAAAAGACTTAGTGTTAGTACGAATGTTCCACGTTATCAACACATTTAAATTACGTTTTGGTAGATTTGTTATTGACGCATTATCGTTAAAGTAAGTTCAAATACGTCTAACTACTCTTACGTAAGTATAATTACGCTGAACTACGATAAACCACGCCTAACTAGGTACACGTAGTGAACCATGTTGTAATGAAACGTTAACATAGTTGCGAAAAATGCACAAAGTTCAATCACGTTAGAGTTTCTGTGGCTACGTTCAATGAACTAGGTTAAACTACGTAAATTAACGTAAGTGTGAACCCCCCATGAAACGGGCGACTTGACTTCCATCTATTCCAAGTATCTAATGGTTATTTAGGGATATCAGGGATGACCATTTCTTTATTCTGAGAGCGCGACGTTTCGCTGTGTCGTTGTCCAGCAATAGCCCCATCCACTTGAAGAAGGGAAAATTTTTTTAAGAAGTTGTTATCCATATGATTTGTCTTATAATTTTACACCAACTTCTAAATGCCTTTGAAGAATTTAAAGCATATGTTCTTAGTTCGTGGCAAGGTTTGGCTTTTGTAACTCCTATTGTTCAACTCTTGTAAATAGTTATATGCCTTCCATCTATTGTCATATATTGAGAAAGAATTAATTATTCAGTTATTATTCAAGAATATTTTATATTTTATATGTAACAAGTGAAACTGAGAGAATTGTTTACAGATAATCGGGAAAGATAGTGTATAAGCTATGCTATTTCAGCATGGATTAGATGTAATTAATTAAATACCTTTTTAAATATGTATATCATTTACGAGATGCATATAAACATATACAAGAACTAGAATGTATCTATATGCCACGTGTGCATTTATATTGAGATTTCAACCTACCTAGTGCGTAAGTTCTTCAACAACAGCCTTGACCCATCTCTTTAGTTGTTCATAAAATAACTAATCGATTTGGCAAACTAAAGTATCTAATTTAAAATAAGAACCAGCGCTAGAATAAGAAAATAATAATAAGTATCATGTGACACGTATCCACTGGACTTAACCATATTCAATCTAATAAAGCCAATGGCGGGAGTTATATCAGGTGATTTAATTAACCTTACTGCACATAGAACAGTTCTCCCCGGCAGGCAGTGTTGTCGAACCCCCGACAGAATGACTATAGATAGAGTCAAGTCTAGCAGTCTTGTTTACATTATGATGATGCCATTCTTGATTGCGATTGCTCAAGGCAGTTCTCTATTATTATCCCCGTAACCAAAGATGCCAAAGTTGCTAGACGGCCATCTCAATAAAACCTCCACTGGGTACCCACTTGTACTGCTGGGTGGACAGAGGCACTTTGAATACATTGACCGTCCAGCGTGACATGACAAGCCCTCACGTTTCACGTAGAATCAGTAAAGTCTGAGAGAACGAAGCCATGAAGTGAATCACCCACTCAGCGATAAAGCACACCTATCGAGCACAATACTTACAACAAGTAAAGCCGGGCCATGTTCAAATAGTTAAACCAGGGCCATCTTCAAGAGGGGTTTCAAAGTAATCACTCAATGAACGATTACTTTTAAACCTCTCTTGAACGAGATTGCTCAATGTAGCGCTACGTAGCATGGCGAGGAAACTTCGAGGAATGTGCACCGTGTCGTTCAAGAGAGAATGAGCGCTACTTGAGCGCTACATTGAGCGATCAATGAGCGATTGTAAGAGATCCGCTGTTATGGAACGGAGTCCAGGTAAAGCTTGCTCCTAGATTGTTAAAGCTCTCTATTAAAGCTCCGTTTACATCATGTCACTAATGTAACTATCAAGACTGTAACTTTGAATAGCCGTACCCAAGTTTAACTTTAAGGACACGCCAACACACATAACACATTCTTGTAGTCTCAAAGCACACAAGTGTTTGCCACTAACATGGCAATGTCCCCCGCCGGTGACATTGAGTTAGTAAGACACATCATTGGAGCTACTTGGGTTCATGATATATCGTGTTAATATATCGTGTGTGTGGAGCACAGTAGTGTAGTGGTTAGCATGCTTGCCGTGGAGCACAGTGGTGTAGTGGTTGCCTCTCACGCCATCGGCCCGGGTTCGAATCCCGGTGGAGACACCAAACATTTGTGACCTGGGTCTTATACTGTGTTGTGCCCCTGGGCAAGGCACTTCATCCACATTGCACTCAGTCCACCCAGCTGTTTAAATGGGTACCTGAACACGGGAGGTACGGACCTAAATAGCGCGGAGCGCTTAGTAGCGGCACCGAAAGTACAATTCCTTCAGGGTAATAATTGTACCGCCATTGAGCAGTGCTTGCATATAAAAGGTATATTATTATTAATAATAGTTCTAAAAGTGGTCAAAGTGTTGTGGTGACCTTGAAAATAAGGTCAAGGTCACCAAATCGAGTGGCGTCTGCGTCATCCTCAAATGTAGACTGACACCCAATTTGAAAACATTTGGTTCAACTGGTAAAGATATATATCGCGTTAACAAGAGTTAGAAAAGTGCTCAAAGTGTTGCGGTGACCTTGAAAATAAGGTCAAGGTCACCAAAATAAACTGGTGTCTGTGTCTTTCCCCAATGTAGGCTGACAACTAATTTGAAGACTTTGGATGAAATGTTTCATGAGATATCGCCTTAACAAGAGTTCAAAGAGTGGTCAAAGTGTCGTGGTGACCTTGAAAATAAGGCCAAGGTCACCAAAAGTGACTGGTGTCTGCGTCTTCCCACATTGTAGGCAGAAACCAAATTTGAAGACTTTGGATGCAATGCTTCATGAGATATCGCGTAAACAAGAGTTCAAAAAGTGGTCAAAGTGTTGTGGTGACCTTGAAAATAAGGCCAAGGTCACCAAAAGTGATTGGTGTCTGCGTCTTCCCACAATGTAGGCAGAAACCAAATTTGAAGACTTTGGATGCAATGCTTCATGAGATATCGCGTAAACAAGAGTTCAAAAAGTGGTCAAAGTGTCGTGGTGACCTTGAAAATAAGGCCAAGGTCACCAAAAGTGACTGGTGTCTGCGTCTTCCCACAATGTAGGCAGAAACCAAATTTGAAGACTTTGGATGCAATGCTTCATGAGATATCGCGTAAACAAGAGTTCAAAAAGTGGTCAAAGTGTCGTGGTGACCTTGAAAATAAGACCAAGGTCACCAAAATTGACTGGTGTCTGCGTCTTCCCATAATGTAGGCAGACATGAAATTTGAAGACTTTGGATGCAATGCTTCATAAGATATCGCGTAAACAAGAATTGTGACGTACGGACGTACGGACGGACGGACGCCGCTGAATACATAGTCCCCCGTTCCGCGTTGCGGCGGGGGACAAATATCCACACACAGTGTAAGCTTGCTGGCCTTTCACGACAAAGGCCTGGGTTCGAATCCCGGTGACGACACCAACAATTTGTGACCTGGGTCTCTCACTGTGTTGTGTCCCGGGGCAAGGTACTTCATCCACATTGCACTCAGTCCATCCACTGTTGGGTACCTGAACAGACAGACATTTTACCTGAACCTGAACAAGGGAATACGGCCGCGCGGAACCGAATCTAGACGTTAGAATTATCATAACTAAATATTATCTGATGTGTTGCATTTAGAGGAAATACGGCAGAGAAAGACAAGTGGATCATAGATCAGATACATTTAGTAAGATGACTTTATTTCTCTGGAATGTATTTGGTTTCACTATGTAATGTTGGCATAATTAGTAAAGAGGGTCACTTTGAACTAGGTACAGGTGATTTGCTGATGTTGATTTTCATGTAATTCTTTAAGGACCGAAAATGCTTAATAATAAACATGTTCACGACAATTCAATATTTATAATATTATGGAACCCATATAAAGGTCAAGCTATGCTACATTATACTGTAAGTGTTATAATTTACAATTTTACATGATCAAATCATGATTTCAGAAAGATATTTGTTTTTGTTGAAACAGGAGCATGCTAATGCCTTTATTCCTTGAAAAGGAGCCGAATATAGATTTCAATGGTGTTGTCCCCGTGGCCAGTATTGGTGATAACATAATAGCCATGTCTTCAGTTATAAATCCCGACATGACAAGGAATCTGTACAAGTTATTGAACTCAACAATTAAGCAGACAAAAACGGCTACATATTCCAAGTGCGGACAGTTGGATTTGGACAATGATTTAATGTCCTAAAATTGTTATAAACCCATATAAAGAATGACGTGAATTATACTACCTGTGTTTGAACTATCCATACTCTATGGGAAAATATGTATGTTCGTAAAAATGTCATTATCATTTGGTAAGTTTTTTATTTTTTATTTTGTGATGTATTTTTTTTATAAATATAAATATTTATTGACCATAGACATAGTCTTGTGCCAATATAACAGACTTTGGATTTGTATAACTAAGACACTAAGTAAATCATTATTAAATGATGAAGATGGCAGTGATAGTAGTGATGAAAGTGATCATTTCCCCTATTCTCGAAACCTTCGTAGAGCTGAGAATTCGTATCCTTATACGACAATTCTGACGACAAATTACAATAAATTTGTAACGATGATGATGATGATGATGATGATGACAAACTGAGGCCAGACAAAATCAATAACTTGGTTGAGGGGTTTTTGGACGGCAAAACATGTCTAAAAGCAGAAGGGGAAAAAGGAAGAAAATTGAATATTGTTCAGGTAAGCACAACATGAACAGAATTGAAGAACAAAATGTTTCACTTATATTTAATTTGTCGGTTAAACCTGGCATTCTTTTGGTATCGGTAACGGCAATTTAGCAACATTTTAATTTGGAAAAACACATCCCCAAATATCATGGTAAGAGAATATGTATGTATATCTATTAAATAAAGCTTTTTCGCCTTATTAATATTAAATATTCTGATAATAAGGTTGATGGTCGGATTTCATAGCAATTTGTTTTATCCTTGACACAGCGTTTTACTTATTGTTAGATATATGAGGCAAGGGAGACAACCATCTAAGAAACCCAGATTCTCAAGCTCACGTTGCGGTCAGACATCGATATTCTAATGACACTCTATGGAACGTGCTTGTCTGACTTGCATACATCATCACGGCCGATTTAATCAAACTGTCCTGAAATACAACCTCTATGTTTCACTTTCCTAATACACAACCCAACATTCATGTGACCTACAACAACAGATTTAACTTACTTCTCTATAACCCACATTTCCACTGGAAGGGAACTTGCTTACAGTGAGAGTGGAGAAGTTGTGATTATTGGACGGGAAATTGTGATATGTAACAGAGTATTTGTCATTTGTCACATGTAGTCTTTGTCATTTGTCACATGTAGTCTTTGCCATTTGTCACATGTAGTCTTTGTCATTTGTCACATATAGTCTTTGTGATTTTATCATCGACATGTCTGGGGCGAGTAATGGCTTGCTGACTTACACACTCAATATAATATCAGAACTGAAGTGACAATGGTTCAACAGATATCCATCAGTGACAATTGTTCAACAGATATCCATCAGTGACAATTGTTCAACAGATATCCATCAGTGACAATTGTTCAACAGATATCCATCAGTGACAATTGTTCAACAGATATCCATCAGTGACAATTGTTCAACAGATATCCATCAGTGACAATTGTTCAACAGATATCCATCAGTGACAATTGTTCAACAGATATCCATCAGTGACAATTGTTCAACAGATATCCATCAGTGACAATTGTTCAACAGATATCCATCAGTGACAATGGTTCAACAGATATCCATCAGTGACAATGGTTCAACAGATATCCATCAGTGACAATTGTTCAACAGATATCCATCAGTGACAATTGTTCAACAGATATCCATCAGTGACAATTGTTCAACAGATATCCATCAGTGACAATTGTTCAACAGATATCCATCAGTGACAATTGTTCAACAGATATCCATCAGTGACAATTGTTCAACAGATATCCATCAGTGACAATGGTTCAACAGATATCCATCAGTGACAATGGTTCAACAGATATCCATCAGTGACAATGGTTCAACAGATATCCATCAGTGACAACTAAATTCATGATATCAAAAACAAACTATAAAAATGGTGTTAAGCAAGAAGTTACCACAGAGTTATATTTCCCTAAATAATATGTTTTAAATTTGAAATTAATGAGTGCAAATAGAAATGTGTAAATAATACACATTATTATTAAAATTATTTAATCATTAAAAATGTTCCGATAAGGGTTAACCGTCTATATAAACGTAGGTCGTTTTAACAGCATAATAAACGTACATATAGCCTGAAATTGTCTGATGCCATAATTTTGTTTATTACAAATTGGTGTAAAGGGGGAAATATTATTGTTACAGATACTCAAAAATCACAAAATTGATGTTATTTGACTTGGTTCGTCCAATCAGATTCAGATGTTCGCCTGACCGTATCTGTTGTCAAGTGAAATATGTGCTGCCCCCCGATGCTTTTACATTCAAACTGTAAGAAGAACCGACTGTTACCGAAAACTACAATTTTGATGATAGTAGACTTAGCATATTGACGATATGAAGGTAAAAGTAGTGATTTCTGATCGAAAACCGGACAATGACCAGCGTATGGCGCGCGTCATTTTGGAATCTTATTTATAACAGACAAAAAGACGAATTTGAGTTGATAATGTTTAATAGGTCACATAACTACTGTGTATGTAATTGGGACGTGCAGTTTCGGTTTCTGCACATGCATAATGGTGTTACTAAATTTTAATTGGAAACTAGTAATTATGATATATTTGGCGATTGGGGATAAATATGCAAGCTGAATGAATTTATTTGTATTGTAAACAGCACATGTGGTGAGTTGGAAAGCATTAAAGCCAAATAGAATTTTATGAAACACAATGGATGCACCTTTAAAAGCATTTAAATCGACTTTCTCCGACAGGAGTATTTCTTTTACACTGTTGAAAATGTGGAGACGTTTCTTTTGAAACTCGGTTGAGTGTTCATCATTGTGACTGCACTTTAAAAAACATTACTTTTCTATTGTGCTATGTTATTAGTAACACTGATACACTAATATTGTTGATGAAGTCGACTAAATTACAATTGGGATATAGTTGTAGCTATGTCTTACATTTACCTGTTGTCAAAGAGTATTCAAAATGTTTAAGGCCGGTTCACACTGTGCCGAATTTGACAAAAGATGGAAACACGAATTTGAAAATGTCCAAATTCGCAAAGGATCGTAAGCAATCGGGCCATTCGTAAACGCATCTTAAGCATTCGTTTGGTCATCGGCGGAATTCTTCTCTGTTCGTCAGCAACATCGGGAGAGCGAGCAAAATATTTGACATGTTAGTTTCGTGGTACATTCGTGTCCTCATCGTGCCCTTCGTACGTCTATCGAGATGACATCGTATGATTCGTATCATCATCGTATTTGCCTTCGCCTGTCCATCGGGACCATAGGGCATATTTCACAAGCGAAGGCCATACGAATGTAACACGAAGATGACCGAAGTCATAAGAAGACAACGCGACTGCGATCATACCTTGCAAGAATGCACACGGTGAGTATACCATGTCGTATTGACTAGGTTACGAGGGCATTTACTACATCAAAAGGTTTATGTCAATATGAGACATGTAATTATATATATATATATATTACATATTATAACATTATAACCTGTGTAATATATGTGACAATACCTCTATATATCACAATGAGTATGAAATATATAGTACCTTATATTTACCACTTAGGTATACATGCATCTGGAAAATGTATCTGTACTATAAAAAAACTCATTACGTACATGTATATAAGCATGCATTATATTAAAGGCGCTGTAGCACGTTTTTTCGCTCAAATAGGTCGATGAAATGTATTTGAAAAATAATGTCAACAATAGTAAAACACCCTTCTCTTTTCGGAAAAACAAGTTACAAATGAGTGTTCATGGTTCCGTAAAGCCATGGGAATCGTTTTAGTCATTCGAAATAATAAAATGTGTTCACAATAAAATGGCCGCCATGCAATTTTTGCTTTATACGCAACGCCGTTATTACCAATTGGTTTTTTTAATAATACGTTTTACCCTTTAAAGTAAATATAAATGACATAAACTATCATTATCAATGAGAAATTTGAAAAAATAAAACTTGTAAAAAAACGTGCTACAGCGCCTTTAAACATGGAATGTATTCATATAGCCTAAGGTATCGTATATAAATACATGTATGTGTGTGTAAATAATATAATCTTACTTAAGTTCCATCGTGATAGAATCGTAATGCTAAACGATGGTTATACGCAGGTAATCACGAGGATTGAAGATAGTCGCGTTGCCTTCTTGTGACAATCGAGGAGCAAAGTGTTTAATATTTTGGCGATAGTACCGATGGACAGACGATGGCAGAACGATAATGAAAAGAAGTAACAAGATTGCATCTCGATGGTCGTGCGAAGGGAAAGATTGAGACACGGGCTGACCACGAAAATGAAGATTCGCACGCGGGTTCGGAAGTTTTTTAACACACAAAGATTTTCGAACATCCGCCGATGGTGCAACCGAAGGCGGAACAGTGAATTGAAAGGGTCACGTGATTTCCTGCTGTCATGACAACTCACGCTAGACTGGTTTCAGTAATTGTATTGACTATATGTTTGCGCCATTGCTCGGTAGTCATCCTAATTATATAATTAACTCATAAGCTTATTCAGAGTGGTAATGGGGTAATGGGGATTCAGGGGTTCGAAATTTTGTATTTTTCTTTTTTAAATTAGAGAAAAACATTTTTAAGTTTTTAAAAAAAAATGTTGTATGTAACTTTGATATGTAGCACCTTGCACCAACTTCCATATAATATAACATGGTTTAAAATGCTTCTCCACGGTGTATAAAGGAGAAATCAGAGTTAAAAGTTAAAAGTGCGGTTAACTCATTTCGGCAATCTCTTGTTTTCATAGCAGTAATCAGATTTATGCTTTCTCTGCCATACTAAAACAAAGTCTATATTACGCTGTTCCAGTACTTCCTAACATTTGAAATTAAGCTTTCCCGGGTCGACACCGAGAGGCCAACCGTCACAGCAACAGAGTTATATAATGTGGATGTCACGTGATGCTTGTATCACCAAACTCATCTTCGCATTCTCATCGCATACTCGTCGAACTCTTCATACGACGTCGTGTTGCTATCATGCTGTCATCGTGTTGTATTCGTACAGACTTTATAACGTTAAACCAATGCGACGATCAACCCGACATTCGCATTGCATTCGCATTGTAGTTGTGTGTTACGTCGTATTACATCGTGTTACATCGTATTGCCTTCTGACTGCATCGTACCTGCTCCTGATGTTGATTAGTTTTTCACCAAAATCGAAACCAAATTCGTGCGAAATGAGAATTTTCTAATTCGTGTTAGCATCTTTTGTCATATTCGGGACTGTGTGACCCGGCCTTTAAGATAACATCGTACGTTGAGGTAGAAAGGTATAGGCTTAAAGACCACAAACAAAACTATATTTACTACTTCGTCATTTATCAGTGCATAAACCCTGTACAGTAACACAAAGACTCTGTGACAGATGACAGAAGACTGTTACTTACCACAAATACCCGTGACTTCATTCAAGTGTCGTAAACATGAAATTTATGGACCAATAAATAATAGACTAACAACTATTTTCTAAAATCGTGAACATTTATATTTTAAGAGCCAATGGCTTTGTGGCTCATCGGGCTTAAATTAATAAATCAAATAAAGTTGAAGGTTTAAAATCTCAAGGGCAAGTCGACAGTGAGTTGACAAATCTACAATTTATAATCGAAATCGGCCAAGTTGACTGCATACAACAGTTCAGTTTATAAGAAGTTCGTTCTTGTTAAGTAAAAAAGAAATAAGCCGTGGTAATTAAAAGAAAATACAAGTTATAATGTCCAATGGCCAAGGAGTCGGTAGACAAGATAGCATCTTTGGGGATTTCGTTCCGGAGAAGACGATGAAAACAAGTTCTTATGTTGTGGCCCGTCTTGCTCTTTTTGGGGCCACAAACTCACAAAATATACAATACTTCCTGGTCAATGAGTAACAGTATTTACACAAGACTTCAGTTTTCTAGAGCCAGTGGTTCTTGAGAAGATGAATAAGTTTACAGATAGACGAATAAGCTGTTGAGAAGGCATCCTCCCCTGGCATATTGGCGATCGGAACACACATTTCTAGCAAAACACATTTTCTTCAACCCTCTACCTTCATGAACCCTGGTGGCAAAAATGTTCTCTCAATCTAATTAACTACATCAACATATGCCTGATATCTCAAATAATCTAATTAACGCTCATGGGAAGATATCCATAGTGATTAATCACAGACTTCGCTTGTAGAAGTTTTTGGTTATCATAAGAAAAATATATGTTTTTTAAAGTTAGACCCTGGTTGTTTACAGAAACCTGTGTGCATTTATAATTTGATGCACTAAAGCCACATTTAAGTATATTGATGTTGTGGTTAATAAACATCAACCTCTTTGAGTCGTAAGGCGGCTTACGTGGATTCAAAACTGTAAAAAAACCTTTCATTCGACTTTTTAGCTCATCACTCTTCACGACTGAAAGGCCCGATGCCCATCACTAAACTTTCAGCTTTTTTGACTCCCCCAGAACTAATGAATCCACTGAATAGCACTTGAGTTAATCCATTTCGTATTTAAATACGGACGGACGTTGCTGAATACTATATACACAACCATGTTTGGTGTAAATTGCGCGGCAGGGGATAACAAACTTTGTACATTTGTTGTATATCAAACATTCTAGTCATAACTGTTTAGCTCCGTAACCTCTGATGAATATGATGAGATGGGAAGTAAAAACTTGTTACTGCAACTATAGTAAATAAGACAACACAAGAGTTTGATGGTATGTATTTATAAGTAACAATAGAATGAGAGATGGAACAAAAATGTGAGTTGACAAATAATGAATAAATGATAAGTCATGTTCAAAATGTATACTAATCTACCGAATTCATACATTTTTTCAATACTTCTCTTTTCAGATGACTTGAATTGATTGTATTTGATGGTTAATCAATATGAAATTTGAATATACTCATTCACACATCTCTCCTTTTCGTTGTTAACTGAAACGTCAAATAAAGAGATTATTACTCAAGCAAATTTGTCATGTGACTTTTATGAAATGAGTGTGAATTCTTTCATACTTAGGCGAAAGCAAAGTTTATACACAATTGTGCCCAAGTTTCATTATGTCAAATGGCACATTGTGGAGCGTAATAATTTCATTTTTACTTTTTTTAAAATTAAAAATAGAGCCATGGGCTCTGTAGCTCATCAGGATTTCATTGATTTATTATCTAAGGTTGAAAATCTAAGTTATCTCAAGTAAGAAATCTACAATTTAGTATCCCCATTGGCCAAGGAGTCTGCACACAACTTTTCAGCTCTCTAGACCTTTTAGAACTGGAGAAGATGAAAATAGGTTTTTAAGGATGTGACCCCTGTGACCCCATTTGGAGTCACGGGGTCACGAAATCTACAATTTAGAATCCCCATTAGAGTATGCACACACAATTTCAGCTCCCTAGACAACGTGGTTCTGGAGAAGAAGACAAAAATGCAAAAAGTTTACATACGGACGGACGGACGCTGGACACCATGCCATGACATAAGCCCAACGGGCCTTTCATGCCAGATGAGTTAAAAATGCGACAACCCAGTAAGTGATGTCACTATCAACTGTTTTAAGATGCCACTTGACAAAATACGAGACCATATCATTACAGTAGTTATCAGAAGTAAAGCAAGTCTCCCATTCATATACTCAAGAACTTTCAGCCATCGATCATCTATCAAGCATCTATAGAAGCACTGGGGAACCATTGCATCTTCCTAACAGATGTCATGGAATCGTAATTCTGGAAGAATTTCATATCCTGCTTATATGTGATTGCTGATTTAACACTGATCCACTGTTGATTCACATGTCACTAGGTCATATTTATCTTTAGTAACTTTACAAGTGTGATGACATTAAAGAAAGATGTTTTGATTTGAGTTTGCGTTGTGGTTATGATTTCCCTACTGCCGCTGTATCTATAACTGTCTTTCCTCCAGTTGCCAGTTGCCAGTTGCCAGTCTGGTGTCCAGACTGGTTTACATCTGTTAGTTGTCATTAGTTCCAGGTAGAACCAGTTGCACAACTGTCCAGTAAACTCATCAGGACTGTGGGATGTTTGGTATGAACCAAGAGTTAATACTTGGGAGGAAGCTGGAAGGTCTGAAAAGGTTTTTGAAGGAATGCTTGCTTTTGTGAATCATCAGCTGTCGTGCCAGATAAGAGTAAAACATAGTTTGTAAGCTACCAAGGACTCTAGTCTCTGTATCAGAGGATGTTTTGAGAACCCTTGTCTAGCTGTTTGTTACACCTCCATAAAACACATCTCCATTCACTTTGTTTGACACTCCAGGAAGACAGGTAAGCAATTCCTTGAGGAAGCATCTCTTATATATTGCAGGGAACATTCAGCAGTCTTTGCACACCTTTATACAGAGTAAGAGACCCTATGCGTCAGCTTGTTTAGGTCCCGTGTCAGACAGTGTTTTCCATGCTGTACACAGCCATAATGTCACTGATTATCGTCTTTATTGTTTCCAGGGTAATGTCCTCTGCAAAAACCTGGAACACAACATAAACATGTTAATTTTCCAATGTATGACATTTCTTTTGCATTTCAAGAAAAATGCCAAAAAATTAAGACACATCAAATCCTTCAATGATATGTAATTGTAATCCTCAGGCAGAGCTACAGATAAGCTGCGTATTTGCGTAAATTACGCATTAACTTTAGTAAAAACCCAATTCCTCTAAGTTCTATTGCGTACAAGTACGCTTACATTTTTGTAAATACTCAATTAAGCTGATGTCTAATGAGTACACAAAGTAATGTCAAAGATTGACATGCGTACCATGGTAATCGGTTTCAGTAACAATTACATTATTCAACTTGGAAGTCTTTGGAATCATCTATCATATTACAGTATAGATCGAATATTATTATATACTATGAATAACAGATAAATCAGCATTTAAAGATGTTCAACAAACCTTGTTTCTGAACACTCCCAGTTGGCAGAAGTGCATTGTCATGTAGCTTCTGTGGCTATTTTCAGTAACAGTGTCATACATGTGCATTGGAATTTTAAATGTATCTATAGGAATAGGGTCATTATTTATTTAATTGTAACTTATGGAAAAAGACTTTGTTTTATGATACAAAAACATATTTGTCTGCAATATATTTACAGTAAAAATGGTATTTCAGTAGTACTCAGTCAAGCTTTGGAGTTATCTCACTTTGGACAAAATTGTGACCATATCTTAGTTTTCTAAACATACTATTAAAAACAATATAGTATGGTTAACTACCTTTTTTTCTTTCGTTATAAGGATATGTAAATTCTATGGTCATTTAAATTTTGGGGTCAATGTAATGGGTTTTGAATTTAGAGAAATTGTCTGCATATATGTGTACTTTTTGTTTTATATCTTATTAATCAATGTGGATAAGCCTCTTATTTTATTGAAACTGTCTTCATAATTTATACTCCTTTAAATTGAGATAAACATAAACAAATATTGCATATTTTGAAATTTTATAATTTTGTAAGACAGAGACGAATAGTATTGCTTGCTGCGCCATCTAGTAGAATTATTTCAATGGTGAGGTACCTTTTGTACATTTTATTTGTAAGAGTCAGTATTCACTCTGTCTAATGACCAATTTATATGAATCTTTAATGCATTTTATCTAGTGTGTGAAACCTACTTTATGTTTGGTCATTTCGACAATGAATGCAAACCAATTGATTTCATTGAGCTGAGTACAATTTATTTGGTTACTCAAAAGAAATCTTGGATACTCAATTAAGGTGGACACAAGCGCGTACATTACTCAATCAACCAAAAACTTATCTGTAGCTCTGATCAGGGTGCATAAACATACTTGTGATGAGGCAATCTTACCATGACACAGATAATGAATGACTAACCTGTCCTCAAATCAACCTTTTTTTAACCTGTACCATCAAGAATAAGAAAAGGATCATTAAGCGTCTAATAGCATGGTGTGATGACATAACGAACCCTTTCCTTTTAAACAGAGGAGGAGCCATCCATTCTCCTCATTTAAGTCTTCTATCATTTTAAACATAAACATAAAAGCTGACACCAACACCTACGGCTACTCCTTTCGATTACCGAAATAAATTCAAGTTTATCCAAACATTTGGTACATGTGCGATGTAAATGGAGTGGCTCCAAACACTGTTCTCGATGTGCGGAACATGTTTCCATGCTGTGCGGCTTGCACCACCCATTTCACAGGAATATATTCAACACGACAAGAACAGTGTTCGTGTGACAACCCTTTCACTTAGTGCATGTGCCGGATGTTCGGTCCAAACTTTGGTCATCGAAAGGAACAGGCCTCTAGTGCCTCCCTTAAGAAATGCAGGAAACAAATTTATTGGACATACCATCCACCAGGGTGTGTCTGCGTACTTGTGGTGAGGCACCTCCACCCCGTGACACAGAAGAGCCAAGTACAACACGGCCACCGCCAGATGCTGCGGCTTGTACTCTAGACACATGTTGCTGTGGTAACAGTCTCGCAGCAAAGACCAGGCGGTGCGTCCTATTGGTAGATTTTCCCAGCGGTAAGGTTCAAACCAGTCCTGCATGTACTTCAGGTTATGAAGCATGTACTGAAATGGATATCAGCTGGATGATAACAGACTTATAAAGCATCAAATAAGCATGAAAAATATAATTGTGTCATAATCATATAGATACAGATACAGATACCAGGTACATCAAACTTGTATTTATATAAATAGATGGCAGGGAGTGTAAAGATATGACAAATGAAAGGATAAGGAGCACATTTTTAGTCAGACACAGCAAAACGTAAGCTCAATGAATTCTATTCAGTTGCAACAGTTCCTTTAACTGGTTCGAACCCTGGACATTCAACGTCACCCTACATGCGCTATATGTGAACTTTCATATATTAACAATATTAACCAAAAAGAGGCAGAGCTCGTCCACAGGGTTGCTTGAGGATCGTAGCAGATCATATTGATTCACTAAGGATACTGATGGCTGCGCTAACGTGTATACATTAGTAAATTAAAAAAGAAAGGGGTGTCCACGAAATGCAAGAAAACCAGAGGGTGACATCTTCAAGGAACATGTTTTAATGTAATGTTTTGTCAACCGTGAGGGTGGTTTCATGCATTGTTTCGTCACCCGTGAGGGCAGTGAAACATTTAATTAAAACGTGTTCCTTGAAGATGTCGTCCTCTTGTTGTTCTTACATTTTTTGGATAGGTCCCCTATCTTCTTTACATATTAAGGTACTTCAACTGTTGATAAATCATCCATCGGTAACTCTTGTAAAACTGAATTCACCTTGTGCGGATGTGTAAAGATGACTTTAAAACGTAACGTGCGTAATATGAACAGCTCACAGGTGGCGACCGATTCCCTCAACGACCAGAAAGTGTCACCGATTTCAAGAGGAGCTCGGCTCTTGTGTAGGGTTCTGGAGGAAAGCACAATGTGTAGTATAATTAGTTAACATTTATTTTGGTAAAAGAAAGAGAAATACATGATATACATTGGAAAATATTGAAAAGAAATCTAAGACAACTTGGATGATTTTATATTTCATCTGTTAACTGATGGGTGAAACTCAAACAGATACAAGTTTTTAACGGTTAGAATACTGAAAATATGGTTCAAGTTAAAAGTATGTTAGAGAATATGTGACCCAGATTTATTTGGTTTCTGTGTGTAGCAAACAATGTTAATCTTATGAGATTATCAGTCTACGACTTAACCGGACACCTCCCTTGGGAGATGGACAGATTATCAGGGAAAGTATGTAGGGCACTGCAAGGTCCTCAAATGTGTTTCTCCCTGACTTCACTCTTCACCAAAACAAGGAAGTCTCCTGATCAAGTGCTTCTGTAACTTTATCCACTGGAGAGACCTGTTCTAAGTGGGTTGGGTGTACTGCTACAGTGAACTCTCATAGATCATGGCTTGCTGGTTAATTGTCAAACGTTTCACAAAATGAATAGCAACACGGTGAAGCTGTTTGTTGTTTTCAAAAGATTTAAGAGAGACAATAAAAAAGTAGAGCATTTGGCTCTGTAGCTCAGCAGGCTTTAAATAATACATTATATAAGGTTGAAAATCTAAATGTTCAAGAAGTAGTTATCAACAGATCTACAATCCACAAGGTATATGTACACAACATTAAGCTTTCTAAGGCTTTTAGTTAAACAGAATATGAAAAAAGGTTTCAAGAGTCTAGCCCCTATGGCAGTCTGATTAAAAATCTATCTCCTTCCGAGGAATATAATTTGCAAAATAATTCATCCAACGGGAAATGTACAGGTTTTGTATATTCCTCCCAATAAGGTCTGAGAACACCCGGTATGAGCGCATGTATTGTACCAATTTATTTCAGACAAAATCCTGTCTCAAAGCTGGCCAATCAGATCATTGTTTTTAACGGTCACCGTTTTGAAAGCATTCAAAATCATTCGCTAACACGTTCCTCATGTTATGGAAACCGACGAAAGTGTGGCTGTTGGGTGTTACTTGTCTCTAGCTTTTCGCACTGAAAGCTTTTGTGGGATGTTTTGTGATTGGCTATCTGAATAGAGTCAGTACATGCGAGTCTACGAGCTGTTATCAGACGGTTTGGCAAGGAAACCTCCGAACGAAGTTCATATCCACTATTTTGCAACTTTTATTCCTTGGAAAATGGTTAATTTCAATGAGTCTGGCCTCTAAGGCCTTAATTGGAGTTATAAATTTTACAATTTATAATCCCCAACTTGAGTTTAGCAACTGTGTGACCACAGAGTCACAGAGGGAAATATTCAGTATTAGAGGCCAAAAGCAAACACACAGATCTACGATAAATGATTTGCTCCAAGTTGCGCCCCCAAATCTCTTCACGTACTGGATGAGCAATCTTTACACCAAGGTATTGTTTAAAGAAGGCAAATTGAACATCAAATGGATTCTTGATATGTATAATCCCAGATTTCACTACCATGTAAGAGAATGTGTTATATTTTAGTGTTAAACATAATTGCAACTGTTTTAAATGACAGATACAAATATTTCCTGAATATGATAATGTAGGAAAACTCTGCCAAAGAGTCTGTATAGAAAACATTAGCAGTTGAGTCCGCCTTTTTATTCATAAGAAAACCAAAATGGTTCTTGGTTCTGAAGAAGATTATAATAGGCTTTTATTGTATGGCCTTTTAAGCCTAATGAGCTAAAATGACAGAAAATCACCACTTTTCACCATCTGAGTGATTGCAGATTTTTTAAAGAAGATAATCAGTACTTAGGCGGGGTTTACACTATGTCCGAATAAATCGCATTGTGTTGACATATGCGATTTGGGGGTTTACATTACACGCGTTTTGCATGCGATTTTAATGCGAATATCACAAGTGCGATTGTGTTAGTTCCATATGTTATAATGTATGTACATGTATATGTATGTACAGATGTATGTAATTACTGTAGGTGTATGTACACAGTCTGATTTAAATCGACCTTCATCCGAGGAATAAAATTTGCAAAATAATGCATCAACCAGGATACTAACAGGTTCTGTAGATTCCTCTCCACAAGGTCTGAGAACACCCCGTATAGGCGCATGTTCCGAACCAGTTTGGCGCAGCCAAAGCCCAGTCAAATAGCTGACCAATCACAACGTAGTTTTTAAACGGTCACTGTTTTGAAAGCATTCGGAACAGACCAAAGGATAGCTGTTTGGAGTTATCTGCCCCTAGCTTCTCGCACCGAAAGCATTTGTTGGGCTTCTTTTGATTGGCTTCTTGCGCTTGAATACGCGAGTCTACGGGCTGTTTTCAGACGGTTTGGCGTGGAACCTACGACCGATATGAGTTCGTATCCCGGTAGAGGCACTATTTTGCAATTTTTATTCCACGGAAAACCGTCGGTTTTAATTAAACTGTGTATGTACAATGGGTGTATGTACAGGTTTTATGTATAGAATCTGATGTATGTATGTATGTATGTATGTATGTATGTATGTATGTATGTATGTATGTATGTATGTATGTATGTATGTATGTGTACAAGTCTCAAAGAATGTTTGTATGTATCAATGTACATATATCTGTTGGCTTAATCTTTTTATGAATGCTTTGCCTACACCTGGCTGGAAATACCCCTTTCAGATAATGACGTCATATAGGGAATTCCAAAGCGATTTTAAATGCGATGCAAATAAAATAGAACAGGTTCTATTTTCTTCGCAACGCATGAAAAAAACGGACGTAGTGTATGACAACTCGTTGAAATTAACATGTTGCATTCTGGTGCGATTATTTTTAACGCATCGCATCCAAAAAACGGACGTAGTGTAAACCCCGCCTTACTTGTGTGTAATGCAATATTGAAACTCACCTGTAGCATGAGTTGATGACATCGCGTATCTTGAGGTGTTCCTCTTCTACCTTGCTGGCCAGGTAAATGCAGGTAGTTCCAATCAGCTGAAACATACAGGTAGGATGTCTAATGTGATTTCATAAACATTTTAGATAGAGAAAACAAGAGGACATCACCAAGGGAAGATAATTGTGTTGTACTAAATGCACAACTCTGATAAAACTAGATAAGGCTTGATATTGCCTTTGGTGAAATTCAAAATCTTGAGAAGAAATCAAACCAAAATGTAACTGTAATGTTGTTATCAAATTGAAGGGGGCAAGTCATTTTTTAGAGACTAAGCTTCAAATAATAGATTATCACCAGGTAGTGGAACAAGGGAAGTAACTCAACATTCAATGCACAAGTTAGATTCATGCATGGATAGTAACTGTTTTACTTACGTATGGATCATAATCTTTGAGAGAGTTCCAGGTGAAGAATCTGTGATACAGGACACAGGTAGTCGCAAGGGGGACACTCTTCATACGCAGTTTACTGGCTGAAAATAAATAAAATAAGAATTATTGAGAATGTGCAAGAACACCTACCCTTAACTTGCAAGCTCTGTACCTATCCAGCTGTGTAATGCTAACTTCTTGCAATGCCAAAGCATCCCACACTTACGAATGAATGCAGAGAAGCTTTAACTCTCCTCACCTTGCTATAACGACACATCTCACGTTATCACTTTCAGTGTGGTTTGAGTTTGATCATGAGGTCAAAGGAAAACTTAACTCAAATGTTTTGACAACATTCACTGAAAGTGTGACAGCTACTTCAACGTTCCATATCAACTATATCACAATGTCACTGCATTTAGAATATCATGTCAGAAGAAATCTGAAATCACTGTTTTATGTGATATTATGCCACTGAGTGTACCTTATGAAAATTATTAACACTTTTATTTTTACTTGCTAGGTACTCTGATCTGATACACAATAGTTTTGTTCATTTTGAAGATTTAGCTGCGGTGTGAATTAAAGTAAAATCTAGATGTACTCTTATCTTGCTGTGCTCATTGCTCACTGTACTAAGGAAATTCACATGTGTAACATTAACAAATGCAACCTAATTGCTAAACAATAAAACAACCAAACAATAGCTTAATCATATAAATTAGTCTGTCAGATTCGATGCAACATCTTTTTTTTAATGCTGATTTTGGGCCAGCTCTGGAAATGCACACATCTGAAAATGCCTTCAAAAAAGGGTCTTCATCTACAGATACAGTGAGTAATGTTTTTATTTTCTACTGTCTGATTTTTGGAGTTAAGGTAGAGTTCTTTGGCCAACTCTTGCTTTTTTACATTACATGAAATACAAACACTGTATATTCACTAATTTTAATGATCTAGAAATTTAAACATATGTATTGATTGAATATACACATAGTAACAATAAATCCTATCGTAAAGCAAGATGGCGGATAGTCAGCAATAGAACTCACACTTCAAACTAACTTTCCTCTGTTGAATAGGATTAGTTATGGGAAACAATTATGGTTATTTAAGTTGGAGTTTTATCAGGTATTTTTTGTGGAAGCAAAATTTGAGTGGACATTCCTGTTTACACATATGTTATTAATAAATGATAATTGCACAATCCAGACTAAAACATAAGACTGAGGGTGATAAAAATAAAACCAATGATAAGTGACGACGTTCATTGGTGCTACGCGAGTGGAAAGCTTTGCTATGACATAGGAAATCGGTTATTAGTTTAAAGGGATGGTTCTGTCGCCATATTGGATTTTTTGCATAACGAGAAATGAACACACGCTATATTGTACATAATTTTACAAGTTTTTAATTAGGGTTGGGTACCAAGAACATTTCACTACCGCAGTATACCTATTTTTTGTCCAAGCACCACAGTATTTACCACGATCTACCGTGCTTGAAATGAATAGGATCAAGTTATGTATATAATACACATACAGGTAGAAAGGTTCCAGATGTCTTTTTATTCAGAACACAGTATAATAGAACACCAAAGATGAAGAATTCAAAAGTAGAAAAATCATAACTAACATTTCAAGTTTTTCTTAAGGAATATCAGCATATCAACATGCAACCAATCAGTTAGCAAATTGCAGACACTTTCATTAGAGATGTATTACAATCAAACTACGTCATATAATAACAGTTTAAAGAACAATTTACAGAATAGTTACTTTTATTAGTAAGATGTTAAATTTTCTGACAAATATCATTCTGAAAAAGGTAATTTTTTCTAATGATATAACCCTCGGTTTTCTCCAATGTACCGCGGTACGTACCACTTGATTGAAAAACCACGGTTTTCCGGTAGAACCACCCATCTCTATTTTTTATAACTAAAGACATACACTGATAGAGTATTCACATAGTAACACATAACATGTCAAAACTAATGAAATATTTGTTGTTATGCTGTAGCGACGTTTTTCCCACTCGCAGCGCCGATGAATGGCTTCAGTTCTCATTGTTTATATTTTTCAACAAATGTGCGCTTGTGTTTATCAAGTTGTGAAATATAAAGTATTCAAAATATTACCTTCATTAGAATCTTTGAATTTGACTGTGTTTTAATCATGTATTAGTAGCATATTTGTGTAAAAAGGAATATCCTCTCGAATTTTGTTTCCACAAAAAATACCCTGATAGAACCCTCCTTTTAATATGTATTTGTTACTTTGCGAATAATAGGTACCGGTAAGTAAAAACATTTGAACACAGAAACATCTAAATATAGACTCGATTTGCAGTTTATAGAAAACAGTGAGAGAAATCTTATTACAACGGAAATTGGTTACTTGAGGGTACTTATATATACTGTATGTTTTATCCTTTCAAAATATTTTAGTTAGTGAAAATACATCTTTCTTTATTTCACACCGATGTAATACAAAAAAAGCAATAAGGCGGACAGTCAACCATGGAAATTACTATGAAAATTATTAACATTAATAAAACATGTTCACAACACTTGATATTGTTAGAAGACAACACTGTTTTAAATCTATGTAAATTGAAATGACATATTGTTTTTTATTATATGACGAGCAATGAAATACTGGGATTTATCAGTGAAATAAACTGTATTATTACTCACCCGTTGAAGATATCGCAGTTTAATCAATCTACCGTGTTATTACACTTAGTGTAATAACATCTCGTGCTGCTGATTGACGTGACATCATAATAACAAAAATATGACGTCACAATGTCAGCGCCGCGGTCATTATGGAGTGTGTCCCATTTATCGACGAGTTTGTGGAAGTAAGTGGCATTTAAATCAGTGAGTAATAAATAAAATACTAAACTCGTTTCCGTTAAATAACAAATTTATGAAACTTATGAGATTGTATTTGTAATTAACTCGCTTTCGCTCGTTAAATACAAACCACTCACTCATATGTTATAAAAAGGAAAGTCGTTTAGTATTCTCTATTATCAAGCTAGAGTGAAAATAATTTTCACTGCAAACAGTGACCGATATAATTTGACGTCATAAAACAATGGTCTCACGGGTGAATTGGCTTATGACGTCACAGTGTTGCTGTGGTGACAGCCTTTTTCCAGAGGATGTTCAGCGAGAAAACGACCCTTTCGGACGTAATTACAAGGATAACCTCATTTAATAAATAGAATATCCGTCAATTCTTGACAAATACCATGTTTATCTCATCTCGTGAGGTAGAAAAGTTATATATTTTCACTCGAGGCTACGCCACTCGTGAAAATATAACCTTTCTACCTCACTCGATGAGATAAACATGGTATATTTAGTCAAGAAAAGTATATCCTCTATATATTTCAATTATAATACCAGTCTTCAAAATAACAGTTCACAGATGATTCAATAATAAACAGTGAAAACATTTAGTCTGACATAAAATAAATACCAGATTCATTAATAAATCTGACGACTCGAAAATGCACTCTTCTTTCAAGTTCTGTCATTGTGGTGGGTAACTTCTACTCTTGGCATCTACACGTTTTCCATTCCAACTTTTTGCATAAACCTTACAAGGGATACTTTATAAGTAGAATTCTTTTTAAATGTTGTTTTATTGATATAAATTTACAAACATTTGATTTATGCCATCTAGTTATCATACATTTAATATGTCATTCAAAAATTCAACATGGGTGGTAGATTTATCTGACATTTCGTAACAGTAAATTATAATTTATAAAAATAAAGAGTATAACAAATGCTCCCGAAACGGAAACAGTCTCACTTCCGTCATGCGCAGTGGCAACTGTTAGCGCCATAATTTGAAAGTTGTGGATACATGATTGGGCCTGAATTCCTGCTTAAAAGTGGATTAACTAATTAACAACGACCGATTCTAACAGCATTAAAGATGGCAACGACTTTAGTAAGTATACAGAACCATTATATTCCTAATAATGTGTTCAGAAATGCAAAGAACCGATTTGTTGACATTATTTTTAATATTTTGATTTTGACACCTGATCCATCGAAAGTTTTATTGTAGAATTATATCATTTCATGTTGCGTAACTATGACTACAGATATCAAGGAGAAGCATCAGATAGGCAGTTCGGTGAATCAGGAGATGGTTATTGCAAAGTAATATTCATCAACTCTTCTGCATTTTTGGATGTGCAAATGATTAAAACATGTCCAAACATGAAATAAACAATGTTCATAATGTTAAACAGGGCCCTGTTGAAATGTCATAGAAACAAGTGATAGTATGTCAAATGTGTTAATATTATAATTGGTTGAAATAACCTTATTGAAGCACTAGCTAGCCAAATGCATCTAATGAATCATATCATTACCCGTCAAAACAGTTTGCTATAGCTCAGTCACTTTTTTACCAGCCATGGGACTAGTTCTGATATTAAACCGTGAACCGTATATACTTTTTCCTGTGGTGCCGGAAGACAAGAGTTGAGGAAAATTGAAATGCAATTTCATAAGCATGGCAGATTTTGCAATGCAATCATTGGTAGGTAATATTCAGGGAGACAGGTATCCTCAATCTAATGGTGTATCATGCAATTCATCTAACATCAGATAATATAACTGTCAGTTATTATATTGGACCTTAATAAATCTTTAAATTTGGAGTCCAAAATTTGTTTGAATTTCTGATATTATGTTGTAAATTGTCTTATCATATTCTCTTCATATATTTTTTATTGGTATTGGGACAAATTGTGCCAAGAGTTTTGAAAATCTTTTAGCATGATTATAGATAATGATTATAACATTAACATTGGCTTAATACAACAGTCATAGGGCTAAAAGAGTTTTTTAAAAAAGTTTTGCCTTGTTTGTTTGTCAAAACTTACTAAATCAAAGGTACCATTTGATCATGTGATCTTTCATATTTTAGGAGGATCCATCCTTGGAGCGACATTTCCGGGGTCATCGTGACACCATCACAGGAGTTGACTTTAGCCCAAGCATGACACAACTAGGTAAGTGTTATTATTATCTTCATCCTCTCCTATTTTCGCTATCCTCTCAACTCATATCTTAAAACCTCTAGATTCCTCACCTCTGCAATAGACACCTTGTAACACAAGAGTAAGTCATCAAGACTTTTGATGGCATTTAAAAGTGGCATACATAAGAACAGAAAGATTTTCTGGACTAAATCATTTCATAACAAAATGTAAGAAGACTTTTGATTTCTTTAAAGGATAGATGCAATGACATATGGTCAAAATCGGATTCATTAAAATGGGATGTCAATTTGACAATTGCTCGATTGTGGTTAATCAGTCAAACCTCAATGATTCTTCTAAAAACGTTTTGCGGCGGTAATCGCGGTATTGCTAAAATCGGTTAATTAAAATTGTCTTAATAATCAATTGCAAGTGTATATTGTCTCGATTTTATGCTCAGTTGATTCCGATATACAATATACGTAGAGGTAATCATCTGTCATTCTTGAGAAAAATGTATTTCATCAGATCTTTAGAATATAATTTCACCGCCTGTTTTCAAGAAAGCAGTAAAACAGATTAAAAGTGAGGTAAGATGAGAAGATATATGAGTTGAGTAAACTCTGTGGGAAGAGAATACCTCAACAAACCATTCCTGAGTGGCAGACTTTGAGATATTTTAGAGATATGACGATACAGAAATTATACATATAATAGGAATTTATCTATGGATAGTCAGTTAACTCCTTTATTAACGGTAAAATGAATGCAAGTTTCTGGTAAGATGCTAAAACTGGCATCAAACAATTTACATGCTTGATAATCACTTGCTTCGTAACAGCGTTGTTTCTAACACTGAAACATTACATGTATTCATTGCAATAAAAAAGTTGACTTTCAGTAGGTCTTGCTTTTCCTTCATCTCTATAAGTTGTTTTGATAGTAGTGATTTTGTTTTATATATAAATAATTATTTTGTTTTACAGCCTCCGGCTCCATGGATTCCTGTCTCATGGTGTGGAACTTTAAACCAAAGATGAGGGCATATCGCTTTGTTGGACACAAGGTGAGATCATAGTCTCTAAGTCTACTTTCTTTCTCTCTTATCTTTGCACTAATAAACTATGTTTTGTTTCACTGTATTATTTTAAAAAAATAAATTTGGTTTGGGAATCAAAACTGGTCTTTTGTTTAAGTTTTAATTTCAGTACAGTGGTGACAAAGTTCCTTTTAAATTTGACACTATGGCTGCAGTATTGCTCACCACTTTTTAAAACCGCTTAACTCCATATTATAATGTCAAAGATCCCTTGTTCAGACGAATGTACAATTTAGTTGTTTAGAGCTACCATTTTAAATTAGCACACTGTAAAAGTTTTGCAATATACAGTAAAACATTGCATTCATAGCTTTGCAAACTTCCTGTTTTTCATTCCCAATTAACTCAAAATATATTGTGGTATATATACTTGCGATAAAAGTTATTGTTGGAAAATACTGCTTTTTTTGTCAGAAAACTTCCAAATTCTGTTTACATATGAAACTTTCCTATTTAGAGACGCTTAAAATTCTTACACTTTCCTAAACCTTTGCAGGATGCCGTTATGTCAGTTCAGTTTTCTCCGTCTGGCCATCTAGTCGCCTCCGCGTCAAGAGACAAAACTGTCCGCCTCTGGATTCCAAGTGTGTAAGTGCATACAGATGTCTTCTTTCAAATACAAAGTTGCAAATTTGGACACATAATAAAATAATTTTTTTTATTTCTGTATTGAAAGAAATAAGATATGTGTGTAAATTTCCATTCTAAATATCATGTTGCAATATTTGTTGGTGATCTAATTCTTGCTGAAGTAATTATTTGTCAAACGATTAATTATCACTCTTTGAATAAGAGCTAAGGTTGAGATCAATATTGTCACTGCTAGCATATGAAATGAGGTAAAAAAAAAAATCGAAAGATTTGTTGATTCAGTGGCAAAATGGTACAACAAATTGTTAGTCTGGAGCAAAATATGCGCTGTTTGGACTGCCTCCTCAGTTTACATATCTCAAGCAAAGAATGAAAATTGACTTGCGACGTAAATGCAACACTGTTAACAAGGTCTAGCCTTCTATACCATAGCTTTATTAATAAATTTGTTTCTCAGTTCTAATGTCATAATCTAGTTTTATTTGATAGAATTAGACGACTGTACTAGAACTATTGTTTCTCTCCACTACAGGAAGGGAGAATCGACAGTATTCAAGGCGCATACAGCCACGGTCCGCAGTGTGGACTTCTCCAGTGACGGACAGTCTCTCTGTACAGCCTCAGATGATAAAACCATCAAGGTGAGAGACTTGAGAATCTCTTACAATAGCGTTTCTCCACACTGGCAGCTTAATCACTCTTTTTATTATACCCCCGACCAACAGTCCGGGGTATATAACCACGCTCACTTTTATACTCGTTTTCATTTCATATCATTCATGTCATCCAGACAAACTTACGTGTCAATCAATATGAAAACGACCAGATGACTAATTTAGGCATTCTCTTCCCACAGAGGTTACTCCCTTCAGATTTCCGATCCTACCCTCTGTTGTTTTACGCTTGAAATCGGGGGCAGAAAGGGAGTGTCCTGATTGGTTGCAATTGAATATAGTTGTGCAATCAGCGACGCCGTTGTAAAAGTGACATTTGCCAATGACACGTCATACTGATAAAATAAACGTCAGACCAACGTTTTCTTGTTTAATGTGTTATCCTCAAAATATGCTATTTGATTTTGTGTAAACTTTTGATCATAAACATCCTTATAAATAAAAAAGACCAAATCAGAGACAAATACCAAAAATAATTCATTTGCGTTTACACCAGACATAATCGAAGGACATATGCTAATGAGCAAGACTCTCTAGAGTAAAATGCCTAGATTTTTTAAGTCACTAGGTCGACATGGCCACTGAAAGATGAGTTTTCATTGGTTTAGAAACAGGCATACAGTATAAGGTTCGATTTCCACCGCTAGGGGACATTGCTTCTGCTCTCGATTTCAAGCAAAAAATAACAGAGGGTAGGATTGGAAATCTGAAGGGAGTCACCTCTGTGGGAAGAGAATGTAATTTAGGATGCTCTGTTTGTTTGTCTACAATCTACAAATTTTTAATACTTACCCTACTTTTACTAGTGCATATTACCTATATGATCCGATGAAGGATTGAAAACGTGACTGAGACAGGATCCTAACGTAACTGTAGTGAAGTGTAGACAGCCTGGCTCTAGGGCACGTCACTACCCGGAAGTGTAGTGCAATCCACACATAGCTGCGCGCGCAGTGATATGAAACCCTCATTTCCTATATCGCTCGATACGACGGACGTGTTTTCTGAGACAGAAATTTATTTGACTGCTTATTTTGCTTCCTAAACCGTTGGGTTTAGCTATTGGTATGTCTTTTCCCTATTCTTGTATTGTGAAGTGTAACTTGCGTAGTTTCACCTACCTCGTCGTAGAAATTTTTTCTTCATCCTTCGAGAACGATGTTTTTCTTCGCTCATGTCGCCATTTGCATTGGTTTTCGTGAGCAATTTGACTTCTATTTTCATGCTACGCAGCCTACTGTACCGTTTTATCGTGTTTTCTAACACTTTTACGCGTTTTGGTAGCTATTTTCGTTGTTTTTTCTTCGGAGCATGTTTTCGTTCGCCATTCAAAATGGCGGCCTCCTTCGTCTTGCTCGATTTGTTGTGATAACGTCACGACTTGTTGTTTGCCGTTTTGGTTTATTTTTTTATCCATATTCTTGGATAATATTGCTTGTTGTTTACATTGTGTACCTTTAGTGTAAAATTTGGCTATTTATATTCGCTAATTTTACATTGTAAACTTTTTCTTGTTGAAAGTTTCATTTGTGTTTACATTCCATGTGTATGAACTTTGACCACAGCGGTTATCTCCCTTTTAACCTTGGGTCTGTGTAGTTCGTATTCTATCTTGTTTTGTGTTTTACTTCAATTGTTTCTTTCTTCATGGGAATCTTTGTAATTTTCATGCTTGATTTAAGCTTTCTTTACTCAACCATTCTGATGTTAAAGTATGTATTTTAACATGTGTTGGTGGTTTTGTTTGCTTGATTGTTTATGTTCACTGTTTCTTCTTTTTGTTGACAGTGAACTTTCTCTTGCATGCCGCGTGTCTTCTGTGTGGCCTGCAAATCGTCCAAATCGGCTAAGGACCCACACCCCCTTTGCCCGGACTGCCTGGTGGACTCACCTTGCGAGTGGACATCTCGTTGTCGGCATTGCTGTCATCTTTCGGCATCTGACTTCAAGGCGTACGCAGTCGCTAGGAGGAAAAGGTTCACTCAGAGACGGTGTAGAATGGCCTCTTCGGACTTGGACCAGGACACGTTGGTCATCTCTGAACCAGTCGACGGCCTATCACCAGCGAGGGATCACCCACGGGATGCGTTTCCCTCTACTGGAGAGTCGGGTTCGTCTAAACCTAAGGCCAAGCGTGTACCCAAGGAACACCTGGACAACGCTATCAACCCGGGTGCTCCGCCCATCGCGCCTCAGTCCTCTGACCTCGATCTTGACTCGGCCGAGTCCCGGCGCCTGGAAGACCAAAAGCGCCTTGGCGAGCGTCAGCGCCTGGAGCTCGAGGTTCAAAGGGAAGAAGAAAGATATCAACGATCTTTAAGGGACCTCGAGCGTCAGGAGGATGACAGGCGCCTGTCAGAACTCAGGGAGACTAGGAGGCGCCAGGAGGAGCGCCGGCTCGACCTGAAGCGACAGGAAGAGCACCGAAAGGAGATTGAGCGCCAGGATAACATTCGGCGCTCAGTAGATTCCCAGCGCCGGGAAGTTGAACGCCAGCGCCAGGAGGAGGAGCGCCAGCGTGTTCAGTTGGATGAGGAGCGCCGTTTTCGGGAGGAGGAGCGCCTGCGCCTCAAGAATCTAGAAGAGAAGCGCTTCAGGAACTGGGAGCGCCAGCGCCAGGAGGATGAGCGCCGGCACCAGGAAGAGCAGCGCCGATCTCTTAGAGATTCTGAGGAACCCTCTCATGACGAGCGCCCAGCCAAGGTGCGTCAGCTCTCGAGGGATAGAGCACACAGAGAGCGGGACCAGGATGTTAGTGACTCTCCACGCCGGGACAGATCCTCTGTGAGGTCCCACTCCAACGACAGGTACCTTTCACGAGAGAAGGAGGGTCCCTCTGTGGAAGGTTCACCACGACACTCGCTCTCTATTGTCGACGACAGGTCTCTCGCCCCTCTCTCACCTTCGAAGTCAGTGGACTCTAAGGATCCCCAGAAGACACATCTACCGATGGGAGAGGTGTATACGTGGATCGCTGACAGACTGGTGGACTGCCCCTCTCCGGGTTCGGAGCAGGATACTGCACTGGCTGTTTGGAGTGAGCCTGAGCTGCTCATTCCCCCACATCCGTTGGTTCTCGACACCATCGAGTCTCTGGACGAGGAGTTCCAAAAGTTGTCGATCAATCCCACTTTTCGTCCAGCCAAGAACTCCACTTCGTCTTTCAAGGTCCACTCTTTGCAGACGTATGATCAGGGGTCCCCACAAGATGACTCATGTTCAAGACTCTCGGATGCGCCGCAAGGAGTGTATAAGGTCCAGGACACCAGGATGTTGGCGATTGAGAGGGAGCTCAAACGCACTTTGAGGCCGTTGTCAGTGTTGGCCTCTGCCACGGATGCTTTGGCACAGGATCTGTTGGAAGACAATCCCTCCAGACTAGAGCACTTATCTACGATGTACAGGTTGCAGTACAACACGCTCTCTGTCATCATGGACCATATCCGTTCGGCCTGGGCCACTACTGTCCTCATCCGCAGGAATGGTCTCCTTGCCCCGTGCGCCTGGGAGGAGGAGTTCAAGAAGACCCTCATCAGAGCTCCTCTCTCTACTCCGATGTTGTTTGCGGACAAGATCCCGACAGTGTACAAGGAACATGCCGCTATGGCTCAATCGGACTTTACATTTCGAGCCATCAAGTCACTGTCGTCATCTCTCGGTCCCAGGAACTCGAGAGTTACCCAGGTGTACGAGGCACGACGCAACGTGGTCAAGAACGCTACTCGTGGAGGACGTGGTGGAGGTCGTGGCAAGTTCAGCAGAGGAGGCTACACCTCCCAGAAACCTCGCCCAGAGTTTGACCAGTCCAAGGCACCAAAGACTCCAGCCTACAAGAAACGCCGCTGAAGCGTTGGATTTGCACGACTGGCGCCTCCCGCCTCCAGTCGTCCCTTACCAGCTTACACCCGTAGGCGGGAGACTTGGGATCTTCTGGCCGAATTGGACAATCCTAGAAGATCCCTTCGTCACCGAAATTCTCAGGGTTGGATACAAACTGCCAATCTCCAACCCTCCGCCTCTGACCAGCCTGCCCCGGCCATGCGTGTACTCGCTAACCCAGATCGATCAGTTGTCTACCAACATCATGACACTGCTGGAGAAGAAAGCAATAGAAGTGGTTACAGACCCCCACTTCTACCCAGGATATTACGCCCCAATTTTCCTGGTTCCGAAGAAAAATTCAGACAAGATGCGGATGATACACAACCTGGCAGCATTCAACGATCTATACATGCCAGAGCCCCCGCATTTCACAATGGTTACCCTGGATCTGCTGTGTTCCAAGCTTCAACCCAACGATTGGCTGGTCAGCTTAGATCTACAGGATGCTTACCTCCATGTACCAGTTTTCAAACATCATCGGAAGTACCTCAGATTCCTCTTCCAAGGGGTACATTACCAATGGAAGGTTCTCCCGTTTGGAATATCTACGGCCCCGTGGCTTTTCACTCGCATTATGTCTCCAATAGCCAGGTTTCTCCATCTTCGGGGGATAGAGTTCGACCCCTACATAGACGATTGCCTGATGAACCACGGGGACTCAACAGTGCTACACAAACAGACCCTATTTGCCTTGGACCTGCTGCGACAGTTGGGATGGCTCGTCAATACAGAGAAATCGCAACTAGTCCCATCCCAGCAGCTGACGTTTATAGGAGGTCTGTTTTTAACCAACTTAGATCTTCTCCGAGTACCTCCAGACAGGTGGGAGAAGATTGAACGGCTAGCCTTACGGGGTCTTAATCAGGCCTTGTCAGTTCGCCAGTGGCAGTCACTTCTCGGCCTGTTGACTTCAGCTCAGGCTCTCACTCTCAGAGGCCGTCTCATGGCACGCCCTCTTCAAGTCTTCCTCATTCCGTTTTGTCAGGAGGACGATCCCAGGGAAAGCGTGCGGCTTCCACTGCATTTGCACCGGTACCTCAGGTGGTGGACGATCCCATTGAACGTTTGCGAAGGAGTCTCTTTGACAGAGTTCAGTCATCACCACGAGTTGTTCGTGGACGCTTCACATCAAGGATGGGGAGCCCACCTGGGACAACGCACGGCAGCAGGGTTGTGGGCAGAACATCAGACCGGTTGGCACAGCAACAACCTCGAATTACAGGCAGTCATTTTGGCCATCGAGCACTGGGTCGAAATCCTCAGAGGCTCTCGGGTTCGAATAGCGTCAGACAACTCGACAGTGGTTTACTTGATCAATTTCCAGGGGACGACTCGGTCGCGCCAGTTATTGAAACAGACATTCCAACTGTTCGAGTTGTCAGACACCAACAACATTCTGATCAGGGCTCGTCACATTCCGGGTTGCAGGAATATATTGGCAGACGCTCTGTCCAGACCAGACAAGCCATCGCCAACAGAGTGGATGCTCAACCCGGAAGCTTTCTCCCTGATTTGTCAGTTACACCATCGGCCTCTGCTGGACCTGTTCGCCACAAGGTTCAACAACCAGTTGCCAACTTACGTCTCTCCCCTTCCAGACCCGATGGCGTGGGCAGTGGACGCCTTGTCCCTGTCTTGGGACGGTCTAGATGCGTTCGCGTTCCCTCCACCAGTTCTGCTACCAAAGGTTCTGGCCAAGATCAGGGAGACCAAGTCGATGAATCTGCTTTTGGTCGCGCCCTTTTGGCCGGCCAGAACTTGGTTTCCAGAACTGCGTCTTCTAGCGGAAGGAGAACCAAACCCATTGCCCCCGTGGTCAAACCTCCTTCTACATCCTCACAGTCGGCAGGTGCATCCAGATCCACAGCAGTTTCATCTGTGCGTTTGGACCATTTGCAGAAGACTTTAAGAGATAAGGGATATTCGGCATCGGTGGCCAGCGCCATTACTGGAGCACACCGGCCTTCGACTAGAGCCCTTTATGATGATAAATGGTTGTCTTTTGAGAACTTTTGCAGATCCCACAAGCAAGACCCGTTGTCAGCCAAGAGGCACCTTAAGGGTGGAACAATTTCTACCTATCTCTCGGCCCTCAATTCAGTTCTCGCTGTTAAAACAGACAGGAAGATCTCGAAAATCCCGGAACTGATAGCCATGCTGAAGTCTTTTAAGCTGGAAGACCAAAAAGTCAAGTTTCGTCCTCCAGCTTGGGATCTGAACCTGGTTTTGAAGCACATTCGTGGAGCTCCATATGAACCTCTGTCGGAGGCTTCTTTTGAGAACCTCTCCAGGAAGACGGCGTTTCTACTTTCTTTGGCAACGGCTGCCAGAGTAAGTGAATTACATGCTATCGACGTTACGAGGGTTCGGTTCGAGCAACGGCGCAATGGTTCAGTGCATCTGGGTCTGTTGTGGGATTTTGTAGCGAAAAATCAACTGCCTGGTCAACCTGACAGATCTTTTGTTATTCCGCCGTTTTCTTTAATTGTGGATGAATCGGAGTCTGAAGAACTCTCTTTGTGCCCAGTCCGTGCCTTGAAGGAATACATCTCCCGGTCCACGGACAAGAGGGCTGGGCGAAAGAGATTGTTCATTCCCTTTTCTTCTGCAGCTAAGGGTGAGGTAAACCGGAACACGCTGGCTTTATGGTTGCGAACATCCATCTTGGCAGCTTATGATGCAGCAGGAATACCTCACCCCTCCGCAAATAACCCTCATGAGATTCGGGCCTTGGCTTCTACTATGGCTCTTCACAGGAACTGCTCGGTGCCAGACATCATGAAGGGTTGTTTCTGGAAATCCAACACTGTGTTTGCCAGTCACTATTTGAGAGATGTCTCCGTGGAAGACGTACAAGGACTCCAATCTTTTGGACCTCTCGTAGTGGCTCAGCAACTCACCTTGCCCGCTTCGTCTTAGGTGAGACCTGTTTTTTGTGGATTTTAGGACTATTTCTCGGTTCGTCGAGATCTCTCCTTTCAATCCTTTTAGTGGTTTCATATACTGATTTGGGTTTCCTGTTTGTAGGTTTCCGCTCAGTTGTCACGTCCTACTCTTGCTAGTGCTGTGGAGGTCCTCGCTGTGGGTCCTTTCCCTCCGTCCGACTGTCGAATCAACATGCACTAGTAAAAGTAGGGTAAGTATTAAAAATTTGTTAAAATCTAAATATTTTAGATATTTAAAAATACTTACCCTACTTTTAGGGTTTATACCCACCCATCGTTGGATCAACTACCTCCCCGCATTTAGGACCTCGCTCGGACTGACTCTAGGAAATGTGAGGGTTTCATATCACTGCGCGCGCAGCTATGTGTGGATTGCACTACACTTCCGGGTAGTGACGTGCCCTAGAGCCAGTCTGTCTACACTTCACTACAGTTACGTTAGGATCCTGTCTCAGTCACGTTTTCAATCCTTCATCGGATCATATAGGTAATATGCACTAGTAAAAGTAGGGTAAGTATTTTTAAATATCTAAAATATTTAGATTTTAACAATATTGATAATATTAGTTTTCTCTAAATAAAGTTGACTATTTATTGGGTTTGGGAAGGTACAGGGGGCGGAGACTCCAAGATGATAGAGCTACTTTCTGACCACTGAACCTTCTCAAAGTTCCGTTTCCTGGTTTCATCTCAGCATTCCAGGGTCACTTTAATACTGTTTTCAACTTAAGAATGAAAAGATAAACCTTGTTTTGACAGATAGTACCTGAATATCAGAATTTGAGGCAACAATATAATCTATATCTATTGTAATACTTCTGCTCTGAACATTATATTTTATAAAAATTGTCATACAGGTATTTTGAGGTATTTGATCAGTTCAATTAGCATAACAATGATTTCTCAATCATTATTCATTATACTAGATTTTGGGTTGACATGATGTCATGCTGGATTATATACTTCCATATACCAGTTTCGTATGTGTTGAGAGCATTAGCTTTGTATATGAATAACATTGGCCGAGACTTGAAATTGTAAATTATGTATGAATGGATCATGATGTGTGGTTTATAGATGGAATTGTCTCGAGTCAAACTGTTACCTTCATAATATCTTGTTGTACAGGTGTGGACAGTCCACAGACAGAAGTTTGTCTTCTCTCTCACACAACACATGAACTGGGTCAGATGTGCCAAGTAAGTGCTCTTGTCCAATTCAAATACTCATACTACATCACAATATCCTTGGAAGGGAACTACAGCCTTAGTAGTTTGGTTCTCAGTTGAGTTTATTTCCTGCATTTGGTGAAGAGTAACTTAATCCATCAATTAAGGCAGTATTATTGATAATGTTGCTATTGGCTATGTTAGATTGAAGACCCAGTAGCAACTAAGCCAATGAATGACTAGATTGAAACCCTGCATACTCCGAATGCTCTGGTTTGAAATGACCGGCAAAGGTGGTGTATAATGGCGGACAAATGTTATACTTAAGTTTTTTTCTCTCATGAAATTGCTTTTGAAAATTGAATAAGTAGCTGGTTTATTTCAAAATAATATTGATTACTTAAAACAATGCATTTTATGATAATATAAGATGCCTACGGCAATCAAACACAGGCAGTCAATGGGACCAACAATAAAATATGAAACGTCAGTTAGAGAGTCGCTTTGGAAATGACGATATATTTTACGTCACATTGATTGTTCAATTGCTAGGATTGCACTCTACTCTACGGGAGGCATTTATATTTTCAAAATATAGTTGATGCAAATTACTTGTTATCTCAATGGTTTTTATTTTAAAGCGAGTAATTGATTAAGGGCATCTCATATAAGAAATAGAAGACTCGTTGTTGCTGCACCCTTCATGTTTATGCTCCCTGCTATGTTTTATTCTATGTTATAAACCTCTAGTAACGTCACTCTATTGTTCTATTAGGTTCTTTTTTTACCGGGTAAACCTCTATTGTCAGTTTGCCGGGCGTTCTCCAAGAATGCCCGGGGCATTCTCCAAGAATGCCCGGGGCTTACTCTAGAATCTATCGGAAATTCATTTTGATTGGGAATTATACACGTTTTTAAATACTTTGATTCAAAGTCCTTCTTCGAATAAATACCATCACAAAATATCTCATTTTTGACAAATCACAAATCACAAACATAAGCTTTGAATACCTGGTTTCGAACCCTGCACCACCCGGTTACTAAACTGGCGCCTTTGACAACTCGGCTATACAGGCCGACAGAACATTGATGTATTTTACACAGTGACAATCATGTGAACTCCACGAGGCAGATAGCGCATGCAGCACCTGCGTTTCGTGCGGATGTGCTTCCCGCGTATTTAGCGATTCGCGTCAGTATATACCAATGAAGCCACGTGAAGACAAAATATTGAAATTATATCTAAATCATAATTTCTGTCGGTTCATAAGTAAGATCAAAACCTCGTCCTCGGCTTTGTTTGTGGAGTATGCCCTTGGGGTCGGGAAAGGGGGGCGGGCCTATCGGCCCTTCCCCTTTCCCTCCCCCGCGGGCATACTCCACAAACAAAGCCTCTGACACGGTTTTGATCCATTACATAAAGCACTCCAAACTTTTCTTCTATTTCGTAAATAAAATGTCAATCAATGTTTTGAAATGAATTTAAACAAATAATTGTATTATATTTATTGAAGCTAGTTTACACGAATCTGATGTCTTCCTGTCTGTGTGCGGATACACTTGATTCAATTTGAATTCTTTGTTGACAGATTCTCCCCCGATAACCGACTGATCGTGTCTGGAAGTGATGACAAGACGGTGAGACTGTGGGACAGACAAAGCAAGGAGTGTATACACACATTCCATGAGACTGGCGGGTTAGTGGACACACAGCATAATGTTCTGTGTACTTGATTGGAGATACTGTAGGAACGTGACTACTTTCTAAATATGTTTACACTGAGTAATATCATTTTCATGATAGTATTTTAGGGGATAGAGTACCCCATAATTAAAGGACATTTCTATCATGTCAACAGGATATTTGACATTTTTTGGAGTATCTTGATAGTTTCATCTTATGATCTGTTGTTACTTGATATCTACTATGTCATATGACAGTAAAATGCAGGTGATATCACAGCTTGTACATGGCTCATTGGGTCATCTTTTGAATTAATTTCTCTTATCAACATCAAATATATATTTTGGACATGATTGTAACTATAAGGAAGAACAGTTATGAAAAGGAATAACATCTCATTGGCTCATCAAGTAGTGATACTATATATCATTTAAATTTTATTTCTATGCCAATAGCTCCATGTTTGGTTGAAGATGTCTAAGGGAGACAACTGTTGCAGGTTTGTGAACTATGCAGAGTTCCACCCGAGCGGTACGTGTATAGCGTCAGCTGGCACAGACGGAGGTGTGAAGGTGTGGGACATCAGGATGAACAAACTGCTTCAGAGTCATGTCTGTGAGTACAACTTCTATCATTTACTCTGTGTGGAGCCAAACATACACAATATCAACACAATTTAAAATTTTGTAACCTCTTTTAAAAAACTGTCCCAAGGAATTATGAAGAAAATGGGATTAAAAACCACAGCCCATCATTCTTTTAAAAAGATTATTTGAAAAAATGTCAACTCATGTAAGGGTTGTGAGAATTCCAAATCAAATTTTGTTGATGTCTGTAGTAACGGGGTAGGTGTCATTCAAAAGAAGGGTACCCGTAAGCAACAAGATAGGTTCTACTAAGACATTTCAACTCAGCTTTATGATAATGTTTTCAGCCCACTCTGCTGCTGTGAATAGTCTCTCCTTCCATTCAAGCGGCAATTATCTGCTGACGGGTTCCGATGATGCAACGGTCAAGATATTCGATCTACTGGAGGGTCGCATATTCTACACTCTACATGGCCATCAAGTTTGTACACACACAAATCTAAATTTAAACTTAGTATTAGTCTTAGAATTCTATGGTTTAGCTTTTCTTCTAGGGAAATTGCCATCTTTCCAGTTTAAAATATGCACAAAATTACTCTTGAAAACACCTAACTCCACCTATAGCACTGATTGTCATTGATATAAAAATCTCTGTCACTACCTGCCAGCAGATAGCAATAAAGTTGTGAAGCTAAGGATACACTTAATCTTTCAACCCAAAATGTAATTTTCTTTCAAATGTTTGGTTGAGATAGTTAATTTCTTAGTTCATTTGGTTCAAGGTTTGGATAAATCAAACTCTCAGCATCACTCTGTTCCTCATGTACTTCGGATCACTTGATGTAGTGCTACATTGTAATTCACTTTCTTAATCACCAATGGCTCATCACTTTCAGCTGATTTTCACCACATTTCATATCCTCAGTGGTGTGTGCTATGTCCATGAATAACTGTCATGATAAGAGATCTTGAGACAAATGTGTTGATATTGCAGGGTCCAGTCACAGCGGTCACATTTTCACGCAACGGAGAGTACTTCTCTACTGGTGGAGCAGATGAACAGGTTAGTAGAGAGTTACCTCCCTTTCATTGCTGTGAGGATTTTCTCACTATAAAGTAATAAATCAAAAATGCCAAATACAAAATCTGTCCAATTAAAAGTTATTCAATTTCTGTAATTGTTTATGATTTAGGCATCAATTTTAAAATTAAAAAAAATAAATAAATAACAAAAATGTAAAATATTATGTCAAAAGTATGTGAGGTCTTATCTCAGGTTTTTATGTTTAATTTGTGAGATTTATATGTTCGAATTTGTGGCAGCTGTAAACATTAATATGCTACCATTTTGGATTACATGATTACTTGGTCATATCAAAACTGTTGCTGAGAATTCACAATTGTTTTTCAAAGGTGCTAGCATGGAAGACAAATTTTGACCAAATAGATTTCACCCAAGCATTACCATCGAGAAAACCTTCAGGTCCCCCAACAGTGGAAGATATTCCACCCAGAGTGCAGAAGAAATCTCCTCGAAGGGTGAGAAATATGTTTTGAACTATGCTACCTTGCTTTGCCCACTCTTCTTAGACAAAAGTGGGTTTGTATCACTGCTAAATATAGCGTACCAAGGCTCTTGTCCATGTGAGGCGAAATATCGTTGCATGCAGTGTCAGCTTCTTGGACAAGCAACAACATTCTCTGTTATTTGTGTGTATTTGGCATGTTGTAGAAAAGTGAAGGGGCTCTAGTACAAGCAAAACAGAGGCCTTGAATACAGGATTGGTGAAAATGAAGGGATTTTGTTCTTATGTATCTATCCAGGAATGCAAACGTATTGGTTGTGGTGAACAGGAACTATTTCTAAGTCGATATTGTAGTGCATGTTTATAGAATGCTTATGAAATGAGATTCTTGCAAGCTTTAGACTGTTTACATTGTACAGCGTGGTGAATAGCAACTATGTAGGAAGTGGACAGTTTGCATGGATACGTCATGAGTCTGAAGAATACTAATTGAGGAAGGTTGTGGATGAAGAATGAACAATATAATGTATGCACATTGCCTGTCCTATCATCACTAACTATACCTGGGTTACTGTTCCCTTCTCATTACACTTCAATAAGAGAAATAGCTCTCATAAACTTTGTGGTTACTACTATCTCAAACGTAGTTATAATATTTTCTCCTGTCTCCCAGTGTTGCATCTATGCCATGTGATTGTGGGATATTTAACATTTCATGTATCTCCAGTGCAATTTTACAATTATTATATTGGAGTAATTACGCACAAATCCAGCAATATGGGCCAACAACTGCATAGTCTACCTGGTTAATTTTATTTCCAATGTTTAAGATACTTCAATTAATGAAAATATTATGTAATGATTTTTTTCACGTTATATCCTTTAGATGTCCAAAGTGGTGTCAGACGTATCATTTTTGTGGCTTTCAAAATGCTAGTGTATTTTCTCTGGATGATGTCTGAAGCGTACTCATGCGTATCAAATTTGTGACCTCCGAAACGCCACTGTGCTGTGTTTTACTGCAGGTTGAACCACGGAATTGGCAATGGGTCGGGAAAAGTATATCGGCGTTTGAGAAGGGCCAAATAATGATCCGTTTGAAACTGGATCAGCTGTTTCCCTGCAAAACAGTACCGGCAGTCGAAAGGATATATGAAAATGGGACTTTCGATTTACTCAAACAATCGGTTTAGATTGGATTAAGAGTAATTAATTAATAGCACTTCCAAATGTATGACATGCACAGTAGATGTTTCTGCCCAACAAATCAATTATGCGTTAATAATAATCTGAGCTCTTTTACACAATTTTAGACTACTCCCACACTTTTATGAATGTAAGGGAGGGGGGACCTGTCACTTATAATTATTGACTAAAACCTGGATGCAACACTGTATCACTTTTCTTTTAAGCTATGGAGAAAATTGATAGACCAATAACATCTTAATGACATCCATCCTAAGATCATAGGTTTATATTTGTGGATGTCCCTGATCAACTGGATGACATGTTTAGTGTAGATGTAGTTGAACCAAGGGAGATAACCTGACTGGAGTACCCTGCATGTAGAATGGTACTTACCCATAGTACTGGTGGTGTATGTTACAGTTAGACGCCCGATCTGAAGTGCGTTGCATGGATGACGAGGACCCAGGGGTCACAGAGGTCGGCCCCGCCCTCTTCTCCTCTCAGGTACACCGCTTGCATTGTTTGTAATATTCATACTGCTTGTGATGCTTGTGATGCTTGTGATGTTTTTGATGCTTGTGATGTTTTTGATGCTTGTACTGCGTGTTATGGTCTTACTACTTATATTGCTTGGCTTGTTATTGGTTATCAAGTTCAAACTAGCTATGTTATCATCAATATGCCTAATGTGACACTTAAAATGGTCGTCAGGGTATTTCCAGTTGGCTGTTACTGAACAACCTATGTCATCACATTCTCAGCAGGTCTGCCTTCGTAAAGAAAACAATATCCCTATCTATAATGTCAAGCATATTAAGATCATACATTATTCGTTAAATGCTTGGTTGTCACCAACTACATGACATCCATTAGTGCTGAACACATCGAAGAACTGAAAATTGCCGGTTATGCTTTAAACTTTACTTCCCATACATAATGAAACCATAATATTATGCAGTCATGAATACTCATTGACCAACATGGACTGTCAAAAACAGGTCATTTTCTTTGAATTACATAGATTATGAATGCACCAACTACCGTATTCTCGCGGGTATAAGACCAGGGGGCCCGGCAAACAAACATCTTGAAAACATGGGGGTGGGCTAGTATACGAGAGAGACCCCAACTCATGAGACCGAATCCAAGATGGCGGCTCGGAACTAACACAAATAGGCAAGGCATGTTACCGGCATAAAGAATATTGTACTTTGATGTTTCAAGTCTTTTAAACATAAACATAATATTATTAATATTCATTCATGTTATTTTTTATATATATGATAATTATATTATGCACTTAAACATCATTTTTGTTTTTCAGAATTGTATGATCGGCGACTGGAAAAAACATGAAATCATTGCCATTAATTTTTTTATTTATGAATTTTGTATGCCATGTGTTTGGTTTAAAATGGTGTACAATGAATAAAAAATATAACATTCTTGAGTTGCGTTGTTGATAGTTGTGTACGTAGCTGACAAAATAATCCGGGAAAATTTAAATGTTGGGAATAAATTTAGCTACTCACGTCATCAAACATCGATGTAAGTTACACGTCCCGATTTGCTATTCATCATTTCATAGCTTAATTATGATGTTGTCAATAATGTTTATGACAATTATGTACGTTATCTAGTCATAAATTCCAGAACAAATATCGTAATTTGCTTATGAACAATTTACAATTCAATGTTGGAAGCGTCAATGCATGTCGACTGAAATGGCTTTTTTTCAAAGGAAGTACAATATGATTGGTTGTTATATTAGTCTCGACCAATCAGAGCAGACTATCGTCATTACGGAATTCCCTTCCCGCAAGCGTGGTTTCACTCTCTCACACACACGATCTGTCACTAGTCTACATCATGTTGTTTAGGATATTGTTTTGATGTTTTATTTCATAACATAACATAAACACGATATTTATTTATGTCATTATGTTTATAAAATCGTAACTATATTCGTTTAACGCACAAATACATCGTGTTTGTTTTTCAGGTGAGTAGCTACGATCAGCGAAGCCATGATACTCGAGTAACTTTTTCTGTGAAATTTGTTATTGCCGTTGAATTAAAAAAATTGTGTACCATGAATTAAAACGATAACAATAAGCTGTGTTGTTGACAAAAAATCAACAAAATGTTTTCACTTTGAAGGTCGATTATTCAAGAACGAGTGCAGAATATAACGAAACAGATGGCAGATTATTGCGTCGGAACGAATGGCTAATTACTTATGCGAACTCTCATTGGTGGATAAAAGGGTGTGTCATCGATTCAAAATCTCATTGGCTGATATATTTGGCGACTCGTAGACATACGGTGCTTACTTCCTGGTTCGAATCGAAGTATTTAGACACTTCAAAATGATACGAAAAGAGGACAAACACAGAAAATAAAACAAATATTTTATTTCACAACTATCTTCAAATCGTTTCCCTCAAGTGATTGTTTGAAAGACAAAAAGTTTGTGACGTTGTTCGCTCCAAATATGGCGGTCATGACTAAACACGTGAGATAAATTTTTGTCAGATATGTTTACAGATGCCATTTTCTACTTGAATGTTATAATAACTTGACTGCATATCTATATTTTACTACCATATCATAACATGAAAATTCATTTAGCCTATTCGTTTATGGTGTTTGATATTCTTTTTAATAATTACGGTATCGTAACTGCACGAGACTTGACAGCTCGCAGGGAAGTACCAAGTTCATGTTGTGTTTTGATTTACGTAGGCCTACACAAATATAATTAATGAAAGATATAACCCAAGTTATAAAATAATATTATAGATATATGTAATGGATCCAATTATTAAAATATATACGATAATTAAACTGTCACAATAAGAATATGAACACATAACACAAGACGATAACATGACAAATCAAACTTTATTGTATGTCCGAGAAATGAAATCTGTGCATGAATAGAGACATCGTTGGACCATGGAACATCTGGCAAAATGGGGGGTGGGCTATAACTAGGGAATAAGCCCAACCAGGACAATCCTCTTAAAAGTGGGGGTGGTCTTAGGCTCAAATATGGACTTATACCCGCGACACTACGGTATGTGTCACTCGGCGGACTTGATTTGTCAGCTGTCACCCGGGTCGCCTGTTTTCGCCGGCAATCTGGTTGTGAAGTGGCAACGCACTTGATTCAGACGGGTGGGTGTTCAATATCTCCCATCGGGGTAACCCAATTGACTCGGTTTCAAATGAGCGGACTATCGCGGGCGATAATGAGTGCATACGAACCAACCTTTTGCATATTTGTAAATATTGTACCGTATATCTTTCCAAATAAACATTTTAAGACAATTATTTGTCAGAGGACTTAAGGGAAAGACTAATGTAGCAGACATTTCTAACAGCAGTAATATTTTGGTTATCGTAGAAAAGTTTGATAATTAGTTGTAGTTGTTAGTTGTTTATGATCGTTGCCATAACAATAACTCAAATCAACTTGATTAGTTTTGTTTGCTCGGTAGACCGCTCACCGGTAGACCGCTCACGTGACCGGGATAGTGCAAATCAAGTGCGCCCACTGTTACACCAAAGGTACTTGCAAAGGGCGGTAACTCTGTCAGTTCTAAGTACCATACCACTACAGAATTGAGCTCTGAATTATTATGTCAAACCTTTTGTTAGCTCGGAGTAAATTCTTTGATATTCAATAATGGTTAAAATATTAATTTGAAACTTCAAATAATATTTGCCAACTGCTGTTCTAGGTAAAGTTTGTAGTTTTAATCTAGGAAAAGACCATTTCCTAACTACAATCCTCTCTCTGCAGCCACCGATGACCAACGGACTGACCGGTGCTGACCAGTATGAGTACGAGACTGAGACTCGGTCATCTCGTCTGGATGGAGCGGGATCGGTCACTCAGCGGCTTGAGTCGACGTCTGTGTCCCCCCAGCTGACTCAATTCATGGAGAAGATAGCCGGTCAACTTGATATTCTCACACAGGTTTGTAACTACAGCACATTGGGGAGTTTGTTATCTGAGCTTCTCTATTACTATGGGATTTTGTATGCTTAAATACCTCAAGGCTCATTTAACACTCTTTGAATGCATTTTTTTTTCGAGGAGAACTTCCCTACGAAAGGAACTAGGGCCTTACAATTCCTATTGAGGCCTTATACTGGATAATACCCTGCTTGGAGGGCCTTGAACAGAATAATAACCTTCCAACAGGACCTCAAAGTACAATTCTTTGCACCCAATAAATTCTAAGTCTCATTTAGTAAGGTAATCAATTCACAAAATAACAAAAGTTCAAAATGTTCATAGCGGAAAATGCGGGATTCGAACCTGCAACCCTTCGCTTTGTAGCCCAGGGCTTTACCACTACACCATGAAGGATTGGTGACTGAGAAGGGTTGATTATTGGTCAGTATTCTGCTGTCAGAGAACTCCCATTAATATTTTAATAATAAAATAAAACAAACTTGAACCACCTGCAGTATACCTTTAGACAACTGCACTCACATTAGTTTTTTGTTTTTTTTGTTTTTTTGTTATGGTATATAAAAAAGATAACACCCTCCTCCTCGGGCGTTCTAGCAAAGATAGGCCTTTGCCAATGGGAACGCCCTCAAGTCGTCCCTAGGGCAAAGGCCTCTCTTTGCTAGAACGCCCTCGTATTCAGGTGTTATCCATTACTTAATTTTCAGGGATGACAATTTTCCTCGTATCCGAGGAATTCCTCGGTTTTTGTTTTATTTTGGTCATTTCTGTAAATCGTTTAAATTCGGGGAGACATAATTTGGGGGGTAAATTAGACCCCCTGGCTTATTTTCCTCCGAAATCTCATTTTGCTGTTGTCATCCCTGAATATTATGAGCCTTTAACCTTTTACATTCTGATGTTTAGTTAGCTTATTCAATCTGAAGATTGTCCTGAGGAAATTGTCCTTAAATATTTGAAAAGTTTTATACTTATACTATGTAAAAGGGGCCCATTGTTTTAACATTGTCAAAAAAGAACTTCTCATCTACCTGTAATCACCTTTGAAACAATACATATCATGAACTCCATGCAATTCCTGGATTGCTTTTTCTCTCTATATTTGGGAATTCCATCTTGTTTGGGAGTTTTGATCACAAAATTTAATCACTTTATGGTCTAGTCTGTTACTGAATTTTTATTCATAAGCTTATCTACTTCGCAAAGAGACTTGATCATCACTTACCACGTTTTTATGACATCACCATCTTATTACCAATGACATTTCTCTTATTCTCATACATCTGACAAGTAAGATTTAACAATTGTTACCGTATTTATGGTTTCATTGTTCAAGTGATCTCTCATTTTGACTAATAATTTTACCTTGGTTAACAAACTTGCAGTGGTGTTATGTAAGCTATGTTAACTTTTGTGTTGATAACTATTTTAACAAGTGAAGATTCCAGTAATTCAGCCCTGCAGGATTGGCTCTGTTCTAATCAATTCATCAGCTGAACAGTTATGAGAGAAATGTTTACTGAACATTTCTTTCAAAACTCTAGACATGTTCAGATGTGGATAGATTGCTTCATGGAAACATTTTTGAAAACATCTGTCACATTTTCTCTTTCAAGACGGTGTCGCTATTAGAACAACGCCTGACAATGACGGAAAACAAACTTCGAGAGTGTCTTGACAACCAGCAGAAGATCACACTGCAAGTGCGACCCACAGACTGAGCTGTTCGTTATATCATCCATCAATCATGTGTCACTTGTAGTCATCTTTTGGGGCAACGTCATAAACTCTTTGATTTAATTGAGGTCATCTGTTTCAAACTCACACATCAAATTGAAAGGGTGGATAGCAACATAAGTTGATTTGTCAAAACCTTTCTGATGTCATTTTTTCTTGCTCATAAAACATAAGTTTGCGGTTTCCAATCCAGATTTATCATAATCAATAATCGTAATGGTGGCATCGAGCCTTTTCCTTGTAACAATGTGAAATACCCTTGAAAACAACTGTAAAGCCTATATCAGCTGTATATGAAGGAGTGGTGTGGTTCTCATTCAGATGAGCCAGTGAAGTGGTAGATGTAGGTATTTCTGGACAAACTCTCACTCAAGTACTTTCAAGAAGGAAACAAGGTATTGAGGAAATGTCAGAATGGGTGTAATTTTAGAACAAACTAAAAAGGGATTTTTGAATAGGACAAGTTGTCAGATGTTTTTTCTTAAGTGATTGATTACTTCCGCAATCTTGATGAATAAATTTGATTTAGGAAGACTTATGTTTTAAGTCCTGAAAAATCTCCCAAATATCAGTAGCTTGCCAAATTGAGTTTAAGAATTGGTTGCCTATCCATGAAATTATTATCATTGTATACTTTGTAATACTTGACTTGAGCCATGTTGTTGCAGTTGCTTGGTCACCAAACCTAATTATCCATAATTCGCAAAATGCAAATTAATTGAGGCATAATGAGATATTAAAAAGATATTTAATTTTCACGAACTGAAAAGAAATCTAGGACATGCAGTTATTTTAGATTTATTTATTGAGTTAATATCAAGTGTAAAAGGTAATAGGTGCGCGTATGTTAAATTATGTCAGAAACGAATGTCGGGTGTGATGCATTGCAAAGAATGTGTCATCTATTTGCATTAAGAAACATCCTTAAAAACTAACTGAGGTGAAGGCACTCATTAATGTCAACCCTCTGGTTTATCCAGTGTGTCTTTCACATTAATGCATTTTGATGATATTTGTGGGTATACTTTTTACATAAAACTTGTAAAATATGAAATGTCATGAAGTACATATTTGAGTGTATAAGAAATGGTAAGGAGGAGTGAATCCCAGATATATGAGGAATAAGTCACAAATCTGATAACTAGGATTGCTTGTGTCTGCAAGATCTGATATCTCCATGTTAAACATTGACCAAATCATTTTATTTTCTTATGTCTACTATTTTGATATTTGAATGTATGAATAATAACAATGTGCTGTCTAGTTCATGTTTTTAATTTATTTCAGTTTTACTGAATATCTGTGATATCTATGTACAGTTGAATGACTTTGTGATTAATAGTATTGTTTCTCTGATGCTTTCAGAATGTCCATGTTTTTGTTACAGCAAATTGTGTATAGCAGAAGTACGAAGCCTAGATACATGATATTAGCACTGAAATACACAAACAGGTGAACATTCTTTCTGAATGCAGCTGTATAGTTATCAGATTTTTAGGAATCTCATGAAAACATTTATTTTGTTAAAAACTGTTTTCTCAAATATAATAAATCTTGGCTATTAAAACATACCTACATTCTGATTTACATTGATTTAAATGTATTTCTTATGCTTAAAAAGGTATTTGGAACATCAAGCTTTTTGTGAAACAATCATTGAATGCATGAAGTGATAGGGTTATATATATTTACTAGTTTCATTTTAACCTGAAATGTAAGGATATTGAATTTCAAGTATCTAGTGTATTCCAAATCAAAGGGTAAGAATTTTCAGTTGATTTCTGCAATCATCATGATCCTCACTCCTTTAGTAATCATTTTTTTAAAAATTATTAGCTCATGTAAGCAAATTTATTTTTCCATTCCTAAAAATAATAATGATTAAAAATCATCAAAATATCATTTCGTAAGTATTGGTTACAAAGGTTGTGTGATTGTGTAAACTGTGTGTCTGTGTATACCTTGTATATAGTTGCTAGTGTGATTATGATATGTATATAATAAACCTGTATTATAACCACTATTGTAGCAATAAATTGTATATGAACCATTATTTGTCCTTCAATGAATGTTTAGCTCATCTGGTTTTAAGGCATTGGCTGTCATTCGAAACTTTTTACATTATTAATTTCTCCAGATGTTCTACATGTGGTCTTGACAGTGTTTCTTCTCATTTCTGTAAATGCAAAAAAGATAAAATGGCAGACATTCCGATTGTACCGTCCCTTTCAGAGCGTTTGTGTTGACAAGTAGGTCACTAAAGTTGAGCTGCCGGGTTTGACTTGACACAAGTACAGCACCTCTCTCCAAGCACACCAACAATGAATCTAATTGACCCAAAGAATCAAAATAAAGCTAGCGCCTTCCCTATCTGTCAACCATGTGAAACATCACACTCATTCCTCCAAGAACTCCACTGCTTTCTTGTAACAGGTATCTACTTAGCTTCATGTCTTACAAATGTGATGAATGCTTCGCCAAAACATCATCAAATCCCTCTTGAAGTCGTCAATATTGTCCAAGCAGAAGCAAATACAAATACCTTTGTACTCTGGCAAAGGTTAAACTTTCCATTTATGAGGTAAAATAACTTTTCCATCTTGAATGAAGAAATATATATAGATAATAACTTCTTTATTCATATATATCTCCAGATTCTCGTCATTCCAACTTTTAAAATGCTACCCAAAGAAGCTTCATCTTGCTGCAGCCAGGGCTTATTACAATAGTAATCTCGTCTGTGGATGATAATTGATGTCAAATCATTTCTACTGTCAAATTATCCAATAATAATAAAACTTTATGTCGAGCTTTTTAAATGCTTTACAGAAATTGCTGTGATTCAGCGTAAAGTCTTTGTCGCAAATAATTGAACTACAACTATTGAAATCTATACTATTAATGTTTTATGTTTTAATTTAAAATATAGACTATACAAGCCCCCTCGATATTGTAACAATAAGTGAAACAATAAGTGAGACGAATAAAAAAACTTAAACATTTATAGATGTGACAGGTGAAAATAGATAAATCGTAGCCCGAAGGACATAAAGAACATGTGAACATGACACCTTAAACCCACACCAGACTAGAAACAGACACGGTTATCCCACCTGACTTTAATTAATTACCTTCTCCTCCACTTCACGGAGATTAAATGTGTGGTATGGTTTTCCTAGAGACCCAGTTTCACACTGCAGTAACTATAACCCTAACCCTAAGTTTCTCACCAGTCAACGTTGTCCGATGAGGAAGTAGACAACCAGTTTAACAAAACAAATTTCATTCAGATAACGTTTCACTAGTTTGTGATATTTGCATTTATAAAATTCTGCTGTTTTGGTGTCCAGGACACTGGAAAATGAAAGTCTATAGTGATTGTTGTAATGTGAGTAAGTCCATTCTTTCAAGTGAATCGATGAACCTTTAGTAAGTGCCTTTCAACCAAAATTCACTATTTACAGCAGTATGAATCTTCAGAATCAAAAAGACCCGATGGCTTATGGCATGTCATGGCGTCCGTCCGTAAACTTTTCGCATTTTCGACTTCTTCTCTAGAACCACTGACTCAAGAGAACTGAAATTTGATTTGCAGACTCCTTGCTAGAGTTGGTGTCCCTTGCCCCCAAATAGGCTTTAAAAACCAATTTTAGTCTTCTCCAGTTCCAAAAGATCTACGAAGCTGAAATGTTGTGTGCAGACTCCTTGGCCAATAGAATTCTAAGTTATAGATTTGGTGACCCTATAAAAGTGTTTGATTAGAAATTGAACTAGAAAGATCTCAGATTTATTCCAAAATCGTAACATCGCCACGGTATATATGTAAGGGGTGCAACACTAATTTTACTGTGTATACTTAATGTGGAGAGTACCATATTTCCTTAAACACGCGCCGAACGTCAAGATCTCCTCTGGTAAATCAACGGCTCAAGTAATAATCGCCATGTCCCCAATAACAACCTGGCTTTCAATAAGCACCGGGTCTTTCGTCTAACCAAATTGTTTATGAAATAGCCATGGGAATTCTATATTATTTTCAAATGAAGCTTTAAGAGCCGAGTCAACACAGGTTGGAGAGTCAGTTGAGTTGATAAGCACATAGATTGTAGCGTTTTGACAATAATTGTTGCAAAATGGATGAAATTTCAAAAACCGATTAGTTCCTAATTGTGCTCATATGTTTTATGTGTGAAAACTTCCTAAAAATGGTTAATTTTAACAAATGGAACCGAAGTTTAACAAATGTTGTTCTGTTGACTAACATCCTCGCTTGTCAGGCAAGCTGCCAGGTTTCATAAAAGCAACGAAACGAAATCGTTTAACATGTCTCATTCATTTAAACATTAAAAGTTCAAAAACGTTTTAGGAAATAAAGCAAGAAGTATTTTGATAAGCTATTCACAGACCATTGTCGTTTCTACACGATTCTGTTCTGTTTTGGACAATCCCTCTGAATCACGTTCTTTAAAGGTCACCTAAGTGACATAAACATGTGATTTAGAGAATGGCGATCATAGCGTATACACTACATGCGCCCCAGTGGGCGTTGGTTTGTTCTCTCCTTTCATCTCGTTTATCTATCACATTATAGGTTACATAAGTATTGACAAATAAGTTTTTGATATAATGTCATTTCCACACGATCTGATGACAACACTGGCCTGTATTAAAACACAAACAATTTGATAATTTAATCAGTCAGAAATTTGCTACGGGCCTGTACAGTACAAATGATTTAACCCAACTTGCATATTCATCCACAATCGCCAAAAATATCATAATTAATAGTTTCCAATTAAAATCGAAAAACATTATTATGCATGTGCAGAAACCGAAACTACACACCCCATTTACATGCACAGCAGTTATATGACCTATGTAATATTATCAGCCCCAATTTGTCTTTTTGTCTGTTGCAAATAAGATTTCGAAATTACGTTGACAAATCGCGGTGCATTGTCCGGTTTTCGATCAGAAATCACTACTTTTACCTTCACATCGTCATTATACTTAGTTGACTATCACCAAATGGTAGTTTTCGGTAACAGTCATTACTTCTCGATAAAATAACACCATTTATAGCGTTTAGAATATGTGACCACAAACAACACATTGGATGTACCTTTAAAGGTAACTTCTATTTAACAAACTATTTTATTTAATTAGGTATAGTTCCACTCAAGCTGCCATGCGCATATATGGGAACCAGCTTCTTGTAATAAATTGCCCTGTTTAAATGAAATCGATGCACAAAGAACGAACGCAATGTAAACAGGATTCCAGTTTCATCACACTGTTCACCATATATGGAAAATAGCCCTGTATATCGTATAACATAATCATGTTTCACGTCACATATAATTTTCATTTTAATAGTTTCATATTTTCAAATACAAGTATGGTAAACTGCCAATAGGCAATGGATGAAAACATGTGCCGTGTTTATATAACTGTTGCAGACAGAAATAATGACCTTTTAAGGCAGTAACCTGTCTTTGATATAGTTGTAGCTTGACCCACTTCATCATTGATGTAAACACCAACATTCCTTTCAATGGCACAGGTAACATAACACCTGAATTGAATGTAGCTATAAACATAATATAATTGTGTGATTTAACCTTTCGGTCTTGACATATCGCTCCTGAATCAAAACAATTTAAATCGCAAATGAAATACATGGTACCTTTCATAATAATCTTCTTTAATGCTTTGACTTTTAATTTAATTGTTGACTGTCGTGATTACACAAGTTTAGAATGGTTGATGTTCGTCGCAATGCATATGAAGAATAATCATTTGCTCTTTAGCTCATTAGGCCCGATAGTTTTTGGCATGGCGTCCGGCGTCCGGCCATCTGTCCGTCCGTCCATCCGTCCGTAAACTTGTCGCTTTTTCGACTTCTTCTCAAGAATCACTGACACTAGAGAGCTGAAATTTTATATGCAGACTCCTTGACCAATGGGGATTCTAAATTGTTGATTCCTAAAATAGGGTCACAGGGGTCACAACCTTTAAAACCTTTTTCATCTCCTTTTCAGTTCCAACTTGTTTTGAAAGCTGTAAAGTTGTGTGCAGACTCCTTGGCCAATGATGATTCCAAATTGTAGACTTCGTGACCCGGTCACGGGAGTCACAACCTTAAAACCTATTTTAATCATTCTTCTTCTTCTTCTTCTTCTTCTTCTTCTTCTTCTTCTTCTTCTTCTTCTTCTTCTTCTTCTTCTTCTTCTTCTTCTTCTTCTTCTTCTTCTTCTTCTTCTTCTTCTTCTTCTTCTTCTTCTTCTTCTTCTTCTTCTTCTTCTTCTTCTTCTTCTTCTTCTTCTTCTTCTTCTTCTTCTTCTTCTTCTTCTTCTTCTTCTTCTTCTTCTTCTTCTTCTTCTTCTTCTTCTTCTTCTTCTTCTTCTTCTTCTTCTTCTTCTTCTTCTTCTTCTTCTTCTTCTTCTTCTTCTTCTTCTTCTTCTTCTTCTTCTTCTTCTTCTTCTTCTTCTTCTTCTTCTTCTTCTTCTTCTTCTTCTTCTTCTTCTTCTTCTTCTTCTTCTTCTTCTTCTTCTTCTTCTTCTTCTTCTTCTTCTTCTTCTTCTTCTTCTTCTTCTTCTTCAGTTCCAAAACGTCTAGAGTGCTGAACAGTTGTATGCAGACTCCTTGACCAATGGGGATTCCAAATTGTAGATTTGGTGACCCAATGACTGGACTTGGGTCACAGGGGTCACCACCTTAAAGGTGCATCCATTGTGTTTCATAAAATTTTATTTGGCTTTAATACGTTCCAACTCACCACACGTGCTGTCTACAATACAAATAAATTCACTCAGCTTGCATATTTATCCATAATCGCCAAATATATCATAATTACTAGTTTCCAATTAAAATCGAGTAACATCATTATGCATGTGTAGAAACAGGAACTGCACGTCCCATTTACATGCACAGTATTTAATACGACCTATTAAACATTATAAACCCAAATTTGTCATTTTGTTTTCTATAAATAAGATTCCAAAATTACGTTTGACCCATTGGCTCGCATCAATCGCGATGCATTGTCCCGTTTCCGATCAGAAATTACTAGTTTTACCTTCATATCGTCAATATACTGAGTCGACTATCTTCAAAATGGTAGTTTTCGGTAACAGTCAGTACTTCTCGATAAAGTTACACCATTCATAACATTTGAAATATATGATCCTCAACAACACAATGGATGGACCTTTAAAAACCTATTTTCATCTTCTTCTTCTACAGTTCCAAAACGTCTAGAGAGCTGAAAAGTTGTGTGCAGACTCCTAGGCCAATGGAAATTCTAAATGGTAGATTTAGCGACCCCTTGACCTCAAATAGGGTCACAGGGGTCACAACCTAAACATATAAGGCATAGTCTTTTTGTTACATTTGAAGTGACTGACTTGTATTCTAATCCATCTGTTATATAACCGTCAGTGCATTGTCCAGGTTTTTTCCAGATTTTCTAGACAACAACGTCTTAAAGGTGAAAACACTTGAACGTTTGAATTGACCATTGATGGCAATGCTTATCACTTTAAACTTATCAACAAGTTACAATTCGCGCAAGTCTATATATATGACTGATTTAGCCTTGCTGCATTTCATTGACTGTTCTAGTTTTCATTGATAATGGTATAGATTGTTACCCGAGACAGTATTTCAATCGAGAGAAGAATACAAATATCCATTCAAATGTCCATGTGTCTACCGGTATTGGGGCGGGATAGCGCAGTGGTTAGCGCGTTCGGCTTCGGATCAATAGGTCCGGGGTTCGAATCCCGCCAGGGGCACGGCAACTTTGTCTGCAGTAGAGAACTGTTCTACACGCAGTAAGGTTTGGGTGCAATGCTTCACTGAATTTCAGCGTAGTACCACCCGTGTTTCGCTAGTTCCAGCCGATGCTCGCAGGTTTCACCGCAATGCATAGCCACATGGCATTGCGGGCTTTCCCCCTGCCGTACTACTAGCAGCCGTGAAGTGAAATACTCTTGAAAGCGGCGTTAAACCCCAACTCACCTCACCTCACCTCTACCGGTATCGTATACTTGCTCTCTTGCTTCCAACAATAAAATCAAGTAAAATTGTCTATTGCGTTTCTGTTATTGTCTAGTGTATTTCAACCAATTTTGATTAAACGATCTCTGAAGACTGAATATAGTCTAGGACACCAACATGTTTCCAGGCAGTGCACCAGCGGGCTATACTTCATATGGATCTATCTTTTAATATTTCTGAATAACCCCCTTTTTCTTTGGCAGATGAAAGCAAACTGTACTTCTAAAAAGTATAAGAAAGAGTTTCAAATGTATTAAAACACGACTTACTGCTCAAACGTATGAATTATAGAATTACATGAAATCAAGAATTGCGTTTCAACATATTTCAGTTATCGTATTTGGTACGGTATAAATGAAGGCACGGTCTTTTAATTAGATGCATCTCATGGCCGATACATTAATTACAAATACCTGATAATTATCAGATTGAGCCTATCCCAAAATATAGCTTCATCTCTTCATCAACAGAACAGTTTATCAGTGCAACTTCCGTGTTGTACCAATTTCACGAACATTGAGAAAACATCGTATATCTCCGATTTCACGCTTGGCACGTGCATGCATGCCACTGTCAGATGTTATTTTCCCACGTTTTTGTTCTGAATCAAGATTCCACAAATAAGCTTATAACGTTGCAGGAGCATGCACAATGTAAAAAGTTGTGAAACACGTGTGTTAGTTTCAGCAACTGTGAGTTTGTTAATTTCACACACGAAAACATGCGATAATCTCCTGAACGTTGAAATCATTACAGCTGATTTGAACGTGAAAATATATGTTAATAATAACCCACAATAAGTAAAGATCATAGGAAAAATAGAATAAAGATGAGCTAAATTATAAAGAAGTAAAGTTGATAAAATACGAATTCCTTAGTTTCGTTCATGCGTTGTCGTTGATTGTTACGGTGTGAAGTGTATGTCTTGTAAATAGATGTAATAGTCATTCGGTGGGGTGAAAGGTTCAACATTCAATTTATTCAGAGGACGGTCCGACACATCATGTATCTATAATTCATTATACGACATGTAGGTACAGAGGATAACACAATAAAACACTAAAATCAAATCTTTCTCGCTTCAGTAAATATGTTAAAATGTAAAATATTTTCATGAATCGATGAACAAATTAAAGGCGCTGTAGCACGTTCTGCTTGCTGAAATAAAGTGATTACACGAAAAGGTAAATACATTGTTATTATTAACAATGGCTAGATAATACGCCTCAATCAATAAAGAGCGTTCTAATTCATGGTTCGAATAAGGCAATCGGAGTCCATTTCCCTTCGAGTGGCTATTTTAATGTCTTCACATACAAAAGGCCGCTCGAAGGTAGTTCAAGTGATCTGACTGATGTAACCTAAACACTCAGAGTAAAACTATAATTATGACACAATGATGGAATGGGCATTCATCTTGCTCTTCAACTCTCAAATTCGCATCAGATCTACAAATCTACCTCTCACACTGTCGCTTTATATATACGTCGCACAATTGTCTGCCAGTACCGATAACCATTTTCTATGGATATAGTTTATCGGGTCGTGTATGGTATGGTATACTGCTGTAAAGCAAGTCTAGATTAGGGCAGATATACTCATTTCTTTGAGTCTCCTATCCAATAAAGTATACCTTTGTTTTGAATAATTAGTTTAATGACAGGCTTTGTAGTTTACTGGTGATGTCTCTTCGCATCGAAATGAAAATATACGAAGACGGTTAATTACACTTTCACATTGGTTACTTGGTGAAACAACCTTGGTGATTAAAGCAGCCGCAAGAAGGCAGTGTTAGTGCATCTCATCATCCTCAGCTGTAATGAACCAATCATGTTCTATAATATAAGATACCTATAGCAATAAAACACAGGCGGTAAATAGGACGACAGCGTGATTTATGAGACAATAAAACATGCTCGTGATTGTAGACGAGAGTTAGAGCGTCGCTTAGCAAATGACGTCACATTTTACGTCACTTTGATTGTTCAATGGCAGAGAATGTGTTCTACGACGGGAGGCATTAATATTTTCAAAATATAGTTTATACAAACAGCATAATATCTTCAGGGTTTTTTTTTATAGAAAAGCGAGTAACTATATTTAAGGGCATCTCATATAAGAAATACGAGAAGACTCGTTGTTGTGCTTTATCGTAGAATAAAACATAGCAAAGAGCATAAAAAACTCAGGACTGCGCCCTTCGTGTTTTATGCTCCCTGCTATGTTTTATTCAACGATAAAGCACGCCAACTCGTCTTCTATTTCTTAAAGAGAATTTGATAAAATATTATTTTTATGAATAAATTAGTCAGTATCAGTGACAGTAAAGACAGGCAGTAACCACTAGAGAGAAGGATAGAGAGTGTTCTTATAGCAGGACACCACGTGGTACATAGGCTAGCCCTGTGTTTACATAGAGGGCGCTCATCCTACAGTAGCTTTCAGCAGAACATACAGCAACCATCCCTTCACTAAGTAGGTAGTTTCATGGAGATGTTTTGAATCTAACAGATGGGACATAGTTTCAGTTGCTAACATATCGAACATTAGCGGAACTGTTCATGGCCTGTATGTTGTTTTTTTTTTTTTATCCTATGAAATAAAAAAAATGATTCTGAAGCATAAAATGTATGTTTTCATTCTATAAACATGTTTGTTATTTCTTTTAAGGTTGGCATTAAATTAGAAATAATATCCGGAATAGATTAAGTAGGTATCAGGATGGGTCTGATGTGTAAAGCTTAGTCGAGATTTGTACTATCATATATAATTATATATGCTACAAATATATCTTATCAATGATATGAAAAGTACAGTTAACATTCCCAATATTCAATCGTGTTCTTCTGTGGCGAAATAAAATTATTAAAAATATGTTTTACAGGTTCCTTGTATATCTGATCTTATCAGTATAACGTATAACCAGCGTGTACTGGTAGAAGACGCTCTCACACCAAGTACCAGAAAAAGTATGCGATAATCTCAATGGAATTCGCACTGCTTAACTGCGCACTTTCCACCATTGTCTCGGTCGCAGTTAGCGTTAGGGATCATCCCTCTACTCAGATAAGGAATCAGCACCAAGTATAAACTACACGTGCCTCTTGCTTATGACATTCTGCACACCGGCTAGACTACTAATTAGTCTATGGTAATACTATATTTCTTTTCTAAAACTTGAAATTTTATCTGATTAAATTGAAATTGTCAGACTTGTTATTGAAAAAAGTATTAAATGTCATTATAACTTCAATATAACCTAAAGGTACAGGAGTGGATATTAAAGACCACGAACTTATGGATTTACTTTTGTGAGGACCTTGTTAGATTTAAATATATTGAACGATTTCTGGTGGATATTCAGCTCTTTCCTATGATTTCTGAAATATATTGGTGATAACATACACGTTTTGAATATAACCTGTGTATAACAGTAAAATATAATGTTAAACATCACAACTAATTACAAAATACCTTATGTAATCATAATCATTTAAATCTCCCAAAATGCTAAATGTAGTCTTTATCAAAGACGGTAGTTAATAACAGTTTAACCTGAAGCTATCCGAAACATGATCCTCCCTTGAAACTCGTTTCTCAGAGGCTCCTTTGGAATATTTAGTAAAATGGTAATTTAAAATAATTTTTCAAATTTTAATTGTTTGACTATTCAATATATTTTAGTCCATTGTATGTGTAAACGTTTAAACATAATTTGATCAGTGTGAAATACAAACTCTCTAGCAAGCATGCTGGAAATAATATTGGTAGACGGTATAAATATTGACACTTCCTTCAAGTGTTGATGGTTCCTACTCCTATATTGTTACACCGTTGAAACGTATGGTTAATTTTACACAACGTATTCCCCATATATATGCTTCAGTCTTACTGTATAATAACAAAACAATAACGTACTAACTAGAACAATTATATATCCGTTTCTGGTCATATTTCCTATTCAGGTTAATGAGTTGACTCACAAACAGTGAGACACAAAACGTGAATGTGTTCCCAGGCCTGTATATCATACAAGGAGAAAAGTAACAACTCCCCTTCCCCTAATTTCAATAATAAAAATACAATAAAATAAGATAGAGCTTACTAGATTACCTCAATTGAACTTTTAGGTTTTGTTATAGACTTGCTTTTAGTCTAGTCACTCAAATAGGGACTATACAACATATAGCTTCTAAGCAATAAATATTAAAATTACAAACATGTTACCCTTAGTCACATGTTCCAACTGAATTGTGTTACAATCGTGTATTAATTAGATAAATGTGTAAACAAGAATGTCCTCTTGAATTTCGTTTCCACAAAAATACCGTTATAAAACCCTCCCCTTAAATAGCACATGCGTGTATCCGTTTCTGGTTATATTTCCTATAGATTATTCCGGTTAAAGGGCTGACTCATAAAACAGTGAGACACTTCACGCGAAGCTCTTTTCCAAGCTTTTATTATATCACACACTAATGTTTAGTTTCTGAAATGAAAAGTATGGGCACATTGGTCAAATTTCAAAAATGTAAATACCTATATAAAAAGGCTATCCTAGATGTCTTGTAGTCTTGTTATAGACTAGCTGTGTATATTATCTAAAATTCAAAATGAATTTTATCATTTATTAATTACAATGAACATGTGAAACTATCTATTTAGTATCTGATAAACATAAAATACTATTGGTAAGAGACGTTAACTGAATGTTGAATAACGCCACTTCCTTTCAGTCCTGTTGATGGTTACTCATTCATTCCTTCTATCTGTACAACTGCAAGTTTTAAAAACTGACACATTCGTCTTTCATACACTTGTCACTGTTTTAGAAAGCTAAATGTGTACTACCCAACACAATAGAACACTTATAATGTGTTCTGGGTATATTTCCTGAATTATTCAAGTGAATGCATGCGATGAGTCACACATTAAACAATGAGACACTTGAGATGAGACTGTATCACAATACTAACGTTTAACGTTAATGAAAATGACAATGAAAAACTTCATATATGAAACATGAAATAAAGTAGAAACGACGTCTCTTCGATTTCTTCATTTTATCTTATATTTAGCAATACATTTTTCAAATATCTTTAAATCATTTCAGATGGGTATACAGACGGTGTCAGCAGCATATATCAGGGGTTAGCATGATTTGTTTGATTTACAGGTGAATTCAGGCTTCAAGTAATTATGATGATTGTATATTCAGAAGTAGAAATATTTCTAAGAATGTAATTATTCTGTTAGGCCATGCATTGTTCCAACTTCCCAATGCAAGGCATAACTCTTGCCAGTCTCCATTGCTGGCTGATTTAGGCCTTGCAGTATTTCGTTAAGATCTCTGTGCTTGGAAATTCGGGCCCGCTATGCATTTCAGGTGCATCGACCCACTATCTTGGCACGGCAAAGCGAGGGAAATATGACAAGGCCTAAATCAGCCTGTAATGGAGACTGGCAAAAGTTGGCATTGTTCTTGAAATTTCACATTTTTTTCTGGTTATGTACTTATCAACAAACACAATATATTGTATCACTTTCAAGAATCCTGATACGTGTAAATTATTATTAATAATAATACTTGAAGTAAGCATAAATATTCAACCAACAGGAATGATATTATCTTAAACCAGTATTATAAATTACAAAGTCGGAAAGTCGGAAAGTACTAAGTCAATAACGAAGACAAGGGTATCATAACACCAACTTCTAAAATGCCTCTCAAACAGTTCTAACATTAAAAAATAATTATAATAATAATTCTAAGTTAGTTCATTCCAAAACTATTACGTATATACGTATACACTGGAAATAGAATAGAACCTCTGGTTCCGCTCTACATGAAGCACAGATTTTTCTATCAATCACTTTTCTTTTCACCAATTCTCTTTTTGTCATGAACAAATCTGAACTGAAAATTTAATAGCTTTGACATATTCTATAATTTATTTTCTCACTTACTACACACTTCGGCTAATTTGTTAACATTCAACGTCCCTTAGAAGGTATAACAAGAGAATATATACAGTATCATTAATGTCAAGGTTTTGATCCACGTAAATAGAATTACTAATGATTTTTTTCCATGAAACTGGCATGTTTAATTACTTTACTTTAATCCAAGAAAATGCCACTCACTTGATATCTAAATTCTCTTTATAGACTTGCTTTGTTTCTAAATTGAATATCATTGGTCTTGATGTACACCCCTCCCTTTTCTTGTGACCGTCTGTATGTGTGACACTGTGGAAGGATATGAACGGTTTCCTTTTACTTGTTAACACTTGAGGAAAACAAAACTGCTAGAGGCATTTATGTGATTATATTCACTTTCTGGATTAATTCACACAACAAGAATGCAGTGAATCACGACCAATGAGACACGTCACCTGTTTCCCAGACCTACATCAGTCAGTGTTCATGTTTACTCATTCATTGTTACCTTGCCGGGATCGGTCAATGGTTGATCTGGGTCGGTCATTGACACGAATAATCACTTGGTCATTTGAAGTATTTACTTTGAACGCATTATATTTACAAAATAAGTTTGTTTTTAGACTAGTTCTATAAACACTATACATTGTGTGTATCAAGTTTTTCGATACATTAATTGTATTTAGTTTCACCTGCATGAACGATCAACATTCATCATGTCTGAGACAGATTTTAAATGACAAGATCCAACTTGATGGCGTATGTTTGTATGTTATATGGTGTTCTGATGCAGGGCGGTTCTACACTAACACGGAACAGTCAACGAAACGCAGCTAGGCTTAAATTAGCCAGTGATGAAAAGGGCTGATCTGGTGCAAAAAACCACTTGTATCTAAAGTAAGGTGTTATTGAAAGATGACAACAGCAATATGTTCATATATGACTGTAAATGGTAAATTAATTGGTCACAAATTATTATTGTATATTGATTAATAATTGTAAGTAAATCCTTTGTAAATTGTTCTGATTACATAAGCAAATGTTATGGTAAGAAACTTAAATAAATCAAAATTGCAATATCTTTATATATTCCATATAAGACGACGGCCTACAAAAAAGATTGGAAATCAATATATGTTTTTTGAAAGACCACAAATCATTGTATGAATAACACAAGGTTATCCATGTAAACGAGGAATGACAGCATATTAACTGAATATAAAGGTGAGGTTGTGGGAGGACAGATATCATATTAGCATAACCTCTTGATAACCTCTTGATAACCTCTACTGGTTTGCAGCGCAATGGGTGATTTTACCTTTTGATAATACGTGTACTGCTTCACGAGTGAACAACATGTTTCCTTATACAGGATACTGATAACCTGATAAAGCTCAGTGCAATATTTATCACGTTGTGTTTGTTTTCTGGCTTTTAAAAGCCTTATGTACGTGCAGCTTCGTGTAAATGTACCTCAATATGACATGACTGTACATAGCTAGAGAACAAATTGACCCTCTCTTGGAAGTACTTACTTTGATAGTGTGTACATGGTTTATGAGCTCCACTCGAATATTACAGTTGAAGAAAATGGCTTTTAACGTCTAGATTATATCTGTGCGGCCCCTGGACCCACTCACATCCAAATATATAATAATAATGATGATAATAATTTCTGAGATGTGTTCATTTACATTTTCTGAAACTGAGCTTTGTAGACTTGTTGTAGACTTGCCTATATTTTATTGAAATAAAGGGGGTCTGGATGATAGTTAGTTAGTTACACAAGTGTTATTGCAGTGGAAAGCCCGCAGCATCATTGGATATGCACTGAAGTTAAGCCTGACTTATCATTTAACTTCACTTCACTAAATCATGTTATGTGGGGGACACATTTCTGTGAAAGTTTTCGTTCTCCTGATTATCCTCCTTCTTCTACCCAGTATCTTCCCCGGGCGACATATCTCTTCAAAACTATTCAAGAAAATAAAACGATTTGTCAATCAAAGATATATTTTTGCCTGGAAAAACCTGTATGTATAACATATAATATAATTTGTTCTGACGATTTCTTCTAATCATTTGAATGATTCTTTATATTTCAATTTCTTATTTCAAATTCATTATATTACAGTGGTCATTTAAACATGGGTGTTCTGGTTAAACTGAAAACATGCACTATGTCAAGAGTTTTAATGAACAGCAATTTATAAACTGACTGAACCTTTCATACAAGTTACAATGCAATGATGCATCATAAACCTCATTGTATTAATTTTATACAGGTCAAATCGTGTATAATCAAAAGTGAATGAACACAGTTTAGTATAGAAACTTAAGTTTATTCTTGATGAGAATGTATATATATAGTATACAAGTCGTATAATTAGGTGAAATGCTGGTAAGTGCAATCCTTCTTCATTCAAGACTGATACAATAATCACTCACCTGATTCAGTAAACAAATGAAACTCGTACTGTTCTTTTAATTATCACATTTGATTCTAAATCAAAGCATGTGGGCAATGACCTATGAAGCCAACTGGGAAAACATTCTGAAAGTAGCTTCTTGTAAACCATGGGATTAACCGGATAGATCCGGGTTCGAACGTAGTACAGACTTGTTTCCTCTTTACTGCACAGGGTTAGAAGATAACGCTTCACTGTGGTGAAATATCACGACACTTACATATCAAGGAGGAGCTTACAGAACTAAAGGGAATAAAAGTGTTCATTATACGACCTTTAAATCGTTCTGAACAGAGCAGGTAGGCTGCAGTTCAGACCACTCCTGTAACGGGTCGGTAATTGGGGAATGAAATTAGCAGAAGGCAACATTTGGGTTGGTCTAAGTTATACAGCACCTGTATCTCATTTAATGTAAAGTGGGCCCAGGCTAGATGTGGGAATTATACAGACCATTCCTTCAAACACAGAGTATTTGTGCTCCGTCTCGGCGTCTCAGACTCCTGGTCCCTGATGGTACTATTGTCCCCTGCATTCTAGTCTGACACCGGATACCCGACTAGTTGAGGGTACATGTCTAATCTGAACCCTAGTATTTGACATGTGTCCTCCTTGGTTGATGTAGAGTAGATTTACGATTAGATATAACCAAGTAATGTAAACATCAAAATGATGGTTTCTCCCCACAAACAGATCGATGGAATGAAGGAGTGGTTTGACCACTCCAGTTATTTACCGTTGGTGGCATGGGAAGGGGCGATAAAGATACGAAAATATCTTGGGTTGGTCACATCACTAGGATAATCAATATAGGAGAAGTATATTACAAGAATGTTATACAAGAATATTACCGACCATCCCACAATGCCATGTGTACATGGTGCAGGATCATATGTAGCTTTGATTACGATTTGATTACATTTACGATTGTCTCTAAATCAATGAGATGTACTTCAATGCTAAAGGATATTTCGCTAATGGAGGATTACAGTTCTCGTCATGACATTTCCTTATATGTTATTGTCCGAGTAACTCTCCATTCCTTAAACGATGAAGCGAATACCTATTGGGAGTTAAGAGGCCATTGAAAGTATTGCCGTTTTAAATTTACTTTTAATTCTAGTTAAAAACCGGGATGTGTGCTACTGTCCATTACTGAAACATAATGGAGGTAGAGGACAATAGGATGACGTCATGAGAGTAATTTGAAGGAATTTGATTGTCACTCACTTACTTTACTTCATCGTTAAGAGGCTTAACTTACTATAAGAATCAGACACTCCCTGTGTCATCATATAGAAACATGCAGTTCTAACTAATGGCACTCCTATTGTGCCTTGACATAAACTCAACTTCTAGACTAGACAAGTCTCTAAATACTTTATTGAATTGTCGTATTCATTCATCATTTGGTGTTATTATTTTAATAGTATTTTAATATTTAAATAATCTAAGTAATGTTTTGCCAAAGCTAGTATATTTCTAATGACAAATTAGTTGAAGGCCAGTTTGGCTTTTCATCAAACACACTATTAATATCAAAATGAATACAAATCATTTATCATTTATATTTTGTTATTAAATGTACAGCTCCATATATAGACTTGCTACAGGTAGATTCTAGACTGTAAGCAAGGCGAGAATGGGTTGGTCTTGGTAAAATATTCATAAGGGTTGTCCTCAAATTATCACAATCACTCAAGTATCAACTATCGACTGTATCTAATCAACTCTGCCCATCCCGCATTGCTTCGTTGAAAGCGTGTATATGAAAAAACAGACAAACATTTAGTCAGTTGCTTATTCTAACAAAGCTAACACTACAATTACCATTTTCCTGCTCAAGATAGACTTGCTAAATACCAACCAAGACTCGTAATTGTGCGTTCCATAAGAGACATTGAGGTTTGACACAAGAGTGTAATATTGATTTGGTGGGGATGAACAATAGTTATTGAGAGATTTGCCATGGTCTGAATCATAAAATCTGATTTGTGTTGTCACAGTTTCAACTTAACTTACCTCTAATCCAACACATGATATACCCATTTATGCTCGTCTCCTCAACAATATATATATTCAAAAAATGTTTTTAATATATGAAGAAATCGAAAATCAAAGTTGCTTGTGAGACAACGTACCTATGTAGGACTGTCCATGTATTGTGACTTGTAATATCTCTTAACATCGAAATGAGAAAATACGACGAAGCTTGTTTTGACCACTTCAAAGTGTTTACATGGTGGAATGACCTTGATGATGAAAGCAGAACTATGAAGGCAATGTATAGTGCACCTCCTAGCTAGGAACCAATCGAGTTGAGGAACATGTGTAAGCATTTGTACTAGCACACCTTTGACTGATATAGATGGACAGATAATGACTCTATAATGAATATAAAAAGTTCTGACTCTGTTTTGCTGGGATCAAAACACATGCGAAGTAGTTTCTCCACTGTTTACGTAGCTAGGGATCTTTTTTTCGTCAAATTTTGTTTCTGGTACATAGAAGTCAAGGCCTATATATATATATGTTTGTGTATTCAAGTTAACGTAATTTATACGCAAATGTGATATACAAAATTAATGATGCTAATCAGTTGTATAAATAATCAATGATGTAAAGAAGGTTTACAAGTATATGTTTATATTCAAACAATAATGGAGAAAAGGAAATTTTGAAGTATATTTCCTCATGTACATCTTTCGTCTATCTTGGGTTAGAATATTAAATGATCTATGCAATGGGATACAAACAAAGGTACCATGAACATGTTTACATCATGCCACTCACATTATGGTTCGAACTAGTTGTATTAATCTAACTTCTAGTCAAACTATTGAGTTCCTTTTTGAAAGTTTTTTTAAGAGCATAAACGAAGTCCAGAAAGTTATGAAGATTATCCTCTTTAACGTTATACCACGTTTAATCCAATTGGCATAGATCATATCGCTTGAATTGAACAGTCTGCATTTATTAACTAAAAAACTTTCAAGTGAACTTTGTCTAACAAGGAAGCACATTTTATACTAACAATTTACTTTATAAATTGTATAAACTTATACTTTTCTAATTCTAATTTTAATAATTTATCTCAATTACGTTTTCGTTACAATAATTATATTAATAACCTATGACACAAAACATAATTCAGTAGTCAAATGTGTCACCTCTGTTAAATGGATCCATTCTGTCCTAAATTGAATATGAATTATCAATTACATGCTTAATTAATATATATCTGTCTCCTTATAAACGATATTATTGTGTCAATTTAGTGGACAGTGTCCTATTATCAGAGGACATTGACCGAGCCGAGTGAGAGTGACTAACGACTAATGCACGGTCAGTGACGTGTACACGTCAACATGAGCAATGTCGCACTTAACTGAAATTTGGTCTTACATTTATTTTAAAACCAAGGAGGAATGACCTTTTGTTAAATAAAGTTTATTATATTTACATCTTACAAATACAACGAATACGACAGAACTAGAAATAAAAAGATCGACACATGATGGTGAAAACTTATAATTGATAACAAATATGTTAATGAAAAGATTGTACTGAGACGTCCTGTTGTTTTTACAGTTCGTGTGACTGAAAAATATAATTAAGTGTTATATGGTATGCGTGTTGTAAAAACTATAATATGGCATCTTGCGTTAACGTCTTCATTATTCATAGGTTTATAAAGTCACAAAACACATAGTAACGTATCGGTTAAGGCGATCCTTTCATGACTACATCTTGTTTTCATACATCTCTCATCAACTTAGACACCGTCATCTTTGAATGGCAGAAATGTTATATGGCTTACGGTCTTCTGCCATTTCGAACATCATATTTTCAACAACAAAATATCCCTATTGTAATGTAGTATATCGATTTCACTATAAACATATATATGATATAACACAATTCAGTATTAAACGCATTCTCCAAGCTCTGATTTTATCCCTCATTCTTTGATGTTGGTGAAAATCCTTAGGAAGATGCATTGACACTTTCGTACTGATCCATCCGCCTCGTCAGCTAAAGGCTCGTTCACACGGTACGATTTGTACATACGACCTATAGTGACCAAGTTGAGTTGCACAATACCAAAGTCGTATTGACGTATCATCTTATGTATACACACAAATTGCATCGATATTAGTTAAGTTAATACTACAAGTTGTTACTACATGTCGCACTGTGTGAACGGGCCTTAACACGATTTTGTATTGACTGCACACTTTTCACGTGCATGTTTAACAACAAAAACTCCCTTCAAAGTTTACTTGTCTAACATATCTTCACTGCAGGTTATTGTATGTATACAATGAGATGAATAAAGTAAGTAACACATATCTTGTTTTACTCATATTCATTTTTCTTACACAAGATATATTTCTGTAAATGCTAATTAAAAGTTGACTACACTGCTGGTGTGTGCAGCATGTCGATATTAACACGTGAGGTATTGTAACACATATGGATAAGGATACATTATACTAAGTCTTTCTATATATGTGCCGTTCATCCTATACATGTTGTATCTGTGTTTGTCTAAAACCTATTTAGAGAGCCATTAGTTGGGTTGTGTTTCTATACGAGGCTACTGGGAGCTTCTGATTCCGTCAGTACTTAGGGGCCTTCCTGTCAATCAAAGTAATATTAATTCATACAGAAATGAACAGCTCTCCCGCGTAATAGATCAAAAGAAGTCAAAAGCGACTAAATGCAAAACGATACTCAGCAGCAAACTGGAAAACTTTTTTTTCAAAATTTTTACAAGAGTAATCCACCATAAGACATGCAAAGTCAGTAACGTTGTAAAAAGTGAGCTATATTTAGCAACATATATTATCGCTCCTTTCCAATTTTACCCAAATTTCAAACAGGGATGGTCAAAACCTGGACGTTCCATCGATCTGTTCTTGAGGAAGAAAACACCATTTCCATTGACCTTTACACTACGTGGTCTCCTTCTCGCCGGAATCAACAACATAATCTAATCTGCTATCAATTCATCTGAGTTGGCCTTGATTTATTATGAGTTTGTCCCACTCTACTCAGAAGGTAACATATCGGGAAGTGTACTCTAGCCATTTAGTATTCAGTCCAGGTTGGCAAAGCATCATCGGGGAGAAAACATCACAGGTGATTCTACACAACACCAGCATACACTCAACCGCATAAGAAACGTTACCACACTTTAAATGGTGTAAAAAAGAAAATACTGGGTAGATTTTGAATTCTATTTAAAGGTACATGATTTGTAAAATGGTACCCCCAATTTGATACATCAGAGTATAATAGTTTTATTTGTATCTCTGTTCAAGTACACTTGGGGTGTTTTTCAAAATGGTTTTTTTGGTCAGAATGTTTGCGATTTAACTTAACAATTCCTAAAATGTAGAAATTTAAATAATAAAAGATGTTGTCGACAAAAAATAACATGCTTGGGCTTAGATTTATTGACGCGTCTTTACTGTGGGATGTCGTAAAACAGACTGGCCTTTTTTACTCTCCTATCTCGTCTAGTTAAGGAGATACAAAAACGACTATTTTTTAAACATTTCTCAGAAATATGAAAAAAAATTGTTTTGAAATTTCAAAGTTTGTTTTGTTGGCTTCTAAAGACATTATGCATCTCTGTTTCAGTCGTGTTTATCACTCGTGGATTGAATTATTTTGTATTTTGTATGGTGACGTTTCTTTTGCGGCTGAGTGTACACCGTGAATGGGTAATAGCATGTACCTATGGAACTATCCACTGTACATTTAATTTGGAACAGGTGCGAGTACTTTAGTACAAATTTCCTATGCCAAGCTCATCCCACACCGCTCTATGACAAGAGTGCTCAGAACATCTACCTAGAAATCTATATTATTAAGTTTGGAATGTGATTTGGTGTTGATATGATCAACCATTTTATTCTTGTATCACCATCCAATCCCTGTATATTTCTTCACGTTCCACAGTACCGTGGAGGATGACTGTGTGAACTGTATTTACAGTACACTCGCACGTGTAACCAGGGTGCACAACGTCATCCCGACTGTAATACCAATATACGTGATGGTGGAGCGTAAATGACAGCACGATCTACAACACAATACTATAGGTAACATAACTAACAGCATGACACGGTTCATCATAACTAGGTGGCTGCAGGGGCAAATACACTTTTACATATGCAAATAAAATCTGTGTGTCTATCTTAGATATTCTCGACGTCATTTCTGAACTGTAAAACCACAGTAGGGCTCATATACGCCATGTACATACTATCAAGCAATGGGAGTTATTTAACATATGGTTGTGACAGTGATGGTGTGATCTATTCTACACTGTGAATAATTCATATTCTCAGATTATTCTGGGATCAGGTCGGTCTGCACTCCAGCTACATGCCATGGTAAAGGTATATTTACACGAAACTCGTAATTCCGGATTAAAATTTACAGTTTTTGCCTGTACTTGTCAAGATGACGAATTGCCCTGCTTTTACCTGCATGCAGGACTGTTTTATTAGGAGGGTGGAATGTGATGAGTGAGCGAGATTTTAGTTTCTACTGCCAAGTAACCATCTCTACCAGATGAATATGGTGGTCACATGATGGTTATGAACATTTTGAAGATAAATAAAGTGTTTTAAACTTGTAATGAGAAAACGATGAAAGAACGTGAGTTTGTTTTTCTAGATGTCAACCAATACAATTTTAATAAATGCGGTCTCTAGTAAACCAGAAATGCATGGGATACCACAGATATACATGTATAAAGGTTTCCTGTCTGAGAGCAGGACAAATCAACGGTTCAACGTGAAAATTAATCTAACGTTCTTATAAAGGGGCTTAATATGACTAGTGAGCTGTGCTTGGTGTCTTTATAGGGGCGGGGATATTTAATATATTAAATCTGTATTTCTTCACCGATTTCGCTCAAATTTGGAATATAAGCTCACCATATTGTATTCAAACAGTATATGATTGCAAAAATCTAGATTTTGAAGTTTGAAAATATTGTCCAAACATCGATTCGAACCTCTGTGCACATGTTTGACATTCCTGACTTCCCGGGCAGTCTACAGCTAAACTGCTATTTAAAGGGGTCCATCATAATTAGTATTTATTTAAGGATGTCAATACGTGTATCCCTACAAATGACTCTTTTAGTGTATGTGTGTTGTTTCAACATATGAACGTTATAATGGTGGTGGGAATTGAATTAACCTTTAGGAAATAGCTGCACAACAGACGAGTTTACCATATCATAACATAGAGTGAAATAACGAAGTTATCGCTAGAGTGGCTCTAGTCATAGTAAACATTCTGTATAAGGTATCAACATGCTGCGTACATCCTATATTCTTGCAAAATCAGGATATGCATTGTCTGAAGATTATAATCGCTTATTGCGTTTTAGACCATTTCAAGAATAGGGTTTCAACATCTTTAAACTGATTAAACCGAAGCTAAAGTACTGTTAGGACAATTTATCTCAATGGTGTAGCAAACCTTGTTGAAAAAGCTAAAATAAAAAAATGTTATAGCAACACAAATGAGACAGAAATAACCGAGTTATCGCTTGAGCGTGTCCTGAGATTGCCTGTATCCTGTAGAAGGAATACATGCATGTTCAGGAAGCAGGATCTACACTTAACCCAGGGGCAGAAGAAACGATATCGTACAAAATACAAGATATTTCAATCCACGAGGGATATATACGACGGAAATAGAGTTAGGCCATGTCTTCAGAGGCCAAATAAATTAAAATTGTAATTTCAAAACATCATCTGTTCATGTCTCTGACAAACACCCGTTTTAAGAAATCGAGAGTTTTTGCTTGTTTTATAACGTCCTACAATCCAACTGTATGTGGCAGATATAGTTGGCCCCTCGGTGTATAAACACGGTGTACAATCCCATACAGTGCAAACCGGATATAGTTCGCTGTACGCTCGTTCATCGGTTCATAGCTATGTTGACACGGGCTGCTTTTTTTCGTTTTCTATTTGTGTGAGTATTATTCACGCACATAAATTTTCAAAATACTTCATCTTATACTTCTACACGATAATTCACTGCGATATTGAATCATGACCCTCTGTAAACTTTCTCATATCAAAAACGCATTGCCGATCTTGCTCCTCCGCTAAACACGCCACGCATAATGTCGAAATGCTCAGATATCATGTGCTTTTTGGATACATCCTAATAATATATGAACTATATGATCATTAAACTTACAGATGGTCTTTAACATTGTTAATATAGAGCATTAGTTTGTTGACATGAGAGCAAAACGCCACCCACCTATGTGTCCTTACCATACAGTTTGATAGCCGCCAATACAGTTGGTTGATAGCACTTTCAACAGAAATCACTGTATGTAAGTGCGTGGTTGCTTTTTATTTTATAAATAGACACTCTTACTTAAATATTTTGGGTTATTTTGTTACAGGTGCATCCATTGTGTTTCATATTTTTAAATTTAGTTACTTAGTTTCCAATTAAAATGGAGAAAAATCATTTTACATGTGCGGTAACCAAAACTATACGTTCCATTTACATAGGGGTATCATGACAGAACTGATGCTTCTAGATCTTTTACATAACTTAAAACAAATCGGGTCTGAAATGTTCAAGACTGGTCGTTTTCAATGCATTCCCATTAGACGACATTGCTTACATGATGTAAATAATCGTATATTGGTTCTCGCTCAACAATTGCAACACCGTCCAGATGACATACAGTGATGTTACCAAACGTTTTCGGAGAGTTGATTGTTTCAAATTTATGTCGGCACGAAAAACACTGCAGCAGTGTCAGAGGGAAGTTCTCAAAGGTGAATGTACGTTCCAACTGATTCTCAAATACACTTTCTAATTGCTTTGAATTATGTAAGTATATACATGTAAGAAGAGTATAATCAAAGAGTTGCGAGGAATTATACGGTTTATCTGCCCCGAGTTAATTATTCTGATAAACCCCGAGCTTTAGCGTAGAGTTTGACATAATAATTCACGAGGGAAAATAATTCGTAATTCCGAGCACCGAGTTCGTTATTATTTTTCTTAGCCAAGATCATTTTAATGCCTAAATATTGAAAAACAAGACGCAAATCCACGATCTTATAGATTAGACTGTAAAATACAAATTGTACTTCTACGCCATTCATAAACTTCTCACAACTTCAAGATGCGGGCATCTAAATAGTTTGCTACTTACGCTCTTTTTTCAGTAAGATTCGTATGTAACTGTTGAACTATATTCCCAAAATGAATCTTAAATAATAATTATAATAAAAACTTGTTTATATTGTAAATATTGTTGCAGAATGAGAAACAAATTAGTAAAACGTGAACCAGCAATCGAGCAGTTGCAAGATAGGAATGTACATTACGTCATAATTAACGACGTCACAAATTAATGATGTCACGGCAGTCAAGGGCAACTCTTGCATGCCGCTTCCTCCAGCAAATTTAGTACTTTAAATACGGTCTCGGAAACATAGATTGAACATGGTTATCTATTTATTATGTGTTACTGACTTCTGACTTGAAATAGATATGTTCTGAATTGATCATCTATGTGATTTAGCTAAAATAGTTCAGCTAAGCAATTGATAAATGGGTGTAAAATATTTTCGTCAACCAATGAAAGTGCAAGTTATATTTAGCAAAACTGTAATTTCCATGACCATTATGACAACTTTAATTCATATCTCTGCCCAGAAAATTTATATAATTCGTTATGATGTGTGATACCTCTTGAACATATACTGGGACAACATATTAACACGTTTAATGTTGGTTAATATGTCAATAAACAAAAATCAGATTTCATGACGTTATTGAATTACGGGCTACAATCCATTCAGAGATACAATACGCTTCGGCTATGAACCAGTACAGTGATGCCGCATTGTTGCTGCTAAACTCTTTGATATCTTCATATCTAGAAAACTTTGAAACATGAAATTCTACATGGTACAATCTATTAGGAATTCAATATTAATTTACCTTTTGAGCAGCATGATTGTATACCTGAATAAAATCGAAAACGCACGGGCTTGTCAAATTTGGCTCGATGCGTTCGAAAGAAAATAATGTGTTTTCATCAACATACAACTATTTTACTTATTCACTGTACTTGTATGCATGTCACACATTTATGAACCGTAGCCTATTTGCAGACGTTCTAATGCTGTATAATAGCTTAAAATTACCTATTTGATCCAACTAACAACAAACACTTGACAGAGCTATGAACCGCTGAATTAGCGTACAGCGAACTATATCCGGTTCGCACTGTATGGGATTATACACTGTGATATAGGAGCAAACTCGCTTGTTACGCTTTTACTACTGAGTAAACTCTATACGTACCTTATAGTTAGGTACACGCTTTATTTCTCACTAAGTTAGTATACTGTTATATTACACACTGTGATATAGGAGCAAACTCGCTTGTTACGCTTTTACTACTGAGTAAACTCTATACGTACCTTATTGTTAGGTACACGTTTTATTGTTCACTAAGTTAGTATACTGTTATATTACACACTCTATATATGTATCCTTTTACATGTATTCTGAAGAATCGTTTGTCAATATAGTTTTAATTAATAATGTACATATTACGCTACAACAGAGGTTTCATAAACCTTTAGCTGAGGAGTCCTACTGTATCACTCTAATCGTGCGTGCACCTAGGTTTATAACTACATTTTTACATCTCTGATGGCATGAACGGGATTGTGATCTAAATGGGTAAAATGGGCAAATAAGCGCTGGTCCCGTTGATCTATATACAATGAATATGGTATATAGGTAGTAAAGTAAATACGTTATGTTTCAACACTCTTAACAGAACAACAACATATGCTGTCAACCTGTATATAAGGAAATCAACTACTTTTCTGGGCTTCTCCGTATCAATAATATTTACAGATACAATTATATCACAATTTAGAATTTAAAATAAAAAATCGAATTAAAAATACACACTTTGAAGCATGTTTGAATCGAATTACATTTAACTGATTAAGTAATTACTAAAATGACCAAGTGATCATTCGCGTTATTGACCGACCCAGTTCAACTAATAACCGACCATGATCACCAAATAATTTACTCTGATCAACCAATGATCAACCCAGATCAACCAATGGCCGACTAGGATCAACCAACGACCGACCTAGATCAACCAACGACAGACCTAGATCAACCAACGACAGACCTAAATGAACCAATGACCGACCCAGATCAAGCAATGACCGACTCAGATCAACCAATGACCTACCTAGATCAACCAATGACCGACCCAGATCAACCAATGACCGACTCAGATCAACCAATGACCGACCTAGATCAACCTATGACCGACCAAGATCAACCAACGACAGACCTAGATCAACCAACGACAAACCTTGATCAACCAATGACCGACCTAGATCAACCAATAACAGACCTAGATCAACCAACGACAGACCTAGATCAACCAATGACCGACCTAGATCAACCAATAACCGACCTAGATCAACCAACGACAGACTTAAAACAACCAATGACCGACCTAGATCAACCAATGGCCGACCTAGATCAACCAACGCCAGACCTAGATCAACCAATGGCCGACTCAGATCAACCAATGGCCGACTCAGATCAACCAATGACCGACCTAGATCAAACAAGGACCGACTCAGATCAACCATTGGCAGACCCCGGTACAGGTAACGATGATTAAGTAAACATCGACACTGACTAATGTACAGTCAACCGCAAAAGAAACGTCACCGCACTTTCAACAGTCTATAATTCGAAATAATGCTGTACGAGAAATTTAGTGTTTAATGCATTTTATAGAGACATGATTTGTTAAGAAGTACCCTCAATTTCATATATCAGAATTCAATACTTTTATTTCTATATCTGTTTAAGTACTAGTGGGTGCTGATATCGCTTTTTCAAATATGGTTTTTGGCCAGAATGTTTAGCATTTTACTTAAAAATTCATAAAATGTAGAATTTTAATTGATTAATGATGTAGTCGACATAAATAACCTTCTTGGACTTAGATTTTTGACGCGTCTGCGCTGTAGGAAGTGATAAAACAAGCCAAAATTCCATTTATAACTGTCCAATCTCGTCTAGTTACGCTAGACCCTTCTTAAAAGAAATTCGAACAGATAATGATTTAAAATTAAGTTAGTTGGCTTCTGGAGACATGATGTACCCCTGTTTCAGTCGTGCGTATCACTCGTGGGATGAATTATCTTGTATGATGTATGGTGACGTTTCTTTTACGGTTGAGTGTTGAGGTGACGTGTCTCATTAGTCCTGACTCACTACATTCCTGTCGTGTGAATAAGTTAATTAATACAGTTACCGTACTCTGATTTTCAAACATGGTTTCAATTATACAAGGAAGGAAATATATAGATACATTCATACATACAGAACAAATAATGGGAGCCTCAGTGTTCAAGGTCATGTAGACAGTCAAGGGTCGTCAGCATAAAATAAATAAATAAAAGAGCAAGTCTATAAGAAAACTTAACCGTACAATTTAAGATGAATTGATGTAATCTAAAGGAAGAAGAACGAGTTTTATGGATTTACAACTTCTTTATTGCAAGAGTGCGACGTTTCGGTGTAGATTCTAACATCGTTATCTCGCACTCCTGCAATAAAAAAAGTTGTAAATCCTATAAAACTCTTTCTCCTTCATCTAACCAACTTATAAATGCCATTGAAAGAAATGATGTAATCTAGTAGGATCTTCTTATTTTATTCTATTTTCAGTTTTGAAATTTTAAAAAATAATAATTTCATGTGATATGCATACAGGCCTGGGAAAGTGAAGTGTCTCACTGTTTGTGAGTCAGTGCTGTCACCGGAATAATCTACAGGAAATATGACCAGGAATGGCTACATAAATGTTCTATTTAAAGGGAGGATTATATCGGGGTATTTTTGTGGAAACGAAATTAGAGAGACAATCCTTCTATATGTTATAATCCAGTTGAAAGATATTGCTAAGAAAAGCGCTGCCCTTTCGGAAGAGTAGAAGGCTTAACACAATTATTCCATACATTATATAACTTTATGAACACTACCATACATTTTTATATCAATAAGAAAATGTTAAAACCAACACACGAAACAAATTCCTCGTGTTTCTGGTAGCCTTAGATAGTTTTTTATTTGAAGCATCACTTGGTCAGGTATCGGGAACAGTTCCAAACATCGATGGCAGGGATGATATAACAAGGCTTGGTTTATATACATAAACAGGATTATTACCCATATGTTTGAAAATAACCGAGTTAATATTATTGATATGAGCACATGTGCATATATCACGTTTGCCTAGCAACCATTGTTTCACCGCGACTTCCACGTCGACTGTGACGTCAAAAATCGATTGTTCGTGACGTCACTGTTGCTTGCCGTCGCAAGAGAAGTGGGCCTTTTCCTGACTATTTTAAGGCGAATAAAATAAAATAAAATTGGTAATAAAGAAATTATTACACTCAAAAGTGTGTCATATGACTTTTACGAAACTCGTGCAAATGTATGTATAACCCTCGCTCTCGCTCGGGCAATACAAAAATTCACACTCGTTTCGTAAAAGTCATATGACACACTTCCTCGGGTAATAATCTCTATATCTGAATGAATTGAGCATAAAAGCATTCTCTTCCCACAGAGGTTACTCCAGATTTCCGACCCTAATCTCTGTTTTACTTGGCCTGAATTTCTAGCCTCCAGCAAAATTCCCTAACGGGCGTAATTAGAACCTCATACTGTATCCCTGCTTTTTAACCAATGAAAACTCATCTTGCAGCGGCCATGTCGAGTGACTTCAAAGATCTGTAGGCATTTGACTCTTACTGATAAGCATATGTCCTTCGGATATGTCTGACGTAAATATTTTTGGTATATGTCTCTGATTTGATCTCTTTTTTTAATTTATCAGCATGTTTATGAAAAATTGTTTTCACAAAATCAAATAGCATATTTCGAGAAAAACACATTGAACGAGAAAACATTTATCTTAAGTTTATTTTATCATTATGATTTGTAATTGGTAAATGTCACTTTAGGTGTTCGTTAGACAGTCGTTAGACATGTTGAAGCCCTTGCAATCAGTTTGTATCAACATCGAACAAGAGGTTAGGAGATATACCCCGTCCTGATTGGAGAACGTTGTTCAGTTTTCAGAGAAAAATAGTGCTGTTCTCATGACAACACTTTGAATGTATTATCAGAAAGATATATTTTCATTTCCGGTACTTAAAGCTTTGTTGGATGGGATAAGTGAAGGACGTGTTCGAGTTTCGGTCGTGTTTCAGTTAACGTTTCACGATTACACCTGCTGCCTCTCTTCGTGTCTTCGTAGTTGGACTTGTAGATGTAGATGTAGATGTAGATGTAGATGTAGATGTAGATGTAGAGAAGGGCCCCGTTTCTCAAAGCACAAGGGTCATCGTAAGTCTCTGCGGTAACCTTAGTGCAACGTTAACGAATGGGAGTTAAGGTTGATATAAGTAAAGGTTGCTTTGTGATAGAAGCCCCTGATCTTTGACGGGCAGTTCAGTGGCATACATAAGAACAGGAAGATTTTCTTTGCTATATAAGTGTATCACATTTTGTTATTTCCTTACATTCCACTTGATGAAGGAGTGAGTATATACTCCGAAACGTCGTGTATTTTAACATTTAAGAAGTTGTTATCCAAAATCTTCCTTAGAGAAGGAATGGTGTTTACTTGTCATATTCAAGTTAGAAACATATCACGAATGGACAGAAATAGACTGGTGAAGTGGGGGTTGTTGTTCATCTCCTTCCACTGCATGAGCAAAGATAAGCAGGCCCATTTGTTTTATAACAGGATGAACATATATTTGGCCTGCAGTAATTAACTCGGGAATGTATCTTTCTATCATCAAATCATCAAAACAAATCAAGTTGATATTTACATGTAATGTGTCATTCTCTTCCCACAGAGGTTACTTCCTTCAGATTTCCGATCCTAACCCCTGATCTACTTGGTCGGAAATTCTGGACTCAAGCAAAATTCCCTAGCAGGGGAAAGGGGAACCTCAACATGTATCCCTGCTATTAAACCAATGCAAACTCATTTTCAGATCGATCAGATCGATCAGCTCGAGGCATTTGACTCTTAATTGTCTTTCTCTGATTTGGTCTTGTTATATTTATCAGCATGTTTATGACCAATTGCTTTCAGAAAATCAGAAAGCATATTTCGACGGAAACACATCAAACGAGAAAACGTTTATCTTACATTTATTGTAGCATTATGACGTGTCATTGGATAATGTCACTTTTATAACGACGTTGCTGATTGCACAACTAGATTCATTAGCAATCAGGACACTCAATGTTCTCACCCGAATTCAAGCCCAGTAGAACAGAGGATTGGAAATCTGAATGGAGAAACCTCTGTGGGAAGAGACTGGTAATGCGTCTAATGTGTTGTTTGTGAGCTCCTCCACTTTCACACATCACGGATGTTCCCTTTATTATCAGATTCGAACACTGGTTTGCGCAATGGTTGGGTATTCTGTAAAGGGTATACACAGTTCCAGGGGTCAGTTCCAGTCAAACTCAAAGTCTGTGTTGTGGTATGTCACCACCAAAAGTCGGTATCCCCGTGACAAGGATGATGAAAAGAATTCATTGGAGAATTACCAATGATACTCAATGTCCGCTCGATACGAACACCGCATCTTGCACCGTCTATCTTTCCTAAAAATGGTTTGTTCTGTCAATGAAACATAATATCTCATAATTTTCATTATCGCTGTTTACTACTAATTGTAAATAGCTGTATTTTCTAAATGTGAACAAGAGCGCCAATTTAATACATGAAGCTTTTTCTGGGAACTTTTCTTTTATCTAAAAAGACACGGTGTTTGTACCGAGTATCCACTTCACATCTAGCTTCCCCAGACATATATGTCTATATAGGATATGATTAGTGAATTCTTTGTCTTTAGATGTTGGCACATTGAAAGAGGTCATCTTCGGTCCTATATATCTGTAATACTTATCGGTATCGGTACATCTTCCCACGTAAGTTCTGTTAAATTCTCTCACAACGGAAGTTACTGAAGTTACATATTCCCACGTTACCTCTGTTACATTTCTGACAACGGAAGTTACTGAAGCAACATATTCCCAAGTACCCTCTGTTACATTCTGTCACAACGGAAGTTACTGAAGTCAGATGTTCTCACGTATCCTCTGTTACATTCTCTCACAACGGAAGTTACTGAAGTTACATCTTCCCACGTTACCTCTGTTACATGTTCTCACACCGGAAGTTACTGAAGTTACATCTTCCCACGTTACCTCTGTTACATTTTCTCACACCGGAAGTTACTGAAGTTACATCTTCCCACGTTACCTCTGTTACATTCTCTCACACCGGAAGTTACCCAAGTCACATATTCTCACGTACCCTCTGTTACATTCTCTCACAACGGAAGTTACTGAAGTCACTGAAGTCACATATTCTCACGTACCCTCTGTTACATTTCTCACAACGGAAGTTACTGAAGTCACATATTCTCACGTACCCTAGCTCTGTTACACTCTCTCACAACGGAAGTTACTTAAGTCACATCTCCCCACGTAACCTCTGTAACATGAATATTCTCTCACAACGGAAGTTACTGAAGTCACATATTCTCATGTAACCTCTGTAACATTCTGTCACAACGGAATTTACTGAAGTCACTGAAGTCACATTTTTTTTACGTAATCTCTGCTACATTCTCTCACAACGGAAGTTACTAAAGTCACATATTCTCACGTAACCTTTGTAACATTCTCTCACAAAGATATTTTACTGAAATCACATATTCTCCCCTACCCTCTGTTACATTCTCTAACAACGGAAGTTACTGAAGTCACATATTTTTACGTAATCTCTGTTACATTCTCTCACAACGGAAGTTACTGAAGTCATATATATTCCCATGTAACGTCTATTACATTTCTCACAGCGGCAGTTACTGAAGCAACATATTCCCAACTACCCTATGTTACATTCTCTCACAACGGAAGTTACTGAGGTCACATATTCTCACGTAACCTCTGTTACTTTCTCTCACAACGGAAATTACTGAAGTTACATCTTCCCACGTTACCTCTGTTACATTTTCTCACAACGGAATTTACTGAAGTCACATGTTCTCACGTATCCTCTGTTACATTCTCTCACAACGGAAGTTACTGAAGTTACATCTTCCCACGTTACCTCTGTTACATTTTCTCACACCGGAAGTTACTGAAGTTACATCTTCCCACGTTACCTATGTTACATTCTCTCACACCGGAAGTTACCCAAGTCACATATTCTCACGTACCCTCTGTTACATTTCTCACAACGGAAGTTACTGAAGTCACATATTCTCACGTACCCTAGCTCTGTTACATTCTCTCACAACGGAAGTTACTGAAGTCACATATTCTCATGTAACCTCTGTAACATTCTGTCACAACGGAATTTACTGAAGTCACTGAAGTCACATTTTTTTACGTAATCTCTGTTACATTCTCTCACAACGGCAGTTACTGAAGCAACATATTCCCAACTACCCTATGTTACATTCTCTCACAACGGAAGTTACTGAAGTCACATATTCTCACGGAACCTTTGTAACATTCTCTCACAAAGAATTTTACTGAAATCACATATTCTCACCTAACCTCTTTTACATTCTCTCACAACGGAAGTTACTGAAGTCACATATTCTCACGTAACCTTTGTAACATTCTCTCACAAAGATTTTTTTACTGAAATCACATATTCTCCCCTACCCTCTGTTACATTCTCTAACAACGGAAGTTACTGAAGTCACTGAAGTCACATATTTTTACGTAATCTCTGTTACATTCTCTCACAACGGAAGTTACTGAAGTCATATATATTCCCATGTAACGTCTATTACATTTCTCACAACGGCAGTTACTGAAGCAACATATTCCCAACTACCCTCTGTTATACATTCTGTCACAACGGAAGTTACTGAGGTCACATATTCCCAACTACCCTCTGTTACATTCTGTCACAACGGAAGTTACTGAGGTCACATATTCCCAACTACCCTCTGTTACATTCTGTCACAACGGAAGTTACTGAGGTCACATATTCCCAACTACCCTCTGTTACATTCTGTCACAACGGAAGTTACTGAGGTCACATATTCTCACGTAACCTCTGTTACTTTCTCTCACAACGGAAATTTACTGAAATCACATATTCTCCCCTACCCTCTGTTACATTCTCTAACAACGGAAGTTACTGAAGTCACTGAAGTCATATATTTTTACGTAATCTCTATTACATTCTCTCACAACGGAAGTTACTGAAGTCATATATATTCCCATGTAACGTCTATTACATTTCTCACAACGGCAGTTACTGAAGCAACATATTCCCAACTACCCTATGTTACATTCTCTCACAACGTAAGTTACTGAAGTCACATATTCTCACGTAACCTTTGTAACATTCTCTCACAAAGAATTTTACTGAAATCACATATTCTCATCTAACCTCTGTTACATTCTCTAACAACGGAAGTTACTGAAGTCACTGAAGTCATATATTTTTACGTAATCTCTATTACATTCTCTCACAACGGAAGTTACTGAAGTCATATATATTCCCATGTAACGTCTATTACATTTCTCACAACGGAAGTTACTGAAGCAACATATTCCCAACTACCCTCTGTTACATTCTGTCACAACGGCAGTTACTGAAGTCATATATATTTATATTCCCATGTAACGTCTATTACATTTCTCACAACGGCAGTTACTGAAGCAACATATTCCCAACTACCCTATGTTACATTCTCTCACAACGGAAGTTACTGAAGTCACATATTCTCACGTAACCTTTGTAACATTCTCTCACAAAGAATTTTACTGAAATAACATATTCTCACCTAACCTCTGTTACATTCTCTAACAACGGAAGTTACTGAAGTCACATATTCTCACGTAACCTTTGTAACATTCTCTCACAAAGAATTTTACTGAAATCACATATTCTCACCTAACCTCTGTTACATTCTCTAACAACGGCAGTTACTGAAGCAACATATTCCCAACTACCCTCTGTTGCATTCTGTCACAACGGAAGTTACTGAAGTCACATGTTCTCACGTATCCTCTGCTACATTCTGTCACAACGGAAGTTACTGAAGTCACACCTTCCCACGTAACATCTGTTACATTTCTCACCACGGAAGTTACTGAAGTCACATCACGTAACCCCTGTTACACTCTTCCCCATGGAAGTTACTGTTCAAGTCACATCTCCCCATGTAACCTCTGTTACATTCTCTCACAACGGAAGTTACTGAAGTCACATATTCTCACGTAACCTTTGTAACATTCTCTCACAAAGAATTTTACTGAAATCACATATTCTCACCTAACCTCTGTTACATTCTCTAACAACGGCAGTTACTGAAGCAACATATTCCCAACTACCCTCTGTTGCATTCTGTCACAACGGAAGTTACTGAAGCAACATAATCCCACGTACCCTCTGTTACATTCTGTCACAACGGAAGTTACTGAAGTCACACCTTCCCACGTAACACCTGTTACATTCTTCCCCATGGAAGTTACTTAAGTCACATCACGTAACTGTTCAAGTCACATCTCCCCATGTAACCTCTGTTACATTCTCTCACAACGGAAGTTACTGAAGTCACAACTTCCCACGTAACCAATGTTACATTCTCTCACACCGGAAGTTACTGAAGTCACATATTCTCATCATGGTTCTGACAAAGTCCATTAGCGTTGAAAACTGTGCACCACGAATACCCCCACTCCTTATTTCTAATAATCCCAACTACCCTCTGTTGCATTCTGTCACAACGGAAGTTACTGAAGCAACATAATCCCACGTACCCTCTGTTACATTCTGTCACAACGGAAGTTACTGAAGTCACACCTTCCCACGTAACACCTGTTACATTCTTCCCCATGGAAGTTACTTAAGTCACATCACGTAACTGTTCAAGTCACATCTCCCCATGTAACCTCTGTTACATTCTCTCACAACGGAAGTTACTGAAGTCACAACTTCCCACGTAACCAATGTTACATTCTCTCACACCGGAAGTTACTGAAGTCACATATTCTCACGTAACCTTTGTAACATTCTCTCACAAAGAATTTTACTGAAATCACATATTCTCACCTAACCTCTGTTACATTCTCTAACAACGGCAGTTACTGAAGCAACATATTCCCAACTACCCTCTGTTGCATTCTGTCACAACGGAAGTTACTGAAGCAACATAATCCCACGTACCCTCTGTTACATTCTGTCACAACGGAAGTTACTGAAGTCACACCTTCCCACGTAACACCTGTTAATCGTCTCACTTTTCTCATAAAGGTGAAGAAGCTCTTCTTCTCTCGACAGTTACTGGAACAAACCTAGTAGTTAGTGGGTAACAAAAACGCTGGTTGTACAACCAACAGAAAAACTCTCGGACAAAAAGAAGTTACGTGGGAAGATATGACTAGAGTCACCTATGTGGGGAGAGAATGGAATGGGATAAGCAACTGACTTTACTCGAGAGGGTTTTGTCTTCATTTTTATACTTTCTATTTCCATATCTGGCCAAGCATACCGAATGGAACATACATAAAGAGGCTTGAGGATCAAGTCTGCTTGAGGTTCATATAACACCATAGATCCAACAACGTAATACCTTTAAAGTTTATTAAAAAATTATATTTAAAATTAAAAAAACCATCTGTACATTGGAAATAGGCATGAAGGAACACGGTTAATTGAGGTTTATATAAGACAACCTCACGATTGACGCCCTTTATAACACGTTCTAAATTATGATGCTGGAATGTACATGTCCTGGAAACTCAGTCACTTAGCTCTCGTATCAGTATCTCTAGTGGCACACAACGACTGTGTACCAACATATAGGGTAGTATGTATAGTATAGCTTTCTAAATTAGCAAGGTAAACTATACAGTGATTATCAGAATACACAATTACAACGGCAAGCCAAAGAGTGGATATAGTAAAAGCTAAGGCTTTCTACAATAAACAATGTACACGATTTTTTTTCTGAAATTTTAAATAGAGGTTTTAAATGATGTAACATAGCAGCAGCAAGTATCATGTTGTGATATACATTCAATAAAACTGTAATTTATGATATTTTGCAAATATAAAGATACAAGTTCAACTGGTATTCTGTTTTGAACCTTGTAGTATATACCGTTGATATTATCTGATATACATCTTTGGTGTAATGTGTAACGGATCTGTTATGGTTTATTATCAGATATAAAATCAGTTTTTAAAATTACACGCCATGTATGCCATTTTGTTATGTTATCATCGGGATCAGCTAATTCGTTTGACGGGCATTAAGGAGTGGCATTTATAAGAATAGAGTGATTCTGGATAACAACTTCTTTATTGTATATGTTGTTATCCAGAATATCTTCCTGTTCTTAGATCAGTTTAATTCATATTTCTAACATATACTAATCTTGGTAAATAGCCTATATATAAATTTACACACATGACATTGAGATCAAAGGAATAAGTGTATCTTTAGATGTTGAATTCTCACAAACACTGGTATGTTGTTCTCAAGTGGGGAGGAAATGCTAAAAGTAGATCGCGAACTTCAACAGCGGATGCAGCTGGCAGCAATGATCCGGTTTGGTATGATACGCAATTGCATAAACTGTCTGTTAATGAAGGGTTGGAATATTTATTTCGTATGTTTCAAATCGTGCATTGTAAAATTCATATCCTGTATAAACACCATTTATCATCTTCACAGTAAATGAACAATTATCATCGATATACGAAACCATTTAACACGCAATACGATTTATAAATGGTCGGTCTTTGGTAAAACATGTATTGATTATGACAACTTTAATTGTGGCCGTCGATAAAATTATGGTATATTTCGCGATGATAGTATCTTTTTTTAAAAAATATTTTTATTCACTTCATTTGGATACAGTCAAGTGATAACATGTTCGCGATGATAGTATCTTGTCTTTGATATATACTGCCTGGCAAAAGAAAGTACTAACCTCAGTCGGTTTCGATTTATTTAATATTTAAAAGACATGAGATGCAGTAGTTTGATTGAATTAATTGGTGACTGTGGGTAAATTTTAGTTAAAATATCTTTGTTTAATTAAGACAGGGGTAATGAATGAAATTTACGCCAACATGACCCCTAACATGTCTTATATGTCGATGGGCAGTTTTGTATCATCAAAAATAATTTTTGAAGAAAATTTGAAATTTAAAATTTAATTTAAAAATATAAAAAAATAAGCATGTAGACGTATTCTTTGTCTGTTGACTAAAAATGTACTTTTCAGTTTTAGATTATGTCATCGAACACTTGAGATATTTGCAATTGAAAATCATACATTTGATAAAATCCACCGAGGTGAGTACTTTCTGTTGCCTTTGGCTTCATAAACGTTTGATAAAAGGCTTATATCTGCTTATATCTTCTTCGTTTTATATAGTTATATTAACACTCGTTAAGATCATCATCAATAAGAAATAGGATGGAGCCAGCCAATATCAATGAAGAGAGACAGCAACAAGTTGATAATAAAGTGATGCTAAGAAAACAAGAGAAATGATTCATTTCCATTGGGACATTAATTTATTTGAAACATTCAGTAACATAAATACGTTGCAGCCGTGGGGTCGACATCAGGCCGGATCTGAAATATAAAAACAGAAAATGATTAAGCTACTGCAGTTGATGACACTTTTATTTTGATTTATGAACAAAACCGCACTGCAGAACGGGATGCACATTGAGAATGAAACTTGACTCGTTGACAGTAAATTACATATCTGCAATAACAAGACGGACTCAGACTAACCTGGTCTCTAGACGGAGGCACAATTACCAGTATACATGTATGTCGCCACCAACCACGGTTCATAGTCAGTGATGATGATTGACATTGAGAAATATTTTCAATTTGTAAAATAACAACATAAAGTTATTTGAGAAAGAAAAGAAGTGTTACTGAAACTACCATGTAGTTGATGTTGTTATTGAAGTAAATATCAAGATAAACTACCAGATAGCGTATTGTATATACCGTTAGGACGTTGGTTCTTCGCAGTGTTATTAGTATGTTGTATCATATCACTGCATCTATGTTAAGTATCGTGTATGAAACAACTTTCTTTAATGTGTATATGCGCAACGTTTCGGGGTATATGCTCACCCGTTCATCAGGTGGAATGTGAGAAGATGTTATCCAGAACATCTTGTTTCTAACTGTTTGTTTAATCAAAGTGAATTTAACCGATCTATAACCAAGCATTTAAGTTTATATTTGTGTAACCGTGAACACAGATTTCTTACATTATTTGGGCATTACCTACTAAAGCTAGAACTGACCCTAATGCGTGTATATAACACACTGTTCAGAATACCAAAACACATATCAAAATACATATCAAAAGCTACTTGGTGCCAGTTCTATATAAGTTAGATGCTTCAATACTTTATTGAAACGGCCACTAGTAGATATATTGGTCAATGTGATGTGTGTTTCATACTGACTTGTGTACATGGACAAGGCAATTAATCCACCAAGCTGTTTGAACATTTAAATTGCATTCATTCTAGTATAAAAGTGTGCATTTTATTAGAGTATTAAACAGTAGGAGCATACACATGTATGCCCCTAAATTTATACTTTCAAAATCAAGTAGTGTATGCGACAAAGAGAACATGTGATATTTCAGAAAATAAATTGTTCATGTCACATATTGTTAACACTTGGCATATTCTTCAGTATTCTCATTAGCGACCCAACCATTACATGGACAGCGAGTTACCTCCCTTACACCGCCATGTTGCTTTTTGACTCATCAGCAGAATTAGACTGCTTGTAAATCAACGCTGGAAAATCTTTGTATAAACCAGTCCGGACTGTTTCTATCTTGAATTATCGAGTGATCGCAGTGTTATTGAAACATTCTAACCTATCAACAGATGTTTTAAAAATAAACATGACCCTTTTAACACTTTACATTTCTAAAGTTATTTTCACTGTAAACGAAGTCAACAACATATGTATACATATTCCGAACTTTTTATACTTAACGCTAATAAATTCAGTTGTTTGCTATGAAATAGAAATTTCGTTCTCTTATTATTATTTTCAATGATACAGAAGGAAAATGTGAAAAGTTATCCTTTTGATATGACATCTAAGAAGTACATTAACTCGCTCAGATTTTAAAAGCCCACTCCTTTCGTGAAAGTCATATGACCCACATTTGAGAGATAGCTGCTATATCTGTAACCATTATGATGAAACATAACCAGGGTCATATATGCCATGTATAAATATATCATGTTTGCCTTACAACGACTGTCGGTGCACGAGTTCTAATAGCTCGTAGCCTAGATACGTCATTAAAGGCGCTGTAGCACGTTTTATGCATTTTTTTCTCTCTCAAATTTACCATTTATTATTATTATTTATTATTAACGTTTATGAAATGTATTGTTACATAGGATATAAACATGTCATTACACGACCCGATAAGCCTTATGCATGGAAAAAGGTAATCCGTATTGGAAGAGAATGGTGCAACATAATAATGCGACTATGTTGTGGAACTCTTCAGTGGGAGAGGTAGATGTGTAGGTCTCCTGCGATTTTGAGAGTTCAGAGCAAAATGGTTGATCATTCCATCATTGCACCATTTTAAAAACTCTATTGTGAGTGTTAAGGTATCTGAACATTAGTCATCAGCGTGTCACCTGTACTACCTTCGAGCGGCCACTTTAATGTGAACACTTGAAAAATGGCCTTCGATGGAAAATGGACTCGCATGACTTAAAGTGCGAGTTCTATCGCCGACTGTCCGCCATTTTGTTTTTAAGGATTACGTGAAATAAAACACACTGTATTTTCACTAATTTTAATGTTTAAAAATAATGAAAAATATGTACTGATTGAATATTCACAGAGTAATAAATAATGTATCAATAAGCCGATCAACCATTTCTTCTTGTGCTGTTACAGTTAGTTTTTAACACACTAGCGCCGATGAATGGCTTCACTTCTCGTTGTTTTTATTTGTGAATGAATGTGTGCTAGCCTTTTATATAATTTTTAAATATTTAGTCATAACATATTTCCCTCAATAGTGTGCTTCATGTGGAGTGTGCAATAGGTATGTATTGATAACATATATGTGTAAACAGGATTGTCCTCTCCATTTGGTTTCCACAGAAAAAGGTTTCACCGAACCATGTACACTCGTTTAAGAAATGTTTTTATTGATTGGGGTGTATTATTTAGCCATGTATTAGCTTTATTTCAGTAAGAATCGCGTGCTACAGCGCCTTTAAACTGTTAACCCATTACATGTTCACCACCATTGCAAGAGAAATGGTCGTTTTCAGACGAAATTACACCCGTTTCGTAAACGCCTTATGACACAGTTGTCGGTCCATGATATTATATTTTAGATGAGATGAGACGCCAATTCAACAGTAGTACTTACAAGAACATTTCTTATCTTCAGTAGAGACACCAACCAATCTGCCATTTGGGCGAACGAGCTATGTAATACAGTGTAAGAATAGACTATAATGATAAAACAGCACATCGGCTACGTGTTGAAGTGAAACAAGGTGGTTTAAACATATTTTATTCAATAGAAAAGGATTGGCAAACAAGCCTAAATGGCTTATATTAATGCCGCTCCAGAGTACATAATACATAGGTTCACATTTAAACAGAATTGTGTACACAAAAACATACACATAAATATAGTATTACATAATCTAAACATGTTTGTTTCGTGGTCAGCTGATACAAGTAAGTCAAACATGAAGCATAATATTAAGAATCAAATCGTTTTGAAGAAATAATGAATTGATGAACTGACTCAAGAATATGTATATTCCTCTCGTGCGATATTGAGTTATTACCGTTTAGTACATCCCGTATGGAAAATCCTTTAACGTAGAAGTATGATTCGTATCGAATGTTACTATATTCAGGACACATGAAAAAGAAATGGAAGGCATCCTCACATACATGTGAGCATGAACAGCGGGAATTATCAGAAATGAAACGATTATATTTATCATTGTTTAAGTCACTGCATCCTAATCTAAGACGACAGTGAATGATTTGACAGAATCGGGTACCGTAATTCAAATCAAACATTGTATTAGTATCTGCCTGTGGTTTGATTAGGTTCTTAAACTGCCCAACAGAGGGAGCATTTGTAATATTTGAAGGAAGATTATTCCACAACTTGATTGTATCGGGCAGGAACAAGGTTGTAAAAGATGAAGAATGATATATCATCCAGGTTATTTATCTACAGTGTATATTTACAGTTTTGAAACACACAAACTAGTCCAACATTTAGACTCTAAATTTTTTTTTATATTTATCTAAATTTTTATATTGAAAAGGAGCCTTTTTGTGAAAATACCATTTCTGACCGTCTCCTTTTCAATATTTAATAAAATGGTGATATTTTCAGAATAAATACCTTTTTTTCACAGTCTGAGTGTAAGACTACACACAAACATGCATATCCATTTATCACATACATGTAATCTTTTCAAAATTTAAATTAAAAATATGTATATTAAAAAAGAATACAATGAAAGGAAATAATAGAAGAAAATAGACTGTGTATTGTGTGATGACAGGGAATAAACGTGTTCATGTAAAGAAGTTGATCATCCATAAAATATCATTAAATTGTCGTCTCTACATATCAACTTCTAGAATGCATCTCAAACAGAATAACATGTAGATTGACTTATAGTCCCCGAAAAGGAATGCTTATATTTAGATATAGGAATCGCTAAAATATGTTTTATTATCTAACGTTGTGCAAATATTTTTATTTTGTTGTTATAAAGTCGTGATTTTGTATGTTTAGTGCAATAATTTCCCTTATGTACAGCATTTCATATTTCTTATCGTGTTATATACAAAATGTAGACTAACATCGACGTTTGGATGTGGAGGAAAGATTTACAGGATGAAACATCGGTACTAGGAATAAGGAATGTTCACATCAGTTCTGTTGCATTTACTTGCTGGAAAATAATTTGGTAAACAAATATATGTTGATCATCTCGCTTCAGTTTAGCCACAATCTCAATGACTGTTTACCCAAAACATGAAAGCTTAAGACACCTTACCTTGTAACATATCAAGGACATAAACATCAGGAGATGATTACCGACATTTTAATTACACCTATCCTGAATATTTCGACTATCATGCTGAGATTAGCGCACAGATTGGATGATTAGTTTTGCAGTGCAATTTCCGTGTTTATGTCAGTTATATCACCTGTGCCAGTCGGAATGCGTCTCGGATTCCACTCTGAGAGAGCACTTGCACGCGCTTCTTTTGAGGAAAATATTTTCCCACGGCGTTTTTTCCTACTTGTATGTTCGTTATCTCATTAGAAATTGGCAAAGGCGGAACTTATCTGCAGACGCTGAATTAGCGAATACCGTTGCATTCACGTGACCAGCACGAGCAACACGAGAATCACTGGCGGCGCGTGCGTGTTATGGTTGATTTCATACAGTTTACAGTTTGTTTATTATTGTATAGAACTAGGCTGGCTTGAACGTTTGAATAGATTAAGATGATGTTCATTTCCTGTATGTAAATAGCACGGCGTAGAATCAATATTTATTACAATGATGTTTATTTCATGCAATAGAGTCAAACTATCTATTTTATAAATGATGTCCATTTCATGCACGTGGAAAGCGTGAAGTAGAATCAATATTCATTGAGATGATGGACATGAAACACGTGAGGTATAGTCAACGTGTACATGTATTGCAATGGTGTTGATTTCATACGCGTGAAAATAGTTAATCAATGCACATGAACCTACTGTGCAAATTGCAGAATTGCACGTACAAAACATTGTTTAGTGAACTGTTAATCGTAGACACGTATTTGTAAATTAAACTTTTGAAATGTTAATTCTCATTCCTATCTAAAATTAGTTATAGGGTACACATTCAGATGTGGCATGCTCTACTGTTTTGTCAAATCGCCTGTGTACTCAGACTTGACTGTTCACGAAATGTTTATTGGGATGTTCAGGGAAGAGTTGGGGAGAGATATTAATATAGGGGTAACCCTGTTTATCAATCCCCCTTTCCATGTACCATCTGGAAATAAATACTGTTTAAATCGGATGTTCGGAAAAGCCACAAGTAGACTCATTTATGGTTCTTAGATAAAAGATAAAGTTGTGGTTCGTTGATAATCTGTTTCGTAGTAGCATGTTGCACAATCAATGTTTAACAGGCATATGTTTGAAGGGATGTAGATAGGTTACTAACAGTTTGTGGATTAAGTTCAAATCGTGTTCGTGACAAATACATTGATATTCATTGGAATATTGTTGAATCTATATTTTAATGCAAATTCAAGATTCAATGTTTATTGAAATATAATGACCGTATTATACATACTAGCGTTCGTTTATGAAATTTTATGTTTCAATGTTTGCTTTCAGAACACATATATTATTTCATAAACGAGGAATGCGTGACTTAGCTAAGAAACTCAAGCGGATGTTAGTTCATGTTCGTTAAGAGCGTTTCAACGATTACAAAATTGCTCCTAATTAAATGCAAGATAATTCATAAACGATGCATGTTAACCCATTTCTTAACTAAACAGTAACCGGACGTTCTTCCTCCCAGTTTAATTAGGAACGTGTAAGAGTAAACGAGGCGGCAAAGATCAAAGGAAGGTATTCGAGCTAAGTTAAGAGGCTGTGTCTGTAATATATAACGAGCTTTGTGCCACACACAGCTTCTCATCTGTGAAGGGAGGTAATCCAGTCGAACTTCCTGTTGAAGTGAGCAGCCTCTTCTCCAGTGAAGATAAATCGGCTTTAAAAGTACAAGACAGACAACCCCAGGCGATACAAGGTATATTTTGGTAACTGTCACCATCACTTATCATCTGTTATGATGAAAGGTCGTTTTACAAAAGTATTCTGTGTTGTTGTCCTTGACAGAATAGGTTACTGTGTTAACTTTAATATTACTGAATGTACTTTTGATGAAGCCATTCACACTCAATACAATTCATTCCCGAACCAGAACCATCCAATAAACAACTCTTGAACGATATTCATTACTTCTGTGCTTCACAATTCTAGTGCTTTTTTAATTCTTCAAAGGACATGTATTTGGTATTTTCCTGGGTTCTTCAAAATAGCCTATTTTTTGTGCAACATTCGAATGTATTTGAGTTAAAGTTGTTTATTACCCAAATGTAAGAAGGTAGCCTATGAAGGAGAAGGTCGAGATCGGTGTCAGTGGTGTTCATTAATTCAGACAGTTGCTTCAACGTGGTGTTTTAAACTTATTTAGTCATTTTGATTATACATGAATGAGGACATGCAAACCAGCCACAGGCTTATCTAAATGTCTGTCCTCGTCAAGATACAAGAACGTACAATATAAATACGGATGCCATACACACAAGCACATTTCATACAGACAGTGATTACAATGTCTGAATAGAAATGAATTATTACGTCACACATTTTAGAAACAAATCTAATTTAATGTTTACCAGATCTGCCTGTTTGTTGAATGTAGCAATGAACTGATTCTAGTAACTTAGACTTTTCACGGATTGTTACTGAAGGACTTTCATACAGGATAGATTTAATGTCGTATCCACTGGTGTAAAAATACTTATTACTCGCCCGTGTAAGATACTGCAGTGTAATATTTATACTGCAATATTAAACTAGTGTAATACCGCCGCACGTATGACGTCACAATAGTTCGAGGTTATGACGTCACAATGGGAGTAACGTCGTCACAGTGCTATCGAACTTGCGGGAATCATAGTTTCAGAGCTATGTCGGCTATTTCGCTGGATTATAGGTGGGCGAGTAATAAACAGAATACTAAACTTCCTTCTATTTAATACCATTTTTATTAAACTCGTGAATGATTGGTATCAAACTCGCTTTCGCTCGTTTTATACAAAATCTTTAACTCGTTTAATAAAAATGGTATTAAATAGAAGGTCGTTTAGTATCCTCTATATATTATTTCTCAGGTAAGTATGTTTTTTGCAAATGAAAAAGAAATTTCAGGACCTACATACAAATGAGCGCATGAACATTCGGGGGTTTGAGAGAGGCGTCTGAGCATGGGAGTCTCAGACGACCATGGTATATTTGAGAGGTTCTAGAGCCTTGATTTAAGTTAAAGTAAATATTATTGTTTTTACAGAAACTGGCCTTGAAAGAAGTTATGTTGTTTTCGTTTCTTTTTTCAGGAGGAATAGAATTTCAATCTTCAATAGTTCTAGGTATGAACGTTTTCTTGTATTAAGATGTCCGACAATTGAAAGTTTTCAGTTTGCTTTTATCTCGAAATCCCGATTTGTTGTTGCACCTAATGTGGGCGGCACCAGATCGCTGAGATAAGCTGGAGTGAGGTTATTGACCATTTAAAAAAAAAAAGTGATAGACGTTATTGGTATCGTCTCTCCAGTATAGCGGTATAGATTTTGTTTCATCGAATAATTTACTATGACCTGTACCACGAACCGCTCCGCTTATCGTACGTAACGCATCAAGGTGCATTTTTTTTTATAATATTGGTTGTGTGGTTCAAAGGTTGGCATATTTCTCAAACCAATCACGTCAATTTCGATGCTGTAGATTTCGTATTGTAGATGCACTTTGCACAATTTCTTGACATTCTTGAACGGTTATCAGTGCTAATCAATCGAAATTCATAGGAATTTCTTTCGATATCTTTGTATATGGTTCTAATGTACATGGATTTCGCTATTCCGTTAAAAGTACAATGTTCTTAACTTAATGGCTTTGTTGTGAAACTGATGCTTGACCCAGACACATCTATAGGAATGACAGTAAACACAGATCGATCGATCAAGGCCCGAGTTCTGGTTGTGGATGAAGCCATTAACCTTGAGACATAACAAACGCGAACATTATCAGCAGAAAATGAGATTTCGGACAAGTCGAGCGGCTCTTCATCGAGTAATAGTTTCACATCTCGTCTTGTGAATTCATCAAATGGTCCAGTGTATTAAACTAAGACGTATAACAGTGACAGTAAAAACGATTAGTTCTGGATAGATTTATGTTATTCTTGCAACACTAGCATTACTGGAGGAATTAGAATATACCCTCGATATAAACTGACGGGCAAAAGAAAGTATAACACTCACTTGTTTTCGATTAATTTAATATTTGAAAGAAATTAGATGCATTTGATTATTGCACGATAGAACAACACCTTTCGGCAGTAGTTTGAATGACTTAATTGGTGACTGATTTATGTTTTAACTAACATATCAATAATTAAAGTAGACAGGGGTAAGAAGAAACTGACACCAACATGACCCCTACCATGTTCAAAATGTTGTAAATGTGTGCAGGACGAGGTACATTTTATTTTTTTCACACAGAGTATGTGTTTTATGTAGACGAACAGTTGTGGTTTATCAAAATTAACTTGGGGGAATTTCAAAATTTAAATTTTAAATTTAAATATTGTTTTTTAAAAACCGCGTAGAGGCATTCTTTGACTGATTAAATGTTTTGACTAAATTCCCAAACTAGTCAGTTTTTATAATACGACGTCGAAAACTCGAGATATTTGACTTTGAAAATTATACATATGATAAATACAACTGAGTGATATACATTCTTTTGCCCGTCAGTGTACATCTACTCCACAAAAATATCAATGTCTCACTGTCCCTTTAAGATACCTGTTTAATGTAAGTTAGCTCTCACTGTCTTCTAAGTAAGGATTTCCCGCACCTTCACTCTCTTCATTAAACTATCAACATGAGTGTAGATTTCTCCTTGGTCTGAAAATTAAAATTCTTCGAAGTTCCATTTTCACCACTGAAATGAATGCATCTCATGCAATTCATTTTCTTATTTTGAAATACTGTTATGTTTTATAAACATTTAAACTTTGTGTTGACTTGAACAACAATTGTTTTATGAATGGCATGTTCATAACGTCTTTAAAAATATCTTAAGAACATTCGTTGAAATTAATTAAAATGGAATCTCATTAATTAAATCGTAATCACATAGACATCGATTGCATGTGATTCTGTGCAAAACTGTAAATCAACATTAAGTCGACTTTGTTTTATAGACCAAATGTTTACATGGGGTATTATATAAAACTCATGACAAATTACAAATGACATGAAAGAAGCTAGGTCATGCAAAGTATGACAGAGTTTGTCTAGTCACCGATAAGACAAGCGTTACGTGTACATTCCCTCGTAATTCTTACATGTATCTTGATCGTAACAACATCTGGGCCGTGTTCAAGAAAGGTTTCAAAGTAATCGCTCAATGGGCGATTACTTTTAAACCTTTCTTGAACGCGATTGCTCAATGTAGCGCTACGTTGCAAGGCGAGCAAACTTCGAGGAATTTGCACTGTGTCGTTCAAGAGAGAAGAAGCGCTCATTGAGCGCTACATTGAGCGATCAATGAGCGCTACGAAGCGCTTCATTTTGTTGAACCGCCGGATGCTTGTCTTATGTCCCCCAAGGATAAGTGATTACAACATGTTAATAAATGGGTTAACAAATCCAACAGTGTTACTTTTTAAGAATAGAACAGTCATTTTCTTACATTCAATAAACTCGTAATTTAGAAACATACTTATATTTAGTTCTGTTACTTTTGAATAATATTAATCTTTTGTGAATTTGTGAAATTCGTTTTTAAACAAAGCCATACATTTCATACTCAATTAGCACTATAACAAATACGCGAGTGAATGAAAGCAAATGCATTAAAACAATTATACTAATTTCGTGAATGAACGAACTATCTACCGACTCTTGATTTATACAGCGCTTGTGTCTGCTGGTTACTGCACAAAGACTCTAAAGGTTTTAATATGACAGGAAATGAAGGTTATTCAAACTGACATGTGTTGAACATTCGTACACAATTATACATGTATATTAGAGGATTATCTACATGGTCGTTTATCGGTTCTATGCGACATGTTTTGAACATTCGTACAGTTATATATTAGAGGATTATCTACATGGTCGTTTATCGATTCTATTTGACATGGACGGGATATGTAGATTGAAATCGATTCTATGATTTATACAATATTTGTTTTAAGTGACTACTTTCAAGAGCACAGGTATTTGACAGTCACTGAAAACTATTAAATCCCTCATTGGTGAATGTTGGCACACCTGTAGGTAGGTAGGTACATGTAGTGTTATGCTTAAAAGCTATAATGCGTAACAACCCTTTAATTATAAAAGTATACAAGACAATCAGTTTTCGATAGACTATACAGCAAAAGTTAACTCAAGTATTCCACGGAAATAATCGTACAATGCATTTACATGACCTTGTTCGTGGCGTGAAAGGTACAATGAAAGCATTGGTATATTGACAATACGGCTGCGAATACATACATGTACTCATGCCAATGATTGCCCATCACAATCAACTCCGACAAAAATCTCTTGACACAAAATATGTCTTTCTAACTTAAGGATGTCCGCTCCTTCCTGTTGAACTTCAAAAATGAAATATGATTAAGTAAAGATTTTTTCTCATCCTTATTGACTTCATGATATTCTACATCATCTACATACTTTTAAAAAACAAATGAAATAAGAAAATGTGACTTTAGAACCTCTAAAAAGTGCTTAAACAGCATAAATGGCCTAAATTTGACTAAAAAAGGGGGGGGGGGGGTTCAGGTACATTTTGTTTCAAAGCTTAAAAAACTCTACCATATATATTTTTTCATCGATTTCGGTAGGTAACATGAACTTTGTAACATATCAAAAAGGGAGAAAAAAAGTTTAATACTAGAAATGTAGTATTTTAAAGTTTTTAGCAGTTTCTTTCTCATTTTCCCATATACTCCGATGTTAAAATTGTACTTCACCCCACTATCTTACAGGCGTCATATCTCGAAAAAACCCACACTACCCCCTATTTTTTAATGCTGATTTTCCAATCATACACTTTGATCTTTTAAAAAATATAAGTTAGAGACAAAGTTTAATACTATAAATTTGAGGAGCGAACATCCTTAAATAGAGGCGAGAAGTATGTTTCGACAATTTGTTCTGACAAAAAAGCTGCTGGAAGACACGACTTCTTGACTCCCCCTCAAGATTGGATCATGTTACAGCTACACAAACACTAGCTTGTTTGTTTCATGGCTTTACAAACGTGTGCCCAGGACACACAATCCCTCATTCACAAGGACTTGCTATCCACGCTTGTTTACATTATGTGTTTACCCCACGTGACGTCAGTGCATAGAGGTCACTTCCGGGGATCACCGGAAATGCCAACACTTGACTGCACTGCCGGTTGTTACAATGATTACACTTTGCAGTTGCATGGGCTTGTTGTGCTAAAGGTTATGTTTTCGTTTTATCTGTCAACAGTTAATGTAAATAAATGATAGGGATAAGTTATTCTGAAGCTAAACGTCATAAGGATACATCTTAATTTTCAAATAAAATAGTTTTGAACTGCATCATGCTCATTTTAAAAGTGGACTTTGAATAAAGGAACCAGTGACATGTTTACGGACAATAAGTGTCTGCTCATTGTAAACATTTTCAGAAATGATTTTCACGTGATAATGACGTTGGACTATATCTGTTTACGAATATAACAAGTTCCTGAAATGTCACAGGTGGGGAATATGAGTATTTCATGTTTGTTTTACTTACATTGTATATGTCAGAAGAATATATCAATATTAGAGCGAATTAACAAATCACTATCCCTAAATTAAAATCAATCATTACATCCAGACTTTAAAGCGTTTAGAGCAATCAATTTGTTTATCAGTCTTAAAATTGCCAGTCCTCACAGGATTTCGAACAACTTCAACCGAAAACGCTATCACATCGTTATATATGTAACCATTTACTAAATGGTGCCTCGCGGAATCACAGCAACCAGCACAGTGTGAACCGTAAGCTACTAAATCTATACATGCAACAATGACAGTACATGGGGTAAGGGTTGAACAATCTGGACATCAGTGAATAGGTCACAGTCATTTTCTGACAAGTAAAATGTGTCTAATTTCCTTGAATCGTCCTCCGATTTAGAAGAACACATCTAAGTGTTCAAGGGTTAATTTCTAACTCGAGGGCTTCGCTGGCATTTTGAAATTGTTTTCAATTGCAACATAGAAATTCGGTACGGAATACTTTATGTGTCAAAAAATGTGACACACTTCCTGTGATAATTACAACGGAAACGGAAATAGTTTGGGAAAAATTTAAAACGGCCCTGAGGGCTTTTGTTTGAATTGATTTACAAGAACTGTCTTTTTGTTACATGTGGTTTAAATGTAAAGTTCTGAAATGAAAGCAGACTTTTTGTTAAATAAGTTTTCTGAATTTTGCATCATCAAGTATCGAAAATTCATCTTTGATAGTCTTGTGGCATGATCGAATGATGTTTGATTTCTGTGCAGTGAATAATTCACTTCAACATATGCACGTGTTTGTCAAACTCAATGTAGCTTCCTTTTGATGCCGTAATTGATCATTATGATTATTAATTAGTATTTCCTGATTGACCAAGTAACAGGTCATGGTCCAGGTCCGATGCACTGGCGCGAGACGAAGTTCACCTGCAACTCAGCCAATATGGAATATACACCCAGGACCAAAAGTTCTTCCCCGCCCTGGCAGTTTTCATAGATTTACATGTTAATTAACCGCTGCAAGAATAATTTTCATTATTAAATTGTATGTAAAATGGTTATCAAATATATACCAAAATATTGGAAATCACTTCAGCTACATACACATAATTTCCATGTTAGTTGAGTGTCAAGAAAATTGTCCTCATATAAGCAAAGTATATACATCATACGTCGATATTGACAATAATTTAACATGGCGGCCAATGGGACATTGGTACATGAACTTGTATATACGTTCTTCAGTCGCGTGACATTTGATGAGTGATCACCATAAAGATGAACGAAATTACAGATGCATTCATGTAGCTAACATAATTTCAAAGATGTTTGTTAAATAACAATTTGACTTAAACTTAAATTATGAAAAATATTCTCGCAAAGGTTAATTAACATGTAAGTCTATGGGAAATCCCAGTGTGGGGAAAAACTTTTGACCCCAGACTGTACTTAATTAATGACATATTTTACTATTTAACCCATTTTCATTTAATTTGCAAAATAGTAATCATTTCATCGGCCCAGTTGTAGAATGTTATGGTCACGCCAGTAAACTCTGTATAATGTCATTTTCAATTAATAAATAATTAATAAATAACCTTATCCACAGCGATAAGTCACAAATATTGACATAATGTAAAACTGTCAAACAAATACATGGAAAACTGCATAACCGAGAACGTCGCCTTGTAATAGAGGCTTGGGATTACTTACTCCTGTATTATAGATCTGATAGCCGAAATGGCAATTATTTGCAAAGAAAAGAAATATTATTGAAATAAACTAAATTTAGGCAGTGACATTTCACATTGTATTAAATTTAGTATTATTAACATTCTTTTCTTGATAACGAATAACCCATCGGATAGCTGCAATTGTTCAGTGAGGTTACCCTGTACTATTTGAGCCTGTACCTCACTTTAAATGTTAATAGTCACACATCCATAGTGCAGGAAATCCGGGATCGTGGATTAGGTTGTCATCTGTGTCTCAAATGAAATGGAAGAGACGGTGCTGCTCTAAAATGATAAACGTAGCGTTGGAAGGTTATCAACATCCCCCGCAAGGCAAAACTCAACCCGGTCTCTATCACTGGCTAATTTAAGCTTTGCGAGATAGGCTGGAAGATGGTAGGCTCCTCGTTGTTGTTGTTTACTAATATATCATATCCGTATGGTATATCAATAGACCAACGAAAATATGTTAACTCTTTTCTTAACATAGATTGCATTCTTCACTGTCATTTGGCTGGACAACTTTCTCGGTGAGCTGAAGATGACAAAAGTTTCAAACTTAATAATAGACGCCGTCAACTTCCCTGCAATGAAAGAACAATTACAACTGTAAATTGTTCATGTGTATTCTATGAACTGAACTAGCTTTATAACTACACCAAGCTAACCTTAAACGTACATAGAATATTGCGTTAGTGGCACATATGACAACATATTCAATGGTGTAATCTTGTCGCAAAGTGTTGAACATAGTCTTACACTCAGACTATGAAAAAAGTATTCATTCTGAAAATATCATCATTTTATTAAATATTGAAAAGGAGACTGTAAGAAATGGAATTTTCATATTATAAAAAAGGCTCCTTTTCAATTTTTTTTTACAGTCAAAGTGTTAGACTAAGTTGAACATTACCATTTTGATGCTATTCCGTCTAACATATAATGACGATATAAACGTGTAACATCATGATGTTTAAATCGAATACTGAATAGTGTAGATGAGGACGGATGATATGCGCCATTTAGTCAAAATAATTTTGGAAACTTATCGAAATAAATACAAATTTGGGTTGGTAGTATTTAATTGATCATACATATGCATAACTAATGTATAAACTCTGACAAATGGTTTCGATTGTACCCATTACTCAATCTTTATGTTAATTAAATCACAGCCCTGGGAAACATTGTAATCATTTATTATTTGAGGATCCTTGACCATTTAATCTGCTGTATTGATGTTAGATCATGTACAGATGTAGGCCTATTTATTGCTGCCTTCAGTCAATTGTAGGAACACATGTAAATTTAATTCGGATTCTCTGCATTCTGTAATATATCCTTGAGGACGAATTTACAAGTCGATTGAGATGATTTAAGCTTAAATCAGCACACATTGTATAATGGTACTATGAAAGAAATAAGCACATTCATGAAAATACGTTATGTAATGTCCATGTTAAGTTAAAGCAAGGGAGTTACTAAATTTGCCTGTGTGGGAGTTCTTGGGGTCATAACCATTCTCTCAGAGGGCATTATTCAAATAATTATCAAAGTACTTCCATGGTGTCTGCAATCTAGTCTGATATAAAGACCTTGACCTTTGACTGACCTTGGATCGATAGAACATGTTTTCTATGCTGCTGTCTTGGTGAACAAGTCTTGCCGGTCTGTTTACATGTGCCCGACCAAAACAGAACTTGTAAACAAGAAAGACGTCCGTCTCTAACTTTGAAGAGTGAATGAACTCGCTTACACGTTATCAACACGCCAGTTTACGTCAATCTGTCAAAAGCATACATACCGTAGCCATGCTACTGCTCTTGTTAACAGCGCTCGTTGCCTTTCATTGAGGTAATGGTGTATCTAATGGCGTCATTTTGTTTGTACTTTGTAACGGTATTCAACCCCTCTAAATGCCGAAACTTTGAGACCCTTGATAAAATGATCTATGGTTTATATTCATTATCCCTCTCAACACAAAATAAACTCCAGGGAGATCTATACTGTATACCAAGCCCCTAAATCTATTATATAGTCATGGTGCAAAACTGCTGAGAATTGTTCATTTACAACTAGACTGTACACCAGGCCCCAAACCTATTATATAGTCGTGTTACATGGCTGGTGCATGACAGCGGAGAGTTCATTTACACCCAGACTGTACACCAGGCCCCAAACCTATTGTATAGTCGCGATGCTTAGCTGGTGCATGACAGCTGAGAGTTCATTTACTTACAAGAGAAGACCTAGACTTGCTACTTGTCCTTACTTCAATTATGTAAGTTAGTCCAAAGTATGAATCATGCAAATTCATTTGACGTTTAATCTAAACTATGAAGCATTTAGGTTTGTGGTCAGTTGGTCTACGGACCATATATAAACATTCACCATCAAGTCTACAACGTACGTCATGGTTTGATTCCATTCAGTCGTGACGCCGGGTGCAAAGCATTTGATAGTTTGCTACCATCAAATTTAAACCATCAGTAATATAAGTTTGTTACCATTTTTATCTGAACTATCAATCATCTTAAGTTTGTTCTGATTTAATATAAACTATCAATTATATTAAAGCTTATTGCCATTTAATTCAAACTATCAATCTTGTTAAAGTTTGTTACCATATACATGTAGTCTAAACCATCGATCATGATAAAGGGTGTTACCATTTAATATAAACTATCAATTATGTTAAAATGTGTTACCATTTTATCTAAACCATAACTCATGTTAAGTTTGTTACCATTTAAGCTAAACTATCACTTATATCAAAGTTTGTTATAATTTAGTTTGAACGAGCAATCATGTTAAAGTGTGTTATAATTAAGTCTAAACATTGAATTATGTTTGTTATTATCCAGTATGTATTAAAGAGCACATAATAGTTTGGTACCATTTATAGACATAAACATTAAAAACAACTTTCATAGAAGTACGAACCCCACATCCTTGCTTAAACTTTAGTTCAGATATCTGACGAGTGTGTACCCCTATGGTTGAACATAATCGAGTTAATATTATTGATATGAGCACATGTGCACATATCACGTTTGCTTAGCAACCATTGTTTCGCCGCGACCTCCCGTATTTTGTCGTCTGTGACGTCATAACACAATTGTCTGTGACGTCACTGCAGCTTGCCGTCGCAAGAGAAGTGGGCCGTTTCTTGGCTATTTTTACGCGAATCAAATGGAATAAAATAAGTAAAAAAGAAATTATGACACTCGAATGTGTGTCATATGACTTTTACGAAACTCGTGCAAATTTGTGTATAACCCTCGCTCTCGCTCGGGCAATACAAAAATTCACACTCGTTTCGTAAAAGTCATATGACACACTATCTCGGGTAATAATCTCTATATATGACGAGGTTTTCCTTTCCTTTATTTATATAAATTTATCTACACTTAATGTGTCCATGTTATTAGTGTTCACAAAGCAAGTGGAAGAACAACTGGAAATTCGCAGATGTTTATTCTTTATAAAAAAGTTTTTTATTATTCAGAATATGAGTGAAAATGCTGTTCCCGATTCTAAATATAAGCGTTATGACGTCCATAGAATGATCTCAAGCGATTAGTTGGCTAATCTCCGAATTTTCATAGACTCTGACGCAGTGTTCTTTCTCAAAGGAGTTGCAAGGAAGATTCAAATCTCCGAACACCTGTCGTGGGCGTGAGAACTCTTCACACCGCGCGTGTTTTTCAGCAACTCCGTTCTATTTTTATCTGTTACTTATATCCGTATTTCCCCCTGAGACGCATCAAATGATCTGAATATCATTGCAGGCCGTTACAGTAATCTTAGTGTAATCGACACTAAAGAGCGTATCAGGTGCTGATGTTTGCAATTGTTTAAGAATGTGTTCTTGGATGGTTTAATTCAGGAGCCAGCACCTTTTTTATTTCGATATTTCGTATCTTTAGACGAAGTTGTAAGCAAAGAAATTGTCGCTCATCCTCGGTAACCCGGGGCTTCATGTGCCGACACCCTCCGCTTCACACGGTGAGGATCACCCAAATTTAGTTTAACATTTAGTCTCTGAAATAACTGTTTCTCTACAGTTTCCAAATTTCAAACAAGTGAAAATAAAACAAAAGGGGCCTCTGAGAAGTGTTCATTTTCACACTTACAACGGAGCTCTGTAGACTTGCCCATTGTAAACTTGCCTCATTGTAGACTTGCCTCATTGTAGACTTGCCTCATTGTAGACATGCCTCATTGTAGACTTGCCTCGGCTCTTTACAAAATGAAGGGGTCTGGATATCAGAGAACACATCACATTGAGCTGTGAAATAAACGTATGAGTGAATAATGGTGATATATATAGATAATTGAGCGCTCAATGAGCGCTACTAATCGCTCACTTTTGTAGAACCGTCCCTAGGTCTCACAGTGTTCATTCAATTAACATCTATGACTCTCAGGGCAAGACGTGAAGAAAAAGGTCAGTCAGGCGACTGTTCAAGGGGTTCCGTGTCTATACAACAAGGCAAGTATATTTTTACCCACTCCAAGAGTGGTACAGAACATCTGGCTTCTGCCCCCTCCCATTTGTTCTCCCAAGTAAGAACCGGAAGTTCCCACGGCGCAGACGCGTGGGTGTTGGACCCAGTTGGAAGACGATATGTTGTATGTGATTAGCTGTCTTTACTTTGTTCCCGATGCGGAAATGTTGCTGAGAAACTGTAATGGATGGGTTGAACAACTACTCACTGCAGTGATTCACTTATAGAAGCTTTAATCATAGACCAAAATAGATGGAATATGAAATAATAAGAGAGGGTCAATGATTCCTTCTGAGATTCTGGAGAGAGAGAGAGAGAGAGAGAGAGAGAGAGAGAGAGAGAGAGAGAGAGAGAGAGAGAGAGAGAGAGAGAGAGAGAGAGAGAGAGAGAGAGAGAGAGAGAGAGAGAGAGAGAGAGAGAGAGAGAGAGAGAGAGAGAGAGAGAGAGAGAGAGAGAGAGAGAGAGAGAGAGAGAGAGAGAGAGAGAGAGAGAGAGAGAGAGAGAGAGAGAATTCACTTCTTAGCACATGCTCTCTGAGAGAGATCACGGATAATAATGTTAATGGTATACCTAGGCATTATTCAGTATTATCTTTGTTAACCTTTTAATTTTTGTGCTCTTGTCTAACCCCTTGCACAACGTTAAAACCTACCAATGAAAGTATATTCATAGTCTAACACTCAGTATGTGAACAAAAGTATTTATTCTGAAAATATCACCATTTTATCATATATTGAAAAGGAGAATGTAAGAAATAGAATTTTCAGATAAAAATGTTCTGTTAAAAAAAGGCTCCTGTTCAGAATTTAAGTGTTAGACTTGTATATCCAATGAAAAGGTGATTAAGAATGGATATTTCCACTAACAGTATTCCAAACTTCATGGATTAGGAATGATTTATTTTCACCAAGATTATATTGCTTGCGATCAACCATATACACAGACAATTTTTCGAAAAATGCAAAATGTCAAAATTAAAAATAGAAATGAGATTTAAGATATTTACACTCCTCATATGGATCCTTTTAGACATGTATACATATGTTAGTCTTGTTTTAATAAACAACAATTAAATCAATTAAAGTCCAGCCGACATATCATACTACAATATATTTAAATATTGTATGGACTATCGTTATTTCAGCAATACAAATTTCATTAATGCTTACATTATAGCTTTGAAAGGAAAAAAAGTAAAAAGAACGAGTATCAAAACATTTAGGTAAATTAAGCAACATAGACTTGCAAAATTTAGATTGTCTTGCTATCGACATAGTTTGCACTCAAACTAGTACACGTTCGCTAAGCACTCCATTCACAAGCTGTTTATACAGAACGAGGCTAGCTCAGCTATCGTGTTAGACGAGAGCTGTACACGTGATCGAGGCTGGCAGATGGACTTCCGGTGCTAAGATCGCTGATCCCTGGTTAACATTCCTGAGACTTGTGTAGGTATCTGTTCTCAGGAAGCAGCGCATCCTCAACAGATTTCTTCTGGCTTTTCGTAAAGTCCTTTTAATTTTGTCAATAAATATGTCTTTCTTTCGCACGAACATGTACATATCTTCTTTTGATATACATTTGAAACCTGGTCTCACGCACAACTACTTTAAAATATATAAATATTATTTTTTCACACCACCTTTTAAGCGGAGATATGATTACATCTAGTTTAGCATTTAGTCTCTGAAATGAATTTTGTGTAAATTTACAATTTTGTTAAAATGAAAATAAAACAACAAAGAGCCTATGATATTTGTTCATTTTCACTTAATTAAGCTTTGTAGTTTTGTAAAGCTTTGTAAACAATAAGGGGTAACAGATTGTATTATCTTTGGCATAATGAATACCAAGTTATCTTTATGAATTAAATTACCCAGACAGAGGGTTTCATTTGAAAGTAGAGGCTATGAGGTATGTTCATTCTATGATCCTTTACTTCTCTGTCTGTCAGATGTTTAAAAGCTAAACTAAACAAACCTACTAATGTAGGAAGAACGCAACTTTGCCTTATTGATAAACATTCTTTCATAAACGGATGAGCACAAGTAAGTTGAAATAGACTCTTTCCTGATAATTACACAAACTATCTCTCAACTTTTCTATGGAATGCTGTAAAGGAATTTCAGAGACAAACTGCATGATGCTATGTTTCTGAACAAAAAAATGTGTGCTCTTTGAATAAAAGAGCGGAAAATATTTTATTCTATAGAGAAAAGAGAGCCATAAACAATTGCAAACATCCAATATTCATTAACAGAATAGAGTCATTGCCTCTGTAGCTCATCAGGCTTTAAACAATACACCATGTAAATTTCCAAATGTAAACTTTCGAGAAGTATTTATCAGTTGTATACCAGCTTTCAAGTACTTTACGTAATGGAGAAGAAGATGAAAACATGTCTTTAGGCCGTGACCCTTGTTATGGGTAACAGAGTAATCAAATCTACAATTTAGAATCCCAATTATCGAAAGAGTCTGTACACAGTATTACAGATTGCTAGATACGTCCGCACTTGAGAAGAATATGAAAATCAGTTTTAGGTCATGACCCTTGTGACCCATACAAGGAGTGTTACATAAAGTTTATTATTTCTAGAGCCACTGGTTCCTGAGAAGAAGTCGAAAAAGTGAAAATTGTACAGATGGCCGGACGGGTGGAATAATTTGTTAATGTTTATCTTAATGACTGTATCGATCTCAATTGGGATCTGTAACAAGGCTTTTGATGAATGTTTTGAAGGGTCGGAATGGTAGAATAGTTGAAGTTGACATTTAATTAACTATTTTCTTCTTGCATGTATTTATTATCAAATTATCACTATTTTATCAAATACTGAAAAGGAAGCAATGAGAAATGGGACTATGACAAACAGAGGCTCCCTTTCAATATATTTAAGAGTATATATAAGTGTTAGACTAACCTCGCATGCACCGTTGCGTTGCATTTGATTATTACGTACCCGCAATATAAATACATGTATATGATGAAACAGTAGAGATAATGTTTCGTTTGTCACCTCTCGTGTATGTATACATATTATTTCCATCACGTCCTTAATATAGACATAAGTAACATATACAGCAGTTTTAGAGCATCATTTCTGTAGAATTCGTAGAAAAACCACTTTCCATCTACTGGGGGATATATATATGATAGTCATAAAAAAGGAAACACTCTCTATATTTAGAATCTTCGAGCCCATCTTGAAAATTGCATGCTTCGGGCAAAACAACAATAATGAAAATAATATAAAAATAATCGTTGAACAAAAATATACATTTTAATCCCTTCAAGTTAAAATTCAATCCGAACGCGCCATTATTTAAAAACAAAGAAACAAGATATGGTTGTATTCAAAATCGTATTCCAGATTTAAACTTAATGATTGTTCTAGATGATTTATCACATTGTTTGTCAAGCGTCGTGTAGATTTAGCTCCAATAAGGAAGTTTCTATTTGATTTTGATCCTTTAAAAATAAAACTGTTAACAATAACACATATATGGTTTCGTCCTTGTCGTTGTTTACAACGTTCTTGTAAGGTCATCTTGAAATATGAATACAGTAGTAGAATACACGTTATCAGTGATTCAGTTCAGTCCAACAACATACGATGAACAGTATGGCTCCTAATGCTCCAGTGCAGTCAGACAACATAAGATATAGCTCTTATGCTCCGGTGCAGTCAGACAACATAAGCTGTAGCTCCTAATGCTCCAGTGCAGTCAGGCAACATAAGATATAGCTCCTAATGCTCCAGTGCAGTCAGACAACATAAGATATAGCTCCTAGTGCTCCAGTGCAGTCAGACAACATAAGATATAGCTCTTATGCTCCGGTGCAGTCAGACAACATAAGATATAGCTCCTAGTGCTCCAGTGCAGTCAGACAACATAAGATAAAGCTCCTAATGCTCCGGTGCAGTCAGACAACATAAGATATAGCTCCTAGTGCTCCAGTGCAGTCAGACAACATAATATATAGCTCCTAATACTCCAGTGCAGTCAGACAACATAATATATAGCTCCTAATACTCCAGTGCAGTCAGACAACATAAGATATAGCTCCTAATGCTCCGGTGCAGTCAGAAAACCAATCACGTGTTCTTCGTCTTCAATTTTTCCTGCCAAAGGTAACAACAAAACAATTTTTCACAGCTTAAGGATAAATATGGAAATTAATTTGAAGCCAACATAAACACAAAATTGAAAAGCAAAACAAAAATAATCTTAAACGTATGTTTGATTTTGCCGCGTGGAGCAAGCGAGTAAACAGTGAATGCAAACATATGACAAACAATTTTCTGCAAACAACTAAAAACGTTTACCAACTTGATTCACTCTCGGTGTCATAGCGTCCTAAATATTTACATGCACTACTGGCGCGCCGGTCGGGTTTGTGGAAACGTCGTCTAAATGAGATTGAAACAGTTGCGTTTGGGTTCATAGTTTGTATTGCAGTGTGGTTTCTTGTGTGTCGACTGCTAGGAATGTCGAGTCTCGTTTTGACATCAGAATTCAAGGTCAACGTGAGGTCAGGAGAGTACGGAATGATGACAGACAGTAAGAAAGGGGCAACAAGACAGTGTGTAGTTAACTTAGGATTCAAATCTTATTTGTGAAATATATATATTTTTTTTATTTTTAACGCATTTCAAGTTCACCAATGTTGTCCTTCTATTTTCCTAGCTTGCAGAAATCAAGACTGCATACAAGGCTCCTAAATTGTTGTTACAGGGGCTGTTCGGGATCATGGGATATTATCCGGGCGACCTTATTATTACATTGGCACTGATCTGGTTCCCGGTTCCATCCTTAATTTCTTTCCAAATATAATCTCCTCAAAAGTAAGTACTTCCCAAATCGTAAGACTCAATTTAACAAATAAGTAATGTGATCGACTAACACTGTATTCAAAGTCCATAGGACCTCGACCACCTCACAGACGCACTACACTAAATAATAATCTCAATGCAACGACAGTGTATGGATCAGCAATAAAACAGTGTGTAGAACATGGAAATGAATCCCAATGGATTTATTTCATCAGTTGTGTTCTCCCTTCCTTGAAATATTCAAAGCTAAATTCATATTTACACAAGTTGTCATAAATTGGAGATAATCTGATGCAGGTAAACAAATAATTGTTCAGACAGATAGACGATTTATGTCAACCCGAACCAATCTATTTCATGCGTGTAGTCTACGTTCCTTATGAGGCATTATATAACATACAGGACCGGAATTTTGGAAGCTCATTTAAAACTAAGATATTCGTAAGCCAATAAGAAACTATAGTTCCTGGGTAACAAGCTCTTTAATATGTAAATACACGACGTTTCGGAACATATGCTCACTTCTTCATCACAACGTGGAGTAAGCTTATACTCCAAAACGTCTTCTTTATACACAATAAAGAAGCTGTTATCCAGAAAATCTTGTTTTCTTATGTATACCACTAGTTGCGTCTGTCATGTCTTAAATATACATTGAGTATTTTTTTTATAGTACTGTATTTAGTTTTCGTAGTGCCGAAAGACCACATGTAATGATTTAAGTTTAAGCAATTGCACTTGACTTGTATATATTCACACTTTATCGCCAGGTATATGACAGTTCCACTTAAATTCGAACATCAGCTTTTTACATGTGCAGAGACCGAAATTACACGTCCCATATATATGGACAGTAATAACGGTTGACATTTGTGACTACAACAACATACCTAATGGTTTATTAACACTTAGAGAGCTTCGCAAATCTGATACAGGATAACCCGCATACAGCTGATTTTGAGTGTGAGCTTTGGTCTTTCTAAATGTTGTCCAAGATGTATATCTAGTGTGTAGTGTATCAGTGATGACCAGTATCTGTTGTCCTGTTGACCCTAACTCTTAGTGCGACTGAAGGATCTCGGTTAATTAGGCAGCACATCAATATATACATGTATATATATATATCTAGATACAGATACTGTTTGTTGCTCGTGTTTGTCTAGGAAACTAGTGCATGAGTCGGCCAATGTCATTCAAATTAATTGTCAAAGTTTCATGTTATTCTGTTGTTTATATACAATTAACTTAGTTTGTTAAGAGTACGAGTTTAATACGTTTCAATATGAGATGACATGTCACTCGACCAGTGCATGCAATCATCATCTGAAAACACATGTTCTGTTAAAAGGATGCAGAGAAGCCTTAGTGATATCTTTATGTTCACAAACCGACCTCAACTGCTAGATGAATGGTATAGACTAATGTAATCTGTCTGCTTACATCACGCGTTAGGGTCTATAGCTAGATCTTGGACTTAGTCTAGTTTCTTTACTGACACGAATGTTGACTGTAAGAGGGAAGTAACCTCATGTCAGCTTATGCTAAAATGTTCCCAGTGAGTGAGTGAGTTGTTGTTTTACGCCGCTTTCAAGAGTATTTCACTTATATCGCGGCTGCTAGTATTACGGCAGGGAGAAAGTCCGCAACGCCATGTGGCTATGCATTGCGGTGAAACCTGCGAGCAACGGCTGGAACTAGCGAACCATGGGTGGTATTACTCTGAAATTCAGTGTAGCATTGCACCCAAACCTTACTGCGTGTAGAACAGTTCTCTACTGCAGACACCGTTGCCGTGCCCCTGGCGGGATTCGAACCCCGGACATCTTGATCCGAAGCCGAACGCGCTGACCACTGCGCTATCCCGCCCCCAAAATATCTCTAAAAGTTAATTTACTATCAACATTTCCTATCAGGAAAGTCAAACGTTGTAAAAAGATTTCAGAGCCTCGCAAAATACGTTAATGTGTTGATGATGTCCCTGACAGTTCACATGCTCCATTCAATGTGTTGATGATGTCCCTGACAGTTCACATGCTCCATTCAAAGTGTTGATGATGTCCCTGACAGTTCACATGCTCCATTCAATGTTTTTATGTGGTGTGAACGCCATGATTATAAGTACAATAATACACTTACTGAGTCAGACTGCCGCATTGTCTAACATTTATCAAATATAGCTGCGTAACGAAAGTTTGTTCACCTATATGTGTATTTTAGTGCAAATATCATGTAAATTGACGTTCGTTGTAACCTCAATAAAATTACATTACATACAATGACAATGAATCATCAACTATCTACGAGTAAAATAATAATTCTTAAACATTTCTTGTGATCACTGGTGCATGTTTATGAAATTTGGCACAATGAAATAGACAGCAGGGGTAAAAAAAAATCACAAATTTTCGAATAAAAGTTTTCATTTCGATTACATGACAGCAATTGCAACACAAATACATTGAATAAGTATAACTGGAAATATATAATGTATGTTAGACCCTGTTGAACACTTGCTGAATATGTCACAGAAGAAAATAAAAACAGCAGTTTTGAAAATATTGACCGCTGGTCACTTCAACGAGCTGCCAAAATTGTAACTGTATACTGCGAGGTAAGAAATCAGTTTATGTTGTGGAACACTCTTATAATGCGAAAATGCAAAGTAATCGATCTAGTTTTCGCCTTGATGCGATTCTTCAAACACATGCCAAATTACATGATATTTGCACTGAAATACACAAGTAGTTGAACAAACTTTCGGTAGGCATGTGTATGATGCTTCACGAATGAACTATTCACAACAGCGTATTACATTTCTTCATGTTAGGTGAAATACATTTAATATAATTTGGTATATATTTAAAACTAAAGTGTTTATCCTATTCACATCTAGGAAGGAAGTGATACTCTTTGTCAATACATCCCAACGCTCAAAATGTACATATTCTATCACGCTGTGCAATACCACATCGTCGGCTGATATTGATCATGAAGAGAAGTTCACCAATACGTAACAAACTTAATTAACAGTATGGGATCTTCCCGCAGTGAGATGACATTTAAATAATATTCATTTTGAAAACAATGATTTTAAAACTTAAAATATAATCGACTCGATTCACACACTAGATTACACATCACACAAGTCATACTCCGCCGACCGAGGAGACAGTAGCATGTTTGTTGTCAATGTGTGGGGACTGGAGTTAGACGATGTTTTGACGCACTGGGCCCTTATTCTCGACCTTGAACCTATCTCTCCTGGTGTACTGACCACAATGCACTGTGGCTAGCACCGTCTGGGGCTATGGTCCACATATTATGTTCAGAGAGGATGTAATTATACCAATTTTATTAAATGAGTTAATGATTTGGAATCAAATGAGCGAAAGCATGTTTGATAAAAATGTTTTACATTTTAGGAAGTTTATTCTTTTATTTTTACTTATTTTTATTTACTTATTACGTTTTTTGGTCAAGACAAATATCCTTTCCGCAAGTCCGATACCGGTGTGACTGCGGTACTGTCATTAATGTGTCACATTGCAACCTAGTATGACGTTCACAAGTATGTTATCGCGGAAAAGATAATATTCCATAATTTTATCGATGTGATTTAAACAGTATTTTATTTCCAAAAACACATGATTGACCACCAAAAATTACATGCAAAATAAAATGTAAGGAAAATGGAGCAATAGTTCCCCATAAAAACATGTGAAGTGATGGTTCGTTTTCCTGAAAATCTAAGTTTCGTTGCACATTTAAACTTAGAGGCTGTTTATAGATTTAACAATGTTTAAAGATGTTTCCTTTTTGTAAATTACTAACTTGTACTATACTTACTGACCACAAAATACGTAAATGCATCAATTTGAGTTTTAATTGTTTATGCTTTAGGTATTGGGAGCGATATGTTGCACATATAATAAACAATGTATACTTCTTGCATACCGTCATCAGTTTACGTATGAGAAAGCTAAACTGTTGAGGAGGTTTTTCCTTGGTTGAATTATTGCTGCAAACAGGACATAGCAAGCCTCAGGTATTGGAGAGAAACTTTGAACTGTTTTAAGACGCATTGAATCTGGACATTGATAATACCATATCATTATGGAGAGCGAAACCCTAGTCTGTCACCCAGACCCTAGAGCAAAATATTCAATTGACGACCAACCCAGTCTAGAAAATTATACCAAGTCTAGATTACTCAGCTCTAGCTCAGAAATTAAGGCATCTTTAGGGCTCCATTTTATATATATATTTGAATTGTTTGTAAAATGGTGTTTTCGTGACAAAAAATTCTTTCTGAGACTATATGTTAGTCTAAGCGAAACCCTTGCTACTGTTAGACGAACTAGGTGACGTTCTCCTTCAATGCTAAGAAGGAAAACAGTTGAAGATCATCCTCAGTGTGCTCACAAACTACAACGTGATTCAGTCAAGAGCTTGGGTGACGTCTTCCACACCCGTGACGTCAGATGAAGACGTCTGATTCGCTAGAACAGCACGACAAAGTTTTGAATGGACTACACTGTAATCCTCCCCGAATCCTTGCGTCAAATCTTGAACTACTTCCTGCGAGTCGAGATGAGAACGAGGCTAGCGCATCGATATGAAGGGAGCTACTACAAACACAGCAACAAACAAGTACTTGAAGTCAAGCCTCAGAATGCCCCTCCAAAGAGCTAGCTCCATCGGACCTCGTTGTCAGTCCAGGCAGGATATGTTTCAATGAAAAACTATATAATGCTGATGGCATGTGTTATCAGGCTTTTTACTATCAAACTACGAACCAAAATTTACGTATTTAATCCTTTGCTATTTTGACTTTTCTTTGTCAAATAGTAATTATATAATATCTAAGTTAATTTCTATTAAATATTAAGTTCTTTAAATTGAAATTAAAAGTTTCATACACTGACGAGCGAAATTGTGGTTACTATGCTTATGAAAGACATTTAAAGGAGCAATGAGCCGGCAGCAGTGTTGTTGACTGTTGAACATTTGCTACCGTTGTTTGCTATGAACGTTTAGAAGTATTTGAAGGTGTAAATGAAACCACAATGGTGCCTACTGTATCATTGCAGTATCTAAAGGGATCGCGTATGTGTTGCAAGATATTTCATTACCTATACATCATCGTGCGTATTCAATAGAACGTTGAAACAATGCATACATGCTTTAAAATGAATTCTTAGCTCGATATTTTGCATATGTTTAGAAACAACGGATACGGTAACTTCCCTGACGGATTTTGGTAATCGTGTATGATTTGAATTGTAACTTTCACATTTTATTGAAATTATGAGAGTGCAAATAACTCTTCCTCTTAAAAAGATGAATCGCTATTTCAGCGCACCAAATTAATCATAACATTTAGGTAAATTGACTCCTTAATGAGCACTCATTTGTGATCACTATTTAACAGGAAGTGGAACGAGGTTTGACGAAGGTAGCGGAAAAGATGACGATTAAGAAGCAGGTTAAGCGCATTGTGCTATCATAGCCACAGTACGTTTCATCATAAGGATACCATAAGCACTGACAATCTACATCAGCTAGGAAGTACTTGTTTCCCCAAGTAACCCTTGAAAGTTTTTACTTCATTAGAACTATTCAAGGGACGGATGAGAGCGTGTTTAGTATGACGTATAAAGGTAGGGCTATCCGTGTTCTTTACTTCACTGTGTGCAGCTGCGTCATCGGCGATTCAGATATTCAGTTCAAGTTGACAGTTAGAGCCCTAGCAGGGGACTATTCGTGCTAGAATAGCTAGAATTACGTATCCTGATTTCGAAAGCACGTTTCTGTACATCTTTTTAAAAAGAGTGTTATCAATGATTGTGCAACAGCTTGCCACTGCATCAACGGAGTCGATTTTTAAAAATTATTTACGTAATTATGGATAACTTTGTAGCATGCTGATATATTTTCTGATCAAATCTAGATTGTTTAATCACATTGGAATATAAGAGTTAAACGTTTGTGAACATTTTAAAGGGAATGCGCTTCATAATTATTCATTGGTTGACATGCTGAAACAATGAGTAATCAGCCAGTATGTAACGTTGCGAGGCATATTCTCAGAAAAAAATCCTGGGAATTGGAATAACAGTACTCGGATTGAGCAGGGTAGGTTAATTTCAGACAAGAGTGGTTTAAATTGACATCATGCATATAGGAATATAGATTTCAGCTTGGATGGGTTACTGAGAGGACAGTAGCGTGATAACAGAGATGATCGATTTGAATATCGGAATGTATTTAGCTATATGCACATAAATTGTTCACCAACTGGATAATGTTAAAGTATCACACTGATGTACCAAAAAAACAGTAATAATTGCAGGGACAATCAGTTTTGCGATTGGCGCCTGATCGACTCTGATTGTGTGCGTTCGAATCCCACATATAGTGTACTCCAAGTAAAACCACATTTATACTTGTTGATTATCATTTGGAATCCTTAAGAAGGCTATGCACAGATCATTTGGAACAACATATATACCCTCCGTACATACTGATGACAACGGTTTGAAGCTTGCAACACTTATATTATATTTTGGAGGAAAGAAGTCCTTATTTCTCTGAGGTTCCTTGTCAATATCTAATAAAATAGTCATTCTTGTAGTAAGTACATGGGGGGGGGGGGGGGGGTGGTGGGGGATGGAGAGTACATTGTAAATATTTTCAGAAACGACGTTGCCAGTTTCTATGTTAAATGTAGTCACTGTGTCCACACTAGTCTGTTATTCAGACCCCTTAAAGTTTAAGAGGTTTAGAGGCTCCTTTTTATATTATTTTATTCAACTTTTGAAATTTAAATAATAAATGTGAATGAACACATCTCTGAGGTTCTGTTTTTATTTTATTTTATTCAAAGTTTGAAATTCAAACCAAAATACATCTCAGAGGCTAAATGTCAGACTATGCCCACACCAGCGTTATTGTTGGAGTACATATTTCCTCCCAGCGACTAGTCATGGTGTACGAGTGAGTGAGTATACACATTATGTCCTCTACATCATTGTAAATATTTTATAAATCATAAATGATTTTCAGAGACGACGTTGCCAGTTTCTATGTTAAATGTAGTCACTGTGTCCACACTAGTCTATCATTCAGACCCCTTAAAATTTAAGAGGTTTAGAGGCTCCTTTTTATATTATTTTATTCAACTTTTGAAATTTAAATAATAAATGTGAATGAACACATCTCAGAGGTTCTTTTTTTATTTTATTTTATTCAAAGTTTGAAATTCAAACCAAAATACATTTCAGAGGCTAAATGTCAGACTATGCCCACACCAGCGTTATTGTTGGAGTACATATTTCCTCCCAGCGACTAGTCATGGTGTACGAGTGAGTGAGTATACACATTATGTCCTTTACAGTTTGAACTCTTCACAATTCAAAGTTCAAGTTCAAAGCGTGAAATAATTGTTAACGTATTTCCTTGCTGGGTGTGTCAAGATGCCAGACGATCGGAGGTGACACACCTGAATGTCGAGGTTCTGTCTTATATATATACAGTCATTAACTATTTTTTACAATTAAACGCATCCTATATCGGAATCAAAGATACGTGACTTTCTGGGGATATTTGAATTATTAAAATATATTTATTACTATTAAAAACGTGGTTATGCAGATGTAAAAATAAAACTTTATTCTTCGAATACTATCCAAAACTATGGCTACACTCCCACCAGAAGCTTGCTTGGTCGTGTGCTTATATCAAATCAAAATGCTTAAATGTATGTTTCCCATGCTACAAATACATGGGATGAAAACAGGACTCTATATTGTATCTAAAGGCATTTATTAACAACATTACTGCGGCATGTGCATCCTTTACAGTAGTTCAAGTAATCTGACTGATGTAGGATGCCTAAATTCTCAGTGTAGAGTTTTAAATATGGTACACTGATGGAATGGTCAACCCCCTTGCTATCTGAGCACTAAAAATCACATGAGAACTACAAATTGGCCTCTCACACTGAAAACATTGTCGCTGTTGAATCATTTACCCCCCAACCGGAGACCCGTTTTCTATGGTAAGGTTTTTCGGATCGTGTTCTGAGATGTTTTGCACTCAAACGTAACAATTTATTGTATGTACAGTAATTAGTAATAAATGGCAAATTGGAGATAAAATAATATGCAAAAAAGTGCTACAACGCCTTTAAACTGACGATCTATCTCTGATGAAACGATGTGTTTGTATTATAAAGAATATTTATGGATGTTGACTTTAGAATGCCTCTCAAAAAGGGCATGTATTAATTTATATAACAGAGAAGCAAATGTATCACTTACTGTAAAGGGACAACCGAGGAAAATGGATTAGGAAAGATACTGCACAAGATAGCCGTTAGGAAGAAATGGTCACTATCGTTGTGAAATACAGAGAGCAAATGAAGTATTGGTTTCCAAAATCATTGTCTCTGCAAAGAAATATATCAAAATATGTAATATAGAAAAATTATTACCAGAATTATCACAGAAACCTTCAAAGTACCTTCATTGTACTTTGACCTTGTAATCCTCGGGAACAAATAAAAAAGGTATAGGTTATCTATACTGACTACGTAGTTCATGGTTGTCTGAAAAACGTTTCACTTTATGTTACTTCACCATATTAATTCAACCGAAGATGAGCAGACAGTGGATACGTTTTACCTTTCAATGTTCTGATCTTGCTCCCTAAAATGTCTCTTTTCATTTCTATACGATAGTTAAAATAGTCCAGGTCAGTCTAATCCATGGTTAAAGAAAACATTAGACATAAATCGTATTGAATTCATACACAATAGGCTCATTTAGAGACAATATATTTTCACATTTCACATTATAGTGAGTTGAAGAAAATTTAATGACAAACATTTGTGTTTTTGCTTCAAAATCATTTTTGGATAGAGTGTAAACCTATAAAAGATAAGGACTGTTTCCACATTTCACAAACAGCACACATGTCTATTTACGTTTGAAATATAATATACACTCGCAATTAGAAGTTACGACAAAGAATAGGAGCAATGTTAACAACCGCTTTTCAATTATGTAACGCCAACAGGCAGTAATTACTACATACGATACGAACATTTTGAAGCATGTAATACTTTTGAAAGAAAACATTCCTGATTTACCACAGTTTCATTAAAACAGGGCCGATCATATGTAGAACTGGCAGCCAATCTAAACGATTACTACCAGGTACGGGAGGTGTAGCCGTTCCATTTGTAGCCCATGTTGATAAATTCCGAACTCTTTGTTAGACGAAATGGCATAGGGTACAACCCATCAACAGCCTCCATGCATTTATGAAATTATGATCGTGTCCATATCCCACACCAGCAAGACCTCCCTGCCTGCGCAACCTGTGTGTATTTTAGGCAATTACTAGAGTCAAACGGTGCAATGGCCGCCGCCATCTTGTCTCTATCAACGGAAGTATGGACTATCGGGAAGGATGTGTGCCATTTAACCTGATATGCGCAGTGGAAGGGGATGTTTGCCAAAGTGAACGCCTATAGCATGTGCAATGAGCAGTTCATGGAGGAAACGTTGCTTACGTCACAATGCTTATTGGAATAGCATGCGCAGCATTACCAGACAACCACTTTAGCAAATTCCGGACTCTGAGTGGTCCCGCTTTATAAAGTATACATGTACGTCTACATTTGGAATATATTTTTGTCAACCCCTTGAAAGAATTAGAGTCGTCATATTTCTTTTGATGTTGGTATTTGGAAACTATGTAAGTTTCTTCCTATTTCCTGATTATGTATCTCGTCAGACTTGATAATGAATAAAACATTCAACGAAAATGTAAATGCATTGACGGATATCGAATACGCAACACAATGCAATCTAATGTAATCTAATCTTTGTGTCTGTTCGCTTTATTATATGTTGTGTAAATGTGTGAATGTTTATTAGTGTAAAGTAACTTTTTATCTAATATATATATATATATATTTTGTTTTAAAGTATCTTTAGTGTCTCGTAGGCCTTTAGGCCGGATGTTACTCTTAACAATGTCTTATGTCAATGTCTTTCGAACTGTAACATGTGACACTTTAATAAAATAATTGTCTTCTTCTTCTTCTTTCTTCTCTAATCGTGCGATTCGTGAACATTATTTTATTTCTACATCACACACTTTCATTGTACCAAATAAGTTTTTGTCATATTACATGTATCTAAATTACATTATTACTGTAATGTTTTGTCGACAGCATTTCAACATTTGATATTGTGATTCAATTCATGGGTTCGTAAAAATGCATGGTATAGTAAGACTGTAAATATGTTGTAGGTGTGAGTTATTACATATATTTAGTATCTGTAAGCTCTGACATTAAACGAATCAATCATACATGGAATGTCATGGAATCAGTTCAGAAGCGTGCTTGCAAACGTGAGCCAGTGATTTAGAGAAACGGCTTTCCTGATGACAACTTGACATTTACTGAAAGGAGAGGATAGGAAAAACTACCAATTCGGAACTATTCTTATTTCAGAGGGCCTCAGGTGGCTCGGATTACCTCCAGTTAATGGAATCTGTTGTAATTACGTCCTGAAAATGCAACGAGCTTAATTTGATTTTGATATGTTTTAGAAACCTCACCTGAAGATAAAACTGAATAATTTACAATATGCAAAAGTAAAATAATGGCTAACGTACACACCCATGTATCATACTTCAAGATATTATTGACATTTCCAATTGAAACAATTCATTCATCTTAATGAAGTACTTACTTTGCAAGGCAAACTTTCATGATGTAAAGACATTGTGGTGTCATTAACCATGACGTCTAATAGTGACGTAGTTGCAATGCTTTCTTGTGTTGTAATGGAGCGAACATTGATAGGTTTGAAACCAATTTTCTTTCAAGATTTGAAGGGAAGACCTCAGTGGGAAGTGATTGATGTTTACCAAGAGACCAAGGTTTCGTCTAGACAGGACATAGTCCTGCCCAATGACTGAAACCTTTAATATAATCTAGATTCTTATTCAGCAAGTCTAGATAAACTGAATACAGATATGGAGCTGAAAGTATTAACAAATATAATCACAAGTATTTAATTATAAAAAAAACTCCATAGGCTAACTTGCAGTCTAGGTGTCACGTACCCAGGTAACTCCTTGGGAGGGCCTAATTATTGTTGACAACATATCAAATTTAACTCGCAATGGATAATTCCGATGCATGAGCAAGGGCCATACAAACCCAGGATGCCCTAGATTGAGGTTGTTATAAGGGTATATTTACCTAAACCTAATACTGTGTTTTTATTAGTTGCCGAACTCTACCTCTGAAATCCACAACATTTGTTGAAATGAACACGATATTAATTTGTCATGGATCCCAGAGGCGGATTCAGATGCTTTCAAAGGGGGAGAGTCGGGGGAGAATCGGGGGAGGGTCGGGGGAGAGTCGTGGGAGAGTCGGGGGAGAGTCGGGGGAGAGAAGGGGATCACATATACAATAGGGTTGTGGGGATTGCAAGGACATCTACATCTGATGAGTTTGTGATGATTGCAGTCAAATATTATTTTACTCGCTAACCTTGCGAAAAGCAACTTACATTTGTGTTTTCCTGAAACTAAAGAACTCAATTTGCTGGTATATCCGGCGGCACCTGACGTTAGTGTATCCGGTTCCAAACAACTAAATACAGACGTACATGTAACATCCAATGACTTAGTGCACTTGACCAAGTACGTTAATGCTCAGTCAGTCAGTTTGCTTCCCGTCAGTCATTGCGACTACTTCCGGTAATGGCGTCAGGCATCCATCAACGTCTTGTTTTTAGATTACCATCTCCTTGGAACTGAAGATTTCGAGGAAGCGTTTCCTTTGGTCAGAAAGGTCTTGGGGTCAAAATGTAGGAATGATTATACGTGGGATGTGATTCAAGATATCTTAACATGTATGGGGTGCGAAACGGGACTTTAATCGCTATTAAGTAAGCTTACTAATTCAGGCATGGATTTAGTAAGCTTACTAAATCGAATAAGTAAGCTTACTAATTCGTTTTGAATTAATAAGCTTACTAAATCATTTAATAAGCTTACTAAACGAACTAGTGAGCTTACTTATTCATTCAGTAAGCTTACTAAATAGCGTATTAGGAAACTTCATGGACAAAAAGAAAGATTTTCCAAACGCAAGTTTGATGTCTGAAATTTCAGAAAACAATTGTCAAAATAAATGATAATACAAAAAGAACGCCATGCAGAGATCTCAAACTGACTACTCTAATCTAGACTTGCGACAGCGTGATAGACTTAAGATAAAATAGGATAACACTTTATTACCCAAAAGGGAATTCTTTGTACATCAAACATATCACTTCGACTTTAGTTTAGTACCAGTTTGAGTAATATGGTACAGTATCTAAGCTATTTGGATAGTACATTTGAACTTACCCACAAAGGATTAGTCCATTTCCTGTCACGTATTAACGTCAACCACAAGGCTAGTTTAAACCTGGGCTCCGTTCCATAACAGCGAACGCTTATAATCGCTCATTTATCGCCCAATGTAGCACTCAATGTAGCGCATTCTCTCCTGAACGACACGGTGCGATTCCTTGAAGATTGCTCGCCTTGCGACGTAGTGCTGCATTGAGCAATCGCGTACAAGAGAGGTTTAAAAGTAATCGCTCATTGAGCGATTACTTTGAAACCTCTTTTGAACATGGCCCTAGCTGCACTTTGTCACAATATCATGACGTCTAGATTTCGTTGAGCAAATTTAAAATCATAAAACCAGAACAAAATCAAAATGAAACAATTATTTTGAAAGAAATATTCCCAGACAGCATGTTTGTCGACGTTTATCAAAGACTTGCTAAATGTGACATCTAGACTGGCAATTAGTCTTCGTCATTTCGATCTTCAATTACTTTATTACAAGAATATAAATTTAATTAAAGAATATTGTCATGCCAAGAAGATGTGTTACCACTCTCAACCCTTCCAGCACGGAATATAAAAAAACAATTCAGTACATTGGTTTTAAATATCAGTTTTGAAGCAAGCTGATTATAAAATTGTGACTTGTTTTATCCTTGAAAGATAACACATTATCCATCAACTGAGTTGCCCTGGGCAATGGTTACTATTTTAGATAACTTCTTAAAAGTCCAAGTTCGATAACATAGCGTTAATTATTTTTGCGCGTTGCAATCGGAGCATCTCGGCTCTGTGTTGGATGATCTGGTGATAAATGTGGTTATCTCGAATTCGCTTTGTCCTTGGGATGCAGATGGCATTTAACTTCCTCCGCTCTGGTGTTTCCGATTAAAAATAGTAATTCGTTTACGTCAGAGACGAGGTAAAATGTATCTCTTGTTATCGTGCAATGCCCCGCGATTCGGAACGACTTTACCGTCTTCACCTTTTCACATTTCATGTTTCAAAATTTAAAGTTAACCAACAAAGCTTTTCACATTATTATAAAATTTTTCGTTGTAAATTTTTAAATTTAAAACACATACATGGGACTGAAAATAAATGGAGTTTGGAAACAGAAACAACGTCTATTACAGTGAAACGATGATCACGTCTGCATACCATCCGCCACCAATGGTTCAGCAATGTAGACTTTAAGCATAGATTTGTCTAATGAATATTGGATCGGAGAGTAACAGCTTTCTATCCATGTCATTTCTGCTTTTATTAATACAACATTATTCGCAGGTGAAACAATAAAGTGACGCTATTATGTGTACTCGATTCTCAGGTCGACACAGAACATAAAAATATTTGAGTCAATTTTAAAAAAAAGTGTAAACCTCAAGGAGAGAAAATCCAAATCTCCTTATTCTTACTTCTAAATTTTTATATTAAATTATATATAGCCGGGCGGTGACATCATTTTGATGAAATGAGATGTTACAAAACATGAATGTGTTTTACGTAATATAGGTAGAACTGACAAGTTTAAAAAGCAGACTTGGAATTATCTCGACTCTTCCGTCGGTCTAGTTAGAAGTTTGAAATCAACTGTTTCTCGTTGTGCAATGGTCATGAACTATTAAATACGCGGGGTGTCGAGACAAATGAGGTGATCAATATTTCACGACACTCTTCCTTGACTTTAAACCATACACCAACGTGTGCATCACCGTGTTCTGTTCTTTCGTTTATTATAAGCTTCCACCAACGAAACATCATTTGGAACGTTTGTTGATGTCCGTTTGAAATTATGTTTCAGAATGTTGTCAGTATGAGTGTATATGTACTATCCTTGACTATCATATACCACGGGCGTCAAAGCCAATACATTTTTCTTTGAAATAAGTTTTAAAACATAAAAAACCGGGTACTTATACATATATGATTTTTCCAAGGTTTAATATTAGCATAAAAAACACGCTTAAAAAGTTATATAAAATCGCTTAACCCAAAAGTAAGCCAAAGTTTCCGCTTCAAACTACGTGTGTTCATAGCAATGTTGGAAAGTAGAACACTTTAAAATTAGCACATAAAAGGCTAGGAACCAATGAAAATTTAGCTCTCGTGGGCTATCAACAAATGAAACCACCATTGGTAGGGTACAGTCAACGAATGACATCATCGCTGGTTTGGAAGAAAATAAATAACATATCAATCAATGAAAACATCGATTGTTTGGACACTCGACCAATGAAACAATCGAACCAATAATATCATCGCTGTTTGGGGTAGTCAATCAATGATATCATCGCTCGTTTGGAAGTGAATCAATTACATCATCTCTGGTTTGGAAGTCAATCAATTACATCACCGACGGTTTGGAAGTCAATCAATTACATATCAATCAATGAAAAAAATCAGTAGATTGGTATTGTCAAGAGATGACATCATATCTGCTTGGGTCAGTCAACCAATGACATAATCGCTGCTTGGGGCAGTCAACCAATGACATAATCGCTGCTTGGGGCAGTCAACCAATGACATAATCGCTGCTTGGGGCAGTCAACCAATGACATAATCGCTGCTTGGGGCAGTCAACCAATGATATCATCGCTGCTTGGGGCAGTCAACCAATGATATCATCGCTGCTCGGGGCAGTCAACCAATGATTACCTCGCTGTTTGGGACAGTCATCTAATGATATCAACGATGCTTGGGCCAGTCAACCAATGACATAATCTCTGCTTGGGGCAGTCAACCAATGATATCATCGCTGCTCGGGGCAGTCAACCAATGGTCACCTCTCTGTTTTGGGCAGTCAACCAATGGCAACATCGCTGGTTGGAGCAGTCAACCAATTGTCTCATCGCTGATTTAGTCAGTCAACCAATGATATCATCGTTGGCTGGTTGGTTTTATGACCGTATGATTAATGTTCTAATGGTGGTTGAAAATCTGATTGCTGGTCAGTCCTACACCATTATGATGTTGTTTAAGTAGGTGAACCTGATTGTTATTGCTATTTGTTTGAAATATAATGAAACATATTAACATCCTTTGTCAAATATTTTATAGGATTAGATATCAGCGTTTCCCTTTGTCCCTGAGTATATCCAAATTGTGAATATTGTAATATTTTTCATCAAGACTTCTTTTAATGATCTATTGCCAAAAGAGTACTTAGTCTATTTCAGAGAAATTCTATTTAAGTCTCGACTCAGTCACGACAAGGGTTGGTATAGATCGTGCTTCCAAACAATCACCATACATAGGATCATTTCTCAGTTCTCGTTAGAATCGTGAAGCAATTTGCAAAGAACTCGTCTTTAGAATTGTAAAGAAAGGAAAATGAGTCATGTGTACCGTTAGTAAATTTGTTATGACAGCTAAGTCAGTTAAATAATTAATCTTCAATTATTTATTGTCTCTTTCCATCATTATCAGATATTTTTTAAGTTAAAGCCATTTGTGTATAAAAGGACGTGTCATAAGTCATTTTGACAAAAGCAAATACAAATATTTATGTTGACCATCATTGACCAAATTACCCAACAATAGAAACTTGTTTTTAAAAACAAATTCACGGTCCGTGTCCTTCCAATGCGATGGTGGAGAGCAGAAGCAAAATAATTATTGGCATTCGACTGACGTGAAAATTAACAATTATTAATGGAACTAATAAAGGTATTGAAAAGGTAATTGAACTTGAATGTTAAGCTTTCTGAACTAAGTGCAACCAACATGCTACCAGCACTGTCTACAGACTAGGACATCTTTACCATGTCCACACATCTGGATGATTAAAGTTTTCTTACCATAGTAATACCAACAGGTTCAAACATATTTAACATAGTGGTACTGGCACTACCGACAAGTTAAGCCATGCTTAACATAGCAATACCTGCACTACCGACAATTTAAGCCATGCTTAACACAGTGATACCGACACTGCCGACAATGTAAGCCATGCTTAACATAGTGATACCGACACTGCCGACAATGTAAGCCATGCTTAACATAGTGATACCGACACTGCCGACAAGTTAAGCCATGCTTAACACAGTGATACCGACACTACCGACAATTTAAGCCATGCTTAACATAGTGATACCGACACTGCCGACAAGTTAAGCCATGCTTAACACAGTGATACCGACACTACCGATAATTTAAGCCATGCTTAACATAGTGATACCGACACTGCCGACAAGTTAAGCCATGCTTAACACAGTGATACCGACACTACCGACAATTTAAGCCATGCTGCCGACAGGCTGGTACATTATTACCTCAGGGTTATTTCTATGTCTCTTGAATATATTTTAATGATATTCTATAGTCGTTTTGTAAATTTGCAAACGTAGTTAGTGTCCTTGTAAATGTTTCGAAAAACATATCTTCCGATATGATGGTGAACTGATTTATTCCTCCCAGACACAATTATGTCTGACTGGATGATGGACGTCAACTGATGATATGATTGCGACATATACCTGCGATAAGTAGATAGACAGATCGTACGAAGTATCAAGTGTTGTCCTATCGGGAGGGCAATGATCACTTTATAAGTATAAATATCCACCGTAATATCTATTTAGCGATATAGAAATATATTTATAGAAATTGATAAACAAATAAAGTAATTTTTGGCTCCATGTGAGCAACACATGCGATTGACCTTGTTCATGTCCATGAGTTAGGTCATTACTTCATCAGATGTAGATTTAACAGTCTAGAGAGAGTAATTATACATTTGTATGAGTTGGATTGAACATTGGAGGACCATGCAGAATGAAACGAAATGATCTATTCCGAAGGAATTTGAACCTTTATTTGTTCCCTAAGTTTGAACTTTGTTCATAAAAATATGTCTTAAGTTATATTTCCCATAAAAAAACAAGACAACCCTTCTTTAACATCACAGATTCACTAACCGTTTACCATGAAAATACCGGTACTACCAGCAATGCTTACCATGATGATAGCGGTAATACTAGCAATGTTTACCATGATGATAGCGGTAATACTAGCAATGTTTACCATGATGATAGCGGTAATACTAGCAATGCTTACCATGATGATAGCGGTAATACTAGCAATGTTTACCATGACGATAGCGGTAATACTAGCAATGTTTACCATAATGATACCGGTACTATTAGCAATACTTACCGTGGTGATACCGGTACTACCAGCAATGCTTACCATGATGATACCGGTACTACAAGCAATGCTATCCATGATGATACCGGTACTATTAGCAATACTTACCGTGGTGATACCGGTACTACCAGCAATGCTTACCATGATGATACCGGTACTACTAGCAATGTTTACCATGATGATAGCGGTAATACTAGCAATGTTTACCATAATGATACCGGTACTATTAGCAACACTTACCGTGGTGATACCGGTACTACCAGCAATGCTTACCATGATGATACCGGTACTACAAGCAATGCTATCCATGATGATACCGGTACTATTAGCAATACTTACCGTGGTGATACCGGTACTACCAGCAATGCTTACCATGACGATAGCGGTAATACTAGCAATGTTTACCATAATGATACCGGTACTATTAGCAATACTTACCGTGGTGATACCGGTACTACCAGCAATGCTTACCATGATGATACCGGTACTACTAGCAATGCTTACCATGATGATACCGGTACTACCAGCAATGCTTACCATGATGATACCGGTACTACTAGCAATACTTAACATGGTGATACCGGTACTACTAGCAATGCTTACCATGATGATACCGGTACTACTAGCAATACTTAACATGGTGATACCGGTACTACTAGCAATGCTTACCATGATGATACCGGTACTACCAGCAATGCTTACCATGATGATACCGGTACTACCAGCAATGTAGCATGCAATGTACCAGCAATGTACCAGCATGGTTTACCATGATGATAGCGGTAATACTAGCAATGTTTACCATGATGATAGCGGTAATACTAGCAATGTTTACCATGATGATACCGGTACTATTAGCAATACTTACCGTGGTGATACCGGTACTACCAGCAATGCTTACCATGGTGATAGCGGTACTACTAGCAATACTTAACATGGTGATACTGATAATACAAGCAATTCTAGCAAGTATTACCGTGATGATACCGGTTCTTCTGACAATGTTTACTGTGCTACCATTATCTATGTTTATATCCTTTCTTATTTCGTCCCTGCATGTACGTCGTAGCATATATGTAAGAATTTAATAATAATTATACGATGAATATTCGATTGCTAACCAACGATTAGGTTTTCTCGTTACTTTCATAACATCAAGTATGAAGTTATCATTAATCGAACAATTTACATCCATCATGCGCCCATATCACGTTCCAGATTATTTCCATTCAGATATCGAAGGTACATGTAAACCTATAGTGTGTATGTAAGTTTATCTGAAAGTAATTAAGTATGATACCGTGCTATCATTTCAGGTGTTAACTGATAGTTCACCCTAAATACAGAGAGAATTGACGTCAGTGGTGAACCTTGCTTCACACCAAGTGTCCGAAATTTAACCTCTCCAGTGATAAGTGGAGATAATGAACGAAAAGCTGTCTGCTGGTCTAATTGACTTGGAAACGTTACATTCTAAGGTGGATATAGTTTATGTATCCTTTATGTCCTTTATGTAGATTACACTTTTATATCGTTTAATTTGTCAGTTACACATGCATATTCACGATTTCACGGTAACTGAACCCGAAAGTTAAATGTACCTGTGAAACATTTAAGTTAAGAAGAGCTGAGACGAAGATCTAATTTATTTTAGAATATGTTTATTGTTCAATATTTACAAGTTAATTATTTCACAGAACGATTTAACGAGTTTTCGACATTTACGTAGTAAACCTTTACTTACACCGCTGCTGGCAAATTATGTTATCTTACCGATCTGACCTTACCGATTGTGTAAACTTAATGAGTGCGCGCTTTTCATAGATCAACTGAATGTCAGCTCAGGTACATTTGAATCAATGTAAAGAATGGATGATGATCATACTAGCAACATTTGAATTAAAGGCGCTGGAGCACGGTTTTCTTACTGAAATATAATGATCTCATGAAAAGGTAAATAAGTGTTACCAAAGGCTAAATAATACTCCTGAATCAATAAAAAAGAGTTCTAAAACGAATGTACATTGTTCGGTTAAGCCATGCGAGTCCATTTCTCTTCTAGTGGCCATTTTAACGTGTTCACATTAAAATGGCCCCTTGAAGGTAGTTCAAGTGATCAGACCGCTGTAGCGATACCTTAACACCAAAAGTAGAGTTTGAATATGTTACCATGGTAGAATGGTCAATTACCTTGCTGTCTGAACTTTCAAATTCACACGAGACCTACAAGTCTACCTCCCACACTGAAGAGTTCCACACCACTGTCGCTTTATTCGTCGCAGCATTTTCTTCAAATATGGATAGCCGTTTTCTATGGATAGGGCTTATCGCATGTCGTGAAATGAGATGTTTTACCCTCTCACATAACAATATACACTTTAATGATAAATAGCAAATTTTAGAAGACAAAATATGCCAAAAAACGTGCTACAGCGCCTTTAAATTAAGCTCCTTTTGAAAAAAGGGATTTTGCCGTTGCCGTTGCATATTCAACCGGATTTTCCAGTGACTGATTTACCGAAAATGTTTATGATGTACTCAGTTGATTGGAAAAAGGATTTCAGAAATAGCAATTTGGAGTCACCAAAGGTTTTCATCACTTACTAAATTATTTTCATAAACATGGACGAAGTATGTAGTACAACTTAAAATTCAGTTTGACCAGTTCTGCTGTGTATTATTACATTCCATCTAAGAAGGTGTAGTTAATTTCACTCTAAAGACAGCTAAATTCCAGCACATGTTAAACACATATAATAACATGACAAACATAATTAGCATATCTACGGCGAGTATAGGTTACGATGGCGTCATACGACATGTCGTAAAATGACCGTTAAAAAGGACTTCCGGTAATAAAACACGTTTTCAGTCAGCGCAAGGATAGCCTAAACACGCTGAAAGTTTATGCTCATATTGTGTGATGTATTATTGACACTTAATTTGCCAAAATTCCACAATTTACATAAAAGTCAAGTTAGTCTGTTATCCACATCCTATGCGGGAACATTCAAGGGTACTAACATCCTACTGTATGCTCATTGTGTCTGTGAATACAAACTACCTCTGTAAGGCATAACTCTCTCCAGTCTTTTAGACTTGCTGCATGTCTCAACTTTTCTTGCGGAGGAAGATGGATGAATAGATTTAGTTATATTACTGTGAAAGGTCACATATGTTCAGATACGATACTAGTTAGTTACTATAGGCTTATTCCTGACAATAGAAATGTCGAGTTTCGAATCAGGGCAGATCAATATATATATAGCCAAACAAGTGTTGCATCCCCCTACATTCATACCTAAAATGTGATACTGTGGCAATTTTAGGATACATGTATTGAATTAAACACTAACGACATAAAGATAGGATAGTTAATGACTAAAAAAATATTCATGTTGACTTTTAAAGAAATTACGACTGAATTTGAAATGGTATTGTTTTTTTTTTACCCAAATAACTATTGTTACTGTGCCGAAACTAGGCGATGAACATTAGGTTTCAGAGGACGAAAAAAAAAATGTTGTTACCAAGTTGACTTTCACACACAAAGACAAGTAAAATATGGAAGGAACTGGTTCTTAAAATTCCATCCCCTTTTTCAACATTTTTTGAGAACTAGTGATAAAAAGGTTATAATCATACAATTTTGGAATTATTCTGAGATCTGAGTTCGAGTCGTCAATCAAACACATCTCTGTGATGGGGGTGTCATTACAGTAATACAGACCGAATATAGTCAGTAAGCAACTTTGTTCAAATTTGTCTTTTTCCAAACAATCTGATTTTGAAGGTTCATACTGCTTTGACGAGTGACGTTTGGTTAAAAGTAAGTTACTAAAGATTCATCAGTTCACTAGAAAGAATGGAACTGTTTACATTAGAACAACCAATGCTGACTTTCAATTTTCAGTGTAACAATACTTGTTCCTGGACATCAATATAGTAGAATTTTATGAATGCAAATATCACAAAGTTGTGAAACGTTATCTGAATGAAATTTGCTTCGTTAAACTGGTAGATAATGCTTCTGTCATATCACACAGTTGATTGTCCTGAAACATTGTCAACTTTCTTATCAGACAACTTTTACTGGTGAAAAAAACTTGGGGGTGCAACAATATTTGTGCTATGTATATTTATAGGAAAACTATAGAAGTTACTTGAACTTACTTATTTATTACATCATTTATTTCCTCTTTCCTTTCGCTCACAAGGCTTAGATAGACGAGATAACTTTTCAACGGAACTATGGCGATGACTGCTTAGACGAACAAACTGCCGATGAGCGAATCAATGACAATAAGAGTTGAAACTATTTTTTAACGAATGGCAATGTTTAACGATAGACCCAACTGTCCGAAATGCCGACATCTGACACAGACACCGTCGGATGAGAATATCAAAGGAATGGAACTACCGGCGAAGCAAGACATGTGTTCGGCGAACATTTACAGTGTATCTCAGTGGTTCATTCATCCTTGGTTCTCCATAGTTTAATCGTGTCATGTTCTGTGGAATATGCTATTAAATAATCAAATAATCGAAATCTGACAGTTCAATGACCTTGGCAGTATTTATTTATAGTATTGATTACAAGTTATCACACTACGCGTTACTTTATCAATAACCAGAGGCATGGTATTAACGAGCTTATGGATTCAGACAAATCCTCATCCAAATCAAATCCTTTACCCAAAATAACACATCCAGTTATCATAGATCTTCATAGTATCACCAGAATGGACCTTGACCAAGCCTGGCGGGAAGCATCCATGGAGCAGGTGATCTGATCGGGTCACGGTGTTCTCGGAGGATGTCGACCTTTTGTCGGGAGGTGTAATCGATTGGATGAACTTCATGTAAGTTGCGGCTAGGGCTAATTTCCGAAAAGATATAAATAATCGATCTTAATAATTGCAATCTTGAGAGGCAATTTCTGGATTAAATCGCCTGAGCTGATTATTACAGGTTTGTATGATAGATGAGTGTTTAGTAACTTCTTGTTAATACACCAGAGTTTCACAGTTGACATTGGCTTCCGTGTAGGTAATGAGGACATCATCGTCTTGGTATTTGGATCGAACGACCTTGATATATCAGTAGTCGGTCAACGGTCAACTGAACATGACCGAGAACATATCTAGATGTATAGTAGGACCTATGTTAAATGTACCAATACAGCTTTAATCAAATGTTTTTTTGCCCCCAAGAGCATACATCGTCATACATAATTTCAACATTTCAGGAGTATTTCTATGCTGCAACTTTACAAGATTAGTATCAAAGGTGGGTTTAAATTTATCATTGGCGTTCAACTAAAGACTATCATTTTTTTAAATTATGAATATGAATATTATTATTCATAGTTGCATACACCTTTTCAACATTTTTTTCTTAAAATATGGAAAGACCTTTCAAGTTTTCGAACCTATAGTCCAATACAGAATCAATATGAATCTAATTTTCTAATCTTTATATCGTTATCGATTATAAAACAGCAGTTTTTAAAATGAGTTTTTAGTAAAGTCTTTTCAATGTACCAGAGTTTTAAAGTTGCTTTCTATGTAGACGGTGAAAAGATGAGATACTTGCTGTTTTTTAACTACGGTTCCTAAGTGTGAGAGGCTACAACTATGAACAGTGTACAACGTATATTTTCAATTTTCAATTTGAAGTCATTTCTAAATGCATTGTTTAAATTGTACCTCATGTCCAGTAACTTGCCATGTATATTATTACTATTTATGTATGTATATATTCTCATTCTCATGTACCACCGTTGGTTGGTTGAGAAATAAACTGTTCTGTCTGTCTGTCTGTCTGTCTGTCTGCTACTACATCTGCAATATCAGGGTCACATAACTGTGTCATGGTATAATAAACTGTCAACAATAGCACCTGCATGTATTGGACTCGGGAGTACAATGTATACACACCAGTATATTAAAGGCACACACGTCATACACTAGACCGGTATGCGCTCTCCAATACGTCGAGGACAAAGCGTTATTTCGTTACATACTGGATCGATTCTTCAAACGTGACATGTATGGAATCACCTACATTGTATGTTCAGTTCGTGACAGGAAGTGTGGTTTATCAATAATCCTTTATGAAGGTATGACAAGGCGAAAGTAAATGGTTTGTTTGTCCTCGTAGCAACTACACTACGTAACTGATACGAAGGACTTGCAGTTACAATTCCTAGTGGTGATCTAATATTTGGTAAAATAATTGAAGAATGAATTATTGTATTTTTAATATTATCTGTTCAATAATCATAAAACTACCAAATTATTCTAACTCATACACAGATGTCACACATTCAATGAGTTAATTAGGTTATTTTCGAATCTGGAATTATTTCTAACGCCATGTTGCTAATGAGTCATTTGTGTTTTCCATTTAAGGATGCATGATCAGTTTTGCATGACATTTCATTTTGTTCTAAAATATACCATATTAAAATAGGTGCTGGTTTAGGTTATATCTTCTTACTCACCTTTCATATTCACTCCCTAATGTTTAAAGGTACATCCATTGTGTTGTTGGGGGTCAAATATGCCAAACATTATAAATGGTCTTACTTTATCGAGAAGTACCAACTATTACCGAAAACTACCATTTTGATGATACTCGACTTAGTATATTGTCGATATGAAGGTAAAAGTGTCGATTTCTGATCGAAAACCGGACAATGCCCCGCGTGTGGCGCGCGCCAATGAGTCAAACGTAATTTTGGAATCTTATTTAAACCAGATAAAATAAAACATTTGGGTTGATAATGTTTAATAGGTCATATAACTACTGTGCGTGTAAATAGGACATGCACTTTCGGTTTCTGCACATGCATAATGATGTTACTCGATTTTAATTGGAAACTAGTAATTATGATATATTTGGCGATTGGGGATGAATATGCAAGCTTAGTGAATGTGTTTGTATTGTAAACAGCACATATGGTGTGTTAGAACGTATTAAAGCCAAATCAAATTTTATGAAACACAATGGATGCACCTTTAATATAGCAAATATGTTTCAATGAAAACCACGGAACTTTCTCATGCATGTTTGTAGTAGCCGACAATTTTGGCTCTACCTCACGTATGTACTCGTTATAAAACCTATTAAGCGCTATAGAAGCAAATCTGTCTTCAAATCTACTTTGTTAAAGTTTACAAAATTACGTTGAAGCTAATGGCTGCAGCAAGCCAAGGTCCATTGTCCTGTTTTCGATCATGACATTTGAATGGTTGTATTTTCGTTATATTGAACTGATTGACGTTAAACTGGTTATTTTCGGTTAAAGCTGATAATTCGCAATTAAATAACACAAGTTATAACATTGTACATATATGTGTCGTCACCAACATGATTAAATCCCTTTAATGATGGGACTTGAAGAACGTCTTGCAACTTAGTGTTGAAATGAAATTAAACAAAGAAAAACAAATGTAAAGCAGGTTGTAGCAACAATATATTGTAATCGTGTATTAAATCGATTGCAATTGAAGGATGAATAGAAATGTTTGTAACAATATAAAATAAATATTTAAGAATAAAAAGTCAATAAAAGTATATAAACATTTTGAAAAGTCTTGGCAATCTGGACCCACTAACCGCTTAGCCTGATCCTAATTCAATGTCCGTGGACTAAGGACACTCTTAGCATTGAAGGGGCTATAGCAAATTGTGACTATCATACTTCTGATCTTCTACGTAATGTAGCAATTCTATGCAGGAAGTAAATGTTAATGGTTTCCGTCTGTCCGTTTTATCAAACCTTGTCCAGCTTACAATTGTGCAACTCATCAGTTTGGTCTGCTCAAATATGGCACGGGAATAAAGAAGTAACGTGTTATAATTGGGTAACATTGTTCTGGTTACTTAATATATTCGCTATAGTTGCCGTAACGTGTTATGATTGGGTAAAATTGTTTTGGTTACTTAATTTGTTCGCTATAGTCACCGTATTTGGTCAAATCGTTCTAAAGGAGAAATTCGTAGTCCCAGTTCTGATTCCTACTGTTTTTTTCATACTATTTTCCAATATGTCACACGAAAGAGGTTAACGTCAATAACAAAACAAGAATAATTTAAAAAATAGTTTATGTCTACAGAAATAAGGATTGAACTATTGACGCTCCTGTTGGACCTTGATCTCTATAACTATGGAAGGTAGTCTGAGAGGAAATCGATGTTTCGCTTAACATTCCCACATATCTAACAATGTTGGATTTGTCTCATTTCTAGTACATGTATATGCTAACCCATTTTCATAAACGGTAGTTACATTAAACACACGTGATATAAAACAAGTGTTAATACCTAATACACGCGTGCACTGTTGGTCCTCATATTGAGTTAACCACGGAACTCGCAAGCATAACCACTGTCTAGTCTTACACTCTGACTCTGAAAAAGGTATTTACATGTATTCTGAAAACATCACTTTTTATTACATTTGAAAAGGAGACTATGCGAAATGTGATTGTTAGAAAACAGAGGCGCCTTTTCAAAATTTGAAGTGTTAGACTAGACCACTGTCATATGAGAGAGGGCCGTTTAATGCTTTGCTAGGTGATACATTGAATGGTACTGTCCTGTGGAGACAAGCTGAGAAGCCAGCTCTTCTTACAGTCCCTTGTTCATTGTTTCCACAGTGTTAGTCATCGTATAGTTTCTCTCGAAAAGAATAATGGAATAACATATGCTAATATAATCGATTTTTTCTCTCAAATAGTGGAGTCCAAAATATTAAGGAAATATTAATATCAATGTTAAATTCTATGCTTATCAAAACACCTCAGGGTCTAATGGCACCCGATGGCGAGTATTCTACAAGGTTGTATAAGTTCAAATCAATGTTTGTAGAACGGTTCGTTTATTTTTGGTTACGGTTTCTGTCACCAATTCTAAGGAAACACTTATAAACATGATTACAATTGTAATAATGTATAAACTTGTCAATCAAACATTTACTAAATCAATAAAACGAAATAAAGATAATCGCGTCAGGTTCACAAAACAGGACTGTCATCACGATAGGACTGCATGTCTGGAGGCAACTTAACACACTATGCATGGTTTCTTGAAGAAGAGTCAATATGTATCCAACTCGACGAGTCATTGCCCTCTGCAGGACAATAGGTGTAGACTCTTATAAATCCATAATAACTTTATGCTTCTTATGTTTGTTAAAAGAAAATTGATCACGGTATTTAGTTGGGTCTCAAGTTGAACGAATCGAAAGATAATATCCGTAATCACTTTATCGACAAACGGATACATATTTATGGACAAATAATGTAGAAGGATGTCCATCACTTGACAGAGTGAGGTAGCTCTGTTTCAAACCACATCTGAGCTTACTTCTTGACAAAAGAGGTGAGGTGAGGTGAGGTGGTGTTTAACGCCGCTTTCAAGAGTATTTCACTTACATCGCGGCTGCTAGTATTATGGCAGGGAGAAAGCCCGCAACGCCATGTGGCTATGTTTTGCGGTGAAACTGGAACTCGCGAACCATGGGTGGTACTGAAATTCAGTGTAGCATTGCACCCAAACCTTACTGCGTGAAGAACAGTTCTCTACTGCAGACAAAGTTGCCGTGCCCCTGGCGGGATTCGAACCTTCAGACCTCCTGATACGAAGCCGAACGCGCTAACCACTGCGCTATCCCGCCCCCCCCCCTCTTGACAACAGAAGATGTGTCACCAGACTGATGTATATAGATAAATCAAATCTGTAGGTATATCGAATATTATCCATTTCACTGTTGCGATTCACTTTATCCGATTTGATTCATCTCGTATTTAAAGGTGCATCCACTGTGTTTCATATACTTTTATTTGACTTTAATATGTGCCAAAATACCTATGTGCTGATTTCAGTTTCAATAATTTCACTCAACTTGCATATTCATCGCCAATCGCCAAATATATCATGATTACTAGTTTCAGTGTAAATCTAGAAATATCATTAAACCTGTGCAGAAACCGAAAGTTCACGTTCCATTTACATTCACAGTAGTTATATGACCTATTAAACACTATCAACACAAATATATCGTTTTGTCTTTTGTCAATATGTTTCGAAAATTACGTTTGACTAATTGACGCGCGTCAATCACGATCGATGCATTGTCCGGTTTTCAATCAGAAATCGTGAGTTATACCTTTATAACGTCATTATATTGAGTCCATAGTCATAACAAATATAATTTTCGGCAACAGTCAGTACTTCTCGATAAAACATCACCATTAATAAACCTTGGCATATGTGACTCCCAACAACACAATCGATGTACTTTTAACTATCCTTATCCCGCCAGGTGCACGGTAACTTTGTTTGCAGTAGAGAAGTACAACTGTTCTACACGCAGTAAGGTTTGGGTGCAATGCTACACTGAATTTCAGCGTAGTACCACCCATGGTTCGCTAGTTCCAGCCGATGCTCGTAGGTTTCACCGCAATGCATAGCCACATGGCACTGCGGGTTTTCTCCCTGCAATAATTCTAGCAGCCGCGATATAAGTGAAATACTCTTGAAAGCGGCGTTAAACCCCAACTCACCTCACCTCACCTTTAACTGTCCTTTGTTTGTGAGATACTAAGCATCTAAATGTTTATCATACAATTTAGTGATACTGTTTATTGGATGTTGACTACTTTTTGTGTGATGAACACGACCTGTAAGAAAATGGTTTCCAAGTCTAACATACCATTCAGAGACTTATAGCGATTATTGTCTCCACGCTACTTTAAAGTCTTTAACAGTCAGGTGCACTGTTTTGTCATTTCCTAAGGTGTGATTACATGTTTCCCAGCTAATGAAGGACGAAACAGTTCCGAAATGATGTAAGCAGAAATATTATAAAGAGTAAACGCAACTGAACGATACTGTAGGTATCTGCTGGACGTACATGTTTAACCAACTTGTGGAGGATCACCGTATGTCGTATTTAACATATGTCGTTTCCAATACCCATTCTTCAGTAGTACCTGCAACCAATAACTACCATTGAACCAAGGTAAATGGTAGACAAGACCTTTCTACTGTAGTGCCATGTGCTCGCACCGATGATAGATATGACCCATGCAATTTGCCGGCAGCAGGTGTGTTCCATGATGGCAATGGTTCAGATGAAACCAGGTGCTATCAGACACATGGACCGTGTGCTTGATGTAGATAAATAGGTGTGCTTATTCGTGATAGATACGAGTTCGGTTAGTCTTGTGTGACCTTCTACCGGTCAATGAGCTTGTTTTGAGAAAGATACCATACGTTCCCATTGATATGATGTGTCCTACGTCACACGGTGTTGACAGTTCTGTTTTGGAATCAATAGCACTTTGCTAGCTGTCCACTTGATACTAGAGATCTGGGTTTCTTCGATTGGGGGCAACAGAATATACGGACATTCTTCTGTTGAATGCAATGTTCACTCAACAATGTTCTTTGACAATTAAATTACACTTGTGACGTCATGTTATTGTTCTCTGGCTCCATTCTTTTCCTGTAATGGACAGTTGCATGAAATTTCATTTTTTAAACTTTGAAAATTTGTGAAATAAGCATTTCTTTGAGTGTGATATAAGTAGATTATGGCATCGTTACTCTCCGTTCCTTAAAGAGCCATCACGGATGTTAGTGTTTCAAATTTTTGGAAAATATACTTATAACGTCATTCGCCAGAGAAATCTTTTATCTACAACATGGCATATGTTAAATAATTTTCATATCACGACAATGTATTGCAATTTGGTTTCAAAGAGAAGTATCACTTCGACTAGCGCGCGCTACGGGTATCTGACGTATATAAACAGAGTCCCCTTTTTTGCGTAATACGTACTACACAAACAGCAAGCGCTTCCGAAGAGTGAAGGCTCGTCTCTAGCGCAAGTCGCCATGACAACCCATGTGCTGCACGTGCTGCACGTGTCTCTCTTGCAAAGTACCCTTGTCACACATTACTGAATGTGACGATTGCTTTACAAACTATGTTTCGAAATGTCCTGAGAATATACAAATTAATTCCTGTTTAATGTTATTTTTATTGAAATAAGACCAGCAAATTATGACACATTTTTACTCTCATTAATTATAAAATTCAAGAAAAATACCTAGTTGGGTAAAACAATTATTCCAATATCTGTAGCAAATACATAATTAAATGAAATGGTAAATAAATAACCATCAAAAAATTTATATATTTCGATTTCTTTCATTGCTCATATTTTTGTTATTCTTTCGTGTCTTTGTTTACTGTGTGTGAGCTAGACCATAATGCTTTGCGCTTGAAAATAATAGACTGGATCTATATTTAGACTGGAAAACACCTTTACTAATTAATGCAATTTCTCGGCTTATTTTCATTTGGAAAAATAAGGGAAAAGTTAAGTGTATTTATTTCACGGAGATAGATTTTTGGAAAAAATTTGATATTTTCATCAACATCCGTGATGGCTCTTTAAGCATAATGGGTATGGGGCTTGATCAATGTAATAACAACAGTGACACATTTAGTGGTATACCATGATGGTCGCAGCTAGGGCTAGTATAGTTATTATCATAACCAGAAGTATTTAGCCAGCAAAATATATCGGAAATGATAAATAGGAAATGTGATCACGATAATCCGCGGGCCTGTCTTATCATTCAAGGTAATCATTCATTTATGAAAATTAACAGTCATTTCTATTCAATAAGATATAATTTTTTATTCCAGCAATAAAATGTGCTTATAGGGATCTATTTTCATTTAGGTTTATAAACATATTTTCATATACATGTATACAGTCAAAATGTTTCAAGTATCAAATGACGTACTGCAAAGTAAGAACCACTTCAATGACTGAAGGCTTCAAATAAACGCACCACTGCTGATCGGAAGAAGCGAGCAGGTAAACAGCCACAGAAGGTAAAATCTCACAGGAATCAAATTGATTACGTCTACGCCAGTATACGTCATAACACACGAATGTTGTTAAACACGGTGACGTACGTAATTTTTAATCATCGCTGAATTTAAAATGTTAAATGTAGACAGGAGATAATATTTGAAACTGTACATCAATTAAGAATTTCAGATTATCCTAGTTTCTAGTTTATAAATGTGTCATAGTGACATCATATAAATCTTACAGCGACCTTGTCTTACAGTTCTTACATTAGTGATGAAAGAACGTAGATTATATTTAATTAAGTAACATCTAGAACTACAACCAAGCATGACTATCAAGAACGTCTATTGGCTTTCGTTTATGTTCATCGTGATTATATTCTCGAATATAATTCTAGTATAGCTAATTTGACGTTCTTTAAAGGACTTCAACCAATCAGTGAAGAAATAAGCAACTTTGAATGTTCTATTTTGGCAATTTTCTGTCAAAAAGGGGCAGTAGCACGTTTTTTGCAAATTTTATTTTTTCAAATTTCCCATTTATAATGGTAATTTATGTCATTTATATTTACTTTAAAGGGTAAAATATCCTATTACACAAACCAATCACCCGTAGTGGTAATAACCATGTTGCGTATAAAGCAAAAATTGCATGGCGGCCATTTTATTGTGAACACATTTTATTATTTTGAATGACAAAAACGGTTCCCATGGCTTTACGGAACCACGTACACTCATTTATAAACTTGATTTTTCAAAGTAATAAGGGTGTTTTATCATTAATGACATTATTTCTCAAATACATTTCATCGACTTATTTGAGCGAAAAACGTGCTACTGCCCCTTTAATATTAACATATTTTTTAGCGTACTAAAAAGTGAAAGCAGATGTACGTTACACGTTTTAGTTTTGTTCTTGAACTTATGTCTAATGTCAAAACACGTCAGAGGATGGTCCAAGTTTTGTGTATGTCTCAAAATGAAGAGAAATGTGACGCTGAAAAATAGTTAACAAAATAAAGTGTTTTATGATCATAAGTAATTTATATAATTACTTTCAAGTTTAACAGTACTAATGTCAAATAGATCAACAACTTTCTCACGCAGCTCGAACCGGTTGAATGAAACCGGTTTCTAGTTATGTTAATTTCATTAAAATGAAGTTCATGTTTCATCTACAGATTTCATCAATGGAAGACACACGAGCTGACTGTTTATGAGAATTATTTCTGTTTTAATAATTGTCAACGTGTTATATGGACTATATAATATAATACAGATTGAGTCGATTGTGATCGACAGAGTGTTTTGCGATACTTGGTTCTCAATTTCTTGTATTGTTATTTGACTGAATGACTAATTGAATATCGAAACCACCAGGGGTTGCTGAAAATGTATAAGGAAACGTACATACATATGTATATCTGATATACATGTATCTGTATGATTGAATATCAAAGCTAAAAAAGCTTATTTCAAGTTAAAAGTTTCTTTGAAATATCTTGATTTTGTGACTATTATTTTAACCCAATAGAATAAGAATAAGAATAGGAAAGAGTATTCAGTAAGTTAATACAATTTTGTATAGATGAAGAGTCAACATTATACAATTGATTGAATTTCATATTACAATGGTTAGAGCATTCGCATTACTTCAGTTAAGATTATATTGATTAATACAATCATATTAGTATAGCATTTACAACATCTACATTGCTGTGTTACTTTGGACGACAAATGTTGTTCAAGAATGACGATCAATGTGAAATACTCACCTTTACAAACTTAATGCTTTGCAAATAAAATGATGCAATAACATATTTTTGCTCTGGATGGTATATAATTGTTCATGAATCACAATACTTTTACATTTAATTACACAATACAACACATCAGCAAATTTGCAGATAGACTCAATTTTCCTTTGTGTAATATATTTGTCCTAGTGGTCAGAGATCAAGATAGATAGCTTACTAATATAAATGTGTATAAAAAATTGAATTAGTATATAAATACTGAAAACGTTACCACTAGCAAGGCAAGAATACTGCAAGAGAAGACCTGAAGTTTGTACACATTCATTGCGATTAAGACCGACTGTGTCAAGTTTGGCTATCTGATTCTGCCAGTTCATATACATGTTGTTAGGATGTTTACCTGTGTGTTGACTTATTGTTATTAATTTAAGTGTTTCCGTATTGGCGCAGTTACAAGTCCGAAGTATATTGGCACGAGCCAAAGTCGAGAGCCAATACAACGGACCGATGACCTGTAACTCGGCCAATACGGAAATACTTCTGATAATAATAAAAATAAATGACACTTTTAATTAGCTTTCTCTATTTGCATAATGGTAAACATTGTATTCACATTGAAATCATAATTAAAAACAAGATGGTTGAACAGATAGCATGGGTCAAAGTTGTGAGGCGACAACTTCTGGGTTTGACCAAATGTGTGCATGACTGTACTTTCTTAGACTCGTATTGGCCAAGTTTATCTTGTATTGGCCCAGTTATTCTTGTATTGACCCAGTTTCCTCGTATAGGCCCAGTTGTCGAATTATTTGATCTTGAATTAATAATGTATGTATCTTTAAATCTATAATGTATGTATCTTGAAATTAATAATGTATGTATCGTGATAATTAATAATGTATGTATCTTGACAATTAATAATGTATGCTGCTCTACGATTGATAGCTAATTGATAATAATTCATACAATATGTTTACAATTTTGAGGCCACGGTCGAACTATGAACATTTGTTTTTGAAAGTATATAAGGTTCCCAAAGAGTTAGAGATAACATTGACGACAGTAGCACAAGACAAGTAGTACAATGTGTTCTGGTTGGGGTGAAGAGGATCCAGTTAATAACCCTCAAAACATCAAGCCCTTTAAAGATACATCCATTGTGTTTCATAAAATTTATTTGGCTGAAATACGTGCCAACATACGATATATGCTGATTTCAGTTCAAATAATTTCACTCAACTTGCATAATCATCCATAATAGCCAAATATATCATAATTACTAGTTTCTAATTAAAATTGAGCAACGTCATTATTCATCATTGTTCTCATTCATCATTATACATGTATAGAAACGGAAACTACACGTCCCATTTACATTTTAAAGATTTGAACATTAAGATTTTTGCTTCCGAAATCCAACACAAGCGTCAAAAGTGAAGCTGTTAGTCTGAACCACATAAATACCAATTCGGAAATGCCTCATATATTAATCCTAAACTATACATAACGGTAGTGGTTTTATACAATTCTGACAACAAGCACGATTTATGAAATGTATATTTATCCGAATATTCTACTTTAGATTTATTTTAGATTAAATAGTGGGAATGACAAACAATTAAAACGACCAAAATCGTTAGGATCACACAATACGTAGGCGTGTAGTCAATGGAGTGACGTATATCAGCGGTGAAATGAATACCCGTGTCTATATCGGTATGTACATGTTCTATTTCTGTATACTCGCTTAATGTACTACTGAAATTGAAGATAGACTCTAAACAATGAATTCTGAATCATAAAATATCATCTATAAATAGTTTTCTCTGTTTAGTATATTAAGATCACTGTGGGGGATTCGACATTCCACATGCAAATTTAAACTATAACTAAATAAAAGAATAACTGTGTAATAATCATCATAATCATCTTAATCGTTTTCGTCAGCATATTCATCGTCAGCGTTGGTGTTATCAACGTCATTGGCTGTTGCTATTATTATGTAACCTCAATTCGCTCTATGAACGTGTTAACTGCAATCATTAATATATGTGAGTAAACATTTGGACTTCCACGATTTATTTGAGGAAATAATGTTTCCTCAATACTATTGATCCCAATATTTATTAAAGTTCTTTTGACATGAAATTTTAGAATATGCATACATTATGAATGCCACAATTTTGTATAAGTACAAACTATGGAATCAACTAAATGAATATGCGGAAGTGTCGAAGTGTTTTTGGTTTGCTTGACAAGGAAATATGTTCGTTATTAAATTCTACAGGTGTTCAAAATACTAACACGATTGACGTCATCGTAGTTTATCAAAAACAGCTCAAACACTTGACTAGTGTAATTTGCAGCAAAATCAAGTATCAGCCCCACGGATACCGACACGTTCCACTAGCTTGATCTTTATCACTTTCCATTGAATGATAGATTATATCAATTATATATATTTTTAGAGAAATATTCTTATTCCGAGAGTACACTGGTGTCGGTATATATCCAAAGATAATGTTATTAAAATCTAAGCACTCATTATATACCATCACCCATCGCCAGTATGTTGCTGGAGTTTCATATTCCAAACGTTATAAATGGTATTATTTTATCGTAAAGTACTGACTGTTGTCGAACATTAAATTAATGCCAGTCGACTCTGTATAGTAACGATAAAATGATAATGAAATGAAAGTATAGATTTCTGATCGAAAATCGGATAATGCGTCATTTAGTAAAAACGTAATTTTGGAAACTTATTTGCAACAGGCTAAAGGGTTTGTAATGTTAAATAGGTCATATAACTACTGTACATGTAAATGGGACGTGCATTTTATTGGAAAACAAATTATTCATCATTTGTTGCGACTGCATTGGATGGTGATGAAAGTTGAGTAAAAATGTTTGAAGTGAAATCAGCGCATATGATAGTTTGGTTCGTATCAAAGTCAGATTAAATATTATGAAAAACACTAAATGTAATTTTAAATAAAACGTTGGAAGTAATGTCACCCCACACACTGTAATTCAACTACACATTGGTACACATACAAATCGAAGGACCAATTAACTAAACTCATATAAAAACGTCAAAAATATACTAAAACCATTCAATTCATTCATGTGAACATTTTAAAAGTCTTCTGAAATGCAAATTTTTTTTTACGAATTTGAGCACTGATATTCAACGCCTACAGTTATAAAAGTTGTTGTTTCAATACATATGAACTGTTCTTCTTTATACACTTATAGATCCAGGAGAGATCGTGCGTCACTCGGTGGGAGGAAACTGAAACCAGCTCATCTAGATTGCCTCACTGGGATGAAGGCTTGAGGACAATTGTTTTTCATAAGGTTTTGTAAGTTTATATTATATCATATTTATAGCTTGTTCATTGTCAATGCAGTAAGGTAAGGTAATAACCATTTTATGTCAGTCATCATTTACTGATAATAACATACTATTATGAAACATGTAACCATTTTTTGCTTTAATCTTATACATTTATATCTATATCTCGTCTGAATTTGTAACCGATTTTTAAAATTGACGAAGGCAAAGCCAAGTCTTGATTCAGTCCAAGACATCGCAACCCAGAGGACAATTGTGTTGAATACGACTTGGGCGCATGGATTACTTATATATGATAACAACAATATCATTATGATATGTATGTTGTACAAGAAATTATAAGTCAGTTCCTACAATATATATTTTGCAAAATACGTTGTTATATAAAATGATTGTTTTCGGAAAATAAACAAATCTTTTCATTGCTGTGTATGAAGTGAATCGGAGGGTTCCTTCAACTCAGTAGAGTATTCTACATGTAATTTTACATGGTTATAAATTGGAATGATATCTTGGAGATTTTATGTTTGCCAGATTGAACAGAACTACATGAATACTCATTCACTATAAATACAATTTAAAACCACTCATAGTGCAATAAAACAATTCATTGTATTTGGAGTCACGTGACTGCAACCCGTGCAACATGATATGTTTGACGCGATAGCTAATTGTAGATATAGAATAGAGTAGAATGACCCTCAAACAGTGCACATATATATATATCCTGGATTTCAGCGCAGTACCACTCATGCTTCGCTAGTTCCAGCATATGCTCGCAGGTTACAACACAATGCATAACTACCATGGCCATTGCACGAATAATACTAGCAGCCGTGATATAAGTGAAATACTCTTGAAAGCTATTAAACACCAACTCACTTGCCGCATGTCGATCTACAAATGAAACTTGCTAGTTTATCAATGTCCTGACATGTATTTGTTTTGTTGACTTACTCTCAAAATTCAAAAGGTTTTTATACACAAACAAATCCAAGAGTATATTTCTCTGACATATATTGGTTCTTATTAAGTCGGTGTTATGACATACACCAATTCCATTATCTATCCAAAAGTATCCAAATATTGTAACATACTTATATGTACATATAGTGGTTTATATATACTCTTTAAAAAAAGAAACTTTACACTGACTCAAAATTTAATAATTTGATATAAAAGCATTTTTTGGAGATAGGACACCGAAATCACCATTCAAACTTTGTTTGAGGATCAAAGCACGCGATGCTGCAAACATTAATCATGTCATCAACCAAATTCACAAACACTAGAGTTAGCTTCAGAGAGGTAGAGGAAATGCCAGCCAGGCTCCTTCAATCTCTTATGTACTGTTTGATCTGAAATTTTGTGTAGCCCAGGGATCTGCGTACTTATAGACGCTGTAGTCGCAGTGCGGTCTCGAAGGCGACGCAGTCTGATGTATCGATCTTGTGCTGAAGTTGTCACCCTTGGTCTCCTTGACCTTGGTCTGTCGACAACATTGTTGGCATGGTTGAACCGGGTCCAACATGAAGAGATTGTCTGTCGGGATACGCTAAAATGCCTGGCCACATCTTGCTGAGTTGCTCCACCTTGAAATCTTCCAATAACGTTGTTACGTTGAGCTCTATTCAGCCTTGGCATTCTGAAATTGGTTCTACTGTCGTTATACGGTCTGTGTGAACACCCGTTGATGTGGCGTTTCATACCCCTTGAGCAAGGGTTCCTTCATGCAGAAATGCAGGATCGTGTGATGCACGTTATAACAGCCCGTTGTATGTTGGTGAATTGGTAAAATTGTTCTCCAAACGCTACGTCAGTGCAGTTTTGATGTGTTTCTGTGAATGTGGGAAAATCAACCTTCCTTTTGTTTAACTCAAGGTCATTTATATATCATGCTTTCATTTATTTTGAGGAAAGTCGTTTTACACCTATGTCAAGGTTCTTTTTTTGAAGAGTATGTGTACGCATTTCATGATTAAAAAGGTTCTACTTGTTATCAATAAATGTCTTATCATAACAAGGTAATGTAATGTTTACCATCAACGCTAAAACCAACTGATTTACTTGGCTGCATACTGTTGTACATTTCATTGTTGGCATGTTAACTTGCTTTTCTACTTTTAATTGTCAATTTACTGCTAACATTAAGGTAGCAGATAATTAATACATTTATCAACCTAACCTAAAGGTGAACCGCCATAGATAAATATAATATACAGTGGAAGCCCACTAAAGCGGCATTCGTTGGGACTGGAAAATAACCGTATATGCTCTGAATGTGAAACTATTTAAAGAATCAACAAGATACTGTAAAAATAATAAATATATCAAAATGTAAGACAAAAAGAATATTAATTGATATCTTATTCAAGTCATGAACGATAGATCAAATGTTCTTAGCACGAAAAGGGACCATGTGATTGTGCAATGATCGTATGATATTCATATAATTCATTCGACAACGGTTATAAGCTCTCATATAGCAAGGGCTAAAACCACTTTAACCAAGAAATGTCAATTCCAACGTCATACCGTACAGACAAATCAAAGCAACGCTTGGGATTAAAGTTTCGCAATGTGCTGAATGAGGGTCGTCTCAAAATTGAAAATGGATGTTATTTATTATTTGAGAGATCTGCTGCATCTCTAACAATGCTGAAAAGGTGATTTTATATGATATTTCAAGGATATATAGAGGATATATAACATCTCGTCGCATATACCATGTATAATCTTCAGGTGAATGAGTGCATGGCGCAACCACTAGTGTACAATATATTACTTCTACTTCACAAGATGAGATAAAATATATCCGATCCGAGATATAAAATGTTCTATTAAGTAGATTTAACATATTAAAATAATATAAAATACATTTATTTCACGAATGACGCATTCAAGATCGCCATACTTTATCATGGTCATCTTATGACGTCACCCTTTTGTTACGATGACGTAATTTGATTAAAGTGATATTTCGCGGAGTAGAATAACTGGTTATTTCACCAGGTTAAAACAAGGACTTTATTATTTTAATCTTTATCAATGAAAATATAATGAAATAGGTCAAGTCGTGTCAAATAAATGGGTATCGTTTTCTTAACCCGTTGAGAGAACGGATGTGATCCTAAATAATTTAGTAACGTAATATATAAGTTAGTAGGGTGGTTTTTTTGGGGGATTATTTATAATATTACCAATCAAATCGAACTTCTTTTTGGAAAATTAAACGAATATGTTTATGAGCAATCCTATTTACATGTGTTCTCAGCACAGAAACTTTAGCCACGTTGAAGAAATTAAAAGAAAGGTGAAATGTATTTAATCTAAAATATGCCAACTCGGATCGAATCACAAGGGTGTCAACATCACCCCAGCCCACCAACACGCAAAGGGCTAAAGGACGAAACATCTCGTCTTGCAACGTGGACATGTTATTGGTGAGATAATACACCATAGTCTCTGTAGCTTTATCTTGTTTTGATCACTGAACTGCTTATAGTTATTCTTGCCATTCCGTTCCCATCACTGTCAGTAAGCCTAAATTTGAATCTATAGATACAACGGAATCTCTGAGGAACTTGAAGTGCGACTTGACACAGATCGAGGACAGCAACCTATGTTGTCCAGTGTCTATGAATGACTATGAACGATAAGCTTGCACTAATCACACACTTGTGATTGATATCGATCAGTCGCGCCAGTCACTTACAAACACCCGACGTGGGTTTACTCGATCATTAAACCTTCGCTTGCACAGACAAGTTTACGAAATGCAGCATGGCTTTAATTAACTAGCAATGGAAACCGGCGGAGTTATGACTTGCGAAGGAGCTGACGGTCTTCATGACCTCTTGTTACCTAATACCCCATGAGTTAAGTAAGAACATGAGCTGTGTGTTTACAAATGTATGCTGCTTGGACTCGAAACATGGTAACACCAATAACTGTGGAAGAAGAGCCTTCCCACATTTTTCATTGTCTAAAGGTTGAAGCATTGAACGATGACTCTCTCTTATGTACACTCAGTACAACAAAGTACAAAGGCAACAGGACTGATTTGCACTACCTTCCTCCCCAGCAGTGTGTGGGGTCTCATCGATTAGTTCAGTACTTAACGGTCGCTGCTTCTCTGTCTCCGGGAAACCATGTCGATATGTTGTGTTCAATGGAATCTGATGGAATGAATTATTGATGTATTTATAGGGGATTTTTTCATTCACAGGGGCAAGTGTCTTCGAATGCGCGGCAACGGAATTTACGCAAGAGTGAAAATATATTTTTTTTTATAATTTTGTCATAAAAATAATAATTAATATAGATCATATTGATTTGTATCTTTCTCTAAGTAACACAAACGATGCCAACCAAAAAGCAATATATTTCAAACCGCGAGTGATAAGTATAACTGTGACACACTTACACCATGTCCCGAGAAATACAAAGGAACGTTTTATTTTATAAAACAATATCTGTTCATGTTTCTGACGAAAACCAAGCATTTAAACGTAAAACTTTACACCTTCGTTTCGGAACCTCCTTAACTACAGGCAAGACAGGAGCGTAAAGCAAGACGGTCACCCCATTGAAAGGTTTTACGAAGTCCTTTGGGAATGATGCATCAACGAATTAAAACCTCTCTTACAATTAGTGTCTTACCACTGCCTCCGTTATCTATCTTGTAATTACATCCACTGACCATCATATCATCGCCTTAAGTTTCCATTTCGCCATTGCCTCAATTGTCCATCTTACTGTTGTCTGGATTAACCATCTTGTCATCGCCTTAATTGTCTTTCGTACTATAGCCTACATTGACATATTCGTTACTATTGCCTCCGTTGTCACCTTACCATTGTCTTCATTGCAAATCCTACCGTTGCCTCCATCGTCCATTGTACCATTACATCCATTGCAATTTTTATTATTGCCTCCATTGTTAATCTTACCCTTGCTCCCATTGTCCTTGCCATTGCCTTAATTGTCCATCTTACCATTGCCTCAAATGTCCATCTTACCTTCGTCATCTCAATTTGGTAGGGTGAGGTCAAAACTATTTTAGTTGTGTGGGATGTCCCTTTAGCTCAATTGGTAGAGCGTCACACTCTCCTCCACAGGTCACGGGTTCGAATTTCCTTGGATGTTGACATTTTTATTTTCACCCCTGCTTCACTATAAGTGCCTCTTAGCCCGTCTAGGCATTGCCTTCATTTTCCATCTTAACGTTGCATCCATTGCCGTTCTTACCAGTGCATCAATTGTAAAATTTACCATTGTTCAACTTACCTTGCCTCCATTTGTCCAACTTGCAATTGTCAATCTTACCATTGTCCATCTTGTGAATATCCATCTTGCATTCGTCCTTCTTTCCATCCTCTACATTGTCCATCTTACTTTTGTCCATCTTTGCATTATCAACATAACATGCTGTTACAATTATATATTCGTCTTTAGTTTATGTATCTACCTTTCACAAACTCAAAGGTGATAGTCTACGATTTAGGTTACTGAATCGTAATGGTAAAGCATAAGGGTAATGTTGTTTTGTAAAATGAGACAAAAGAAATCAGAAATGAAAGGAAGATAAGTAATTAACTTGAATCTTGAATCTGCATACACATTTTTATCATGGGACTTTGCCCCTTCTGTACCGATCGTTACATTTTAAACTCAGTTACTTGGAAATCTAATGACGGCAAATGCTGTCGGTGTGGATAACACAAACAGATACATGTAAGTACATGTACTTATGGTGTTACATGGTCATAAGGTGGTGATCAGAGCACCTAATATACAACCGAACGAATTGCGTATACAGCTGTATGTCACTGTCAAATAACACGATAGCTCGGTATAACTGATAATGTCATATGGTTATGGCGATATGTCGAAAACACATAAAACAATGACATATGTACTGATTCAATAGATACAAACCAACAACAGCTAATATAACGTTTATATCGCACACTTATATCAACATCAATAACTCACGTCATTAATTTGTCCTTCATATGAAAACAACAAACAGAAAGAAATATGTGTGGGTCTTCGCTTTGACGTCAATTGTTGCAAGGAAGTAAAATATGACGTCACTTCCTTCAACTGAGCATGCGCTGGGTGAGTCATATTGCTATCTACGTTAAATTGATAAAAAGTAAGTATACGTTACGTCAGCACTTGATCGATAAACATAAAGCAAGGAGAGATAAAGAACAGAGTGTACACAACCAGTACACACATGTCAGTACACTGTGTACCACTTGTTTGATCCTTATCAACCATATTATCACTGGGACTAAGTATTGTGTGTGTATTTGATCATTATGTAATATATTCAAGATTGTGCTCTTTTAGATAATGTCGGTTTCCTTGAAAAAAAAATCGACCTTAATACTACGTCAACATTCCGTGGCGAGTCCAACATAGTCTGCCATCTAGACCCCTTAATGCTTTAATAGTTGATGCAAGTCTACAACAAGTCTTCAGAGCTCAGTTTAAGGGAAATCTCACACCTCAGTAGCTCCTTCTTATTCTATTTTTTCATTTATTTCGAATTTTGAGATTAAAAAAAATTTCATTTCAGAGACTAAAAGTTAAACTACTAGTATCTAAGATCGTACGCCTTCCGTTCACTGTTGTTGAGATAAACCGGCTTGAAGTTAAACACTAATTATAACTATGATAAAACCGTTTTTAATTCAGATATGCTAACCTCATTCGCAAGTGTCGCCATAGTGAAGCAGGAATCTTATTTGATCCTTACATGATGAGCGCTTAGAACGTAAACAAAACTTCAGAGTTGCCTGCCAAACATACCGGACGCTCTATCGCTATATGCTACATTCATACAATAAAGTGTCACACTTTTCATCAATCACAATGGATTTTATGATTTCATTAACTTCATTTGGCATTATCATTATTCTTATAAATTATTTAAATCGATACGAAATTTTATAACATCATTCTCATTATAAGATAATTATGTAGAAAATAAACTATTCCACAATGGGCAAATTACAAAAATGAAAGGGACGGAGAGTTGAAACATTTGAAATCGCCAGTAGACTATCGCCACCATCAAAGTAAACAAGAAGTATGCGACATCAGACTTTATATACAAGTTATTTGAGGACAAGTATCGATATATGGACGTGAAGCTAAGTATCGTATTCCTGCAAGAAACCGTATTGATACGGTAAGTCTGAAGGTGACCTCCACAAGTGCACCAACCTAATGTGACACCAACATTCTAAAGGGCCATTCAAAGAGTTTTTAGGTGATAGTCCTTATCGTTGAATCACTGGTGAAGTTTAGCGCAAATATGTTGCGCAACAGAGATGAACGACCAGTTTTCCATATGCGCGAACGAAGTGAGTTCGTTCGCACATATGGAAAACTGGTCTTTCATCTCTGTTGAGCAACATATTTGCGCTAAACTTCACCTGTGGTTGAATACAGTCATACACTATTCTTCATTCGATACCGAAATGAGATAGCGAATCCCGGGACTAGCTCGTGATTAAATTCTATGTTTTATGTAAACAAGTCTATGCATTGATTCCTTTGAATGCGTTTGTCTTACATCTACTTCTCATTTAAATGTCATTTAAAACATTGATCCCCCATCGGGTTTACACTGCTATACGATAACTTCGAATAACAATTCAACATTCTATTTCTGGAGCTGAAAATAACCACTTAATCATTAATACAGGCAATTTATAATGCTAATTGCTTTCCTACTCGTTTAAAGACTTCCTTATCTATCTTTTAAAAAAAAGATGATGTTTACTTTCCTACCAAACCAAAGTTGTGACAATGACATGTTCTAGAACGCTAATGAACTATGCATGAACTACTCTACTCTACAATTCCCATTGTATATCAAATCTTGAAGAGCAGTGCTTTCAAAGAGACTTCGGGTGAATGAAATACGACATAAACAACTCAATTATTCATATTTCGGCGTATTTGATGCCACCGACTATACATGGTGCGAGTCCAACCTTGAAGATCAATACGTTCTATGAGCTGTTTGAAAACTGAATGAAACACAGCCAAAAACAACTTAATTATGTGTTCTGCATTTTGATGGCAACGTGGAAATGTACATTGTATATATGTGTCATGTATTCGAAATCAGCTTTAAAGGTGCCTATTTATTTTATAGGTAAACATCAAAACTTATATATGCTTGCACCGGCAATAAACATTACAAATATATGCTTCTTATTACCTTTGAATAATAACTTAAAAGGTAATTTGCTTTCTAATTGAATACATGACAGGTGTTTCTGAAAAAAATCAATTGCTTTAATGTGTGTATCTATATATATGTGAAGAGAAGTAGTTTGTATCAGTACTAAAACCACTTGGCCAAGGCTACACTCATTTAGAAAAAAATATCATTATATGCATGTACTGGGACCCTTACGTAGGAATCTCTCTATAACTACTACCACCAACAGCTGTGCTTGAAATGGTTAATGTCCGGCTCCCTATACGTTGTTGGTCGGTTGATCCAGAAGGATTTTATTGGCGAACTTAATGGCTTGCTTTAATTTGTAATTTCAGATAAGCGATGTAATGAATTTAAAGACAGACAGACAGACAGACAGATTATTTATTAAAGTTTCACCTCGTACATTAAAACATATATACAGTACAATAAAAGAAATATCCGAGCCACCCATTTAGGGTTATGAGAGACTATACAACAATACATATGTAATATAATATAATAAATGTATATGTTTACAATCTACGGTTTACGTCACGATTATATATCAGCGAATGATTAGGTATAGTTCTAATCTACTTTGTATTTGATCTGAAGATTCGATAGTAAATGCGCTAAATTCGGTGTCCTAATAGGATATATGACGGTTAACTTTTACCAACATACATTTTACAAAATACATTACCAATTACAATTACACATGCATCAAACACACGTTTCAACAACACATGATGACGTCATATGATATGATGTTACCGAGTAAAATTCTTAGTAGATACCCACATATAAATTTACTTGGCTTTTAGATTGATCGATCAAATGAAAACAATGTTAAAAGGAAATGGACTCCACCAATCTCTTTGATGATATCTTCTGAACTGCATCGCCACTACACACACTTCCTACAATTGTCGTCAGCAAACTGACGACATTGAATTATATCAAAACACTCAAAAGGATAAAAAAATACATCTCATTTGAAAAAATATATCATTAAAATATAAGTTTGACAAGATGGATGTATCAGTGACGCACACCACACGAGTGTCTTCAAGATGGTTGACGTCAATATCTGCCTTTCTCATGTCAATTTGAAAAAAAAACTTTTAAAAGAAAGAAAATTTATAATTGCATTTCATGAAAAACATCAGAATATATCCGTCAATGTTTCTGCACAGAATTGTACAGTTAATTTAAAACGCATAAGGTTCATTTATTTAGCAACAAAGAAAAACACGTGTGTGTAAAATTTTCTAATGAACACGCTGATGATATTGTTCACAAACATCTGAAATGTATTGATAATTTAGTTTACATGAAGGTGAACCTTTGAAATTAGTTTTTTTTATCCATCCATGTTCATTTACGTGCAGAAACATGAAGAACGTTCACAGATGTCTTTATTGAATTATCCAAATAAGCTAAGACGCCATAACTTCTCAAAATAAAGATTCAATTCAATTTAGGTTAGTAGATATTTCACCCGTAAGTCGAACTATGGGTAACAACCATATAGTTAACTGATCTCGCATCTGTTAAGTAGCAGTTGTTTCGGTTCGAGCATGCTCTGCATTGAGTCTCCCTTGGAAGTATGTACATGTTTAAAGCATTCGTATCAAATTCGTATAAACTTCATATAACATTCATATAGAATGCGTATGACATTCGTATAACGTTCGAATAAAATTCGTAAAGCATTCGCATAACATTCGTATAACATTCGTATGGCGTTCATAAAGCATTCGTATAGAATCCGTAATGCATTCGTATAGAAATCGTATAGAATACCCCAATTTCACTGAGCTACGAAATAGTCGCTAAGTCGTCAGTGATGAGGTGTCAGTGACTCGCAACGAGACGTGTCTGAATCTCCAAGTTGGCTTGAAGCGTATATGAGTCTCCAAGAGTCTCCAAGAGTCCTTAAGGGTCGGCGGTCAAATAAAGTCGGGGTTGGTTTTGAACATGTTCAAAAACTCACTCCCGACTTTTATAGTCGGGCGATGCTCGTACTTTTCGACCGGAAATTCCAGAAATTCCATCAAGTCATATTTAGTCGCGATCGAGTCATAGGTGGCTCGTATCTGATTCCTATTGGGTCGTATTAAGTCGTCTTGTCAGTCGTATCTAGTCGTATACAGTCGTATTGAGTCGTGATGGTCGTATGTGAGTCGGGATTAGGTCTTCCCCTAACATACTTGCCGACTCACTCCCGACTAATGCCATCTCACGTACGACTAACCAAAACTCAAAGACGACACGTTCCAGACTAAACACGACAATAATGCTAAATAACTCGTATCTGATTCGCAAATGACTCGTAAGTGAGTTGTATCTGGGTAGTGATGAGTCGTAATAGTAATGAACGACTCGTTAACTAGTCGTTTGTAGTCGTGAGTGAGTCGGGAATGAGTCCTTGTCAGAGTCGTGGTGGCGGATTAGTGTCGGGAAAACGTTGGCACTTATTCGTAAACGGGTCCGGAGTTCCTCCTCGTATTCGTATATCGTTCATATAACATCGTATACCGTGTGTATATATCCATATAATATCGTATACCGTGTGTATATATCCATATAATATCGTATACCGTTCGTATATCATCCGTATAACATTCGTATGACATTCGTATATTATTCGCAAACCATTCGTATAACATTCGTATATCATTCGTATAACATCCTTATAACATGCGTATAACATTCGTATACCATTCGTAAAACATTCGTAAAACATCCGTATAACATTCGTATAACAGCCGCATAACATTCGTATAACAATCGTATGATATTCGTTTAATATACGCAGTTATCGATGCCATTATTGCAAACTCTGTGACACTGTACTATTGGACTACTAAAACAGAGTGTTTATATTTGCTGATCGATATTCCTATGATCTATAATCGATCAAAATGATCGATATGCCCCGTCTCACATGACGAGACGCGCGTAGGCGGAGATGATTTATATATACTATAAAGATATGTGGCTTTGGGTGATACTGTAGATCACAATCGGTGACCTTCAGTGAACGCCCAGAACCTCGACTACGTATATATACGTTATCTGGGCAGTTCGATTCGCGTTGATGTCAACTTTGTAAGGTAAAAGGAGGTTGTCACTATCAACATTGCTGAATTCCCCATATCTTTCAGTTATCTTAATCACTTGCCAAGAATTACATGTCTACTCTACTGTCATCACAGGTAAATCACCCGTTACGGTAAAGTTAGCTGTTTCTGTTACCAAAGTTACTCGTTTCCCGCTATTCATCTATACTGTTTATCCGAATGTTTTATCTCTTACCCGTAGCACGAAGGATATTAGAAACTTATAATTATAATTATAGGTAATATCAGGGTCGTCATCGATTATAACTAGAATATACAAAAAAATGATGAACAAATGTCCACATATGTCAAGTGGACGTTGAACGTCATCTAGCTACTGGTGTTTATGTCAACTCAAGTCAACCTCCTCATGAACTTGAATGTATTCCTTTGAATTGCAGATATATATTTCATGAAAGGGTAAACTGTTTTAATTGTGTATACTAATAACGCAACGCAACGCAATTTATATTATTCGCCAAGACGCAATTTCCAGCAAAGGACCACACTCCAGCAAACGTTTAACAATAAACACGAATTTTTTAATCAACTCAAATTCAAGTCAAACTTAACCTTTTGATAATCCACTCAATCAATTATATAAAAAAACTTTAGTGTGACGTAAATTTACTTTTAGGTTATCTTTCAGTCTTTATATGCTCGCGACAGAAAATAGCCGTAGGGATTGTCTACTTTTATCTATCGCGTACTAGTAAACGCCCTCTTTTATAGTGTTTATATGGGGTTTGCTGCCATGCTTTAACAAAGAAGTGCTTATGTCACTAAACGTCCAAAATGACAAGTGTATCACGTGACGTCATATGGAAAATATTTGGGTAAACTGACAGCACACATTATATGAGAAATGACAGCTTGGTATGTCAAGGAATTCTTTGAAGATATATATAAATATATATACTTGTCTCATACACTGTGCCAATAATTGGTTACACGTATGTTAATTAAAGAAATGATTGACCATTAGCCTTACATTGTAACTATCGTATATAAGATCTGCCATAAGTAAAGGGCTAACATCGACCCTGAGACTTTGGGATAACAAATGAAAATATTTCGATCAATAATCTAAATATTCGTTATTGCATCATATATCTGACATGCATGTGGGGTGATGATTTCTAATTATTTCGTCTCGGTTTTGAAATTTTGTTGATAACATACATCTGCTTTTTTTTGTCGTGTTATACGTAATCATGTATGCGCCACTGGGTTTGTTACCCAATCGATATATCGGGCTTAACCACTTTTCAGTGACATTGTTATATCATACTAGTTTGAAAAAATAAAAATTCTTATACTTTTTTTGGCATTGTAATATTTTTGAAATATGAAAGTTAAAATGTCATCGTGTTCAAAAGTATGGATCATGAATGTATTCGATCATTTAATGAACATTGATTCAAAGGTAGGAAACAATTCCATAGTCATGCTCCCTGACTGTGTGTAAAATAGATACTTTTATTACAGTCTACGTCCTCAATCAGCTACACTTAAAACGGAATACACTACACTGTTAGTGAAATTCTAAAAATCATATCAATGAAGGTACAGTTATTATGAAAAAACATAGACTAAAGTTTTAGTCTAGCATCTTTAGAACCAATACCTTTACGATAAAATGTATGTTAACGAATAATGTTGCTATTGAAGTCAAAGTAAAGTAAAGATGGGTATTAAACTGTGAAGTCATCCGTAAAATGTTTCCTTCATAGAAAATTGCAATGAGAGTGGTTATTATTCTCAACAGTAACAATCTGTAAATAAAGTAAATAGGAAATACCATGAATGCCACTAGGGTATTAGACTACATACTCTGGCAAGGTAACTAGGTTCTAAAGAAGCAAGTCATTCATAAGTGCAATAACAAAAGCACAATAGTACACCATATGTCATTATCATTCACCCACAGCACGATGAAGAGAGTTTTGCTCAGGCTTCGTCATATCGACACCACTTAACTATAAACATTTACAGGGATCGTCATATCGACATCACTTAACTATAAACATTTACAGGGATCGTCATATCGACACCACTTCACTATAAACATTTACAGGGATCGTCATATCGATACCACTTAACTATAAACATTTAAAGGGATAGCCATATCGACACCACTTAACTATAAACATTTACAAGGATCGTCATATCGACATCACTTAACTATAAACATTTACAGGGATCGTCATATCGATACCACTTAACTATAAACATTTACAGGGATCGTCATATCGATACCACTTAACTATAAACATTTAAAGGGATAGCCATATCGACACCACTTAACTATAAACATTTACAAGGATCGTCATATCGACATCACTTAACTATAAACATTTACAGGGATCGTCATATCGATACCACTTAACTATAAACATTTACAGGGATCGTCATATCGATACCACCACTAGACTATAAACATTTACAGGGATCGTCATATCGACACCACTTAACTATAAACATTTACAGGGATCGTCATATCGATACCACTTAACTATAAACATTTAAAGGGATAGCCATATCGACACCACTTAACTATAAACATTTACAAGGATCGTCATATCGACATCACTTAACTATAAACATTTACAGGGATCGTCATATCGATACCACTTAACTATAAACATTTACAGGGATCGTCATATCGACACCTCTTAACTATAAACATTTACAGGGATCGTCATATCGACATCACTTCACTATATACATTTACATGGATCGTCATATCGATACCAATTAACTATAAACATTTACAGGGATCGTCATATCGACACCACTTAACTATAAACATTTACAGGGATCGTCATATCGACACCACTTAACTATAAACATTTACAGGGATCGGCATATCGACACCACTTAACTATAAACATTTACAGGGATCGTCATATCGATACCACTTAACTATAAACATTTACAGGGATCGTCATATCGATACCACTTAACTATAAACATTTACAGGGATCGGCATATCGACACCACTTAACTATAAACATTTACAGGGATCGTCATATCGATACCACTTAACTATAAACATTTACAGGGATCGTCATATCGACACCACTTAACTATAAACATTTACAGGGATCGTCATATCGATACCACTTAACTATAAACATTTAAAGGGATAGCCATATCGACACCACTTAACTATAAACATTTACAAGGATCGTCATATCGACATCACTTAACTATAAACATTTACAGGGATCATCATATCGATACCACTTAACTATAAACATTTACAGGGATCGTCATATCGACACCTCTTAACTATAAACATTTACAGGGATCGTCATATCGACATCACTTCACTATATAATAATAATAATAATAATATGTACATTTATAATGCGCTAAATTCCACGTTAATCACATGCTCATAGCGCTACACAAAAGTTCAATCAAGTCCAGTCTATTGTCTAGCCATAACACTTTCTGAAAAGGTGAGTCTTTAGATTTTTTTTGAAAGAGTCCAAACTCGGTGATGACTTGATATCTTCTGGCAGATTGTTCCACCAGCAAGCTGCAGAGTACTGAAACGAGCGGAAGCCGAAAGATTTTAGTTTCCATTTTACATTTACATGGATCGTCATATCGATACCAATTAACTATAAACATTTACAGGGATCGTCATATCGACACCACTTAACTATAAACATTTACAGGGATCGTCATATCGACACCACTTAACTATAAACATTTACAGGGATCGTCATATCGATACCACTTAACTATAAACATTTACAGGGATCGGCATATCGACACCACTTAACTATAAACATTTACAGGGATCGTCATATCGATACCACTTAACTATAAACATTTACAGGGATCGTCATATCGATACCACTTAACTATAAACATTTACAGGGATCGGCATATCGACACCACTTAACTATAAACATTTACAGGGATCGTCATATCGATACCACTTAACTATGAACATTTACAGGGATCGTCATATCGACACCACTTAACTATAAACATTTACAGGGATCGTCATATCGACACCACTAAACTATAAACATTTACAGGGATCGTCATATCGATACCACCACTTCACTATAAACATTTACAGAGATCGTCATATCGACACCACTTCACTATAAACATTTACAGGAATCGTCATATCGACACCACTTAACTATAAACATTTACAGGGATCGTCATATCGATACCACTTAACTATAAACATTTACAGGGATCGGCATATCGACACCACTTAACTATAAACATTTACAGGGATCGTCATATCGATACCACTTAACTATAAACATTTACAGGGATCGGCATATCGACACCACTTAACTATAAACATTTACAGGGATCGTCATATCGATACCACTTAACTATAAACATTTACAGGGATCGGCATATCGACACCACTTAACTATAAACATTTACAGGGATCGTCATATCGATACCACTTAACTATAAACATTTACAGGGATCGTCATATCGATACCACTTAACTATAAACATTTACAGGGATCGGCATATCGACACCACTTAACTATAAACATTTACAGGGATCGTCATATCGATACCACTTAACTATAAACATTTACAGGGATCGTCATATCGACACCACTTAACTATAAACATTTACAGGGATCGTCATATCGACACCACTAAACTATAAACATTTACAGGGATCGTCATATCGATACCACCACTTCACTATAAACATTTACAGAGATCGTCATATCGACACCACTTCACTATAAACATTTACAGGGATCGTCATATCGACACCACGGATCGTCATATCGACACCACTTAACTATAAACATTTACAGGGATCGTCATATCGATACCACTTAACTATAAACATTTACAGGGATCGGCATATCGACACCACTTAACTATAAACATTTACAGGGATCGTCATATCGATACCACTTAACTATAAACATTTACAGGGATCGGCATATCGACACCACTTAACTATAAACATTTACAGGGATCGTCATATCGATACCACTTAACTATAAACATTTACAGGGATCGTCATATCGACACCACCTAACTATAAACATTTACAAGGATCGTCATATCGACATCACTTATCTATAAACGTTACAGAGATCGTCATATCGACAGCACTTAACTATAAACATTTACAAGGATCGCCACTTAAGTATAAACAATGACGCCATGTTCTTTTTTCATTTATTGATTACAAACATCAAGAAAGAAATGATGTACCCTTGATATGTACAACAATCCCAAAATACATTTGGGACGATTAAATTATGGACGAATAACCTTTTTCTGTAACCAGTTACCACTTAATTCAAGCTGACGTGTTAACATCCTACATGCCGCGGGCAGCTTCGTGTTACATATAGCAAATGATCAGGAGTGTAAACTGGGGAGGTGAACTCGCCGGTACTCCCGCCGTGAGTGATGCCCGTATAATTAACGTCACACATAATTAATTTGATAAAGAGGAAAATGGTCTTTGGGGACTTTATGACGTCATAAGTGTCGTACCTTCCATCATGGACCTAAAAAGAAGCTGGGGAGATGTTCATCTCCCTAATCATCTTAGACTGGAACTAATTAACCATCTCCAGGGAACACATTTGTTAGTCAGTTGGTTTCACGTTTACGCGTTTGACCGAGTTTAAATCCACTTGAGAGACAAATTTAATGTACGCCACTCATTGTCATTGAAGCTGTTATACGAATTTGAATGGACAAGAGTCACAAGACAAACATATTTTAGAAAACAAGATTTTCTGGATAACAATTTCTTTATTATGAACATACACGATGTTTCGAAGTAAATTCTTACTCCATAATCAGGTGAAATGTGGGGTATGACAATAGGGACATATTACCGCTTCAAATATCTTTTTATCCAACGGCCAGATTAAGAGAAGTAACGTTTTACCATGGGACAAACACTTGAAACCGTGACACATATTGTTAAAGTGTTATCGACTATATAATATAACACCTGTTGTAAAACAAAGGACCTTTTTAATTATTTCAATTTTTGTCTGACAATATTGTCATTCATCAAGAATAACAGTCATTCCGGAATATTTAATAAAATGATTTCATGTTTTAAATCATTTTCAAAGCAGTTTCTCTGAATTCAAATATTTCGAGTTAATTTATTGATAATGCTTTCTGATAGCTTGTTTAAAACTGTCTGTCTTTTTGTTTTGGCCTTATTCTTATTATGCAGCTACATACTTTATCTGATATATCTCTATAATTTCATAATTTTGAATTAAGAAAAAAATGCACACTTTAAAGGAAATTACATATTTTAATGTGAAGGTCAAGAACTAAACAGTGCTATGAGAGAGAAGGTCATGCTACCATGGTGAGCTTGAATGTCGGGTCACATAACATGTTTATCTTACTACTCAACGACCATAGCATGCAGTCATAATCACCGGGCTTGTTTAGCAAGATCCTGTAATGGCCAGTGTCCTTAGAATATCCTCTTGGTGTCATGAGGTCATCTCTATGTGACGTCACAGGTCAGCGACCTTTGACTTTAAGTTTGTTTATACGATATTATACTTACTCACAGCAGATACCTTTCGTTGACTTCGTAAGCGAGTACTGTAAAGGTTAAACTTTTGTGCACGTGGAAGGAGATTTTCACATAATAAGGTATTAAAGTTATTGAAGGGATCCAGCATTTTGATTTAGAAACATAAACCGTCAGTATTGTACACATTCATTGTACGGGAGCCATCACCCGGCCAATATTGTTGTGTGATGAGGGCAGTTGGTTTTGGGATGGTCAATGTCCTTATTTTGATACGAATGTTATGTTTACCGATCCTTTACACATCATTTATTCGGGTAAATATCACTGACCATCCCTATATGCGATCGTGACAACAAGACCTACTTCATGAAATGTTGTTTGCAGGACGAACGGTAACGATTGTGACCGATTAGCCAATAGGTAACCATAAACGTTATTCATTGTATTTAATGTTTATTAATTTGATGATTCGAATAATTGTCCTGAATAACGTTTATGAGAATCACTGTATACTGTTCTTCTGTCTGTAGAATGCGTGAAACTTTACCAACACAACATCTTTCTTCAGAATCTTATTAAGGCCGGTTGGATTTTGAAACAGGCTTCAAGAAGCTGTTGAGTGAAAATTTTCTGATTGTTCAAATGAAAATAAAAGGAAAATGAAAATTTATGTAAAATATTTAAAACATGCATACAGTATTACGATAGTACACTCATATTTTAAATAAAGTTATTTATCTGAATTTGACACTCCTGTTTCAAATTCCTTCTTAATAAACACTTCATTATGCAGATATGACTTTGCCCTTGTCAGCAATGTTACATGTAGTGTCAAGATGTCTCTCAACAACAGATGATGTGCTTCCCTGTTCGTGTTCGTGTTCTTTCATATTTCTTGTTCAAATGATGATAAAATCTTTTGCAGAAACTAGAATTCGTTGAATGAACAATTTACATGCAATATTTTCTATATAATGTATCACTAATTTAATTCCTTGGCTATTAATACGCCTAATATATTTAATTTGCCGTCTATTAATTGATTTCATTTGCCTCACATAATACCGAATTGGGCATTTTGTCTATTAAAATTTTACTTTACCAGTTTGTATAATTTCAGAGTACACGTTATGAACGACATTATAGTGCAAGTATTTCAAATTGGTTTTATCTGTTCTGTTCATTTGATATCATAATGACATGTCATCATCCGTTATCTCTTTGGAATCAAATCCTGTTGATTGTCCTTTCAGGAAGGCACTCAAGATTTATTAACAGATGCACGAGTGAAGATAGATCGTTTAAACCTTCCTTGTCATGTATGTGTACATGATGCATCCGTCTTGAAACTTCGTTCTATGTATTACATAATTATTTATCCAAATGCACAAGTTGCTACCTTGCTGCCTTTGTTCTTGTGGTTGTATTGGTTTAAATAGTGAACTACGACAAATAACTGACGGTGTATTGTAGGCGATGTATTTTAATTGATTTTAATCACAATTACCAACGTCTTCGTCGCTCCACCACCGTCACCGCCACCACTACCACCACCCACAAACACCCACCAACACCTACATCATCACCAACACCATCATAAGATAATAATGTTATTAATTATGATTTATAAATACGTGTATGGTTGTGGAATTTGTGTACAAATCTGTGTTGCCGCTGTAGGGATGTACATGTATACTAATCGAATATTTAAAAGACGATAATTTCATTGGTCAATATTGGTTTAACAATATAGATTAAGTATTTATTGATCATGTCGTTCTTGGACGTAATTCTGTTTCGAGTACATTTTTAATATATACTTACATGGGTGATACTATAATTATATTATACGAATTACATGGATTATTACAACATATCGATATGAATAAAATCGTAAGCAAGTGAGATCATTTAATGAATATGTGTGAGGCTTATATATATGTAACCTTAAACAATAGAATGTGATCTTTTGTAATATTCAACTTACAAGGTTCAAACGAGCTATGACACAGCGTGACCTGGTGGTAACCAGGATGTATATGATGACACCGTATATGACATGTGTTTATGACAGTTTTTATCATATGTATTTGCTACATTCCTAGTTTCGAGTGTGTTTACTGAAGCATGTCATGTCAAAGCGAGTACGTGATGATGTCTCTATTCATACGTGGACGTTCTATCACGGAATAGCTTTAGGACACGATGTAACGATTCGTGCCTTTATGTGTATGGATTTCTCTTAAAGCACAAATCATTATTTTTGTCAACAAAATCCATGAATTGCAAATTATCTTTTTCATGTAAATATCTGCACGATTATATTTCTGTGACACTTACAAAGTATGTATGAAGTAAAGTGACGTTGTTTTATTCAAAATGTTTAAAATTATATTTAAGAATTTGTGTCGCTATCTATACATTGTAGCCTCATGATGATATCCTTTACTACCTGAACGGTAATCTAAAATAAATATCTTCTTTCTTTTCGATTTCATACTGATCTGTAAGGTTACTTTATTTTTAGCGATATACATTGTATATTTGAAATACAGCTTGACATTACCTATAATCTGGTTTTCTTTAAATCACTCGTTCAGTGAATCAATTTAACAAAAACACATTCTGAGTAACCAACCAGATACTAAACAAAAACGACGATAGGCTTATCGTTTTAACTAGTACTCGAAACTGTCTTTTCTCATATAGAAGACAATTTATTGAGAAATTAATGTGTGAAGTAAGTGTCGTTGTTAAACAAATATGTTCAACATATACATGCGAAACACCCAAGTTTAAATATCGTTAGTAAAGCTAAATAATTCCATCCATATATTTGTTAATCGTAAAAATGTAAAGCAGCAAAACCTCCATTACTAGTATAAATTCATACAGTTATCCTATATCATTTTGTATAAATTAACGTTAATTGCTATAAACACGAACATGTAAAAACAAGGAAATGCTATTTTAACCGAAGCTGCAGTATATCTGGATGACTTATTTCTGAATGTTTCGTCAGCCTATACATTTAAATTCAATCCCTTTATATAAGGTACCCCGTCAGACGGGTGAGATTGATGACACCTATTTTCGTGTCGACACACAGCGACCCGTATACCCGACATAATGGGTAAGAGCGACGCAGATATAGGGTTACAAGCAGGAGTGTTTGGTCGGCCTGTAACCGCCGAGCAGACGAGTTACAATAGAAATGCTGTGTAAGCTGTATGAAAGAATGTTGCCCCTTTTACGTCGTATGAACATTGTAGGATGGACGTATATTCATAAACATTACAAAGTAAACAAATAAATAGGTATAACTGTCAACAGGTAAACAATGGATGCTGGAAAATGGGTAACGTCACGACACCTTTATTGAGGCTTAACATGTGATAAAGATACTAAACACATTTAGAATAAATACATGTTGACCGTTATTGAACTTCAGTGTATCAAAGTTTTTAAAACAATTATCACCTCTGGTAACAGGGAATTAAAACCTAATGAATATAATCAAGATGAAAGCGGTATAGCTTCACTGAACCTAGGACGGATAATAACGTTTGCGTTACGACAGTTTAAATATCATTACAACTAAATTTGAACTCTGAAACGAACATGTAATTAGATTAAGTAAAACCGTTATAGTAAGTTTCAATAATAGTAAAATATTTCAACACGAGGAAACTGTCTATGTACAGCATAGGAATATTTTACATCTTGTATCAGACCTCAACAATCATAGGAGCAACCAGCAGAAGCTCAACCATTATTGTAAACGTCTTAACCCCCATCAACATCTCAACCATCACAACCTCAACCATTATGTCGACAGTCTTAAATCAACGTCTCATCCATCTTAGCCTCAACTATTTTTTAAACCGTCTTAACCCCCATCAACATCTCAACCATCATAGGCTCAACCATTGTTTCAATCGTCTTAACCTCCATCAACAGTTCAACCATCTTAGCCTCAACTATTATTTCCCATTATTTCAACCGCTTAACCCACATCAACATCTCAACCATCTTAGCCTCAACCATTATTTCCCATTATTTCAACCGTCTTAACCTCAATCAACATCTCAACCATCTTAGCCTCAATCATTATTTCAACCGTCTTAACTTAATTCCATCAACATCTCAACCATCTTAGCCTCAACTATTATTTCCCATTATTTCAACCGTCATAACCCCCATCAACATCTCAACCATCTTAGCCTCAACCATTATTTCCCATTATTTCAACCGTCTTAACCCCCATCAACATCTCAACCATCTTAGCATCAACTATTATTTCCCATTAGTTCAACCGTCTTAACCCCCATCAACATCTCAACCATCTTAGCCTCAACTATTATTTCCCATTATTTCAACCGTCTTAACCCCCATCAACATCTCAACCATCTTAGCCTCAACCATTATTTCAACCATCACCACTTTAACAATAACCTCAACCATCAAAATCTCAACAATTCAACATTCAACATAATCGCAACTTTCATTATCATAATTAACCCCATTGCCACACCGAATCATCTTCATCACAATCATCCAATCAACCAACGTCATCATCATAATCATCGTCATCATCATAACCATCGGCATCATCATAAACAGCGTCATCATCATAACCATTGTCATCATCATAACCATTGGCATCATCATAACCATCATTACTAACATCGTCATCGTCACCGAGTTCATTAGCATACGATGAATAGTATGACTGTTTATTGTGTTTTTCATACACGATTATATGTGTCATCACATAAAGAAAAAAATGTGTTCAGAAATATAAAAGAGGCATTTTGTTATTAAGAACAGAAGATCTCAAAGCTTAGCAAATTGACTAAATGTATTTTTGCTATCACGCAATAGATATCAAAACTGAATGTAAAACGTAGACACACAAAATATACAACAAACGCTATCAGATCAACTGTCATCAATTTCATGTCCACTGTCATTGTATTACACGTCACGGTATTGCGACAACCCACACCAGTTCGAGAATGGACCCTCGAGCAACCCAGAATCAGATCCGGGAGAGATCTGCGCACTGGTTTGTTCATTCCGATAAAGGAATGTTACAACATCCGGCATAAACTGCGTATAAATATTTAAATCAAGTTTTAAGTTGTGTTTTGTTATCCGTTTGAGGTCTATAATGAATATAAACACTGAGCTAGAATGGTATATCTAAATTCAGTTGAAACTTATTGAAATATATGTAAATTGGACAATCTCGTTTCAACTAAACCAGATTGGGTTTTGTTGTTAGTGACGTCACAGACTAAGGAGCGGCAAAAAGCGCCATTATAATCGGATAAGCGCAATCACAGTGGCTAAGATAAGATATATATTTGACTTTTATCAGGTTATCATGACTATGGGGTGACAAACAAGATAACTTAATATGAATATTATCACAGAGAAACGACGATAAAATAACCGGTCTCGTTATATATATTGGTAATAACCTAGTATATATATTATATATAATTAGGAATTTAGTTTCAAAACACGTATTATATTTCATATACAACAGGTGTGATATCGTAAATTTAAATTAATGATTTAGATATTATATTAATCTGATTCTTATCATTACAATTCGCCATAATTAAACTAACTAATAATTAATATCCGTATATCAAAGAGCCAAACGTGGTTTAAAACTTGGATACTATTTTGGTAGGTTCCTTTTACTGTAAATTTGTCAACATTTATAATTTCAACCATGCAGTTATAACCATTGAGTTACTGAACATCGGGGTGTCTAACCAACGGAGACGGGTATGATACTACATGCAATAGACATGATGATACAAAACCTTTCAGATTCACCAGGTCACAATGACACACCCCATTCATTCTATCATTCATCCTTCTTTAATATGGTTATGGTTATGACATGAATAATATTTCTATAGCTGGAGGGTATAACCCAACGTGATTTGATATATTAATACGATGCTAATAACGGATATGTCACATGAACACAAAACGTATGAGGAAATGGAAAATATTTACGACTTCAATGGTCCTCTCGAGAAGGACACGGAACTGACAGACAGACAGACAGACAAATCGTGATATTTCATTGTTTGTATAACTTGCCATTTAGGTAGCGAAAAATGTGACATTGTTCTATTTCTTATTTTATGGACCAGTGTTCTATGTGTTTGCTGCTAAACGGTTAAGTTGTTGGGACAGTCAATTGCAGCGATTGTTGCAGGGTTTCTCATTTCAATTTTATACTGAATTTCACAAAGTGAAATTTCACTGTTGACTTCATTTTTATTTCATGTTAACCTGAATACTGAAAACACTTCATTTCTAACCCTGAGATAAGAATAACAATGATACATGATCTAATTCAAATTAAAAACAAAGATATCGATATAATAAATAAAAGCCCATCCTGATTCTAAACTAGCTAGTATATCTTAATATACTTATATATCTATTAATTCCCAAACCGAAAGCAGGTCTAGATTTCTCTCGGGCAGTTTAGGCTTCAGTCACAAATTTCTAGACACTAATTTAATCTATGTGGTTTTTTTAATATAATTACTTGTACCTTCCTTCGTGATTATATTTTTTCCAGTTTATCTAGTCTTGTTGAATAATGATCAATGATCGATTTGGTGGTGGTTTAATACAGATCTATATATTCAATTAAATAAAAAGATGACGTTGGTCATCGGTAAATCAGATTTCTGGTAACATGTGTTCAGTACATACAGTCTATTATACAGTCATGATATAAGGAATATCACAGTCGGTAACCTCGTAGAGTGTCCTTTGGGTTAACTTAAATGCTGAAAATAAAACATTTATTTTCATGTTCACAATTCCAATATGACTGTTTAGAATAAAATGTACAATGACTAAAGATGGACGAAACATATAAGCAAGGACATCTGTATCAAACGATTGGACTGTATAGACATTGTATTTATATATAATATTAATTGTAAACAAGAACGACTGTTTCTTAGAACAGGAAATGAATGTGTGTAATTTTACAAGATATTTTGAACAATACTTCAATGTCATGATAAGTTATTCATTATAGGATTGCAGGACATTTACAAAGTTCCGTGATTATGTAGACAGTCGTGTATAAGATTACAGGATTTGAAAAAAGGAGATCACAGTGTTTGGTTATCTTCAGAATGTTTCTCTATGTAACGTATTATTGACATGTGTTTAGTATCTTTGACCTACTGGTATATTTCCTTTATCACTTCCTCTACCTATCCGGCTAGATAATCCACTGGATCGAGTTAGTTTTTACTTTCATTATATACGGTGACCACAGGAACAAGGAACACGTTATTCGTACCAGCGTGAGGAAGATAGTATATCTACTCTCGACGTCACAGCATTCTCTGATGCAGGAAGTGTCTTGTTTAAATACATTGACAACAATAATACCTGTATTCATTTGTAACAAATTGTTTACGAATGTTAAAAAATAACAAACAATATGAATTTGATACACTTATGATGAATACACAATTCACTATGGCTATATATGTGTCGTTTTGACTGATGAAGAAAATTCCTTGTTTACAAATAAAGATTATTTGTTTGGTAACATTTGAACGAGATGAATTCAAAATATTTACTCAGCGAACAGTAAAACTTATATTTACAACAATATATTTATTAATAGTGTTTATTATCGACTTCTGTACACCATAGCTACTTGTGTTTAGAATTATGAAAAATAAATTATCAATGTTTATAAATATCATGTTGTAATACTATTTAATATAAATAAATAGTTTAACTTAGATCATGAATATAAGAACGAGACGGAAACGGAAACACATTAAATATGAAACGAGTAATTACAAACAATACTATCATCAGCTATCACAACATTTTAAGACTAGGGTTTATTATATTATAAAATTCACTGATATGTTTCGCAATATTATACGTTTGCGGTATGACGTACTGTCTAAAGATGCACATCTATTTCTGAAGTTTATTGTTCAATTATAAAAATATCTCTAATTATAACATAACATCTCTAGTTTATTAAATGTTCGATAAATTGTTATCGTTGAGGACAGTTTTATAACTTGATGAAAACGTCATATGTCCGTTAATTCCGTTATACCTGTTAGTAATGACTATAAGCGTTCTGGTGAGATAATGTCTTGGAAATGAAGTTGTGAAGTACAAGTGACTTGGTTACGAAGTGAAGTGGTGAATAGATGAAGCGGTAGTGAAGTAATAGTGAAATAGCGAAATAGTGAAATAGTGACGAAGTAGTGAAATAGTATAGTGAAGTAGTCGTGATTCAGTGGGATAATGAAGTAGTGATTTGACGAAGTAGTGAAATAGTAAGTAGTAACATGGTGATGTGGTAAATTTAAGAAGTGGGAAAGTATACTGAACTAAATCATATAATGACATAGTTTTATCAGTTTCATGTGTATGTTAAAGCTATCAGCATTGTCTTGTGTATAACTTAGCCATTCAAACAAGATGTGATACACTGGAGTTTTTTAGGGAGCGTTTGTAAGTTGGATAAATACTAGTGATCATTTGACAGGTACGCTTTATGATAACAACTCCTTTATTGTGAACAGAAACGACGGAGCAATTAATCAGGATTAATCACTTTCCGATGAAGGAGAAGCATGTGTTTACAATGTCAAACATATTTATAAAAAAGAAGTTGTTATCGAGAAAGCTGTCCTTTCGTATGCATTTCTCTACATGTAATTGCCTTTCAAATAATTGTATCCATTAGTTTACAATCCATACGAGTATCATTCATATGAATACAATGAAAACCAAAACATGGTGATTTCTTACACCTCTGTATGAGAGACTGGATATCGGAACGTGGAGTTACAGACCGTCAGTCAGCGCTACGGCCTCTACACTTTAGGTGGAAATACTACACGAGTACGTCTTTGTGTCGTCCTTAGATACCACGTTACGGTTCATATTCAATGGATATATTTGTATCATTCACAGAATAAAATAATATTATAACATTGTGTCTAATCGTCACAGTGTGAATGGGCCATATGCTACGCTTTGTCAATTGTCCATTGTGCACTCGCCACCTACAATTTAGTTAATCCTACAGTTTAGGAAATCTGTCTTAAGGCTGACTCAAATACCAACGTAGAATTACTCACTACATTCGTTTTATAATACAGGAAGTCAAACACAATGTTTGTAATCCACGTCCTGAATGCATATATCTTACTTTGAACTAAATATTTAAATCTAACTTTGAGAAGATAGATTGAAGGTGTGGGAAAACCCAATTCGTTTCCTGGTACGGGAAGTTGAGTTATTTAATTCAAATTTTAAAATGACCCTTTGAAATAAATGTTAAAAGATAAGTTGTAGTTAAAGCTACCTGGAGGTATTTGTGGTGAGAAATGGTTTGTCCTGTTTATATTCTATGTATGTTTAACATCGTAAACGTTTATCGAACTGTTATTTAATTATGCTTACCACGATCGTAAACTTCTATACAACAACATTTCAATGGTTTAATTATAACTCTGATCAAATACATTCATATTACTATTCAATCAGTATGAGAATGTGTAGGTTTATATATTCAAGACAAATATGTTTGATACAAATGAATCTGTTCGTCAATGAGGCGTGTCAGTAAAGAAGTGAAATCAATGTATTGAAATGTTTGATATACGATTTGATAAATGAGTTATACAGGTAAACAGGATTTGTATTTGTAATCCTTTATTCCCACTGCCGTAAGCTTAGCAATAAGTCATAGTGTTAGGTACACTGTATAAAGTATTCTGTACACAACACAGTGTTCTGTACGGTTTATAGTATGGAATGTACACAATTTTCTTACTATTGGAATGCTCTGTACACAATGTTCTGTACGGTATAGTATATACTGTGCAGACTGTATAGTACTGTAAACAATGTCCTTTACACAATGTACTGAACTGTCTTAGAATATATTCTATACACTGTGCTATGATATTAAGTATTACTGTACTGTATATACATATAATGTACGTTACACACTGTACTGTGCCGTTTAGTATTTACTTTACTCAATGTACTGTATAATAATAATAGTCTATTGCGCACATATCCATGCACAATACATGCTCAAGGCGCTACACAATTATTACCCTGAAGGAATCATACTCCGCGCGACCGATTAGGTCCATACGTTTCCATCTCCAGGTACCCATTTGTACAGCTGGGTGAACTGAGTGCAATGTAGATGAAGTGCCTTGCCCAAGGACACAACACAGTATAAGACCCAGATCACAAATTTTTGGTGTCTCCACCGGGATTCGAACCCGGGCAGTAGTCTAGATGTGAAGTGATGAAGCATGGACGAGGCAGGCCATTGAGTAAAGCATTGCAGTAGTCTAGATGTGAAGTGATGAAGCATGCACGAGGCAGGTCATTGAGTAAAGCATTGCAGTAGTCTAGATGTGAAGTGATGAAGCGTGAGAGGCAGACATGCTAACCACTACACCACTGTGCTCCACATGTAGTATGTACTGTACACAGTGCACTGTACTGTATATAATGTTGTCCACAATGTACTGTATTGTATTGTATGTACTAACACAATGTAGTGTACTGTTTAGTATGTACCGTACAAAATGTACTGCATTGTATAGTATGTACTGTACACAATGTACTTTACTGTAAACAATGTACTTTACTGTATAGTATGCATTGTACACAATGTATTGTATTGCACATTATGTACTGTGCACACTGTACTGTACTGTACATGATGTTCATTGTACTTAACACTCTGCATTGTGTTGTTTAGTATGTACTGTACATAATGTATTGCACTGTACACAATGTACTGTATTGTACGTATACACTGCATTATGCTGTTTAGTATGGACTGTGTACAATCTCATGTACTGCACATAATGTATTGTAATGTTTAGTATGTATTATACACAATGTTCTGGATGGTATAGTATGGACTGTACACAGTGTTCTGAATGTACTGTACTATACACTATACTTTATGTGAATACACCGACAGGTGTGGTTGTTAGAAAACAATTCGAAGTCGAATGCTTAGCACTGATTGTTATGATTAGATGAAAAATAATGATGACAGTAACTAAGTCTTGGAAGGGCATTTAGAAGATGAATTCATAACAAAAACACCATTTTCTTTATAGTGACATATAGAGCATATACGGTATGTGTATGCCAGTACTTCTTACGGATGCGAGAGTAAAGATTACAAGCATACACACGTTAATAAACTTTAATTTCATTTTACGTCAAAACAATTGTGTTTTACTCTTCATTTAATAAGTCACAAAGAATATAGCAGAATGTATCAACACGACTGACGTTTGAAGTTTGACTGACCTTGGATTGGAATTGAAAATGAAACAAGACGTCATAATTTATGTCATATCTACAGACGATAACAGTTAAAAAAACAATCAAGAAAAAGTAAAAGTCGTACACACGTGAGGTGGTGTTGTGTTTGATACGCTAGAGCGATATCTGTGTATACAATGTGACGTCATTACAGAAATCAACGCCTCCATACATGTTCTATAATTAGAGCATTACCTTTTCCAATCTTTAAACGCACACTGACGTATAGTTGATATTATATTATACGTTAAAGAAATTCGCCTTTATAAATTGAAAATATTCTCATGAGACGTCGCTGTTGTCTAAAGTGAAGCATCTTCAGAACGACACGGGCGTATCGAAAATATTTCCAATACGTTTTCACCTTGCCGTGGGAAGATGGAAGTGAAGAGGAAATGACGATATGCGATACTGATTGGATTTTAAATGGTTGCTCACATATTGATATGGCCCCACAAAAATATCGAAATTAACAAAAATACTTACATTGTTTACATCAAATACATACGGTAGTTATTCGTTACAAACATTTTGACATATATATAACATTCCTAACAATCATAACTTATAATCGTGTAACTTATAACATTTATAGCACATAGAACATATACGAGTTATGACGCCCTCCAAAAAGACTTTATGTAAGTTCTAAGCCCTATTGCACAAAGCTACCACAAACTGAGAGTGTCATCAACCCATACTGAACAGAGTTACGATTCCTTCAGAGTAAAGAGCTTAATGCAAGTAACGATTGGACCCTACTGTGAAAAACAACCGTAATCAAAGGGAGTATATATTTATTCCACTGAGTTACATCCACATTACATTAAATATGTTCGTGTACATTGGTCCAAGTAACACTTAGTGTTAAGAATTATGCATACACATGCATTCGGTGCACACGGCAATGCAACATCCATATCAAGTACATTACGCCTGTTTGGCAACCTTCCAGAATTGTAAGCTGCAATTCGTGCCTTGAAATCAACCTGAAGCCTACTTACCAAAGCTACTTAGATAAGGGTATATGTGACACTTGGTGGTTTACGATAGGTAAGAAATATATACGTCAGTGTATACAGTAAGTGGTCTGAATAGAGAGATAGTATTCTGGGAACACGAACGTAAACACGTTTAATCATGTACACACGGCCGTGACTTTTGTTTACATATGGTAATGGAAGGCTTCGTCTTTGTTTAGATTTCTTTTTGAATTTGTTGTTTACTTCCAATTTTTGTTTCATAATATGTGTTTCGAAAGAAATTTGGTTGCTGTGTATTTTTTGGTATTGTATGCAAAAATTGTCATCTGATACTGTTTTGTATAGTTTCGAAGAATGATTTAGTTTAGATCAGTAACTGCAAAGCGAATTGAACTTATGGTAAAACAGTACATAAACGCGATATACTGAAATATGTAAATGATGTAGGATATATATTACTGCATTGACATGCAGTCAGTATGTCATTACATATTCAATGAAAAAAAAATTTTTTAGAATAACTTTTCTAGTCACACGTAAGAAAAACTACTTTCCCAATGCACAACAGTTGTCCTCTTAAATGGAGATTATGAGGGAATATATATCAGCGCTTCGTCAGATAGAGTTTCGGTTCGACACATCATAATTATATTAAATTTTCGAGCTTCCTGTATAATAATAAATAATAATAAAACATGTATTTATTTACAAAGACTTTAACTGCTAAATGGGTTTCCAGGCGGTCGAATGAAGTCCATGGACTTTGATGATGGTACAAAAAATACAGTTTTGTGGTTCAAATATCCAAGTAAGAGAACCCATTGCCATATTGTTTATATATCCTAAAGTGTGTCCCTCTGCCATTATTATATATATATATATATATATATATATATATATATATATATATATATATATATATATATATATATATATATATATATATATGTGTGAATGTCACATATCAACATGATTTATATATAATTGATAAATTCATTCACACACATTTGGTTATTCCAGTAAGCTCCCTGTGGTATCCCAGTCAATACGAAGGTATCTTATTACACGTAAAATAACTTTATTTGTTGTATATCTCATTCAGTCTGTTAACCATGACCAATTAATTTAGGAACATTTAAGGGATTGTCTTGTTTTTAATTCTCCTGTTCCTTACAAATCGACAATTCAACGGTAATATACAGAACAGTTATCCAAACATGTAAATCTACTGATCATAGACCGATCCCTCTCTTTAAGCATAAATTAGTTTATATCTGTTTTTAATTAAGATATGGTCAGATCTTTTACTCGCACTGCCCACACGACTTCTAGCGCCTCACAGTCTGAATGCGAGTGGTTTTCCTGTCCTCAGAGAGGTGTGATACTGACAAATTCTCATTTACATATATGCTACTTATACCGCGAAACTGGGATTTGATAAACTCAATATATTTCAGAGAAAATGTAACCCATATAATTATTTGATAACATTTATTAAGTTTTTATAAATCAAGTTTGAAAATTAGATGATAGTTTGTCAACAGTTTAATCGCGTTATAAGGAGGCGATGACGTTTTCAGGTGTACACAAAAGCCTAAAGGCATACTCAGTATACAGTTGTACATTAGGATTGTTTAACATTATTCATGTTTACTGCGTAGAACATGTGAATCTAGAAAAAATGTCTGTTTACCATCCCAATGAATTAAAATGACAAAAGATAACCTTAAAAGGTAAAAGTGCTCTCATTTAACGTTAAAACAAAGGAAAAGTGTACTTAGTCAGGTATGTGTGTCCTATAATAGGATTGGATATCATTAAAGTAGATTCAAAAGCTTGCCATTAACTGCTTAGGGGATTTGAAAAACAAAATAAAATAACGAACATGTACCCGTACCACTATTAAAGTTACTATATATTGATGAAATGAGTGTAGAAAGGTTACCAAATAAACACACGTACAGCCAGATAAGAATATACCAATATGCATGGGCATTTGTTTTTTCTTGAATAAGCAAGTAAGTATATATATTGATCTTAATTTAAATAAATATAATATTATGTCTGTTACAACGTGACAATAAGGTTCGTGTAAAAGAAGTCAACATATGATAGTTTACAGTTTACGTGTAGTTCCTCACTCCTAATCCGTGTTCGTAAATTGACCAATTTTAATAACATCGTTTATGCTTAGTTCTATACAGATATATATATATATATATATATATATATATATATATATATATATATATATATATATATATATATATATATATATATATATATATATATATATATATATATATATATATATATATATATTGTTTTGTTAGTCTTAGCTTTGTACTCTGCCTGAATGAGGTGTTTGTGCAATAAATAATCTTGATAAGAAAAAATGAAAATGGTAGATAGATACTCTGTAGTTAATGTGATCTGAAGGAGAGGATGAAACTATTTAAAACTTCACCAAAAGCGGATGAGTGGTTACACAGGAAATACAAATAAATGATTTAATTAATTTAAGTATCTAATTGGTCGTAGTCCTAGGTGGCTAAACAAATGACCGGTTGTTCGTATTTGACCTTTGTGTCAGACTCCCCTCCTCTCGGCGCCAGTATTTCCTATGGACCTAGTGCGTTCGGTGTAATATGCAGTCTAAACTAAAGGTCGGGATCAAGCATGAAATTTATGAGAATAAAATATTAAATACTTGTCTTAAACTATATGCTAGTCTAAACATTTAAATTTAAAAAATATACACGTCTCTTAAACGCTCACATTACTTTGCTTGTTTTGAAGAAACTGGTATAATTTTGTCAAAATGAACATCGGAGTTACTTTTACATATGTCATTGTCATACGGAGATAAGGTGATATAAAATAGGAAACAACTTGTATTCTGTCTCATGCTCCCTTATTTCAATTACATGTGAATGTTTCTTTCCTGAACATTAAGTCCAGCTTTTTAAAATAAGGCTTCTTCACAATGTGATATAGATATATAATATAGATATATGTACACTCTATTTAGTCTCTCGTGTATACTATTGAGCAAGCATTTACAGGAGCTATATTTTGTTAAGTTTAGTAATGTTGATATCCCAGTTCAACATATGCTGGAATACCGATCTTTTAAAACTTCTTATTCGCTTTATTACCGCTATGGTTGAAATTAACCGAGTAAATATTATTGGTATGAGCACATGTGCACATATAACGTTTGCCTAGCAACCATTGTTTCACCGCGACTTCCCGTATTGTGCCGTCTGTGACGACATGAAATGATTGTTCGTGACGTCACTGTAGATTGGCGTCGCAAGAGAAGTGGGCCGGTTTCTGACTATTTTTACGCGAATGAAATGGAATAGAACGGGTGATAAAGAAATTATTACACTCGAAAGTGTCTTATATGATTTTTACGAAACTCGTGCAAATTTGTGTATAACACTCGCTCTCGCTCGGGCAATACAAACATTCACACTCGTTTCGTAAAAGTCGCATGAGACACTTCCTCGGGTAATAATCTCTATATATGAGAAAATTAATGCAAACTAAACGAATGAAATTAAACCACGCTGTAATTCTCTGTCACGTCCTTACCCTTCCTCAAATGTCCATCAAGCCGTTTATATTTGTACTGTTGCGCATCTATTAGTTATTGTATTAACATATCAAATCACGCATGTTCATGTCCTCTAGCTATATGAAATGAATATCGTTAGTTGTAAACAATGATGAGGTGATGTTATTGTAGAAAACCTGGTACACATGCTGTTCTGTAGATGACGATAACATGACTAAGGTAATAATGCTTGTTAGTGTATATCACGTCTTCTTGGGGTACACTAAACCAGCGTAGTTAAAAGCTGGAGTATTTACAATCTTATGCGCGATATCACTGCTATTACTCACGCACTCGGTAAGTTTAAATCTGAAGGATATAGCTATGCTTATAGTCTGTCATCCAGACCTATTAAATTTAAAGAGCCGAGGAAAGTCTACATTGAGGCAAGTCTACAGAGCTCAGTATATTATGACAATGAACACATTTCAGAGGCTCATTTTTATTTTATTTTATTCAAATTTCGAAATTAAAATAATAGTTCATTTCAGAGGCTAGATGTCCGACTTATCAGACTCTGTGTGCTAGTTTGAACCAAGAGCAGGTAATAAGATGGTATAGCTAAGCGCTACATGTATGTGTAACTTTAATTTAACTGAGTTTTAGTTTAAAACGATACGCTATATAAAACCAGTCTCAGGTCACACTTTACTACAGAAAGTATTCTGTGTTTTTACAGAAAATTAAATGCAATTATTTTGTTTTCATGATCATCAAGATGACATGGAAATTAGTCCTAGTTTTAACATTGACAGGGGTCAATACCTTGCCAAGTACAGTTGCAATTACGTATTGATGACGCTCTAATGATATACACACAGATCAAGGGTGTAAAGTCGCCTGACCAATTACTCGTATTAATGACAAAGTGAATCTTGTAAGTCCAAATCCCTATAATCCGTATACATTGTTTAAGCAGAAAGGTGGACCACGATACACAAGCAGGTTAATAGATTTCCACACGAAGTCGTACGTCACTAGTGCAGTGTAGTGCAGGGTAGTGAACTTCTTAACAGCTTCGTACATGACTCTAAAAGTATATTATTCACTTATTTATTAATTTCATCCTGTTTATGGGAACTCATTTGACAATTGCTTTCTTCAGTTTAAAGTATATAGAAATAGGACACGACATGAAAGAAAAGAACCATAATTTAATAAACAAATAACTTAACCATTTCTGATAGCATTGATAAAAAGACTTAGGATAAGATAAATTAAAAACCATGATAGATTTTAATGAACAATAAACCGCCTTCAAACACGTACTATCAAACGATACACGTATACATTGATGGAACGTGTAATTTGCTTTCATCAGTTTAAAATGCTCTCGTTATAAAAACAAAGATAAAATACAGAAAGGTTACAGCAACAAACCACAATGGATAAACTATCGATACAGACCACAATGGATAAACTATCGATACAGACCACAGACTATCTTCCAGTGTCTGGCACACAGAAGCCTCCTTTAGCTTAATCTCTTATCGTCTTGTTTTCTATTAACTTCCGATGTTTTAGCATTTATAAATCCCTAGGACAACACGGGATGACCGTAAGTAAGCCGGCATTTCCTTCACAGACCCCCCGGGGTTTGTCACATGAATAAAGTTATCTTACAAGACCACTCTGTATTTCACAGTTTGTTCATTAATTCCGGTCACGTGACCTTAAGCCGTCAACCCCAGGGGGTCTGTGTCCTCGGGGTTACGAATCAAGTAGATCGAATTGTCGGTGTAGTCGATTCAGTCAGCTGGATTGTGACTTTGGCGTGTAGGCAATCAGATTAGGGAAATGTTATTGGCATACGTTCAACATTGGAGACTAACATGTCAGAGGACGAAAGTAGACTAAACACGGTCTTACTAATGACTATATCTACACTACAAGTCTATGTTATTTTACACAAGTCATATTTTAAGGCACCACACGTTTCAAAAAAGTTGATCAATCGGTCATTATCTCCTATCTTCAGAAAAAATCTAACGTAAATTAAAGGTACGTCCATTCTCTTCTCATATAAGTTACTCCCTTCAGATTTACCATAGGAACTTTGATAGGAGTAATTATAACTTATGCGGAAAGAGAATGGGAAACAGCATGTTGTCTCGGTATATAGACATCTATGTGGGGCAACTGTATAGTTTACATCATGGGTATAAAGTACACGGTCTACAGTATTATAGTATACCCACACATGGCAAACTGTAATGTCTATATAGTTGATTTATTCCGTGTTTCCAATGTTACAGGTTAAATATATGATTCGAAATAACGTTTTCGTCGTACCAATCGGTAATGACAAACGTTTAATTTAATTCATCATTTAATTTTGTGAAAAGAGCCATTATAATTTGTTGAAAATTAAGAGATTGAGTAAGACACTTAGTGTTAGTTATTGCAAGGACTAATATCTAAACACTGTACGTCCTTGGTTATTGCAACTTACTTGTTCGGTTACGTAAATTTCGAAATTATAACACAACACTAAGTTTTCTAGGCTATGTTTTGTAATTTTGTCGATGCAGCGTTGAACTAATTATATATATTAGGATAATTAAAAGAGAACTGAACATTATAAGACGTAGTGACGTAGTGGCATGTGTCTTAAGGGAAGTTATTAAATCATATTAGGTCAATAATAATATAAGTAATCGCTGTGGATGACGTAAACATTACATGTTTTGGGTGATTTGTCCGTAACTGAAAAATACGCTGTTTTACTAAACAAATATAATTCGTGCTAATGATGTGTTTATTCTCTCCCTTTCGAAGTTACTAACCCAAGCAAGTGAAAAGAAGTACCCTCTGTGGGGGAGAAATGTGATATTTAGTGAAATATAAGAAACGCAATACGATATGATATGATTCGAAAATACTAATAAATGAGGAAAATAAAGCAACAGCGTAAATAACGAATTAAATAGAGACCAATAAAATAGAACTTTATTGAAGACTTGCTACTGGTAGATTAGCTGTTATTTAGATTAATATTACATCTATACTTTAGGCTGTGTCGTTGTGATTTCAAATTAATACGTAAACTGAGCTCTTTCGTCTTGTTGTAGACTTGCCTTGGCTCTTAAAGAAATAAAAGGTCTTGATGAGAACTTCGCAGAGATTCTTCCGCGCATGTCTGCCATTAACAGCGGCTATGAATGAGGAAACCGGAAATGCTTCGACCTAATGATTCCTCAATGACGAAGGATACAAACACATCCATTAATTACCACAGACGGAACATCAACACATGGGAAATAATAAAGCGAATCATAAACCCAGTTTGTTGCTCTGACATCAAAGGTTGGGCGTTGTAAGAATGTATTGCGGTTCTGTAACAATAAAACTGTCTCCGTTAATGATGGCAAAGGTCTGACGATTGACCTCTCTATCTCCCGCCATGAATGGCCACACAGCGCCACGTGAGAAATCTCCACAATGGACACGGCCTCATTCAGAGATGACCAGCGGCTTTATTGATAATCTGACCACTTGATAATGAGTGGTCAACCGACGGACTGCACTAACCAGATGCGATACGTGGGACATTAATCACCCATTGTTCATTGAGAAATTGCGATGTAGGAAGCCGTGGAACAATAAAGCGATGTAGTAGGAGTCACTGTGAATCAAGGAAACACATGTAGATATCTTAGTTCTGGAGCGATGTCATGGTGTTGCTTTATAATCAACTCCTTTCTTATTATTTGTCTCTTTATAGACATTTATATTGTACAGACATCTCAACAGAACGTTCACGTCGCGGACCGAAAAGTCGAACCTTTTTGCCAGCCAATTAAAAAACTTGCTACAATGAAAACTTGTGATAGTTTGATAGAGTAATGACAATGAGACTACCGGTGAATGGTGATACCTTTTAGACATAAGAATCGTATATTTACCAAGACGACCAAAGGTGTATTTGTTGCTCTGTTAAATCAAAACTTAAAAGAGAAACATATGAAGGCGGCAATGTGTACATTTAAAGAGTTGTACATTGTGAAGTCAGGTGCGACATTCTGTGAAGTGTATGACAGTATGAAATAATGAATTAGATTTAGATGATATGTCTGCAGGAAATGGACTAAGGTTACATGATGATAGAAAACCGTATTTCAGAAATGATATTGTGAAGTGTAAAAATATAAAATAAAACAACATGTTTAAAGTTAATCTCTAAATATCATAAAATATAGTACAAGTGTATGTATTTGTTTATATAAGTGTAGCTGATGTAACCACCTAGATATGTCCATTCAACTAATATAGTTAATTCAGTAACTCTTTTTCGTAAATAAAATAGACGAAAATCAGAAAAATATATTTTTAAGATGTATGTCTTTTCTCAATTGAATTTGACATTCCATAGAATGTTTTATATCTATATCCTAGTATATTCATATTGTTCATAGACATAATACAACTTATATTATGTAAAGTCTAGAATCCTAGTTGTCTTAAAGATCGTGATCCCGCCTCTACTCATGTATATACACAGATGCTTTGCATTTGGCAGGAAATAGGTCTGACTATTGGCGGTGTAAAATTTCACCTTTGACCTCAGATGAACGCCAGCACGTGCTATCAACGTGCACCGGAAACAGTTTCAGGTCTCATTTGGCGGTTGTAAACAAATCTCATTTATCCTCGAAAAAAACGATTCCGTATGAATGCGAATACTTATAAAACGTAAGATATCACATTAGATTTGAGCATCTACATATAATAAAATGTTTTACTGTGATATAAATATACCGCGCACATGCGTCAGAATCAACATGTGCCATCGATTGGGATCAATGCCCGGGCTGTAGACTTACTAATGTCTCCTAATGAGTTTCATCCAACATTATACATTGCCTATTAGTGAACAGGTTGAATAAATGGGTAAACTGGTCAATGGAATGACAAACATGTACACGTGTATTTTTGTTTATGGAGTTGAACTATAGCTGTTTGGTAAAAGCACGGACTTAAATTACAAGTCCGTGGTAAAAGTGGGTGGGCTTGGTAGGGGTAAAAACTTTATAACAGCCCCGAAACTCCTAATCATACTCCCTCTATAAAGAACAGAACATAACCCCACGAGGACACATACATCGTGATTAAAAGGATAGTTAGTTTATTCAGTATTTCGTATTTAGTACGTACAGGTTCTCCCATCTCATATTAGACTTTGGAAACTATACGAACATTCTTCTGAACTGTTTTTGCAAAGACTTGGTTGATATACACTTTGTATAGTTGTGCTAATTAAATAAAATGAATACTGGTTATACTACAATGATCCTTCTGTTTGTTTAAGTAGCAACCCCGCTCGACTGAAAGATACTTGAAACACCACTATCGTACTGAAGTAAAGTAAAGTAAAGTAAAGTAAAGTAAAGTAAACGTAAAGTAAAAGTAAAGTAAAGTAAAGTAAACGTTAAGTAAAGTAAAGTAAAGTAAAATTAAGTAAACTTTAAGTAAAGTAAAGTAAAGTAAAGTAAAGTAAATTAAACGTTAAGTAAAGTAAAGTAAAGTAAAGTAAAGATAAAAGATAAGAGACAAATTAAATTAAATTAAATTTAATTAAATAAATTATTGTTAATTAAAGTAAAGTAAAGTAAAGTAAAAGTAAAGTAAAAGTTAACGTTAAGTAAAGAAAAATAAAAGGAAAAGGTTAAGTAAAGTAAAAGTAAAAGTGAACGTTAAGTAAAGAAAAATAAAGAAAAGGTAAGGTAAAGTAAAGTAAAGTAAAGTAAGGTAAAGTAAAGTAAAATGAAGTAAAGTAAAGTAAAGTAAAGTAAAGTAAAGTAAAGTAAAAGTAAAAATAGAGTAGAGTAGAGTAGAGTAGAATAGAGTAAGTCAAGTCAAGTCAAGTCAAGTAAAGTAAAGTAAAAGTAAAAGTAAAAGTAAAAGTAGAGTAGAGTAAAACAAAGCCCGAAGCAAGGCTAGTCTGTAAGGTGAGCTACTGTTTACACAGGCGGGAGATAACTTTATCTCAACAGCAGGATCTCCTTCTAGCTATCTATAGATATATCTATATGTACGTGTATCTGATCCTGAAACTGCGTTTTGACTTTAACACTCTTATCGTCAGCCGATTTCACGGGCCATATATAAGATTAGCAATTGTTCATTGGTCATGTTAGATCAGCAATTGTTCATTTGGAGGGTCATCTTAGATCAGCCATCGTTTATGGATCATATTAGATCAATACTTGTTCATGGATCATATTATATTAGCGATTATTCATTGGTAATATTTGATCAACAATTGTTCGTTGGTCATATTAGATCAATACTTGTTCATTGGTCATATTAGGTCAGCAATTGTTCATGGATCATATAACACCATTAAGTGAGTCTTATTAGAGCGGCGATTGTTCATGGGTCATATTAGATTAACGATTGTTCTTGGGTCATATTAGATCGGCGATTGTTCATGGGTCATATTAGATCAGCGATTGTCCATGGGTCATATTAGATCGGCCATTTTTCATGGGTCATATTAGATCGGTGATTGTTCATGAGTCTTATAAGATTAGCCATTGTTCACGGGTCATATTAGATTAGCGATTGTTCATCGGTCATATTAGATTAGCGATTGTTCATTGGTCATTCATACTGTTTGTAGATGGGTTTATATTGCCCCACTGATTGCCCGTTGGTATTTACATCACTGTTTGTAAATGGGTTGTATTGCCCGACTGTTTGTCCACGGTTATATTACACCACTGTTTGTCCACTGATATTTACACCACTGTTTATAAATCCGTTATATTACACCACCGTTTGTCCACTGATATTTACACAAATGTTTATGAATCCGTTATATTACAACACTGTTTGTCCACTGATATTTACACCACTGTTTATACATTCGTTATATTACACCACTGTTTGTACACTGATATTTACACCACTGTTTATAAATCCGTTATATTACACCACTGTTTGTCCACTGATATTTACACAACTGTTTATAAATCCGTTATATTACACCACTTTTTATAAATCCGTTATATTACACCAATGTTTGTCCACTGATATTTACACCATTGTTTATAAATCCGTTATATTACACCACTGTTTATAAATCCGTTATATTACACCACTGTTTGTCCACTGATATTTATACCATTGTTTATAAATCCGTTATATTACAACACTGTTTATAAATCCGTTATATTACACCACTGTTTGTCCACTGATATTTACACAACTGTTTATAAATCCGTTATATTACACCACTGTTTATAAATCCGTTATATTACACCACTGTTTGTCCACTGATATTTACACCACTGTTTATAAATCCGTTATATTACACCACTGTTTATAAATCCGTTATATTACACTACTCCTTGTCCAGTGATATGTACACCACTGTATATAAATCCGTTATATTACACCACTGATTATAAATCCGTTATATTACACCACTGTTTGTCCATTGATATTTACACCATTGTTTATAAATCCGTTATATTACACCACTGTTTGTCCATTGATATTTACACAACTGTTTATACATCCGTTATATTACACCACTGTTTATAAATCCGTTATATTACACCACTGTTTGTCCATTGATATTTACACAACTGTTTATAAATCCGTTATATTAAACCACTGTTTATAAATCCGTTATATTACACCACTGTTTATAAATCCGTTATATTCCACCACTGTTTATAAATCCGTTATATTACACCACTGTTTATAAATCCGTTACATTACACCACTGTTTATAAATCCGTTATATTACACCACTGTTTATAAATCCGTTATATTCCACCACTGTTTATAAATCCGTTATATTACACCACTGTTTATAAATCCGTTATATTACACCACTGTTTATAAATCCGTTATATTACACCACTGTTTGTCCATTGATATTTACACAACTGTTTATAAATCCGTTATATTACACCACTGTTTATAAATCCGTTATATAACACTTCTCCTTGTCCAGTGACATTTACACCAGTTTATAAATCCGTTATATTACACCACTGTTTATATATCCGTTATATTACACCACTGTTTATAAATCCGTTATATTACACCACTGTTTATAAATCCGTTATATTACACCACTGTTTATAAATCCGTCATATTACACCACTGTTTATAAATCCACTCCACTTATACAGCACTCTTAGTCCAATGCTAAATGCTTCCTAAATATTTCTCTTTTCGTCAGCTTCACATTAAAGTGTTTCATACATGTACAAATAATGAAACATCACACATCAGCAACGATTATATGACATTACCAATTGTTCATGAACGTATTTCTCAGGTGAGAACAGAGCCAGAAACGCCGCATGGGTCGTATTGATATATTCATGTACGAATCTGCTATAGTAGACTAAACATTTGGCTATGGAATTCTTACAATAACTAAATCTCATCATTTTGATTGTATAGTTTAATACTTTCAGTCCATATGTCCTATGTGTATTCAGTTTATCTAGACTTGCTAAATAAAGATCTAGACTGTATTAAAGGCTCTTATTTTTTACACCGTCATGGAGCAGGACTACTGGTCTAGTTGTAGAGCTGTTTACAATGTATAAATGAGATCTTGGTTCCACGAATCATGAATATGAAACGTTGGGAAGGTTCATGTGATATGGCTTCAAGTAAACCTACTCATAGAGTCTTGTATCGAATGTATATATACAGTATATACATAGTTTCCTCGTGTCATCTTCAATGATCCATTCACTACTCGAGTTTCACTCTTTACAAACTATCATTCCCGTTTCATGTTCATGGTTTACGCATTTGATGTCAATTTATTACGTTTCACATTGCCTGGTACCCAGATGCAATGCTGAGTGAACAGAGGTTTTGTGAATAAGGTAACTAGTCCAAGCAGACATCACATGAAGTCTGTTCAACATCTCACACACCGATTGTATAGCAGTAACCAACGATTATATTTACTTTCAGCGTATCAAATCATTTCAATTAATATATGTTGAAACGTAATTATTAACATAGTTTTAAATACAATGTTTGCAGCGAAGCATAACGCCATATTAGTCTTACACGCATACTATGCAAAAACTATTTATTATGAAAATAACACGATTTTATTAAATATTGAAAAGGAGACTATGACAGATAGGATTTTCAGAAAGAGGCTCCTTTTCAATATTTGTTCAGAGTGTTAGACGAACGCCATATCAATGAAACGTTTTATTAAATGATTCCACTACGGCTGGAACATCACTTACCACCGCGGCTCCGCCTCATTAAGACGAACTGGCGGTGTCCTGACATGACCAGTAATTAGGCTAATGAAGCAGATAGATGTGGGACGTTACAGGGCCATGTTATCTCTTTATTACAAGCAAGTTGCCGGAGGCGACATGACACCGGAAATGTTCCTCTCAAAAAGACTAATATATGATAGTCCCGTTTAGGTTAGAAAGCATCATGTGTGCGAAACGCAATTTCAGCCAGCCCTTTACAATAATGAGCACAAAATACGAACAGGACCACTTAATAATAAGGTATTTTGAAAATGGGTTGAATTGGTATCATTGCCTTCTGACATTACACAATTCACTTCATATAAAAAATCATATATTCATTTGAATTTGTTTCTTTATCATTCAGTTTGCAGATTCATATTTCTATATAGATGTATATGTACACATGTATATTCATGATTATTCATGTACATGGACGTAACCATCAATATATTTAATTAATTAATCATGTTTGCTTTTCTTTTTTGAGCATTTATACACACACGAGTTCCCAATTATTTCCTTTAATTTCTACACCAGTTCTCAAATGTTAATGTTAAAGCTCACATTCTATTAAACGTGTTTCTTTCACTATGAGTGAATTAAATACAGCTCAACAGTTGACAGATTTTATATCCTTTCAACGTTTTACTGGTCTCAAGGTTCCCTTTCTCATTCATTTATATTATGTTAAATGTGACAGTTTATCAGCGTGAGATTTAAAAACAGGTACACGATTCATCGTAGTCTTACACATCGATACGTTATTACTTAGTAGACGTCACCGATTAATATATAGACAATTGTTAATCTATATCACAATACAGTTCCTTGAATACAGTAACGTTACAAAGTTAAAAAGAACCCTTGTACGTCATAACTAAAATAAAATATGAAATATTTAAATTTAAAATGTTTTAAAAGCGTTTCCCTCAAAATAATTTAAGTCTCAAATCAACTCAAAGTAAGTGATGAGTAATGGATTGTACAAATAGATGGCAACTTTTAAGTGGGTTTGAAGCTATGTACACCAACCTGTTTTATAATGCTTATGACGTCAAACGGTAGGATAAGTGGGAAAAGGATTAGATTACTAGTTAGTTTTATTTAGGAATTACTACTAAAGATTTAATCTCGGCTTTCTATTGACATACGTATAATTCTCACCGGGGAGGACAACGACGTCACACGGACGATGGAGGGAGGATTATCGTCACCTTGACGTGTCAATCGTTTAATTACAACAATGTTAATCCGAATTACTAATACCTTTGAGAGATGGATCACGAAATACATTGAACATCAACTGTGACACATGAACAATTTCACAATGTCAGCTCATAACGGTGACTGATGTATTTTAACAATGAACAACGTCTAATAATAACGACAGACTGCGGAATTCAATGTAAGAGAGTCGTACAACAGCATATGACGAGCAAGCGACTAACGGATCACCACACTACCACCGGCGAGGGAAATTCGGGTCATGCGCTCGCTTTGAGCTTCCCGTTGAATGAAAACATCGCTGCTTGCCTAACCTATCATTCACTCGGGTCGACACAATTGGCGCCGAGCCAGACCGGAGGTGACGTAGTATGATCTGTTCCTAAGAATAGTACATACGCTTTACGTTGTGCAATGGGCTAAAAATATTCACCAACGACAGTCTAATTCATAATGATGCCGCCATATATGGCAGAGAAGGGGCGTGTCGACCTGATGACATTCTCATCGTTGATTGGCTCGTAGAAAGGAAAGATTGACATTTGTTTACCTGCCAGCTCGCATATAATGAAGACGGCGAGCGTGTAGCGAGAATTCTCATAGACCGCTAGACACTCGGCTTGTAGGAGAAGAACTAACCCAAGCCTTATTACGTTGAGACGGATCATAACTTGTAAACAAGCGAGTTGACAGCGGTTTAAGGACACTGATGCCATCACGGAGTCACCAAACGAAACACCCCCTTTTGTTTTCTGTGTAATTTGAGAGAAGGGTTTCACTTGGAACTACCTCTCTCTCCCTCTCCAAGCTTGTCCTGATGCCTTGCCTTGAAGTTATCACTAACATGAGCAGTGAAATAGGCGATTTCTGCCGACCAGAGGTTTTGTGTGATGAATTACGCAAAGGAGAAAAGGTTTTACTTCTGGATTGTAGATCACAAGCGGACTATGTGCGTTCCCATGTGTCGGGTTCTATAAATGTGACCTTCCCAAGTCTGATGTTCAAGCGGCTAAAGAAGGGTACACTACAAATAGCTACAGCGATACAGAAGAACGAAGCAAAGGAACGTTTTAATAAGTGTTGTAAGACTCATTTGATTGTCTTATACGACGAGTGTTCAACAGACTTGAATGCAAACCCTTGCAGCACGATAAACCTTCTTGTTAAGAAACTACGACAAGATGGCTGCCGCGCCGCCTTTCTACTCGGTAAGTGTATTATATTTGCCATTCGCTTGCAGCTAGTCTCCATCTTCATGACCTACCTTTCCTCATCTATAACTTGATTTAGACGATTTTACAAATCACATGTCATGTTTGCTTCATTATTTGTTTATACTGGCGTAAACATGTTTGTTGATTTATTTGTGTATCTTTTTTGCGGCAAGATGGTAAACTCCTTTTCGATCTGAAATTAACACGATAAATGACTTTGACTTTAGAAACACTGTTTCGCTCTTTGACAGTTCCATCCCTTTATATTGATTTAGGAGACGTAGGATCCTTTACCTTCGTATTCATAATAATAATCATGTTTTTCAGGAGGATTTTCAACATTCGAGGAGCGCTTTCCTGAATACTGTATAACTCAAGAAAACACTGAATCCACCATACTCGGACTTAGAAACTTGAGGATATCGGAGGACTCGTCCTACGGGACATCGAGTGACAGTGAGTGCGAGAACACCCCCTATATGTCCCCCTACCCCGTACAAGTGCTACCCCACCTCTACCTGGGCAACGCCAAGAACTCAGCGGACTTGAACCAACTGAAGAAATACGGCATTACCTATATTCTGAACGTCACCCCCAATGTGCCAAATCAATTCGAGAACGATACGTCGTTCAAGTACCTCCAAATACCCATCAGCGATCACTGGTCTCAGAATCTGTCGGCGTTCTTCCCTGAAGCTATTGCATTTATTGGTGAGTATTACCGACACGAGAAATAGTGAATGATTTGGGTTGATATCACATGGTGATTGTTGTCTAATGTAAACAGTGTTTTGAAGATAGGGCTGACTTAGAAGCAACATGTGCCTGAGACACAGATTGAAAGTTCATCGCAAAGATTTTGTTAAAGTATTGTAATGTAATTAGAGTAAATAATATTACTCTCTAAAACAAACCGATTGTTTTGTGATCAAATAATTACAGTCCAGGGAAAGTATATCATTATCTAAAGATATTAAGTTTCTGGTATATTTGCCAATTGAAGCTATATGGCCATTAGTATTTTGAAACACAGTCGGAATTGTTGAAATACGAACCAGGAGGTAAACAAGACAGCTTTACTGTGAAGCTATGTTCATTTAGAAATTCCTTGACGGATTGTGGCCCGGTGAATGACCACTAACATTACTCAAATACAGCCTTCTCTGACGTCACAATGGACGTTTAGTATGCGCATGATTGAATGCCCCCTGGCGAGCTTAAGACCACTGTTTTCGAATGTTCATACGGATTCATCCAAGTGGAACGTTTTCGCGCCACTTAATGCTTCAACGACCATGTTGCTTCATTATCAGCCCGACAGAAATTTGATTTATCGATCTACTCTTTAAATTATTTTGTTTTCTAAGAAAATGCTTGTATAATGTCATTTATTCAGGAAGGAAACCAGTGTATACAGTTGCTCGTATCCCTACAATGACAAGCGAGTTGTATACAATATTGATCGCTTGTTATTCTCTTTCCCGCGCTCTATCGCGTTGTCACGATACTGACACACTGACATTCATAAAACCGATTTCCCAATGCCGGCTCTCGCAGTTGTCGCACGATATCCATGCTCAATGGCAACGAGATTTCACGAGATGTTGCGCTATGTAGGCCAAGAGGCGGACACTCGCTGTTTGCCGAACTCTGGGCCTATCGTCTGCTTTGTCAAACAGTTCGGTAAATAGCAATAATACGCTTTACGAGACAAAAACATTGAATAATATTTGCGTGATTATTTGGACGTAAGCCAGAACGGTTAATTGAATATTATATACAATAACAAACTCCAAAACTATAGACAATAATGAGACGTATAATATATATATATATATATATATATATATATATATATATATATATATATATTGGAAGAAAGTAATCTTGTGAGTGAATATGATTATATTGGATCAATGGCGTGTTCAGTTAAAGTGAAGTGATACTTGTGTTGGTGGGCGAGTGGGATGTATCTCTCACTGTTCATCTGCTTCACAAGACCAACCGGTGATGTAGACAATCTTCATAATCCAGATACCACCTGAAGTAAACGAATGTTCAGTACTCTTTACTTCAACTAAGCAGGCATGGAAATCAGTAAGTTTAATTTTAAGGGATTTGTAATTCAATACGTGATTGAAATTGAAAATCGAGGTAATTAATTTCCGCCGCCACAGGAAATATAAATTATGGTAATCGTGTACATCCGGTAATAAAAACGAACGCTTGGGTTTCTCTACTCCATAGCGTTATCAGTTGGTAACAGCAAAGGTCAAAGTCCATGTTTTGTCGAAAGCTGCTCAACCGTTAAGTTTTACCGGGAGATAAAACCGCATGGTTACATGAAATCTTACTTTAGAAAAAAAAATTTAATCTGATATTTCTTTAGTTTTATAACGATGTCACGTGATCGGCCAGCTGTACGGGCAGGAAGGGAGTTGGTATGTTGTTGTAATTGCCAGTTTCCTGTTTGTATAGTGCACAGCCAGATTGCCTTCACACCAAAAGCTTGTGGTTTGGGGATTTTCTATACGGGCTTGACATAATAGGCTAACAGTTGTGCGAAATCTAGGTCAGCCGAGTTTCGTAAGCGATAACCGACAGGGGTGAGACTGGAAGGGGTATTATTGTGTGTGTCACCAAATGGACTTCGTCGAAGTATTTTTCTGCCTTGATTATCTTGAATGCTTCTTTTGCCCCATAAATTCAAGCTCTCATGTTCGAATTAATAATAGTTATATATGATGAAATTAAATCTACACATGTTCTTGAGTCGTGAGTTAGCTAGCAGTGATGGGGTTAAAATGAGTGTGATGAAGGAAAAGTACAACTTGTCAACACTCGGTCTCACAGGGAGCCAGACCTGTTTACTCGTTCCCAGTAATTTATATTCATTGCACTTTCCACTCATTTTCAAGCTCATAGAAACGACGCGAAATCTTTTCCCATCGCTCTGCGACGTTATTTAGATTCCCGAAGAATGCGAACAATTGTTGTTAGAAGACTGCAGGCGGTAGCGGGGTCTGGCGATACGTGAGATAGCCGACTTCACTTTGCATGTGGGGGAGTTATTTCGGGAGAAGGTATCGCGTTACGCGCTCCCATACCCGCCACATGTTTAATACGGCACATGTTTTGGTTTCTTTCCTGGCATTTCTTAGCTATTTCTGACGTATGAATCTGACATTATGTGCCGTGTGTTGACGTTGTTCTTCTCTCTGTGTTGCAGATGAAGCTAGGCAGAATCACCAAGGAGTGCTTGTACATTGTCTGGCCGGGATCAGCCGCTCAGTCACAGTTACTGTTGCCTACATGATGTCTACCAAGGGTATGGGCCTGAACGAGGCCTATGACTACGTGAAGAAATGCAAGCCTAACATTTCACCGAACTTTACCTTCATGGGTCAGTTGTTGGACTTTGAGAAGAGCTTGGAGTGTAAGTCATTTACCTGTGCTGAGTGTGAAGGAAAGGACAGGATGTTCTGCAAGGAGTGTACCGATGAAGCCGTATGTCTCTCTAGTCCCGAGTCTAGCCCAGTCACCAAGGAAGAATCGTGACTCTCCAACTGTAATCAGTTTGGATAAAGTCAGACGGTGATTCCATCCCAATGGTCACCTAGATCGAGGCGCAGCCTCGTTTTCACTTCGTCCTTTCGCAGGAAGTACACGAAGTCGACGAAAAGATGAAAAACGCTCGAAAAAGCTCGGATTTAGCCGAGGGGTTAACAGCTCCTATCATGCGCTCCGAATGTCGAACGTACAACGAAGCCAGCAGTCTAGTGCTCGAATACCCGAACGGGTCCTGACGGTCTTTCATAAACTTTGTTGAACTTGTTGGTGCAAGTATATGGCAGCTATTAAACCGTGTACATTGGTGCACGCTCATCTCATCATAATACATGTATCGCTAGCGGTGAAGTCCGCCATTCTCAACCAGTGCGTCATTGTATATAGTGCTCTCATTGACATTTTCATCGTCATCGTACGCGAAATACCTCGTCGTCTGAAGAAATGATGTAATTATATTTTACTATACACCAGAGTAAAACAAAAATCTATGTTTTCCAACATCTGAATTGTGTTCTCATTGTTTGTTGAAGTCGGCCATAGTTTCAGAAGTACTTAAAGAGTGATATTGTTTGTTAAGTTTGAGATTGAAAAGATTTTATGAGATACAGAAGAGAACAACAATAAACGGATAAATACATGGATTTTTTTTTATTCATTTATGTTGTTTGACGTTGTTCAAGGTGACTTCCAACAATGAAAGTTAACATGTATTGCAAAATATTTACTCACACATGGGGTGAAATATGTACCTTTTACGGTACAATGCACACAAGGTCACAGCATAAGGTCACAGACCATATCATTAAACGACCAAATGGTCAGGGCAATATAAAGAAACCGATCAGTATCGTCACACATCAAATCCGCATTCGGAATGATACTGATAATCTACGTATACATCACAGTACACTCTAAGTTCACAGGTTAATCTCGGTGAGACGAGGGGGGAATTTACGTACGCCATTTTTCAAGGACAAAATAACGATGGATTTATCACTAACAGTACGCTTTTGCTATGCTGTCAAAACGACACCCATTAAACGACACCCATCTAAGAAACGACATCCAGTACGGGAACGTCTCGTGACGTCAACTTGAGTTCTTGGGTATGTGGGCCTAGAAGGGGTAAACTCATCACATTACATTCCCGTCATTAACAGGTTAAAAATTAACAACTCTTAAATATACTCTTAAACAAATCTTAAATAATAATTGAAATCACTTGCCGAAATAGCGCACACCTGACAAAATATATTCCGCAAATTCAAAAAAAAGGTGAAATAGCTAGTTGTGTTGATCTCGTCACAACTACGAATATATTCCAGTTGAATTAAAGAGAAAACAGTAAATGGGGCTTGAGAAGGAGGTACAATATATAACTCAATATATTAAAAACATAAATATCCATTCAATTTTAATTTAAGGAAAATGATTGAGGACACAATGTAATCTTGATCCATATGTCCTCTGTCCACATACGTTCAGTAGCCAGTGCGTGCTGAAAAGAATTATGTATTATCTTAATGCATGGAGACACCACTGCATTAAGCCACTAGTACTGTTACCATTCATCAATGAAATATTCAGACGCCGTATTCCCAATGCATTCACTATCGAGACCAGAGCACAGTTGCTATTCAATGGAAAATGCAATCGACACCGTCCACTGAATGGAGCTATCCGCTCTCGGAGAGGCAATTCATCAACATACTGCCATCACTGAATGAGATTGCGTTGTAGTCTTCGATGCAAATTCCTTGGGGATTCAACATGCGCGCCAATTCCCTTATTTCTTTTATAGCTTTGCATAATTGATACTTGGTTTTATTTCAGCTACTGAAATAACTTCTGCGGGTGATAATATTATTCGGACTAGGCGCAACCAGGCGTGAATATGTATCATTGAGCTTCAATGCAAGTTTACTGTTACAGTCCTGGCGTAACGTGAACGGGGATTGCTTATTTATACCGGTGAAAAAACGCAAGATAAGCGATATTTAAAATTAGAATAATCTCTTATTTTCTTAATTAAGTATTCGTTATTTAAACATGCATGATCGACTAACCATAACATTTTATGATATCTCTTTACTGTAGAATGAACTCTTTCCAGGTAGGCAAAACATCATTCACAGTTCTCTTTCTCGTTTTACTTCCTCTATTACGTGACACAGTTCAACTATTTTTTCAGATTGACAGATTTTCAAAAAGCCCGACCAACTTTACAGAAACAATATACATACTTTTTTGCGAGACATTTATGTTCTCATTCAATATATACATAATCAACAAAAGCATCAATTTACAGAATTCAAGTGATATGATCTATGCATTATTTAATGTTACAGGGATCCTTACTTTTGCTTGTGACAGTAAATATATCAGAGATAACCGCAGACATGGCCGATAACCTACGATAACCTTATCAGGCCACGGGGATATATAACAGCACACTTGGTTCATTTCAAGCCCGCTTGGGCGATAAGATAGGTCACGTGATATATAATATCCAACAGAGCCATGACATGCAGTTTCACATATATACACTTGATGTGGTTTGTTGGGATTGATGGAAGCGTACCACTAGTTCACTTTTGTAGTTTGAACAAGTCGGTTGAAATGGAGATACTTGTGCTCTTTTGTGGTTTTAAGGCGTTGTAGATTTCAATACCTGAGAGGCAAACATTGGGTCGACTACGCGTTTCAATAGAGACGTACAGTGGATTGAAGCGTTGAGGCGAAGGAGCGTTTTGTTAATATGTACATAGCCGTGACGTCATAGAAACACGGGTCATTAGTGATATTTAGAGAGAGAGAGAGAGAGAGAGAGAGAGAGAGAGAGAGAGAGAGAGAGAGAGAGAGAGAGAGAGAGAGAGAGAGAGAGAGAGAGAGAGAGAGAGAGAGAAGAGACAGACAGACAGACAGACAGACAGAGAGCAGTACGAAGCTAAGACTGGGTTCTCTATCCTGCTCTTAATGTTCCAATCCCTATAACATATTCACTAAGGTTACTTTCCTTCTCTACATGACAGAGATAAAACACAATTTAGTGTCTCGAGTTTTATTTTGAAAGTAGAGTACACAGCTCTGACACCGATCCTATGTACAGATAACAGATAACATACGAGTATGTAGTCACAACTTAAAACAATCTTTAATTATACAGGTGGTTGACTCTCTATCTGGGGACATGATGACCCTGCGCTTGTGCAATAGACGCCATCTGATGACAGGTAAAAATGGCCATTTATCTCTCCAGTGATCACGTGACAGTTAACCATAAGCCATCTCTCCGAGCCTTCTCACTATATGAATACACAATATCCGTCACCTTATTTCATTCCTTTCATTACACATTACTAACATAGTTTACTTACTTCAGACAATCACATCAACAATCAAAATCAAACAAGAGACATGTCCGTGTTATTCTGCTATTTATGTCATTTGACAACCATACGAATTGACTAATCATACTCAGTTTTGACGCAAGGTTGAACAACTTTTATTGCTATTTATTGAAACTCTTCGCTCATTCGTACGATTTTGATTTGTATTAATGACCAAGTGTAAATATTTTCGGGAATATTTGTCAAAGGTGTAAATACTGTTCCATAACAGTGAGCGCTTATAATCGCTCATTCTCTCCTGAACAACACGGTGCGATACCTCGAGGTTTGCTCGCTTTGCTACGTAGCGCTAGTTTGAGCAATCGCGTTCAAGAGAGGTTTTAAAGTAATTGAGCGATTACTTTTAACCACTTATTGAACATGGCCCAGGTGTTGTATCATGCTCAGTGCAGTACTGTCCCACGACTGTGTAAACAAGACGAGCCTTAATACAGTCTAGATCTTTATTCAGCAAGTCTAGATGAATACACATGGCCATTGAACGTGTATTCTGTGTAGCTGAAAGTATTAAAATATATATAAACATAATGATGATGGTTCAGTCATAAAAATCCCATAGACTAAATTTTAGTCAAGTACTCGATATATATATATATATATATATATATATATATATATATATATATATATATATATATATATATATATATATATATTATTCGTATATTTATACAATACTGTTAGGTGTATGTCCTGCCGAACCGTGATACTGCTAATATGTCAGTGAGTTGAAAAAGCAGTGTGCACTGATATTGCTTTTCTAACAACTTAACAGTATTTATCCATAACATTTCCCCATTTTATTTAAAAGGGGCCTCTTGAACATGGATACTGTGAGAGGTGGATTTTAACCAGTATTTAGATTTCTGTCAGAGTAAGAATTAGACATTATTAGACGATATTGACATTTACTGAACTCTCATACTTTTTACTTTTTGAAAATAATAATGAATTTTAACATGATCCGTGCCAACCAGATAATAGTTAAATTCACATTTTAGATTCTATTTGAATGAAGCGTCCAGAAAGATGTAAGGTCCTTCTACCAAAGGAAACATACGAACCAGAAACTAAAGAAGATGCCCTGACTTTTCTTCCTTAGCGATAAACTTTGCTGATATATATCTCATTTTTATCTAAATGATTCATTGTGCTTATAACGCCACGAAAGTAAACCATCGCATTTTAGATTTAAAAATGTAAATCTTGTTATGCAAGTGCTCTTTCTTAACGCCAGAGTTAAAGCCCTTATATAAATTCACCAATGCACAAGTACGAAATGTAAACCTAAGAGATTTTCTAAAAAGAAATTGTTTACGACGGTTCTGAAAGCTAACAATGGACGGTCATTCACCATGACCTATTTAAAGGTTTATTTACTTACTATATGGTCTATACAGACTGAATGGGGTTAGCGCATGCCCTCTGGAAGCTGGGATAAGCTAGCCTCGCTTTGAGGTAAGAAATGTAAACAGTATGTCGTCTGCTATCTAATTGAGGCAGATTTCCCCCAGCCACAAACACATCACGTGAACAGCGGGTTAGAGACGTGTTTGGTTCCGATGTAGGTACAGAGGGCGTGTTTGGTGTCGAAGTTCCCTTGTTGTTCGAACTCTAATGGATGTAGCATCAACTATATTTTGCGCAGGCTACATTTCTAAGCCATCAGTGCATTTGATTTATGCTTCCTTTTAAGTCGCTCTTTTGATAAACAGTTTTTACACGAATGCCGAAAAACTCTCCCTGTCGGAAAGTCCCTGTCACTGAAATGTCGAGCTCCGTTCTCATATCGATCTGTGTAGCGGGTTTCTGGACCTCTAGTCTCAGCAAATGTGTAGTTGCATATTGGATGTGTACGTGTAGGCCAGACAATTACTTGTACTGTTGTTTTACTGTTGATGTGAGAACTAATTAAATTTACCAGTAAATATCCATTACAGATTATTTACAAATAATTTAATAAGCTCTGGATCTGTACATGCTCTTACTTCAACGTATTTGTTTAGATAATGTTTACAGCTACTATCCTACATACTGTTGTGGTTGTCGGTGTTCAATACTCAGTCTGGTAAGTAGATTATCAATCAAAGAAAGACGGGCGCACTACTTGACGTTTTGTTCAGAATACGCAAAAGGTAATTACACGTTGTTTAACCTAATACGTACATTAAACACACCTTCTCCCATTTACCATCGATCTGTCCAGCCATTTATCGTCAGAAATACGTTACACCGAACCAAACAGATTGAAGCACATGACAAATATGAGTCTACATTAGCCTTATTTTCAAGAAAGTTCAAAGTTTTCCCGACTAAAATGACTCTATTGATATCAACAATCTCATTAAAATCAGATCATTGATTCGTTCCCTAGGCTTATGAGATAACTGCATAAATGAGATAACTGCATTTAAAGTGCTTCGAATGATCCAGTGTGTGAGTGTGTGTGTAATGAAGTTAATATCCATACTTATGATATCGGTTTTGAAGTTTTTGAGAAGGTATTTTTTGTTAATCAACTGAAACACATCTTCTTGCTGTCCAACTAACGGGCAAACAAACTGTAACCAATTTTCATCAGAGTCAAACACAAAGAAAACTTCCGGATAATGTCGATTTTGAATATCTGTGATGAGGAATATACAGTTTCATTCATCAGGGTCTGAAACTTAATTTATCATATCTGTTCAAACACACATGTGTTGCTTAAATCGGTCTTTCGACCGGCTTTATTGGTCAGAAATTATGAAACATGAAAATTAAGAGTGTAAAAGATGATGTGGACATAATGTACCTCCTTTGACTTTAATTGGTTGACACACTGTACTACAGGAGGTCATAAAAAACCAATGTTTCACTATATTGCCTATTCGTAGAGCTTCCAAAACGACGATTTTTAAATAGGGGCGAGTTTCAGAAATATGAACAGATAATGTTTAAAGGCACTGTAGCACTGTTTCGACGTGTTGGGCCCCGAATGATAAAAAAATACATCGAATCTACGTTAGAATCACAAAAGTTTGACATACAGCAGGTTTATCTCCTAAATTCAATGCAGTTCATCTGTTCTTATGGGGGTAAAACTGACCAAAACGCGACCCGATTATCCAAAGTAGTAGAAAAGAGTGTCACTTATAAACTGTTAACGTCCATTTAGTGTGAACAGCTTTTAGTAATTGGAGGATGAGAAATGGATCCGCGTTCGTAACCGATCCATATTAACGATTCGTTTTGGAACTCTGATCGTAGACAATTGATAACATTTCGTTTCCATTTTGTGAGATTTCTTTATTTCTATTAGAAAACGTGCTACAACTCCTAAAACTATTATTTAGTTCATTTGGCTTTTCGAGACAGGGTGTTTCTGTTGTGTTTATCACTTGACATGTTAAAATATTCTGCATTGTTCTAGCTATAGGTTTTTGTCGCGTTGATTAGGGATAAATATACCTTGTTGTTCTGTTAGCCGTGCTTCGAACTTAGATAATGTGTTACATAAATCATGTCAAGTTCATTTTAAAAACTTTCTTTACATTAAAATATTCCTAATTCGACATGCTATGTCTTTATAACACAACATCTCAAGAATTGATGCATCCAATTTCTTAAAATTTGCTGACAGTCATAATGGGGGCGTTTGTGGTGACATTGACTTTTTTCAAGGTCATAACGACACTTTGACAACTTATTCAAATTAATGTTAATGCGATACCGTATTCAGAATGTGATCATATTTGGTGACAAGCTATATTCGGTTGTCACACAGTCATCAGTCAATTTTGGTGACATTGACTTTTTTCAAGGTCACAACGCCACTTTGAGCAATTTAAAAATTCTTGTTAACGCTTGTTATCACTGACGAACCATTGCGTGTCGTCAAATTTGGTGACATCGTAGACAACATTCAATGGCACTGGCCTTGGTCTTATTACTTTTCAATTTCTTGTTAACATGATATGGCAAGAAATGTAACACGATTTATTTATGACAGACGCCAGTCCACTTTGTTGACCTTGTTCTTTTTTTCAAGTCACCACAGCATTTTTCAACTTCTTGTTTTACGATGTACCATTGCCTTCACTCGTTATAGTTAACTGTAATGCAACATGTAAAGAGCCAATTTCTGAGTGAATCACAAAAAACTAATAAATATATGTCTTATTTGATCATCTTCAGCGGTGGGTGACATTGTCAACTAATTGGCAAACACTTGTACATGTCTATAGCATCGACCACCACGTGTGTTAGCCGCACTCAGAGTCGCTTAAAATATATGGTGTCAGCAATTACTATGCTTAAATACAGAATCTCTGCTATTTTAATGATTAAGATTGTTTATCGCTTTGAAATTATATATCTGTGTAACTGTTATGACGTCAATGAAAGAGGAAGTGATTGTAGTGTGCGTTCTGATTGGCTGGTGCTTAGTGTAGGTGTGAATTAGTTACCATAGAAACGGAACATTAATACCATAAAACTATTATATTTAATACTATTTATGCCAACATCTGTTACGGATGTACCATGGTTGAGATAGATAAGACCATTTAGTACCCACAGTATTAAATATCTATACAAAATATATAAACTTTCAAATTATTAATAATTATCTCTTATATTCTTTAAAACAACAAATGTGTGTTGAGAAGTAGCGTTCAACACTGTAAAGACAAATACATCAAACATTCGACGAGTAACCACCAGTCCACCAGTCCATCGGTCCATCTTTACCGTTATCCTTTGGAGTATCTGGAGACAATTTGAAGACAACTAAAACTGTATCAGGGACATTTATGAACGTTCTAATGTATTGAAACGATCAAGTGCTGCTTTTTCCGGATAATAAAATATCATTCATATATATTGGCCAACTGTTCCCGCTCGCAGTCACATCTACTGAACTGAAGAAAGAAATGGTCCACAAATATGACTGTTCAATCTTTAAGGGTAAGTTAAGGGTAGTTTATATCTTTAATGAAATTCATTTCTTATCAATTCGTATTTCGTTTATGTAGCATAACACATTTTATTGTTCGCTCGCTGCATTATTTTTTCTGTCTTGGCGGTAAGCACATGCCACCAAAAATTAAATTTGTCATGGAACGGTTATATATAATACATTGTTAGGTGTTAGAGACGCAATAATGAAGTTTTATATCAAAGGAGGGCTCTTTCGGGGTATTTTTTGTGGAAACGAAATTCGGGAGGATATTCCTGTTTACACATATCTGTTATTAATACATGATTAAAACACAGTGAATTTGAAAGATACTAATGAAGGTAACATTTTGATGACTTTATATTTCACAACTTGATAAACACAAGCGCACATTTGTTGAAAAATAAAACAACGAGAACTGAAGCCATTCATCGGCGCTGCGAGTCGGGAAAGCTTCGCTAAAGCATAACAGCAACTTGTTTATTAGTTTTTTGACATGTTTTGTGTTACTATGTGAATACTCTATCAGTGTATGTCTTTAGTTATCAAAAAGTTGCAAAATTGAGTACAATATAGCGTGTTTTCATTTCAAAATGCAAAATATCCAATATGGCGACAGAACCCTACCTTCAAAGTGTCAATATCCTCTCATCTCACCCTCGCTCAATAATTATAAGGAAACGAAAGTATTTTTGACATTATTCTATACATACGCATACCGTAACAGCAAACAATATTTCGAAACACCGTGTACGTCAACAGTATTAAAATCGTTACTCTCTAAACAAACTGGCCCTCGTTTTTTTTGTTTCGAGTCTATGTCTTACATTTTAATATTCATGGACATCGCTTTATACAATATAGGTCATTACGACGCCATCAATGTGTCAGTATGGTTTGAAAATACAGCTTATGAATATTCACTGTATGTCTAATTTGCAAACATAACACAGAAAATCCATATTCATTAAAATATTCAAGACACTCAAGTCGTCTCCAGCATACTATATATACTTCAAAGTAGGTAGTAATTATATATCTTGTATTGGAAATTGTTCATCTATAAATTGGTTTGGGACACTTTACTACCTCGTCCATTTGATTCGACAATCTAGCCAATACTTTAAAACTGGGTCAAACCAGAAAAACAGAGCCAAAGCGAGAGCGATACAAGCAATTCGTGCAACCTAAAATGTCATTGAAATGAGTACTAGGGTTAATATTTTGTGTCTATAGTGGCTAACTATTCTACATGATATTTCTGATCATTTCCAGATGAGGTTTATGGTACGTAATTATACAGTAAGAAACTTGTATTAAAACTATATCAAAATGTCATAAGAGCATTAATTGTAACTTACATTCTGAAAATACGTATTAATCCTATATTCTAAAATGTCCCTCACAACATCAATAATTATCTAAGTACAAGTTAACGTAACATCAAGTCAAGTATGGTATATCCATATAAAATATATCTGAATTGGCCTTGTCCACGCACATCCTATGACAAGTTTCTGTTCTTATTTAGTCGAGGTTTATACTTGTCCTATAGTTTTGAATCCTTTCCATGGTATTGGATCAATGTCAAATCGTCAACTTGTTATTGCGCTGCTCATTGATGGCTGAAGTGTCACCGGTGAGGCAGGACACGTCTCTTATCGGGTGGTATTGATTCATTTAACTGTATGTTCATCTCGCATTTCTCGATACTTTGAAATTGCTATTACAACATTCTATCTTTCTTTGTACAAGCAGCAGAATATATATAAACAATTTTACAGCACCAGTTAAACGGTTATCGAGTACGGAATACACAGTTCTCATTGTTTTATCACCATTTATGTTCACGTGCATACATTTTAGCGGTCATAAACTATTGAAATTATTAAAAAGTCAAGGCGGAATTTGGTTACAACCAATAGAGCAGGACAGTGGTTAATACAATCAATATTCAAAGCTTAGTTGACATGCCAAGCTTTTTCACATGCCAAGATTGGAATTCCATTGTTCCTATTTCACATGTTTAATACTTATTATAGAGTTATGTTTAAGTTAGGTGGGCTACTACAGTCCTAGGGTTGGCAGCTTTCAGAGATTTGATTTTATAAAATATTTTAAATTATTCTCTATCTGAACCGTCAAACAGTAAATATTTTCTGGTTTTTTTTCAAAGATCATGTCTAAAAGACACATCATGTGTTAACATGTCCGAGTGATTGCATACGTGTCTAAGTCTGACAACCTATTGTACCAGCACATCACGCAGTAAATAGGCTATTTTCTGGTTTTTTTTTAAAGATCATGTCTAAAAGACACATCATGTGTTAACATGTCCGAGTGATTGCATACGTGTCTAAGTCTGACAACCTATTGTACCAGCACATCACGCAGTAAATAGGCTTATATGATTAAGCTCCAGACAATGTGTAGCTGGGTTTAATGAATGAAAGCGGAACAATGTGCATGGTCAGCTAGTTTTGTGAGAACAACCTGTCTAAATATAACTCATGCTGACATGGTTTTGAAAACAGGCATCTAAACATAAATAATTTCAATACAGTGTCGCGCAGAGCTTTGTAAATAATGTAAGGAATTCAGAACACCTTCATAGACCTAGAACAGGCTACTTTAAATATGAATGATGTTGAAATATTCTTAAGGTATACTTTGAATATATAATGATCTTATGTAACTTTCTGTTATGTGAAGATATCAAAATGGATGAACTTGGGAACATTGCCAATTCGATATCTAGTCTCGATAGTTCTTCTGCCGTGCAGCATGAAGAAAAAAAGTAAAAGATAAATGATGGAAGTGGACCGAAATCCTCTGGCAAACTTCTTTCAGAGAGCAATTTTCATTTTGCAAGAACATGATGCGTGACACATAATTTCATGTCTAAATATAAAACAATCATATAGAGTTACATATTTAAGTGTCATGTTTGACATTATGAAAGATTTATAGAAAAAAATAGTTTGTACTTGACTTGAAAAAGGACAGCATTTGGAAACTGAATGTTTTTGTTCAAATAAGATTGCATTCTGGATGTGAAAAAATGCATTTATGGATTTTGGCTGAAGGAGGATGACTCACCCAAGTATAAATTTGTCATTCATGATATCTATCATTTACTTGAATAACAACGTACAAATGTCTTTCACGAATCTCGTCTTATTTATGTAAACTAATCATATAAATATAGTCTCACTACATCCCAAACCCTCGGATTACTGATGTGCTTGTCAGGCGTTGAAAGACATCATTCATGCAATTGGTTCAAATGTACAGGATCTGGTATGTACAGAATCTGTTATGTACAGGATCTGGCATGTACAGGATCTGGTATGTACAGGATCTGGTATGTACAGGATCCGGTATGTACAGGATCTGGTATGTACAGAATCTGGTATGTACAGGATCCGGTATGTACAGGATCTGGTATGTACATGATCTGGTATGTACAGGATCCGGTACATGATCTGGTATGTACCAGATCATGTACATACCAGATCCTGTACATACCAGATCATGTACATAATAGATCATGTACATACCAGATTCTGTACATACCAGATCATGTACATACCAGATTCTGTACATACCAGATCCTGTACATACCAGATTCTGTACATACCGAATCATGTACAGGATCTGGTATGTACAGGATCTGGTATGTACATGATTCGGTATGTACAGAATCTGGTATGTACAGGATCTGGTATGTACAGAATCTGGTATGTACATGATCTGGTATGTACAGAATCTGGTATGTACATGATCTGGTATGTACATGATTCGGTATGTACAGGATCGGGTATGTACAGGATCTGGCATGTACATGATTCGGTATGTACAGAATCTGGTATGTACAGGATCCGGTATGTACAGGATCTGGTATGTACAGGATCTATTATGTACATGATCTGGTATGTACAGGATCTGGTATGTACATGATCCGGTATGTACATGATCTGGTATGTACAGGATCTGGTATGTACAGGATCTTGTATGTACAGGATCTGGTATGTACATGATTCGGTATGTACAGGATCTGGTATGTACAGGATGTGATTTGTACATGATCTGGTATGTACAGGATCCGGTATGTACAGGATATGGTATGTACAGGATCTATTATGTACATGATCTGGTATGTACAGGATCTGGTATGTACATGATCTGGTATGTACATGATCTGGTATGTACAGGATCTGGTATGTACAGGATCTGGTATGTACAGGATGTGATATGTACATGATCTGGTATGTACATGATCTGGTATGTACATGATTCGGTATGTACAGGATGTGATATGTACAGGATCTGGTATGTACATGATTCGGTATGTACAGGATCTGGTATGTACAGGATCTGATATGTACATGATCTGGTATGTACAGGATCCGGTATGTACAGGATCTGGTATGTACAGGATCTATTATGTACATGATTCGGTATGTACAGGATATGGTATGTACATGATCTGGTATGTACATGATCTGGTATGTACATTATCTGGTATGTACATGATTCGGTATGTAGATGATCCGGTATGTACAGGATCTGGTATGTACATGATCTGGTATGTACATGATCTGGTATGTACATGATCTGGTATGTACATGATCTGGTATGTACATGATTCGGTATGTACAGGATCTGGTATGTACAGGATCTGGTATGTACATGATCTGGTATGTACAGAATCTGGTATGTACAGGATCTGGTATGTACAGGATCTGGTATGTACATGATTCGGTATGTACAGGATCTGGTATGTACATGATCCGGTATGTACAGGATCTGGTATGTACAGGATCTGGTATGTACATGATTCGGTATGTACAGGATCTGGTATGTACATGATCTGGTATGTACAGAATCTGGTATGTACAGGATCTGGTATGTACAGGATCTCGTATGTACATGATTCGGTATGTACAGGATCTGGTATGTACATGATCCGGTATGTACAGGATCTGGTATGTACAGGATCTGGTATGTACAGGATCTGGTATGTACATGATTCGGTAACTACAGGATCTGGTATGTACATGATCTGGTATGTACAGGATCTGGTATGTACATGATCTGGTATGTACATGATCTGGTATGTACAGGATCTGGTATGTACAGGATCTGGTATGTACAGGATGTGATATGTACATGATCTGGTATGTACATGATCTGGTATGTACATGATTCGGTATGTACAGGATCTGATATGTACAGGATCTGGTATGTACATGATTCGGTATGTACAGGATCTGGTATGTACAGGATCTGATATGTACATGATCTGGTATGTACAGGATCCGGTATGTACAGGATCTGGTATGTACAGGATCTATTATGTACATGATTCGGTATGTACAGGATATGGTATGTACATGATCTGGTATGTACATGATCTGGTATGTACATTATCTGGTATGTACAGGATCTGGTATGTACAGGATGTGATATGTACATGATCTGGTATGTACATGATCTGGTATGTACATGATTCGGTATGTACAGGATCTGATATGTACAGGATCTGGTATGTACATGATTCGGTATGTACAGGATCTGGTATGTACAGGATCTGATATGTACATGATCTGGTATGTACAGGATCCGGTATGTACAGGATCTGGTATGTACAGGATCTATTATGTACATGATTCGGTATGTACAGGATATGGTATGTACATGATCTGGTATGTACATGATCTGGTATGTACATTATCTGGTATGTACATGATTCGGTATGTACATGATCCGGTATGTACAGGATCTGGTATGTACATGATCTGGTATGTACATGATCTGGTATGTACATGATTCGGTATGTACAGGATCTGGAATGTACATGATTCGGTATGTACAGGATCTGGTATGTACAGGATCTGGTATGTACATGATCTGGTATGTACAGAATCTGGTATGTACAGGATCTGGTATGTACAGGATCTGGTATGTACATGATTCGGTATGTACAGGATCTGGTATGTACATGATCCGGTATGTACAGGATCTGGTATGTACAGGATCTGGTATGTACATGATTCGGTATGTACAGGATCTGGTATGTACATGATCTGGTATGTACAGAATCTGGTATGTACAGGATCTGGTATGTACAGGATCTCGTATGTACATGATTCGGTATGTACAGGATCTGGTATGTACATGATCCGGTATGTACAGGATCTGGTATGTACAGGATCTGGTATGTACAGGATCTGGTATGTACATGATTCGGTATGTACAGGATCTGGTATGTACATGATCTGGTATGTACAGGATCTGGTATGTACATGATCTGGTATGTACAGGATCTGGTATGTAAATGATCTGGTATGTACAGAATCTGTTATGTACATAATCTGGTATGTACATGATCTGGTATGTACAGGATCTGGTATGTACATGATCTGGTATGTACAGAATCTGGTATGTACAGGATCTGGTATGTACAGGATGTGATATGTACAGGATCCGGTATGTACAGGATCTGGTATGTACAGGATCTGGTATGTACATGATTCGGTATGTACAGGATCTGGTATGTACAGGATCTGGTATGTACATGATCCGGTATGTACAGGATCTGGTATGTACAGGATCTGGTATGTACAGGATCTGGTTTGTACAGGATTTGATATGTACATGATCTGGTATGTACAGGATCTGGTATGTACAGGATCTGGTATGTACATAATCTGGTATGTACATAATCTGGTATGTACATGATCTGGTATGTAGATGATCTGGTATGTACATGATCTGGTATGTACATGATCTGTTATGTACAGGATCTGGTATGTACAGAATCTGGTATGTACATGATCCGGTATGTACAGGATCTGGTATGTACAGGATCTGGTATGTACAGGATCCGGTATGTACAGAATCTGGTATGTACAGGATCCGGTATGTACAGGATCTGGTATGTACATGATCCGGTATGTACAGGATCTGGTATGTACATGATCCGGTATGTACAGGATCTGGTATGTACAGGATCTGGTATGTACAGGATCTGGTATGTACAGGATCTGGTATGTACAGGATATGGTATGTACAGGATCTGGTATGTACAGGATCTGGTATGTACAGAATCTGGTATGTACATGATCCGGTATGTACAGGATCTGGTATGTACATGATCTGGTATGTACATAATCTGGTATGTACATGATCCGGTATGTACAGAATCTTGTATGTACAGGATCTGGTATGTACAGGATCTGGTATGTACATGATCCGCTATGTACATGATCTGGTATGTACATAATCTGGTATGTACATGATCCGGTATGTACAGGATCTGGTATGTACATGATCTGGTATGTACATAATCTGGTATGTACATGATCCGGTATGTACAGAATCTGGTATGTACAGGATCCGGTATGTACAGGATCCGGTATGTACAGAATCTGGTATGTACATGATCCGGTATGTACAGGATCTGGTATGTACATGATCCGGTATGTATATAATCTGGTATGTACATGATCTGGTATGTACATAATCTGGTATGTACATGATCCGGTATGTACAGAATCTGGTATGTACAGGATCCGGTATGTACAGGATCCGGTATGTACAGAATCTGGTATGTACATGATCCGGTATGTACAGGATCTGGTATGTACATGATCCGGTATGTAAATAATCTGGTATGTACATGATCCGGTATGTACAGAATCTGGTATGTACATGATCTGGTATGTACAGAATCTGGTATGTACAGAATCTGGTATGTACAGGATCTGGTATGTACAGGATCTGGTATGTACAGAATCTGGAATGTACATGATCCGGTATGTACAGGATCTGGTATGTACATGATCCGGTATGTACAGGATCTGGTATGTACATGATCCGGTATGTACAGGATCTGTTATGGTTGGTATGTACAGGATCTGGTATGTACAGAATCTGGTATGTACAGAATCTGGTATGTACTGAATCTGGTATGTACAGGATCTGGTATGTACAGAATCTGGTATGTACATGATCCGGTATGTACAGGATCTGGAATGTACATGATCTGGAATGTACATGATCTGGTATGTTCATGATCTGGTATGTACATGATCTGGTATGTACAGAATCTGGTATGTACAGGATCTGGTATGTACAGGATGTGATATGTACAGGATCCGGTATGTACAGGATCTGGTATGTACAGGATCTGGTATGTACATGATTCGGTATGTACAGGATCTGGTATGTACAGGATCTGGTATGTACATGATCCGGTATGTACATAATCTTGTATGTACAGGATCTGGTATGTACAGGATCTGGTATGTACATGATTCGGTATGTACAGGATCTGGTATGTACATGATCCGGTATGTACAGGATCTGGTATGTACAGGATCTGGTATGTACAGGATCTGGTATGTACAGATTCTGGTATGTACCGGATCTGGTATGTACAGGATGTGGTATGTACATGATTCGGTATGTACAGAATCTGGTATGTACAGGATCTGGTATGTACAGAATCTGGTATGTACATGATCTGGTATGTACAGAATCTGGTATGTACATGATCTGGTATGTACATGATTCGGTATGTACAGGATCTGGTATGTACAGGATGTGATATGTACATGATCTGGTATGTACAGGATCTGGTATGTACATGATCTGGTATGTACAGGATCTGGTATGTACATGATCTGGTATGTACAGGATCTGGTATGTACAGGATCTGGTATGTACAGGATCTGGAATGTACAGGATCTGGTATGTACATGATCCGGTATGTACAGGATCTGGTATCTACAGGATCTGGTATGTACATGATTCGGTATGTACAGGATCTGGTTTGTACATGATCTGGTATGTACAGGATCTGGTATGTACATGATCTGGTATGTACAGGATCTGGTATGTACATGATCTGGTATGTACAGGATCTGGTATGTACAGGATCTGGTTTGTACATGATCTGGTATGTACAGGATCTGGTATGTACAGGATCTGGTATGTACAGGATCTGGTTTGTACAGGATTTGATATGTACATGATCTGGTATGTACAGGATCTGGTATGTACAGGATCTGGTATGTACATAATCTGGTATGTACAGAATCTGGTATGTACATGATCTGGTATGTAGATGATCTGGTATGTACATGATCTGGTATGTACATGATCTGTTATGTACAGGATCTGGTATGTACAGAATCTGGTATGTACATGATCCGGTATGTACAGGATCTGGTATGTACAGGATCTGGTATGTACAGGATCCGGTATGTACAGAATCTGGTATGTACAGGATCCGGTATGTACAGGATCTGGTATGTACATGATCCGGTATGTACAGGATCTGGTATGTACATGATCCGGTATGTACAGGATCTGGTATGTACATGATCTGGTATGTACAGGATCTGGTATGTACAGGATCTGGTATGTACAGGATCTGGAATGTACAGGATCTGGTATGTACATGATCCGGTATGTACAGGATCTGGTATCTACAGGATCTGGTATGTACATGATTCGGTATGTACAGGATCTGGTTTGTACATGATCTGGTATGTACAGGATCTGGTATGTACATGATCTGGTATGTACAGGATCTGGTATGTACATGATCTGGTATGTACAGGATCTGGTATGTACAGGATCTGGTTTGTACATGATCTGGTATGTACAGGATCTGGTATGTACAGGATCTGGTATGTACAGGATCTGGTTTGTACAGGATTTGATATGTACATGATCTGGTATGTACAGGATCTGGTATGTACAGGATCTGGTATGTACATAATCTGGTATGTACAGAATCTGGTATGTACATGATCTGGTATGTAGATGATCTGGTATGTACATGATCTGGTATGTACATGATCTGTTATGTACAGGATCTGGTATGTACAGAATCTGGTATGTACATGATCCGGTATGTACAGGATCTGGTATGTACAGGATCTGGTATGTACAGGATCCGGTATGTACAGAATCTGGTATGTACAGGATCCGGTATGTACAGGATCTGGTATGTACATGATCCGGTATGTACAGGATCTGGTATGTACATGATCCGTTATGTACAGGATCTGGTATGTACAGGATCTGGTATGTACAGGATCTGGTATGTACAGGATCTGGTATGTACAGGATATGGTATGTACAGGATCTGGTATGTACAGGATCTGGTATGTACAGAATCTGGTATGTACATGATCCGGTATGTACAGGATCTGGTATGTACATGATCTGGTATGTACATAATCTGGTATGTACATGATCCGGTATGTACAGAATCTTGTATGTACAGGATCTGGTATGTACAGGATCTGGTATGTACATGATCCGCTATGTACATGATCTGGTATGTACATAATCTGGTATGTACATGATCCGGTATGTACAGGATCTGGTATGTACATGATCTGGTATGTACATAATCTGGTATGTACATGATCCGGTATGTACAGAATCTGGTATGTACAGGATCCGGTATGTACAGGATCCGGTATGTACAGAATCTGGTATGTACATGATCCGGTATGTACAGGATCTGGTATGTACAGGATCTGGTATGTACAGGATCTGGTTTGTACATGATCTGGTATGTAGATGATCTGGTATGTACAGGATCTGGTATGTACAGGATCTGTTATGTACAGGATCTGGTATGTACAGAATCTGGTATGTACATGATCCGGTATGTACAGGATCTGGTATGTACAGGATCTGGTATGTACAGGATCCGGTATGTACAGAATCTGGTATGTACAGGATCCGGTATGTACAGGATCTGGTATGTACATGATCCGGTATGTACAGGATCTGGTATGTACATGATCCGGTATGTACAGGATCTGGTATGTACAGGATCTGGTATGTACAGGATCTGGTATGTACAGGATCTGGTATGTACAGGATATGGTATGTACAGGATCTGGTATGTACAGGATCTGGTATGTACAGAATCTGGTATGTACATGATCCGGTATGTACAGGATCTGGTATGTACATGATCTGGTATGTACATAATCTGGTATGTACATGATCCGGTATGTACAGAATCTTGTATGTACAGGATCTGGTATGTACAGGATCTGGTATGTACATGATCCGCTATGTACATGATCTGGTATGTACATAATCTGGTATGTACATGATCCGGTATGTACAGGATCTGGTATGTACATGATCTGGTATGTACATAATCTGGTATGTACATGATCCGGTATGTACAGAATCTGGTATGTACAGGATCCGGTATGTACAGGATCCGGTATGTACAGAATCTGGTATGTACATGATCCGGTATGTACAGGATCTGGTATGTACATGATCCGGTATGTATATAATCTGGTATGTACATGATCCGGTATGTACAGAATCTGGTATGTACATGATCTGGTATGTACAGAATCTGGTATGTACAGAATCTGGTATGTACAGGATCTGGTATGTACAGGATCTGGTATGTACAGAATCTGGTATGTACATGATCCGGTATGTACAGGATCTGGTATGTACATGATCCGGTATGTACAGGATCTGGTATGTACATGATCCGGTATGTACAGGATCTGTTATGGTTGGTATGTACAGGATCTGGTATGTACAGAATCTGGTATGTACAGAATCTGGTATGTACAGAATCTGGTATGTACAGGATCTGGTATGTACAGAATCTGGTATGTACATGATCCGGTATGTACAGGATCTGGAATGTACATGATCTGGAATGTACATGATCTGGTATGTTCATGATCTGGTATGTACATGATCCGGTATGTACAGGATCTGGTATGTACATGATCCGGTATGTACAGAATCTGGTATGTACAGGATCCGGTATGTACAGGATCCGGTATGTACAGAATCTGGTATGTACATGATCCGGTATGTACAGGATCTGGAATGTACATGATCCGGTATGTATATAATCTGGTATGTACAGGATCCGGTATGTACAGGATCTGGTATGTAAATGATCCGGTATGTACAGAATCTGGTATGTACATGATCCGGTATGTACAGGATCTGGTATGTACAGGATCTGGTATGTACAGGATCTGGTTTGTACAGAATCTGGTATGCACAGAATCTGGTATGTACAGAATCTGGTATGTACATGATCCGGTATGTACAGGATCTGGTTTGTACATGATCTGGTATGTACAGGATCTGGTATGTACATGATCTGGTATGTACAGGATCTGGTATGTACATGATCTGGTATGTACATGATCTGGTATGTACAGGATCTGGTATGTACAGGATCTGGTGTGTACAGGATCTGGTTTGTACATGATCTGGTATGTACAGGATCTGGTATGTACAGGATCTGGTATGTACAGGATCTGGTTTGTACAGGATTTGATATGTACATGATCTGGTATGTACAGGATCTGGTATGTACAGGATCTGGTATGTACAGGATCTGGTATGTACAGAATCTGGTATGTACATGATCCGGTATGTACAGGATCTGGAATGTACATGATCTGGAATGTACATGATCTGGTATGTACATGATCTGGTATGTACATGATCCGGTATGTACAGGATCTGGTATGTACATGATCCGGTATGTACAGAATCTGGTATGTACAGGATCCGGTATGTACAGGATCCGGTATGTACAGAATCTGGTATGTACATGATCCGGTATGTACAGGATCTGGTATGTACATGATCCGGTATGTATATAATCTGGTATGTACAGGATCCGGTATGTACAGGATCTGGTATGTAAATGATCCGGTATGTACAGAATCTGGTATGTACATGATCCGGTATGTACAGGATCTGGTATGTACAGGATCTGGTATGTACAGGATCTGGTTTGTACAGAATCTGGTATGTACAGAATCTGGTATGTACAGAATCTGGTATGTACATGATCCGGTATGTACAGGATCTGGTTTGTACATGATCTGGTATGTACAGGATCTGGTATGTACATGATCTGGTATGTACAGGATCTGGTATGTACATGATCTGGTATGTACAGGATCTGGTATGTACAGGATCTGGTTTGTACATGATCTGGTATGTACAGGATCTGGTATGTACAGGATCTGGTATGTACAGGATCTGGTTTGTACAGGATTTGATATGTACATGATCTGGTATGTACAGGATCTGGTATGTACAGGATCTGGTATGTACATAATCTGTTATGTACAGAATCTGGTATGTACATGATCTGGTATGTACATGATCTGGTATGTACTTAATCTGGTATGTACATGATCTGGTATGTACAGGATCTGGTATGTACAGAATCTGGTATGTACATGATCCGGTATGTACAGATTCTGGTATGTACAGGATCTGGTATGTACAGGATCCGGTATGTACAGAATCTGGTATGTACAGGATCCGGTATGTACAGGATCTGGTATGTACATGATCCGGTATGTACAGGATCTGGTATGTACATGATCCGGTATGTACAGGATCTGGTATGTACAGGATCTGGTATGTACAGGATATGGTATGTACAGGATCTGGTATGTACAGGATCTGGTATGTACAGGATCTGGTATGTACAGGATCTGGTATGTACAGAATCTGGTATGTACATGATCCGGTATGTACAGGATCTGGTATGTACATGATCTGGTATGTACATAATCTGGTATGTACATGATCCGGTATGTACAGAATCTTGTATGTACAGGATCTGGTATGTACAGGATCTGGTATGTACATGATCCGGTATGTACAGAATCTGGTATGTACATGATCCGGTATGTACATGATCTGGTATGTACATAATCTTGTATGTACATGATCCGGTATGTACAGGATCTGGTATGTACATGATCTGGTATGTACATAATCTGGTATTTACATGATCCGGTATGTACAGAATCTGGTATGTACAGGATCCGGTATGTACAGGATCCGGTATGTACAGAATCTGGTATGTACATGATCCGGTATGTACAGGATCTGGTATGTACATGATCCGGTATGTATATAATCTGGTATGTACATGATCCGGTATGTACAGAATCTGGTATGTACATGATCTGGTATGTACAGAATCTGGTATGTACAGAATCTGGTATGTACAGAATCTGGTATGTACAGGATCTGGTATGTACAGAATCTGGTATGTACATGATCCGGTATGTACAGGATCTGGAATGTACATGATCTGGTATGTACATGATCTGGTATGTACATGATCCGGTATGTACAGGATCTGGTATGTACATGATCCGGTATGTACAGGATCTGTTATGGTTGGTATGTACAGGATCTGGTATGTACAGAATCTGGTATGTACAGAATCTGGTATGTACAGAATCTGGTATGTACAGGATCTGGTATGTACAGAATCTGGTATGTACATGATCCGGTATGTACAGGATCTGGAATGTACATGATCTGGAATGTACATGATCTGGTATGTACATGATCTGGTATGTACATGATCCGGTATGTACAGGATCTGGTATGTACATGATCCGGTATGTACAGAATCTGGTATGTACATGATCCGGTATGTACAGGATCCGGTATGTACAGAATCTGGTATGTACATGATCCGGTATGTACAGGATCTGGTATGTACATGATCCGGTATGTACATGATCTGGTATGTACAGGATCTGGTATGTACATGATCCGGTATGTACAGGATCTGGTATGTACAGGATCTGGTATGTACAGGATATGGTATGTACAGGATCTGGTATGTACAGGATATGGTATGTACAGGATCTGGTATGTACAGGATCTGGTATGTACAGAATCTGGTATGTACATGATCCGGTATGTACAGGATCTGGTATGTACATGATCCGGTATGTATATAATCTGGTATGTACATGATCCGGTATGTACAGAATCTGGTATGTACATGATCTGGTATGTACAGAATCTGGTATGTACAGAATCTGGTATGTACAGAATCTGGTATGTACATGATCTGGTATGTACATGATCTGGTATGTACAGGATCCGGTATGTACAGGATCTGGTATGTACATGATCTGGTATGTACAGGATCTGGTATGTACATGATCTGGTATGTACATAATATGGTATGTACATGATCCGGTATGTACATGATCTGGTATGTACATAATCTGGTATGTACATGATCCGGTATGTACAGAATCTGGTATGTACATAATCTGGTATGTACATGATCCTTTATGTACATGATCTGGTATGTACAGGATCTGGTATGTACAGGATCTGTTATGTACAGTATCTGGTATGAACAGGATCTGGTATGTATAGGATCTGGTGTGTACATGATCTGGTATGTACAGGATCTTGTATGTACAGGATCTGGTATGTACATAATCTGGTATGTACAGGATCTTGTATGTACAGGATCTGGTATGTATAGGATCTGGTGTGTACATGATCTGGTATGTACAGGATCTTGTATGTACAGGATCTGGTATGTACATAATCTGGTATGTACAGGATCTGGTATGTACATAATCTGGTATGTACAGAATCTGGTATGTACAGGATCTGGTATGTACAGGATCTGGTATGTACAGGATCCGGTATGTACAGTTGGTCAAGTGTCACATATTTAATAGCTGTATACACTCTTTCCAATCTTTAAATAACATGCCGTGCTCAGTGATATACATGCAGTTATAATGTACTACACTACTGGGCAAAACTAAACATTTTCCCGAAGTTGCCGAATAACGTCGTTTTGAATGTATTAAAGCATACATGAGCGATTTATTAGGACGTACACATAATTTCATTCATCAGTGTATGATTTAATGTTTATGTTCATTTAAACTGACAGGGACTGCCCAACTCGTTTATCTCCAAATGGCCTCTTGCCTTGATAACAAAAGAAGACTCCAATATGTCAATTGTCCACCTCTCCCCCACAGAAAAAGTTTAAGTTACTTAATGGCGCACTTTTCAGAAATGTTAACACATAATGTTTAAATTTTTTTAGTTATTTTTAATCACTCTTTGATTAAAATATCTGGCATATCCACAATATTAATTTTGCAACAGAAAAGCAACAAACTACCCTTTATAAACACAACTAAAATATACAAAACTAACTCAAAGTACACTCTGTAATGAGATATGCCATTGATACATTGTATTATTTCAGCTACAAACCAAGGACTTTATAAGATAAAACGATCATTTATTTAATATTTCGCAATAAATTCGAACCAACAGAAAAAAAAACACTTTGCAAAGAGCTAGCAGCGACCTAGTGATACAGTTCGCTACCAGCCACGGCGACCTTCGGTTTTATTCAATTCCTTCTCGTCTCGAGTTAATTTCCAAGATGACTTCAGTCCGGGCCGTGATAAAGCAATCATGTTTGATCGTTCCTCGTCCTTACACCATGTCTCTGCGCTCGACTTCAAGACGAAAATCGATATATCGACCCGGGCCTCGATCAAACCTCAGTTCCCCACCAACCTAGTTTTTACTCCTACGCGAACACCAGAATCGATAGAAAACTTATGACAAAAGTGAGAGATAACGAGAGAGAGTCTAGATTACTCAGCTCTAGGCATATTTAGGGCTCCATATTGTAAAACGAGAGAGAGAGAGAGAGAGAGAGAGAGAGAGAGAGAGAGAGAGAGAGAGAGAGAGAGAGAGAGAGAGAGAGAGAGAGAGAGAGAGAGAGAGAAACAGAGAGAGAGAGAGAGAGAAACAGAGAGAGACAGACAGAGACAGACAGAGACAGACAGAGAAACAGACAGAGAGAAAAACAGAGACAGAGAGAGAAACAGAGACAGAGAGACAGAGAGACAATGTCTTACATAAACAGAGACAGAAACAGAGACAGAGAGACAGACAGAGAGACAGAGAGAGAGGGAGAGAGAGCAGTGCGAAGCTTAGACTGGGTTCCCAATCCTGCTCTGTATGCTCCAATCCCTGACTTGCACTATTCGCCCACATTCGGCCATAGCGGACATCCGTCTTACATTCAAGCTTGTATCGACCCAACCTCTTTCTTTCAATTAACAGAACTGAGTGAAAATTGATTTGCTAAATGTATAATCCGTGCCTTTTTAGTGATGACAGTTACCGGTTTATTTCCTTGATATCATTCAACGCTCTATGGGTTACGCAATCTCGGTTTGGTTGTGGTCGTGTATGGTTATTTTAAAAATGTACACATTACCAGATCTATTCTGTTGATGTTAGATGTTTGATGGTTAGTGTGGACATAAATGTGACAATATATAATTACAAGACATTGCAGTTTGACGATCACTATTGTAGTTGCTGCATTGTGAAACTGCTCCACACAAATAATTGAGTTATCCAAGTAAAAGTATCAATGTAAAGTGATAGCTCGAGACAACAGTGAACAATCGGAAATGTGCTGCTTGTGTAACGGCGAACCCATTAACTAAAAGGTTATGTCGTAAATGAATATCGTACTAAGTAACAATAACGTAATAATAAATATATCAATTGGTAATTCATAATAACATAATAAGTTAGTTTACTGAAAATTTATCTGATATGAAAACCTTAGTTCACGGAGAATATGTTTGCTCCCTTCTTCATTAGGTGGAATGTGGGGGTAGTTACAATTAAAGAAGTTGTTAAATCCAGAAAATATTGTTTTGCTATTTATTCCACTTCTAAATCTCTCTCTTGATTTATCTAATGTTCCACGGTGTAATGAACAAGATATGTCAAATCTTATAATGTGATGATTCTAATTTATTCAAATGTTCAAAAAGAACCATTTCATAATTACAAGCGTCTTTAGCCTAAACAAAGGACCAACGCCCCATACTTACAACATATGTCTAAATATACTGCTTCATCATATTTTCAAATCACGTCCTGGTTTACATGTATGTACACATATAAACATTAAACATGTGTGCACTTTCGTCATTAAACCAACATGGTGTATGCTTGCAGAATATCTAAACTAATGGCCTACGTCATAAAAAAACGAAAATAGACTAAAAAGTAACGCCCTAATTATCGAATGAAATTGACAACAAGGAGACGAGAGTAACGCGCTTAAAACAACTGTAAAGTTGTGCTTGATCTGATTGGACTTTAGGCAATGTACAAGGCGCTGATTGCGTGGGTGGAGTGGGTGACGTCGATACCTACTTCATCGATTGATTACCCTCTTATGTCAGCAGGCCAGGGCGGTCTAGATACAAGACTGCTGTTTTATTTAGAAAGAAAACTGGTGTTATATAGAGTACGGTGGTTGTTCTCGTTATGTAGAAATGAATGTTTTGGTCGTTGATTTTAGAGTGCGAGAGCGTTACGAAGCATAGTTGTAACCTGGATGTTCAAATATCATGAAGGTAACGTTTTCAACGTTTGGCACGCATCATATTATCTTTAAAAAAGCGATATAGCATGGTCTTCTTACTGACATAAATCGTTCTCACAAAAAAAGGTAAATAAATGTTACCAATGGCCTTATAATACACCTGAATGTGAGCCCCTTTCCTAACGTGCGGTCATTTTATGGTGTTCACATTAAAATGTCTGTTTGAAGGTAGTTCAAGTGATCTGACTGATGCAAGGATACTTTAACACTCAGAGGTAGAGTTGTAATATGGTACTGTGATGGAATGGTCAATCATCTTGCTGTGTGGACTCTTAAAATCGCATGAGACCTACAAATGAATCTCTCACACTGGAGAGTTCCACAAAATTGTCGCTTTATGCGACGCTTTCAAGAGTATTTCACTTGTATCACGGCTGCCAATAGTATAGCAGGGAGAAAGCCCGCAACGCCATGTGGCCATGCATTGCAGTGAAACTGGCGAACCGTGGGTGGTACTTCGTTGAAAGCCAGTGTAGCATTGCACCGGTTCCTTACTGAGTGTAGAACAGTTTTCTTGTGGAAAGTCGCCGTGTCCCTGGCGGGATGCGAACCCCTAACTCTTTGATTCGAACGCGCTATTACCACTGCATACGTTTCCTAAAAGTAATATGAAACACTTCCATGGTTAATAATCTCCATTTATGACAGTTGTTATCATATATATCCTGTGATCCACTATCAAACAAGCCTAGTTTCATGTCCCCAGTGCCAATAATAAAGTAAAGTAGTTACCAGGTGAGATGTATTGGACCTGCTCCGTCGCTCTTGTAGTCTTTGTGTAACACATACCTTGACGTGGAACTTTGTAAACGCTTTCTCATGTCATGTTGTATGTGTGAACCACATTATTACTTCTGACACCTTTCGAAATAATAAATGACTTGTATAAATATTTCGTATACTTAGAGGGGATATTCCTTCACTAGTTGACTTTGTGACATTGAGTATTTTTTGTAAAATTACCCGTGAAAGCAGGGATTGTATACGGTAGCTATTTGGTGGATTTATTCGAATTTAGTGTTGATAACATCAGCTTACAACGAAATGATGGTAGAAAGCAAAATCATCAATACTAAACCTTTAAACGCATTCAAAAGTAAATAAGACAAAGTAGACAAGTGTGTACTGAACACCAATTGTGTCATCCGTTTGTTACCAGCTTGTCGTCCATGAAATAGATGATAAGGATAAAAGACAAAATAGATATGTCATCGATATTTAATGAAATCAGAACCTTGATTTCAGTATGTGTTTCAACAAGCGATTGACATCGTACATTAATCAAAGGTACATTAAATGTACTGTGAACCCTCAAGTTTATCAATATATGCAGAAAGAATCAGAACACACACAAGACGGTACAGCCAGTGAACAACTCGGCCTCCCAGACGTTCTTGTCTGTGGACCAACTTACATACAGGCCAGTCGGTAGGAAACAAAATCAATATTACAGCTTGGGGTTTTTCCTGTGGATTTTACGCAGTTGGCATCCATCTTTGAGTACAGTTTTTATCAACAGGGCCAAATGAATTCGAAATAAGCACATTTGCAATGATACAACATTCACGAACTTCTCTCAACACCCCGATCATCTCAGTAGATCATGGGAATTTCCTAGATTCGCGGAAATATTAGCAGCATATACACACATTACGTCATTTACTTACACTGTATCCCTACATCGTCAAGTAAACCATTGCTGATAACCGTCATAACCACATAACAGAGGATAAGGGGATATGTAAGTTCAATTGGTACCTTACTCTGAGGTTCCAGGTTCGAATCTCGTATTGAATTGTTTAAGCTCAACCTCGGGGACATGACATTCCTATTCTGACCACTTAACTTATTTTTCTTCTCTTATGCTTTTGTTCCTTTCTTTTTCAGCAAACATGCGGGATGAGCTCTCTAGGACCTAAGATAATGATGCCTGTTGCAGGACCATTAGTCATCAAAATGGTATTTTACCGAATTCCGGAATGTATTATGAAGTATATGACGTTTTGAAAGCCACATGAAAAAATGTAGACTAAATCTTAGCAGAACATTTCACAGAGAAAAGTCAAAATTTCCAAGTAAACCTACCCTCAATAAAATCAGAAGTAGATTAAAGTGAGAAATGAAGTATCGATGCGTGCATGAAGAACATACTGCGCGTCTTGTACTGCACATGACATTATGTAGACGACGTTCGTGTAGTTTGCACAGCTCGTGCAACGTTGATGTAGATATCAATTGCAATTGATACCACCTTGTGTTGCCAGCAGATCTCGTCTCCCCATATATACTACTGACCCAGTGAACCAGACTAGGCTCTAAAGTGACATTGACAGAGTAATCAGCGTCATCGACCTCCTTGTCTCTTGCCATCATGCATTTCCCAATAACGGCCATATCCACACACTTTCAATCGACCAAAGAAGAAAAACGATCCCTTATTGGCAATGAATCCATGGGGTAATAAATCAGTCATCAGTTCACGTCGTTGTAAAGTAAACTGATTCTGATTGAAATATGGTTAGGTTGGTAACATTTGCTATTCGTTATGCCATCTGACTCATCATTGCAATGAGAGTTTGATGTGATATATTATAAATATTCGTTTAGCTCAAACAAAAGAAATAGTTTATCTATTTATTCCCAAATGCAACTGTCACACGTGCGTTCCTGGGTTGATGCGTTGATCGAATTGCGAACTGTAGAATAAGGATCAAAGATAAGTAATTTCCAATGATTCCTCCTTTTGGTCAGAATTCGAAACCTCTTCTAATAGATAATGTGAAAGTTTCAAATATTATTCACATGTCAGAGAATAACAAAACTATGATATGATTATTCGTAATGAATACTTTAAGACTGCGCCTGCTCGGGGTTCATTAAAACTCTTTCAAACTATCGTATTATAGTACTGATAATTCATTAAACATTGTTTATTTTGTTACAAAAACTGTTTATCTACCTTCATCACTACAAATGGGTAGATGAATTAACGCTTTATCTTTCCCACCTAATAATTGACGTACAAACATACGATGATGATGCGCGGCACTCTAGCACGTGGTACGTATGCACGTGGAAACAGAGACGACCTCATCCGACTATCACCGAGACGACCCGACCCAAAAAGGATAGTTCTCCGGCGCCCCGTTCAATAGCAGCGAGCGCTTAAATTGCTCAATGTAGCGCTCAATGTAGCGCTCAATGAGCGCTTCTTCTCTCTTGAACGACACAGTGCAAATACCTCAAAGTTTGCTCGCCTTGCTACGTAGCGCTACATTGAGCAATCGCGTTCAAGATAGGTTTCAAAGTAATCGCTCTGTGAGCGATTACTTTGAAACCTATCTTGAACACGGCACTGGTGTTGAACTCGTACATTTGAAAACTTGTAGTCATAATGTTCACAGGACTGTATCATTTACAGATTCGAATTGTATTTAATGTTTGCAAATCCATCTAGAAATTCTGTAACGGTATCGATAAGTTTAGCTATATAAAGGCATTTCATGAAATTTCCTTGGATGTTCGGGGATACCTGTTTCTGGAGACTGCCATAGTTCAGAATGAAGTGAAACGGACGCAATGATTCAATACGCCGTTGAACTGGAAACTATTCGAATATTATCTCCCGAAATGCAACTCCTCTTGTTTGTGAAACTGCATATTGCTGTGAAGCCATTGACCCACATATATTGCTGTGTATAGTTTACGACCCATGACTCACACAGTTGTCTAACAACAAGTGCACACCATATAGACTGTCTCCTCGTCTGGAACATGTGCTTCACAACCATTCACTCACACAGTTGTCTAACAACAAGTGCACATCATATAGACTGTCTCCTCGTCTGGAACATGTGCTACACAACCATTCACTCACACAAGTGCCTAACAACAAGTGCACATCATATAGACTGTCTCCTCGTCTGGAACATGTGCTTCACAACCATTCACACACACAACTGTCTAACAATAAGTGCACATCATGTAGACTGTCTCCTCGTCTTGAACATGTGCTTCACAACCATTCACTCACACAACTGTCTAACAACAAGTGCACATCATATAGACTGTCTCCTCGTCTTGAACATGTGCTTCACAACCATTCACTCACACAAGTGTCTAACAAAAGTGCACATCAATAAGCTGTCTCCTCGTCTGGAACATGTTGTACACAACCATTCACTCACACAAGTGTCTAACAACAAGTGCACATCATATAGACTGTCTCCTCGTCTGGAACATGTACTACACAACCATTCACTCACACAAGTGTCTAACAACAAGTGCACATCATATAGACTGTCTCCTCGTCTGGAACATGTGCTTCACAATCATTTACTCACACAGTTGTCTAACAACAAGTGCACATCATATAGACTGTCTCCTCGTCTGGAACATGTGCTTCACAACCATTCACACACACAACTGTCTAACAACAAGTGCACATCATGTAGACTGTCTCCTCGTCTTGAACATGTGCTTCACAACCATTCACTCACACAACTGTCTAACAACAAGTGCACATCATATAGACTGTCTCCTCGTCTTGAACATGTGCTTCACAACCATTCACTCACACAAGTGTCTAACAAAAGTGCACATCAATAAGCTGTCTCCTCGTCTGGAACATGTTGTACACAACCATTCACTCACACAAGTGTCTAACAACAAGTGCACATCATATAGACTGTCTCCTCGTCTGGAACATGTACTACACAACCATTCACTCACACAAGTGTCTAACAACAAGTGCACATCATATAGACTGTCTCCTCGTCTGGAACATGTGCTTCACAATCATTTACTCACACAGTTGTCTAACAACAAGTGCACATCATATAGACTGTCTCCTCGTCTGGAACATGTGCTTCACAACCATTCACTCACACAAGTGTCTAACAAAAGTGCACATCATATAGACTGTCTCCTCGTCTGGAACATGTTCTACACAACCATTCACTCACACAAGTGTCTAACAACAAGTGCACATCATATAGACTGTCTCCTCGTCTGGAACATGTGCTACACAACCATTCACTCACACAGTTGTCTAACAACAAGTGCACATCATATAGACTGTCTCCTCGTCTGGAACATGTGCTTCACAACCATTCACTCACACAGTTGTCTAACAACAAGTGCACATCATATAGACTGTCTCCTCGTCTGGAACATGTGCTACACAACCATTCACTCACACAACTGTCTAACAACAAGTGCATATCATATAGACTGTCTCCTCGTCTGGAACATGTGCTACACAACCATTCACTCACACAACTGTCTAACAACAAGTGCACATCATATAGACTGTCTCCTCGTCTTGAACATGTGCTTCACAACCATTCACTCACACAGTGGTCTAACAACAAGTGCACATCATATAGACTGTCTCCTCGTCTTGAACATGTGCTACACAACCATTCACAGCTAAAGATCAAATCATTGATCCAATACAAAATTATGAAAAAAATATTTGTTAATATATGTATTTTTAATTTTATGGCAGCTGCCACGGGTTATGTTGTGTCGCTTGGTCACCAATGGCGCCGTTCAATGTAGCAATTTATCAATGATGAAGTCAGTGACAGTCGCTCATCTATTTAACATATTGGCGCTGCACCTGCAATGCCATTAACTCACCTAATGAACATCTTGGTGCTGTACTTTGAATGACAGTCACTCATCATATATGTTTAATATATTGGCCTTTCAATGACAATCACTCATCTATTCAGCATCTTCGCGCTGCAGTCACTTGTCTTTTCACATTGGATTTTGCCACTTAGAAAAATGAATTTAAGTTGTTTCTATGCTCTTGGCTTGTATATGTTTTCATTAATCCACCTTTTCTCCTAATCCCTCCTCCGGTAATCAATGCACTCAGATTTATATATTTGAATACTGAACGCGTTAACTGATCGTTGAAATTGATTGAAACATATTTTATTCAGTCAAGAAAGGGATTGGGATTCAACTTATAAAAGCCCTTTCCAGGATCGTTGAAAGAAACCCACTGTGATAGAAAGTAACACGTCTGAGACGAGCACATTGACGTCAGTTATTCCTGGATAACTATCTATATATTGAGGACATTAAAGGGATATGAGAGTGTAAATGTTGCCTGGAATACTGTTCCATTTGTTCAACCTCCGCAACCTTGATACAGATATTGCATTACGAGTTGACTAATTCACGTGCTAGGAAAAAATCCTCAATTAAAGCATTTCGTTTATGATTCAGAAGGCTAAAATTACAATGACTCACACTTACATGTTACAAAGCCAACCAAGGACAGCACTTTCAAATCTAATATTTCTATATTTCAGATATCAAATATGAGATGGAGTGTCGGACAACTAACACACTTGAAACAGCATTAAATTAGGCTTATACTTTCATTACGGACAAAACTTTGTTGATGCAGTTTATATTGGGAATCTGAGGTAAGATGAGTTGATATGGGGTATTACATAAGCTGCAAGACATTTGAGGTGAAGTGAAGTGATGTGAGTTGTGTTACACCCAATATCAATTCACCTACCTCAGTTGTGTTACACCCAACATCACTTCACCTACCTCAGTTGTGTTACACCAAATATCAATTCACCTCACCTCAGTTGTGTTACACCCAATATCAATTCACCTCACCTCAGTTGTGTTACACCCAACATCACTTCACCTACCTCAGTTGTGTTACACCAAATATCAATTCACCTCACCTCAGTTGTGTTACACCCAATATCAATTCACCTCACCTCAGTTGTGTTACACCCAACATCACTTCACCTACCTCAGTTGTGTTACACCCAACATCACTTCACCTACCTCAGTTGTGTTACACCAAATATCAATTCACCTCACCTCAGTTGTGTTACACCCAATATCAACTTACCTCACCTCAGATGTGTTACACCCAATATCAATTCACCTCACCTCAGTTGTGTTACACCCAATATCAATTCACCTCACCTCAGTTGTGTTACACCCAATATCAATTCACCTCACCTCAGTTGTGTTACACCCAATATCAATTCACCTCAACTCAGATGTGTTACACCCAATATCAACTTACCTCACCTCAGATGTGTTACACCCAAAATCAATTCACCTCACCTCAGATTTGTTACACCCAAAATCACTTCACCTCACCTCAGTTGTGTTACACCCAATATCAATTCACCTCACCTCAGTTGTGTTACACCCAAAATCACTTCACCTACCTCAGTTGTGTTACACCAAATATCAATTCACCTCACCTCAGTTGTGTTACACCCAATATCAATTCACCTCACCTCAGTTGTGTTACACCCAACATCACTTCACCTACCTCAGTTGTGTTACACCAAATATCAATTCACCTCACCTCAGTTGTGTTACACCCAATATCAATTCACCTCACCTCAGTTGTGTTACACCCAATATCAATTCACCTCACCTCAGTTGTGTTACACCCAATATCAATTCACCTCACCTCAGTTGTGTTACACCCAAAATTAATTCACCTCACCTCAGTTGTGTTACACCCAATATCAATTCACCTCAACTCAGATGTGTTACACCCAATATCAACTTACCTCACCTCAGATGTGTTACACCCAAAATCAATTCACCTCACCTCAGATTTGTTACACCCAAAATCACTTCACCTCACCTCAGTTGTGTTACACCCAATATCAATTCACCTCACCTCAGTTGTGTTACACCCAACATCACTTCACCTACCTCAGTTGTGTTACACCAAATATCAATTCACCTCACCTCAGTTGTGTTACACCCAATATCAATTCACCTCACCTCAGTTGTGTTACACCCAACATCACTTCACCTACCTCAGTTGTGTTACACCAAATATCAATTCACCTCACCTCAGTTGTGTTACACCCAATATCAATTCACCTCACCTCAGTTGTGTTACACCCAATATCAATTCACCTCACCTCAGTTGTGTTACACCCAATATCAATTCACCTCACCTCAGTTGTGTTACACCCAAAATTAATTCACCTCACCTCAGTTGTGTTACACCCAATATCAATTCACCTCAACTCAGATGTGTTACACCCAATATCAACTTACCTCACCTCAGATGTGTTACACCCAAAATCAATTCACCTCACCTCAGATTTGTTACACCCAAAATCACTTCACCTCACCTCAGTTGTGTTACACCCAATACCATTTCACCTCACCTTAGTTGTGTTACACCCAATATCAATGCACCCCATCACCTCAGTTGTGTTACACCCAATATCAATTCACCTCACCTCAGTTGTGTTACACCCAATACCATTTCACCTCACCTTAGTTGTGTTACACCCAATATCAATGCACCCCATCACCTCAGTTGTGTTACACCCAATATCAACTTACCTCACCTCAGATGTGTTACACCCAACATCAACTTACCTCACCTCAGATGTGTTACACCCAATATCAATTCACCTCACCTCAGATGTGTTACACCCAATATCAATTCACCTCACCTCAGATGTGTTACACCCAATACCAATTCACCTCACCTCGGTTGTGTTACACCCAATATCGATTCACCTCACCTCAGATGTGTTACACCCAATATCAACTTACCTCACCTCAGATGTGTTACACCCAATACCAATTCACCTCACCTCAAATGTGTTACATCCAATACCAATTCATCTCACCTCAGTTGTGTTACACCCAATATCAATTCACCACACCTCAGTTGTGTTACACCCAATATCAATTCACCTCAACTCAGATGTGTTACACCCAATATCAACTTACCTCACCTCAGATGTGTTACACCCAATATCAATTCAGCTATCTCAGTTGTGTTACACCCAATATCAATTCACCACACCTCAGTTGTGTTACACCCAATACCAATTCACCTCACCTCAGTTGTGTTAAACCCAATACCAATTCACCTCACCGCAGTTGTGTTACACCCAATATCAATTCACCTCACCTCAGTTGTGTTACACCCAAAATTAATTCACCTCACCTCAGTTGTGTTACACCCAATATCAATTCACCTCAACTCAGATGTGTTACACCCAATATCAACTTACCTCACCTCAGATGTGTTACACCCAATATCAATTCACCTCACCTCAGTTGTGTTAAACCCAATACCAATTCACCTCACCTCAGTTGTGTTACACCCTATATCAATTCACCACACCTCAGTTGTGTTACACCCAATATTAATTCACCTCACCTCAGTTGTGTTACACCCAAAATCAATTCACCTCACCTCAGTTGTTTTACACCCAATATCAATTCACCTCATCTCAGTTGTGTTACACCCAATATCAATTCACCTGCCTCAGTTGTGTTACACCCAAAATCAATTCACCTCACCTCAGTTGTGTGACAGCCAATATCAATTCACCTCATCTCAGATGTGTTACACCCAATATCAATTCACCACACCTCAGTTGTGTTACACCCAATATCAATTCACCTCACCTCAGTTGTGTGACAGCCAATATCAATTCACCTCATCTCAGATGTGTTACATCAACTTACCTCACTTCAGATGTGTTACACCCAAAATCACTTCCCCTCACCTCAGTTGTGTTACACCCAACATCACTTCACCTCACCTCAGTTGTGTTACATCCAATATCAATTCACCTCACCTCAGTTGTGTGACAGCCAATATCAATTCACCTCATCTCAGATGTGTTACATCAACTTACCTCACTTCAGATGTGTTACACCCAAAATCACTTCACCTCACCTCAGTTGTGTTACACCCAAAATCACTTCACCTACATCAGTTGTGTTACATCCAATATCAATTCACCTCACCTCAGTTGTGTTACACCCAAAATCACTTCACCTCACCAAAGTTGTGTTACACCCAATATCAATTCACCTCACCTCAGTTGTGTTACACCCAATATCAACTTACCTCACCTCAGATGTGTTACACCCAACATCAACTTACCTCACCTCAGATGTGTTACACCCAACATCAACTTACCTCACCTCAGATGTGTTACACCCAATATCAATTCACCTCACCTCAGATTTGTTACACCCAATATCAATTCACCTCACCTCAGATGTGTTACACCCAATACCAATTCACCTCACCTCAAATGTGTTACACCCAATATCAATTCATCTCACCTCAGTTGTGTAACACCCAATATCAATTCACCACACCTCAGATGTGTTACACCCAATGAAATCCCATCAATGTATGAAGCCCAGCGGAGCAGAGACAAATGAGATATAAAAGCTTTATTTGCATTTATCATCGATATTCTTTCTAAACCAATTTAATATCCTGCTGGATTGCATGAAAATACATATTATTATTTGATGGACAATTCTCATTGTCGAGAAAGGTTTTATTTGGAAACACATAATGTGATTTCCGTCATTTACATCATAATTTGTTAATAAATGAATTTGTCACAGTACATACTGTTAATTTAACTTCTCTGTACGAATTGTTTGTTCACTTCATTACTGCACTACATATAGTAAGTGTGACATCACGTGCTTCTCCGCTGCAACTTGTTAAATCCTGTTTACTGACAAGGAAGTAAATACAATATGTCACAATACATATTGGTTTACACCAGTCCAGACAAACCGGTTTCAATTTATTACAGGGAAGAAATAAACTTGGACTAAACAACTATCATATTATATGATGTTTGATCAAAGCACGTGAACTGAAATAAAACTACATGTTTTATGTGAAAAAATATCGTTAGTCTAAAAAACATTATTTATTCTTTAAGAGGATCAAATCTGAATACAAGTGATATCCAAGTCACTTTCTTAAATGAGAAGTCTGCCGTTTTGAAGCATTATCTCGAAGAAAAAGTAAATGCATATATACAACGTTGTAACTCGCTCAATAACAGCGATAGTTTTCTAGTTGGGGACGACTCTCCGCGGTAGCTATCACCGAAATTCATAGTCACAGCAGTTTACTATTTGTCATGTGTATATACTATATAGTGTTACTATCATGAAGACAGCCAGAAGCACAAATCAGACCCCTATCCCAGTCAAGGTTATACCACAATGTATTTCAGTCTGTATAGGACAATACGGTTCGGTGTATGTGTTAGTAAACTGGGCGGTTCGTCCTAAACTGAAACATGCCTTTTTCCTGAAGTCTTTCTTGTGTGAGGCCAATTTCACGAGGTAACCAGGCAAATAGTGTAAGTCTAGATCTACTAAATTCATGAATATTCTAGACACTAAAGATAGACTGAAGCCAGTCTAGAAGACACCTCAGTTTTTCACCCTACTTGGTCTGAATTCAATTACTGGAAATTTCAGATCACTAGGCAACGCCATGACTTGCAAAACTATTGATGGCCATCCCGAGCGTTAAATTATCGCTCTCTCATATGTAGCTATGTATTGGAAACGATGCGTATTTAATTCGTTTTGAAATAACTTCCTGTTTGCTGGTGTTAGTACAAGGTAATAGAAAACGACTGAATAGAGTTTGCGTGTGAATGAGACTGAACCACAGATCCTCTGTAAAGCCTGGCCCGTATACCAGTCGAATAAAAGGGAGTTTGAGCTGGGTTTGTGTTGTCCTTTGCTCACATATAGGGACGTAATAAATAATCAACTTCCTTGTATAAATGAATTGGATTTAATTGAATTTACTAGGTTTACATTATGGACGTGATTAACCGTGATTCTAATTCGGGAATATTGAATATAATGTGAGGATTGTCAACATTCCTTATTTATTTAAGAGCAATAAGATAATTAAAAGTATTTGACGGTAGACAGTAACAGGCAGGTTTTTACAATCATCCATATAGATCTTTGTAATAAGAGAGGAACACGTCCTCTACAATACAAGCATCCTCCCTCGGCAAGGTGAAAACGTATCGAAATAAATTCTAGTATCCATTTTAGAAATTTAGAAGATTGGAAATCTTTTCGACGTTGTGAAGATGCAATATAAGGTAACACAAGAAGACATGGGCCTATATTTCCGAAGCTCTCTTAGCACTACTACATAAAGCACACATGTACAGCACTTTCGACGTTCTTAGCGGTAAAGAGCTTTGAAGTCTAGGTGCTGATTGCAGTTAAACTTTCTCATGTGCATGAACACATGGGAACATACATATATCTGAGAATACTTAACATGATTTGAATAAGTCATAACATTTCGATAAAGAGTATATATACACCAACCAAGATGGTTTTATACACTCTTCCGTAAAAGATAGGTGACGTCAAATTAAGGTTTATAACCTGGCCGGTGGGTGAGACTAAGGCTATTTTACATAGTTCATAGAACATCTCGAGAGGAAACGCCGCCAAAAAGTTTATAGGTTTCTTTTTTCAACCTGTATTTGTCATTTAATCTCAACAGACGGTCGTTAAAATATTGTGTTTCCCCGAAAATATATCTAGCTCTAGCCTATATTTACAGAACAACTCGTTTGACCTGTAATAAATCATATGTCACATGAAGCGTCAGTCCGCAGATCACGTGTCATGACGTCTATAAAATGGGGTACATTAACATTTTACACCGACTGACGTCCCGGTGCAATGCCGATTTGTGTGTTGACAATCATGATACACTTTCGGAAAAAAATATACAAAACTTGCTCTTGACAAAAGTTACATTAAACAATTATTTGAGCTCTGGTTTCAACTCAACTATCTGTTTGTACGTCAATGTGTGATCTGTAGGAGCATATCCTTTTCCTAAATATGTATGTCTGTCTGTACCTATGTAGATAAACATGTTTATTTCTGTATGTCCCTGTCTGTGTTTCCCTTAGTAACTGTATTATTTCTCTGTAAAAGGTTGTATTCTCTCTGATTCTCTCGCGTTACTTTCGTTTTCGCTATCTCTCTCTCTCTCTCTCTCTCTCTCTCTCTCTCTCTCTCTCTCTCTCTCTCTCTCTCTCTCTCTCTCTCTTTCTCTCTCTCTCTCTCTCTCTCTCTCTTTTGTAGACAGATTTACATATACATTTATATACTTATGTCTTACTGTCCATATCATTATATTCATCTACCATTATATCTACGTCAAGTATATCTACTGTCATGTTTCAGCCGTCCCTCTCTTTCTGTCTCTGTATATGTCTGTCTCTGTATCTGTCTCTCTGTGTGTGTATGTGTCTCTCACTCTCTCTCTGTGTCTCTGTCTGTGTGTGTGTGTGTGTGTGTCTCACTCTCTGTCTCTGTCTCTGTCTCTTTGCGTGTGTGTCTCTCTCTCATTCTCTGTCTCTGTCTGTCTGTCTGTCTGTCTGTCTCTCTCTCTCTCTCTCTCTCTCTCTCTCTCTCTCTTTTGTAGACAGATTTACATATACATTTATATACGTATGTCTTACTGTCTATTCATCTACCAATACGTGACGTCAATCTAATGCCATGTCGATGCCATTAACACGTTGATGTATTGCGTATTTGACTTTGACTTTAAGCATTCATCTGAAACAATAACACCGTTTTCACCTAACCACTTGAACCATCCCCCATTTCAACGTATCACAGCCCATCCCATACCCTCAGAACGTATGTTATACAGCTCGGTCGACATTAAATTTAAAGATCAAATCCAATAACTGAACAATGTCATAAATGTATATTAAATGTCATGAGTCACACCAATAAACACACATAATGTATAACTACATATTGAATTGTGATGGGCATGGCTGAATGAGTGCCTTGAATCGTCATATGTTTCATTGAGGACGACCAATTAACTTTTGCGAACTCAGTATCAATTCATCTCCTCATTCATGCTGTGCTCTGGAAACCTGCCAACCTCAACAAAGAGACCTTTCAAATCAAAACATTGCTTTCAATTCTAGTTGGCAAACGTCCAAACCGTTCCGGTCTGGTGACATTGTGGAAAGTACTCGAATAATGTACACACATGCCATTGGTCGCCATTCTGCTCGCTCGTCACTGATGATGTGTACACACTTGAAAGACTCTAATGTATAAGAGCCCTACCTAGAGGAGTGTCTCTCACTGTAAAGTCTATAAGTACATATGTGAATACATGTATATTGTACACACGCAGGGTAGCGCAGAGTAGTCTCCCCTGGACACAGTGCAAAAAGGCGGATGAAAAGATAAACATCTGCATCACTTTGGATTACAGCTTTTACATATTGAACAAATGCTTAATATTTATTAATAATTTGAATAATCAACACAGGTAAAAATGCAGCTGTATAGTATTCATGCTAAGGAATTGATGACAGACATCTGACTGTTACATGTTCGTTCATATTTGGTTGATGAGATGTTTACTGGGTGATACAGATAGCTAGTCTGTCACTCTGACCCCTTCATTTTCAAAGAGCCTAGGCAAGTCTACAACAAGGCTACAGAACTGATTTTTAAAGTCATACGTCAAAATGTTAAACTAAATGAGAAAGCCAAAGGTAACGAAGCGCTGAAGTGGGAAATAAAAAAGGCCAAGCCAAATGTCAAAACGACCGATGCCAATGGTAAAACAATACTAAGAATAGTTTGAATAGTAATAGTATGATTTATGTATTGCAACATTAACAATAACGATAATAAATATATCTAGAATCTGTTTCCTCCTCATTTATATAGGAGTGTTTTATTTGAGTCAAACCCAACTCGCACCTGATGTTTTCAGTATTAACATGATATTAAAGTTTATTACCCATATGGTTGAAAATAACCGAGTTAATATGTTCGATACGAGCACATGTGCACATATCACTTTTGCCTAGCAAACATTGTTTCACCGCGACTTACCGTATTTCGTCGACTGTGACGTCATAAAACGATTGTTCGTGACGTCACTGTAGATTGACGTCCCAATGGAAGTGAGCCGTTTCCTGACCATCTTCCCACGGCAAGGTGAAAGTGTATCGAGATCTCTCCATTTTTGACCTTGCCTTCAACCTAGCCAGAAGTGTGACCTGTCGTGATCACGAGTTACGTCCCTTACCATTCTGCTAACATACAGCCAATGAAATCGCCGTTTACATTCGGAACCAATTCAAAATAAGCGACGATCGACAAGGTCACAGAGGCAATACAACTGTCTTCTGATTGGCTTATCCGATTAGCCTGCAGTACGTTAAAATCTTAGCACTGAAAATGCGAGGGTTGAGGTCAAGGGCGGAAGGAGAAGATATGGAAATCTTTTCGTTACGCCTGTGACGTTGTGAAGATGTTTCCTGGCTATGAATGAAGAAATTATTACACTCGAAAGTGGGTCATGTGACTTTTACGAAACTCGTGCAAATTTATGTACATTTGTATAACCCTCGCTCTCGCTCTCTCACTCGTTTCGTTAAAGTCATATGATACACTCCCTCGGGTAATAATCTCTATATCTCCCCTTCTAAAGCTCTCAATATGGCATGGCATATTGACCATATATTTCTTTTGAAATAAAGGCCTATCTAGCAACATCATTCATTTATAAGATAAATTGTTGCGTTTGTAAAATGTCCGGGATTCATTGTTATTTAACACCCGCAAATTTAGTTTAAAACCGACGGCGTAATTGTAACATGACCGTTAGTTATCAGGCTTTTTGAAGCGAACTCTCTTTTTGCGTACCTATCTCTAAGTGAAAAGGACTTTGCGACTGTTCCATTTTTGTAAGAGGCGTGGTCAGGTCAAAACAAATGTGAACACTCGGCGTAATATGTACATTAGCAACAATTTACACCTAACCCCGAACAGTGTCACTCAATTGAGGTCACTTTATGATATGCACGTATCCCTTTAGATGACGATAAATTTGTATCTACAACATCAACAAACACGGTTAAATCCCAAGTAACAAAAAACTTGCCCTAGACCATTGTGACAATGACGCTAACATTGTGACATCAAAACATCAAAACATTGATAACTATGACGTCATGACATGGCAACTACGTTCGGTAAAACAGCCGGGTATACCAATACGGGTATACACAAGTAAGAAACTTGTGGGTATTCATTGCCATTCAACATAGGGAAATCAACCAGAATCATCAGAATCAAGGATACACCGAAATCATGTTACAATAGATCTTAGAATAGATAGAATACCTTGGAACTGACATTCAAAGATAGGACGTTCCAGATGTCAGCTACCATGTCCATTTTGATCGTTCAACAGATACTGTGTATTTCGAAGGTTTAGAAACCATGTCCAGGTTAGCCGTGAGCACTTGCCATAAGAAACGTCGTAGTTAATAATAGAATAGACATTTAGTGGCTCTACATTGTGGTAAGGTAAGTAAGTAAAACTTATATATGGCGATAGTCGATAAATTGATAGTCGTACGTTTCACATTAAAGCCATACATTGAAGTTGCGGTGACAGTGCTAGTTTTCCCCACCAGGGTGTCCTACCCAGAAATAGACAAGTGTTATTACAGTAAAAGTCCTTTGATGTTGAAGAGTTGGCGGGGTGTGTTGTTTTAAGGGATTAACTCTTTGGGTTATATTAAAAGCAGAACTACCTAACGAAACGGGGTAGTCCCTTCAGTCCGACCTTTGGGTCGAGGTAGAAATCCTTTGAAGTTCAATGCTGTTACAACATTGTTGTTTCAAGGGATTAAGTCCGTGGTTGTCCACAAAATGTGGAATGGGTGAAATGTGTTCACTCTGGAAACGAAAAAGAAATAAGTAGTGAGTTCGCTCAGGAAAACTCACTTACTGGTTGTGATTAGTTATGATCACCAACGAAACAGGAGCTAGCAGTATTACATGAAATAAAAAAAATAAACAATTTCTCTCTCTCTCTCAAGAACGGCGTGGCCCCTGAGTGCCCATTTTTGAAAAATTAGGGATTAGGTCCAAGTAAGGTCAAATTAAGAATATAGTTGATTTGTGTATTAAACGGATTAGGATAAGTTGGCAGTGGTCACAGATTTTACTGTATTTTTTCTGTTTTAAAAAAAATATTTCGATGTATATATAATATACAATCACATGGATTATAATGACATATACTATATTTTGAAATGACAAAAAAATGTGTAAATACATCATATATGGTATTATGTCATATACCATTTCATCAATATACATCATTTCCCTATGTTTGTTTATAATTCAAACTACTTGTTTTTATTGGAAAAGTGGGCAACATGGGGTGTAACCATTTAAACATCAACTCACTCACGTTGTTTTTTTTATTATCAAATAAACCCATCAAAGGTCTTGTTTGATACTTGGAGCCATGTAATGAAATTAACCACGCGATCACCTCAATTCTTGATACAACACATACTTACTAATTGTTATCTCCGCCGCAGTTTATGCTAAATCATAGTTACGACCTTGGTAATCGCAGACCGACATCTCGTTCTAGATGAATAAATGAAACTCATTGTGACGTCACCAGACAAGGACGGGAATATCCGCGATGCATGACGGTATAGATTACATTACCTGATGAGGTCGGAGAACAGTAAGATTATCCTCTGGTCATTGTCCGAATGTGGTCATGCATAAAGAGGACGTTTTAGCACGGAAATGACAAGACAGATCATTAGTGATCTTTTGTGTAATTGACAACAGACATAATCTATTTCCGTCAATCTGATTTCAAAGAACTAAGCCTCCAAGAGATATCCCTTTATTCTACAATGTCATGACGAAATGAAGTGTAATCGTTTTTTTTCTCAATCAAATGTCTATTGAAGTAAGTCAACAGTGTGATTGGTTCAATGGTCATGTATTCTATCATCGACCAATACGAAGGTTTTTGACATTGGACATCGTAACGATATCAATTGAAATATACTCCTTTATTGATCAACAAACCAACTCAGATACTGTTACTTTCCCTTTGCTACACGTTAGTTTACCATTATAAATTGTTCAATAAATAATAGATCTGTGGCCGGACTATAGAATTCAGATGCTATTCGGTGTTTTGAAGACACGATCTGTGACCGGACTATCGAATTTAGATGCTGTCTGGTGTTTTAAAGATACGATATGTGACTGGACTATAGAATTCAGATGTGTAATGTGTTTTGAAGACACGATCTATGATCGGACTATAGAATTCTGATGCTGTCCGATGTTTTAAAGAAACGAACTGTGACTTGACTATATAATTTGGATGCTGTCCGATGTTTTAAAGACACGATCTGTGACCAGACTATAGAATTCAGATGCTGTCCGATGTTTTAATGACACCATCTGTGACCAGACTATAGAATTCAGATGCTGTCCGATGTTTTAAAGACACGATCTGTGACCAGACTATAGAATTCAGATGCTGTCCGATGTTTTGAAGACACGATCTGTGACTGAACTATAGAATTTGGATGCTGTCCGATGTTTAAAAGACACGATCTGTAACCAGACTATATAATTCAGATGCTGTCCGATGTTTTAAAGGCACGACCTTTGACTGAACTATAATGAGAATTTGGCTGCTGTCCGATGTTTTAAAGACACGATCTGTGACCAGACTATAGAATTCAGATGCTGTACGATGTTTTAAAGACACGATCTGTGACCGGACTATAGAATTCATATGTGTAAGGTGTTTTGAAGACAGATTGGATGTTACAATAATGTCGACAGGGAGTTTGCACCGTGAAAAACGTGTGTCCTGTGATTCCATGTTCAGTCACCCTTTGGAATCAGAGACCATAATGATAAAAGATAATACTGTTTGTCCTAGAAACTCATTCTGACATCTGACATTTTAATTCTGTTCAGCAAATGTTTACATTACTGTTCTACTTTTAATGATTTTACTGATTTACAGAAAGTTAGTTTCATCTTAGCCAATGTGGATAATGCTTTTTATTCTGCCAAAACCTGCAAACTTTTATTGCAGAAACGGACCCAAGTTTTATACTGTACTTGATAACTTTATATTATTTAATGGTGTAAATATAGACATATATTTTTAATATTTACTCACTCTTAGTTATAAACATATATTATATTACTTTTCACCTAATGTATTTTATTACAATGCTGTTTTATATTTATTTACGGGTAATCTATGTTTACCTAGTAATGTGTACATATTTTATCACTATAGTCTCTCGTAACCCTAAATGGGTGGCTCACTGTTTTAAATTGTACCTGTATATAAATGTATCTATTTTAACTATGTATTGTAAGGTGAGACTTAAATAAATTATCTGTCTGTTTGTCTGTCTAATTCAAATCAACCCTATTACAATCAAGGCAGTATGAAATTAATACAAAAGAAACTAGGAGAGTATATTATTCACGTATATATATATAGTCACGTATGTCCTTTCAGTCCCTAGATATTATACTCTATATCTGTCATATTTAAATTCATGATAAGTTTTCTTTAAAAGCGGAAACTTTAAAGAAATAAAATGTACCTGTCATGATTACCATCTACACACGGTGTACTTTACTTTATGTTTGGACTTAACGAGCGTTTGGGTTTGTAACTGCTTTCCGTAGGGTGGTATAACAGAAGCCTAAAGGCACACGTACTTCAACATCTCAAACGAAGAAATATATATATATATATATTTATATATATTTATATAGAGGTTACTTACACAGAGGTTATTCAAGCCTGAAGGCAGTTTATCGTCACTTGAAATTTCATTTCCATATGAATGGTTTTATGGGTTCAGATCCGGTGTGATAAAATCTGACTTTTATCTGATTTTAGTTAGTTGAAGGCATAAATAGATGTGGACAATAGAGGACTTGGTTTGCTTCTATCAGAGTAATGTATGTTTATTTTGGCAAAGTAATTTAATAAAATAGGACTATTTGCAGACGGCGTCTGAATTGTTTGCATATTCGTTGTTTGGTTGAAATTATCTGATGCATATACATGCTTTAATCTCTCAAATTGGAAAATCTTGTTCGGTGTTTTTTTACTGACACGAAAACGTTTGCAGATAATACTACAAACTGGATATGTGTAAATGCCTATATGACATATGCCTACTGACTATGCAAAAGCAACAATGTTGCATTTGGGGTCACACTATCTGGAATAGTACACATTTTGTACTTATAACGAAGGGTTGAATCCTGACATGGACTCAAATTGTACTAGTTTATATAGTTTAATGCGATATTTAACAACAATAACATATATTTAGTTGTTTTAAACCCCAAAAAGGAAATTGCAGAAAAAAATACTTCGGTCGTTATTTACTGCCATAACAAATTAATAATGTGGGTAGTGAATACCCAGTGAATATTTCCTTAAGACGTGGAACAACAATGGAAAGCATTCCGTCATAACACATTAAAACATGGAGTCGTCAGGGAAACTGGTGTTGAGAGTAACACGTAAGATAAAACTGGTTATTAAAAATCTGTTTACAGTGCCGAAGCACTGCAATAATCAATAAGGGAACTAGGGCAGTGTGCTGGTTGCTTAGGAACAGCCGCATCTTTACTTCATGTAATACTTTGACTTGAATGACAATTAATAGATTTTGTCTGGATAAGCTTTATTCTCTATTGGTCCACTATTGAATTCCCCATCACTATCATATGGTCTGCCACATCTAACTATAATTCTATTGACAAAATTAACCTTTGATGTCTTCCTTCCAAAGTTCAGTTAGTCGACGTAATGGATAACACGTCGTTGGATTGTAACTTCAGGAGTTCGTGGTAGACGTTTTACCGAGCTGATAAAATATTAGTTATTTTTTATGCTTTAACCATTTCACATTTTTGGACCAATATAATAATTTCTAACACTACTTATAAGTCTGTAACGTGTATTACTTTACGATATCGAGAGTACACGCTTACATATGGAGATGCTCGTACAATAGCAAATACTTGTGTACTGCACAAAACACTGGCAAAAGACACACGAAACGCACGCATAGGTTACGATCTCATATATGACCAAGACGTATACATTTCACCACTCAAAGGTACACACACATGCACACGAACAGACGCAACAGGGATGTCGATCTGAATAATCTGCTGTACCCTGCCACGGGATAGGGTCCCTTATTACTTTCCCATGAAATATACTGCAAAGTAATATCTATACGGCAATATTAAACTAGTGTAATGCCGCTGCAAGTATGTCGTCACACTATTGTACAGTCGCCATCACAATGGTACACGACTCGCGGAAATCTTACTTTCAGTACACTGTCGGCAATTTCGCTTGGGCAAGTAATAAACAGAATACTAAACTTCCTTCCATATAATACCATTTTGATTAAACTCGTGAATTTGGTGTCAAACTCGCTTTTGCTCGTTTTATACAAAATCATTAACTCGTTTAATAAACATTGTATTATATGGAAGGTCCTATAGTATCCTGTATATCACACAGGTACGCGAGCTCTCCCTGGACAGGAGCTCTACCAACGCAGTAACCAGTAAGCCAATAACACAGTCTAGATGAAATAATTTGCACCTTTAAATGTTTGTATTTGCAAAACCCCGACAATAAAATTGAAAACAAGAACCATCAAGAACCATCAACAAGAAGACGTCTTATTCTACCCATCCTCGGTTACCCAGGGATTTATATATGCTCCGTTACTCTCCATGATATAGTGGAGAGAAACGGAGCATATATAAAACCCTGGGTAACCGAGGATGATTCTAACTATCAACCATAAATCGTTATCTATATCTTTGTAGTCATATTAATCTTTTGACATTTCTGATGAAACTTTGGAACGGAGTTTATATGCTTGTATACAGAATTCAAGTAGTTGTTTTGAATAAAAACATGAATTTGTTGTCAACTTTAATTTCTTAGATCTGTTCAGGAAATAGGACCATTCCTTATGTCTCAATCGTTTTCTCTTTGTATAGGGTACAAATCCAACCCGCCTTTATGACAGGAACACACCAGAAATCAGAAATCGGAAAATATCACACAATACGACACAACTTCAGTAGTACGCACGCAAAATTTAAAAAAAGGATATAAAAGTGTTTTTACATTCTGCTCTGGAAATATTGCTATCCCTGTTAAGGGTATAGATGCAGCTTATTTCAAAGATAAGGATGTAATATAACAATTCAAAAATGTGAAAACAAAAAAGTCACCACTTCAGTTATTTATACACATGCACAATTTCAGAAAGGTATAATTAACGTTTTTTTTTTAGATCTGTCCCGGAAACTACAGGCTACAAATGGACAAACGGACAGTTAGACGGACACAAGGCGAATATTTTATTTTATTTATTTTATCTATAAGCCACTCCGTTTGGAAAGATGGTTTCGCGAAAAAAGTTGCGATCGACGTTTTCTGCCAACAGAGATCTTGAAACAGGGCATAGGTTTACCAAAAACTGAAACAGACTATAGTAAAAACTTCCTCTTATGGGGAAATACCATGCCAACCGCCCAAACCCGTGTAGATTTCTCTACCTGTCGCGAGTGATTGATAGCAATGGACAACTAGGTCAGGTACTATCTACCAGAGCAGGACTCTCACAGTGACTGTACATAGATACTGACATCTGAACACTGTCTGTCTTGATCACAGAAGCCATTAAATTCTATAAAACTTAGAACTATATTCGTGTATGTTCTTCATTGCAGACCGTATTCTTTTTAATGAATGTGTATATCTGTACTTATGAAACTTGCTATTGTGCATTATTAGACATAGTTGTAATCGGTCCCATGAGGGTGTTCGTGCAATAAAATTCTATTCTATTCTATTCTGTAGGGAATAATGTAATGTAACTAGACATTTCAGTGCGGTTCGGGACTGTTTCTGTATATCAATGCCATAATCTTTCTTGCGAGTATTGGCATACAATGAACAAAATTATAATAGTCACACAGTCACACATGGACACTCCTGAATTGTAAGTTTAGGTACACAAAGGAATAACTTTAAATGACATCGCTCGTGCTCTGGTTGCTGTATATAATAAAAATGTTAAACAGTGACGAGTAAAAGTAGAGTTATACGTTTGATATGTCTTGTCATTGTACGAGGGATTTATACACTGATACTGTGAACACAGACCCTTCCAGAATCTAATCTGAGTGGCCTTTACATTAAGATAAGATAAGATCAGTTTTTTTATTGTCTTAACATTCCACATGGAAACAGTGACAGCACCCTGATGCTAAACAGGATAATCATAAAACAATATACACGAATATCAACGTGCAGGTACAGTGTACACGTTGACGTTCAAATGAATACGTTTTTAAGATATACTACATCATTTCAACACACTTACATATTACATTTTATGCTACATTGAGAACAATCGTGTGAAAAGGAATAACCTTACGATGATGAACTATCGAAATATGGAAATTACACAGGTGTATAAAATATGACTCAGGAATAGAAGTTCATTAAACACGGATCAAAATAGTTTAATATTTTGATCATTCGATGAATAAACATTTGCCGACATATCAACTAACAGCGATAAGGATATGACTATACTGCGCCGCAGCTGACATACCGGCAAAGGTTAACCAAATGATTTCCTGTTTCACATATAAACTGCGAATTCAAATGTAGATCCTTGTCCTCGTGGAAAGTTACCAGCGATTTTACACACAACAGAAGGAAATAAAGTTTCACAATTATCAGATCCATTAAAAACACAACAAAGTCTGAAAACTACAAGTGATCGTATATGACGAAATAGACAATAATTGTCTTTCACGAGATTTCACATAACTTCAACACAACGAACAATAAACCAGATATGTATCTCATTTCTAAATGGGAGTTCATTACAGTTGTTTGAGAGTTTAAAGTATTTGTCTTCCTGGCACAATACTACGTCATAAAAAGGTTCAAAGTTAGGTTACTATTATTAGATACACTTCAAGAAAACTTCATATGATGTCATGGAGGGTCCGTTTTTAATTTTGTCTCGAGTGCCAATTCAGAAGAAACCCCATACGTCAAGTCCATGTCTAATCTGCCTGAAGCGACAGGGTCGTATATCATGGGTGTGTTCGTTTCTCATGTGCTTATCGCCTCGTACTTAGAACCTTAGCTAAACCTTAGTGTTACATTGCCTTTACTTCAACCTTGATATAGCCTACAACCTACGAGGGCAATCATATCGGAGTTCATATTTTTCATACGATGCCCTAAGGCAAAATATCACTTTGTCACGGTGACGTGACGTCATAAACAATGCTATGACGTCAAGCCTCGTCTACGACGTTGTATTCTACCACGGGTCGCCAGCTAGACTAAAATGTAGTCAATGGAATTCAAAAAATTATTATATCTTCATCCTTATGATTATATATTTTTCAATACCAGTTCCATATGTGTATTCAGTTTATCTAGACTTGCTGAATAAGGACTATGGACTGTGCCCAACTTAGGCAAGATGGGAGAATATGTGAATTTAACTGTCATTTGCTTTGAATTCGGATAAGAATAGTCGTTTATATTTAAACTGTATTACACAGATGTAGACTACCCATTCATTTAAATTTACCGACAAACGAACACGAGCTGACACCTCGTATCCCTACGTTTCGTGTTTAATCATTTTTGATAATTAAGTTCAAACGGATGGTTTCGTTGTCTGGTCAAACGCACTATCATTTCAAGAAACAATGTCTTACAGTTAGAAATGTTCTCTTACCAGTAATAAAAACGTGTATGTGAGTAAAGAGAGAGCTGAGTAAACGCTAAGCCCCAATGATGATCAGAAACGAAGACGCCTGTCCGCCTAGCGGGTGAATGTATATTATCTTTATACCTCTTCTGAGCCACCACCTCAACTGGCATTTTGCCAAACAAGTGGTTATGAATACTCGACTTGGCAAACAGCCCTTAGAATGTATATCTTCAAGGTCGAGGTTAAGGGTCGCGCGCATGCGCAATGTATATATGGATTTATATAATGTGTTTGCATTGTTTAGTAAATACGACGGTGTTGTCCTTATCAGATCTGTCAAGTGGACGAGTGAACAAGTAGTTCTAAAGCTGAGGTGCAGAACACTGACTGTTTTAACAGGTGTAAACTACTGGTCGTAAGCATAGAGAGGTGATGTCGATTGTTAAGAAATCCAAATATATGCCAAAAGGGAATATAAGCTTCGCCTTCATTGTGTGTTTTAAAACTCTTCACACATACATTTTGGATGTTGTAGATTAAAATTTGCGAAAATAACGAAGCTGAACATTCAATATGAACAGTTATTGTTTGGGTATAAAGAAATACAAATTTGTAGTTTGCCCTAGGAAAGAGTCCCCCGGTACAATTTAACATGTCAAATTACTTGTACTGTCTATGACTTATTTTTCATCGCATTCTGCTGGTATTACTTATCACTAATCACCAATCATATATGTATCACAACTAGTCTGATTATCATTACTATAATTACTATTACCACTACCATTACGCCTTTACCTAATACCAGACAATACACCATAAGTCTTCATCTACGGCCACTACCTTTTTAAAGGGCAGTATTTTCGCTGAAACAAGTCGTAGAAATGTATTTGAAAAATAATGACACCAATAGTATAACAGCCTCCTCTCTTCGGAAAATCAAGTTAAAAAACTGAGTGTCCATAGTTACATGAAGGCATGGGAATCGTTTTTGTCATTCGAATTAATAAAATTTGTTCACAATAAAATCGCCGGCATGCAATTTTTGCTTTATACGCAACTCCGTTATCACCAGTACGGTTATTGGTTTGTGTAATAAGATGTTTTACCCTCTAAAGTAAATATGAATGACATAAACTATCATTATAAATGGGAACATTAACAAATTTGCAAATAACGTGCTACTGTCCCTTTGAATTATAGTAGCTATATTTAATATATATTTTAATAACTGTATCCCAGACCGAAACGTGATTATCTTTTCAAAAACACGTCTCGATGTTTTCGAAACCCCTTTCCAATATTTGATAATAGTACTACTACTACTACTACTACTATTACTACTACTACTACTACTACTACTACTACTACTACTACTACTACTACACCTACTGCTACTACTACTACTACTGCTGCTACTACTATTAATACTACTACTACTACGCCTAGTGGTCACAAATGTTTAAGTAAGGGCCACCTAGTTTTGAACTCTGACTGATGACAGTGAAGCTATTTGCGAGTCGCTAGTTGCCACACAGAGGATTCAGAGTTACCTCCCTTCCTGTTTCTCGGTTCAAAATCAACGCTCTCTTCCAGAGGCTAAAAGTTTGTATTAGAGTGTTCATGAACAATAGTATGGAATGCTGTGAAACTAGATTATATAAGACATTTTTAACGTTTAGAATATTTTGTGACATTATTTTATGTGTATTGTATCTTACTTAAATGCACTGTATTATTAAGCTGACTTATTCATTACAATTTGAATAATATTACACTTTTATGTTTTCATTTGCTGGTTTCCTCTGTAGCGAAATTAAATAGTTCATATCGTAACACAGCAAAAACTTAATATTGCTTAACTGTAGGTTGTTGTTGAAATATAAACTGACAGGCAAAAGAAAGTATACACTTTTTAAATTGAAATTATGGAAAATTTAAATTATTGATGTTGACAGTAAGCATCGGATACACAGAATCTAAACATTAACTTTTGTTTTTTAAAGTTGAAATAAAACCATATTAACACATTTTGGAGAAAATTGGAAAATATTGATAATCACGTGACCTTCATACTGGTGTAAAGTCACGTGACACATAGGTAAAATTGCTACACATTATTAATGTTGGCCATCCCATCTTTGAAAAAAACATACCTAAAACCCGTCAAAAGTAACACCAGAAAAACGTAAATAACTTCTGAAATTTGACAAATGCTGGGCAACGGATACCAAAGCTACAAGAATCGCCCTTGTTCCTTCATTTCTAATGTCAATGTGTTGTCACATTACAGCCGAGTTGGGGAGACATTTGACAATCCCAGAACACCAAAATGGTCAACGCTATCTCTGAGTGACGTCATTGACGGCGACCACCATAGATCGGCGTGTCACTATGTACAAGTGCACCAGAAGACCTTGAACTGGTAGAGTCGATATTTTTGACTGCTCAATAGACAGGTACTGACCCCTGAATCCTTGATGTATGGCTAATTTCATTATGGCTGTGACAACGTCGGTTTGGCATGCAACGTTACAGCTTTACAATGATTTCCATTTTCTCAAGACTTGGGCAACTGTCAGACGGTCCTCAATGACGTGTTAGAACCAAATCACATCCTCCAGTAACTGAACAAGCGTCGATGCAGATTTTGCAACATAGAAACAGTTTTCAGGTGACGTCGATTAGACAGTGCATTTCATAATGCGTTGACACACGAATCGACCGCATTTGGCACCAATGTGGCAAATTTTACAAATTGTAAGACATTAGGGAACAGAAAGAATTAAAATTAACGTGTTTTGGTAGTGTTTTTTTTACCCCACATCTTTTTGATTTCTTGTGTGCAAAACTGGCTAATCAAAGGTTAAAGCGTACGATTTTGATGTTTTCCGACATGAATGATATTCAATGTACCTTATCTCAGTCTTCTACCATATCTAGTGTTTTAATTATAGTGATTTAAAAAGAGGTGTTCACTTTCTTGTGCATGCCAGTTTAGTTTGGTAACCTTGATAGTCTAACCTTATTTCTATAATTGTTTTACAAGAAAGAGTGTTTATAAAATAGTTTGTTTACCTTGATATTATAACAGGCATTCTGTAATTCTACCCTTTCGTTACAATACAAATATTCAATAATCAAATCGTGACAAAGTTGCTGAATTTTCTTTTTAGCAAACCCCATGTCAGCAATAAGGTCTACATTTAACCTTGCAAGTTATATTCAAGTTGTATTTATGTCTCTACTCTTAAGATCGTGATTCTATTTTTATTTCGAGTAACAGCAGTTAAATAGATAAAAGTCTAAATTATTAGTATAATGTTTATGAGAAAAAGTCATTTCAAGTGGGCGAATTCGTTTCGATATGAAACCATAGAAACATAATGTTGTAAATACGTCAGTGGTAATGTATTTTTGGAAGAACAGTTCATCATAAATAAAAGTGCACAGGTGATACCAATATCCATAAACATACACTTAACCGCAAAAGTAACGACACAAGATTTTTCAACAATCTGGAATGTAGAATACTGCTGTCGAAGAAAGTCGAGTTTTAATGCATTTATAGGGACAGAATTTGTAAAAAAAAGTACCTCCAATTTCATACATCAGAATTACTTATTTACTTTTATATCTGCTCAAGTGGTATAAACATATTTCTATTCAATAAAGGATCTGGTTCGGTAAACAAGCAAAATGTTGCTTATATCAGTATAGTACCAGTTCAGATACAATAACAAACACACAAGAACTGGACATTACGACAAACTAAGGCATAATGGTATTATAAGGACACACCAGATACCGAGGATATGGTAAGGTTGTGGACCCTGATCAAAAAGGAAAAACCCGTTGATGCGAATCATCACGAAGGTTTTTCCTGACTATCAGAGTCTACAACCATACCATATCCTCGGTATCATGGTTTCTCTATATTATCAACCGTTTTTAAGTGTAAAACAGACTTTGTTATCGCGTTATATTGAGGATCCCTGGTAAATAGAGTCGGTCATAAAATCCTTGTTTGGAACCTGAAATCCCTGTTTACAGCCTCGTCATATGAGTTGCTTTTGTACCGTCGTATCTCATCTGCCTCGTTGGCCAGTAGACTAAAGCGCTATCTCACGTACCCCATGTGTAAGTGGATACGGGCTCGAGACGCACTTTCTTCAAAACATTTGTTGAAATCTTTCAAAATTAGTCTAAGAGAGATTCTTCGGATCTTTACTTTCAAGTCGTCATCTTAGGAAATATATCAAGGTTTACAATCATTGAAATTCCCCTTAACAGGGTTTACAATTGTCTGTGTAAACCCTCATAGAGGGATTTACAATGTTGTAAGACCCTCGTACCGGTTGATACGGTTTAGAAAGGTCGTTTCAAGTATCAAGTTATATGGCTAATTGATGATAACATATGTACACGACTGTTGCTTATGAACATTCTTGCAGTTCCATTTCATAAACGATACAGCTACATTGATCTATGGTACTTTATCATAGCGTTAAGTCTTAATGATGTATTGATGGAGGGAAGCGATTATATTCATATTAACATGGTTACTAGCTTGGGATGTTTCATATAACACAGTTTCGAGGCTGTGACCATTTACGTAGAATAATGTATTATTTCTAAAGGCAGTATATAATTTACATGTAAATAGATAGTGAACATCATCTTCATTGTGTTATACACAAGCGAATTCGGGATTGTTAGATATATATGTGTCTTTATCAGCATTCAAGTCGCTACAGCTTGAGCTTGAGTCTGCAATGTATGATCTGACAGAATCGACTGCCGTAATTCAGATCAAGATAGTTTTTATTTGATTCATCAGTTTTCAGAAAGGATTTGAATTCACCGATTGAGTTTGCTTCCACGAAATTGTGAGGTATAATGAATTCCACAGTTTAATTGTATCAGGTAAGAACGCTTGTTCCTATATTCTAGTACTACATTTATTGTTTGCAATTTCGTTTTGTTTCGGAGATTGTATTCACTATTTTTAGAGACAGATTCCCGACAAGATCGCAGAGGTAGAACGGCGCGAGATCATTTTTCATCTTTTAAAAATGTATTAATTTGATATCGCGTCTTTTTTCTTTTAGATGTTTAAACTTTGTTTCAAAATATAGCTTATGACGACTTGTACCAAGAACAGCACCACGTAGTGTACGGATTGCATCTATAAATGTAATCGTTAAAAAAAGAGAGATTGATCAATTGTATAATTATCCCAAACATGACAACAATTGTCGAATATCGGTAAAACAAAAGATGTGTACATGGTTTCTAACGTTTTTCTGGAGAGACGATACTGAAAACTTTGGAGACAATTTATCATTGGACTTACTTTCTTAACACTATCTTCAATGTGCTTTTTCCATGCGCAGTCACTTTGATATTGATGTGTTGAGATGTTTATGACTTTGAACTTCTTTTATCGGGATTTGATTCATGTTCAAGGAAGGAAGTTTCTCACTTTGATGTTTACGAGAGAAATTGGTTGTTTCAGTTTCAGTCTGCCCAGCTAGATATACATCTCAAGTCTTCGTTTAGACAGGACGCGGCTCTATCGTGATCTTCGACAATTACAGAAATTGGGGTGTCGTCAGCAAATAAACGAATAAGACTTTCTTACCATCATTTATGTAAATTATGAAAAGTAGCGGTCATAATACGGAACCTTTAGGGACTCCAGCAAGTACAGGTATATCATCGGAAGAATAACCATTAATGACGACTAATGACAGTGATGACACTCTAAACCAACAGGCTCTCAAACCAGTAAACAGAGATCCGTTTATGCCGTAATTTTTAAGTTTATAAAGAATGCCCCATGCCAGACTTTATCAAATGCCTTTCTTATGTCACAAAAGACAGCTCAAACCTTTTTACCTCTGCCAAGTCCTTTCGCGATAAAATCGTACAAGTATGTTAATTGGTTAGCAGTTGAGTCGCCTGGCGTAAAGCCCGACTGTAAATTTGTTAATATGCCGTTGCATCTTAAATAATTAAATACATGTTTAAAGATACATCTTTCGAAAACTTTAGACAAACAACTCAGTGCAACAGGTCTATAATTGGAACATTCATTTATACTATTTTTCTTATGAAGAGGTATGACTGAAGCTTCTTTCTCGACGGCAGGAAACGTAACCTCTTTAAGAGACCAATTTCATAGTTTTGTTAATATTGGAGCTAAATGTTTCGCTGCGACTTTACGAAATCTGTTACCTATCCCGTCGGGCTCTGTTGCTTTTGGCGGATCGAGGGAGAGAAGGACGTCTTGGACTTCGCCAGTTGTAAGATTAATGTCATTTAGACATGCAAAAGTAGGTTCAGTATTCAGTTCAGGTAGTTGTGAATCTGGGTTTTTTACTGTAGACTGACTTACAAAGAACTCGTTAGGGATACGTGCAATGTCTTCGGGGTCGTCATATATTATATCATTTGTTACGATTGGTGGAAAGAAGTTACATTCGGATTTACTTTGAATATAATTCTTTTACCATACGGCACCACGTTGCTGTGCCAACGGAGGAGTTACTCATCATCTATTCTGGAAGCGTTTTTTTTTTAATCGCGTATTAAGTTGACAACTTGGTTCTGGTTGAACCAATGGATTTCCGTCAGGTCTTCAGATTCCAGTGTTTTCTGTCCAAACACCATGCCAAACACGCATGTTTATGATGGTCTCTCAACTAAGGACGTTTAATTACCCTGTTCTTGTGCTGATGTTTCCATTTGGTAACGACAGATCGACGTTTCAGCTGAGGACTTGTCGGGAAGCGTTCTCAAATCGTTCAGAAAGTGCCGGTCCTGTCGTGGTGTAGTGACGGCGGGGCTTCCAGACATTGGACCGTCCACTGTCCATGTCTGCGCATGCTTCCGGACTAAATAACTAGACAGTACAATCATATCCAATAAAGCTTGGTTATTGAAAGAACTTAATAAACCTTAAAGTTTATTGTGAACATCGTTTTTATGATTGATAATTTCCTTTGTTGCAGAATTTACCCTTTCAGCAATGTATGACCGGATACGTTCGACCTTTTGTGTTTCAGCACTTTCCCCATGGTACTCAGGGGCGGGATAGCGCAGTGGTTAGCGCGTTCGGCTTCGGATCAAGAGGTCTGTGGTTCGAATCCCGCCAGGGGCACGGCAACTGTGTCTGCAGTAGAGAACTGTTCTACATGCAGTAAGGTTTGGGTGCAATGCTATACTGAAATTCAGTGCAGTACCACCCATGGTTCGCTAGTTCCAGCCGTTGCTAGCAGGTTTCACCACAATGCATAGCCACATTGTGTTGCGGGCTTTCTCCCTGCCATAATACTAGCAGCCGTGATATAAGTGAAATAATCTTGAAAGCGGCGTTAAAACCCCAACTCACCTCACCTCACCTCACCCATGGTACTCACATACGACACTATGTCAAAAACGCATGTTCAAACTCTATGGTCACATATATCAAAATAAAAAAAGATGAAGTTGAAATAAGTTTGGCCGGTTAATGCAGTAACTGACACTAATACATATAGCGTATTTTTTTCAAAAACGTTTATAAAGCATTGCTTGTTAACATGATATCAATTATAAATGGATGATGGTTATAGGTCATATTTAGTTGATACACTCATATGTATCCTTATGTAATATTTTTTATTCATATTCGAACGCTGTAATAACCGACCATGGATAGTGTCATCAAGATACACATGATATGCGTCATAGACATTAATTTAAGAAATGACAAAACAAAAAATGTGCCGTTGTAACTTGAGTGGCAAAGTTTATTATGATCAGGCAGAGTCATACACGTTCATCGTGAGTTGAAATCTACCGAACAAACAATTGTACTCAATGTAACAAAGGCTGTTTGAGCAACATGATCGTTTACCTCCGTTTATATCCGTCTTCAATGTTCAAAACATTTGACTTGTGTAAATGGGATTAGAGAATCTACAAACTAACTTTTAGTTTAGTTCTCCTTGTCTTATGCAAGCTGAACAGACATCTGCATTTGGGCAGGAGGAAAGCAACTCGCTCTCCTGATTCCACGAAGGCGAAAGACCGCGAGTTCGAATTCGCCGTCGAAACATTAAATATCGCCCATTTGAAACGTTTTGTATTTTTAAGACACATTAAAAATAAATAACGTTAAGGTCATGAGAAAGTAAGCAGTTATATTAACTAAAAATAATATTTTGGGAATTAGTTCGTGTCAATGTACCTTGAGAATAATCACTATTCATTTGCATATATCAATGCGCGCATTTGAAGAAAATTTTAACTGTGAAATTAATGTCGTCAAACAATTTGGCGCAAAATGAATAATGAATGACATTGTATGATAATGAAGTTAGCTCGTTTCTTTTGAAGTGGTAAACATCCTTCACTAGGAAGGCTCGCAAAATTACAATGTTTATTCCTATTGCAGGATATTGACCATCCCAAAACACACTCTCGTGATAACCGCTACATATTTTGATAATTCGATACTCTAGTATTATCATGTCAAATAGACGTCTCTGAATAGGATGTGGGAGACCTGGGAGACTCATATGGTATACATGTATGTCAAAAATGTTATCAACTTGATTTCTGTGTCCCGTTTTACGATGCTGTGTTCTCCGGTAGACTATTGGATAGACTGTCGATCGTTCTCCTATTATGGAGGTTCATTTGAATAAGGTTTATGTGCAGCAAATCGTGTTTCAAAACTTTATCCTATTGAATAGCACTCAATCAACCCATGCTTCAATAATAGCACCTCGTACGTATATGTTGCTGTCAGCCATTGTTCAACTGATAATGACGTCATTTCCTGTGATTACGTAATCATTCAACAGTTTTAGATGTTCAAAATGATTTATTTTTCCTTATCTGGTTAGATACTTTATCTTCCTTTTGAATTACAATGTAAGAATGTTTATTACACAATCTGACTTTAGCTTTTACAATGTTTACGCTAAATAATAACCTTATCCAAAAAGTAACATTCACAAAAACCATTTGACCATAATACTCATTTTCTAAAATTTGATAATGCAACATTACAAATTATTTTCTACCGGGTGAATAGTTTTATTCAATGTTAATGACTCTTCAAATTTCCAATGTTTTAATGTAAACTTTTAAGTGATTTCAAATGAGGTACTCGCAACACACCTACAAGCGTAAGATAAGGCTAGACGAGTATTGATGAGGTCATAACTACGCAATTGTACTTTATAGGTTTAATAACGAAACGGACTGGTTTACATTGTAAGTTCAGCACCTGACTATATATACATAACGGGAAATTGCCTTGCTTGTTCTATGTTTTCTGAGGCGACTCCCGATCTCTCTGTAACCTCTTGGCTAAATGATTATGTCATAACACGGGAGCACTACTGCCCACCAACATCGAAAACAGCATCCCTTCTATATTTAAGGATCTTTAGCCATATCCTGTAGTATCAACAGCCATATCCTTTGGGTCCTTAGTCATATCCTCCGGTGTCCTTAACCATATCCTTTGGTGTCCTAAGCCATATCCTTTGGTGTCCTAATTCCTATCCTTTGGTGTTCATAGTCATATCCTTTGGTGTCCTAAGCCATATAATGTTGTGTTCTAAGTCATATTCTTTGGTGTCGTTTGTCATATCCTTTGGTGTCCTTAGCCATATTCTTTGGTGTCTTTAGTCATATCCCTTGGTATCCTTAGTCGTATCTTTCGTAGTCCTTAGCCATATCCTTTGGTGTCTTTAGCCATATCTTTTGATGACCTTAGCCATATATCATTTGTAATCCTTAGCCATATTCTTTGGTGTCTTTAGTCATATCCCTTGGTATCCTTAGTCGTATCTTTTGTAGTCATTAGCCATATCCTTTGGTGTCTTTAGCAATATCTTTTGATGACCTTAGTCATATCAGTTAGTGTCCTTAGCCATATCCTTTGGTGTCTTTAGGAAGAACTAGTTTCTAAAATAAAAATATTCGACATATACTTACAGTTGTAATCAAAGAAAGTTAATCATATAGGCCTACTTGTCCCTTGTGAAATTTTCCTTTCGAATTTCTTTTTTATAGTTTGTAAAAAATGGAAACGTGTTCACATTTAATCATGTTGTACAGTTATGTTTCTGTTTTATTAAACTTAACATGTTGGCAGTTTCAAGTATTATTTATACTGATACATTCAACTTCAGTTTTTGATTTATGTGCCTTAGTAGGTCTTCATTTGACATTTAATTGAAGTTTATCCTGAGGTTTGTAAGAGTATACGTTAACTGTCCGTCCGTCTAGTGAAATTGATCTTAAATACCGAGGGACATTGGTAGGTATATAGATAAGATACTCTCCGTGGGATGTAAGAGTAGAAGTTAGTGTCAATGTCAATGTCACGAAGTATCATTTCCAACCACTTGTGTAGGCGGGGTGGTCTGACGCACATATTCCTCATAACACCTACATCAAAGATAATTTCACTGAGAATGTTAAATATATTGAAACGTGCCATCGGATTTATGTAATGATCACAATATGTCAATGACATTGGTGTGTTGACGAGTCATGTATTAATCATCTTTCAAAGAAAACGTGTTGGACTTAAAAGACATCATGCGAAAGGTTAAGGGTTAAGCTTTAAATGGTCACAAACTTTTCAACGCTAAGTGTATTACAAAGGAATATGCATACTAAGCCTTCAGTTGTTAAATTTTGAGTATTGAATAGTTTAAACGGGTTTGGTTCGGTTCTGTTAATCCCTGAGACATTTAAGGAAATAACATTCTATGATATGAAAGGCATGAATGTTTTATAAAACATGAGCATATGATTCATGATACATTTATAAATAACACCCAATGAAGCTATATATTCACAACAAATTTTACTCATGACAAAGGAGGGCTAAAATATGATTGTATGATATCATAAGTCAAAAGAAAAAAATGCGTTTATACCATTGACTATTTTGGAGAATATGTGTGTGCGATGGTGCAGGATATGTATATAAGGAAACTACAAGACATCTCTTAGGACACAACGGGGAATGGCTATGAACACTGCATGATATACAGACATACTACAGGATATGGCTATAAGGCTAAGGATTACAAATAATATGGCTTATACATATCCTGCAGCATTGTACACACATATTTTTTTTAAATAGTCAATGGTGTAAACGCAATTTGTCTTTTGACTTGTGAACGTTAAATATATTGACTTGTCAAGATCAATTTCACTAGACGGACTGACAATTAACGTATCACTCTTACAAATCTCAGGATAAACTTCAATTAAATGTCAAATGAAGACCTACTAAGGCAGATAAATCAAAAACTGAAGTTGAATGTATCAGTATATATAAACTTGAAAATGTTAACATTTTAAGTAATAAAACGGAAACATAACTGTACAACATAATTAAATTTCAACACGTTTCCTTTTCGTACAAACTAAAAAAGGGAAATTCGAAAGGAAAATTTCACAAGTATATGATTAACTTTCTTTGATTAAAACTGTAAGTATATGTCAAATATTTTTATTTTAGAAACTAGTTCTTCCTCGGAACAAATCAGTGGTGATGTTTCTTCTTTTTATTTTTTCTTACTAATTAGGCTGCAGTAACATTTTACGTAATTATTAAAAAAATGTTATCATTGAATTGTACTGAAGTCAAGCAACGGTTCAATAGACCTTCGCCTACTGCTTTATAAACATAAGAACGCTTTCATCCACCCACATCCACACAGTCCCTGTTCAATACAGATCCTCACCATGACACCGCATAGTGGCTGGTTGTCAATATTTGTTTTTATTGCATTGAGCAATACCTGCACACCTTGCGCTGAACGGTTGGATAAGGGTAAAATGTTGAAATGGTTGTGAATTTGAATTAAAAGTTAGAAAAAATACCATCCTCATTGAATTTGATTTAACACGCGAAACATACTTCTCAATTACCTTCCGCCATGCAGAGAATGCGTTCCTAATAGACGAACAAGGAAAGAAAAGGGCTGGCAGGACTTGCTTTAAATTAAAAGACCTTTGTACTGTTTAGCATTACAAGTTTGTAAAAAATAGGTACAAATTACATTTCCTATTCAAGTGATAAGTAAAATATTAATCATTTACATACAAATCAACTCCATCTTGTTTGGTTCATTTCAGTAGTCCGAATATTTCACTATCCGAACGTTTCTGATAAAAAAACGGAAGCGTTCGGATTATCGAGGTCTGACTGAATATGATTTTGTTAATGCAAACACTATTACATTTGAATAACGTTTAGTCATTAAAAGAGGACTGTGTTATATATGAATATGTTTAGAATGTAAATTTACTGAAATAAATCAACACACACATAACTTCAGATATTTGGAAAGTAATTAAGCACAAATTATACAAGTAAGTTCGCCCTCTTTTGGATTGGTACTATTCACCTCTTTGTTTATTTATTTAATACAATGAATTCAAGTATATTTACTAGTTAACACTTCACGTATTTAATATATCGTTACGTTGATAGTGCATGCTGTTAGTGCATCACGATGGTAATCATGATGGAAATAATTTTTCTTCGATATGTCAAACCCTTCGAAATCAACAAAATCCCCAGAAATCCCACTACATCCACTATTGCGTGTCCTGGTGTACTATGAAGGCAAACAAGGGTCATTCACCGGGAAGTGTATGGGCCTGCTTAAAGGTGCAACCAGGAACACCTAAGGTCCAGCTCATGAAATCCCGGAGAGTCACGTCTCTTCTCGCGATGATTCAGAGACAAAATGGTCGCTGTCCCCATGTACGTGCCGTTTGAACCGTACTGTGGGCGGCTGACGAATGAGAAATGAAATATAAGTGATAAGAACTCTTTTAAGTCGGTACATCCTTTGAGCGAAAAAAAGTTCGTACACTAAATCTATCTATTAAGCGTTCCCATGTTTAGTAAATCCAGGTATTATACCTACCTTGTACGAATTAATACTTAAATTTACATGTTAAGCTAAACGAAATCGCATTCAAAATTGACACAACCTTCTTAAGAATCTTTTGCATTATTTTTAAGTACATTGTCGGAGTATTATACATGATATCTGATTTATTCTTCTCACCTGGGGCTTCTTTCACAAAGGAAGCTTTACTTTGCTTAAAGGTGCATCCATTGTGTTTCATAAAATTGTATTTGGCTTCAATACGTTCCAACACACCAAATGTGCTGTTTACAATACAAACAAATTAACTCAGCTTGCATATTCATCCCCAATCGCAAAATATATCATAATTTCTAGTTTCCAATTAAAATCATCATCATCATCATGCATGTGCAAAAAACCGAACGTGCACGTTCTATTTACAAGCATAGTAGTTATATGACCTATTAAACATTATCAACCCAAATTTGTTACTTTATCTGGTTTAAATAAGATTCCAAAATTACGTTTGACTCTTTGGCGCGCGCCACACGCGGTACATTGTCCGGTTTTCGATCAGAAATTTATACTTTTACCCTCATATCATCAATATTCCAAGTCAAGTATCATCAAAATGGTAGTTTTCGGTAATAGTTGGTACTTCTCGATAAAGTAAGACCATTTATAACGTTTGGCATATTTGACCCCAAACAACACAATTACCAAGATTACCTCAGTCACTTGGTCGATATCACCTTGGAACTTTATGAAAGAAAAACACTGTCATTATCCTCCTGCGGTTTTCTACGAATCTGATATTTCAGTTTTGAAACAATGAGTAACTCGGGGTCAAGTCAGGTAGGGTAGAGGGTGAGGAAGGTCTGTAACCCACACTGATGCAGAGTGTTAACCATAATAGAAGGCACCAGTGATACTCTTCTGCTTCACAAGGTAGAACACATATGGATGATGTCCTTTATATCCCAGATTACATTTCGGCACTGACCTTGAAGACTTGATCTCTCTGGATGGAGGAGGAGTAGGGGTGATGTCACTCTGTTGTTTGAAGTTTGAATTGTGTCTCGCCCCATGTCACTCTGTTGTTTGACGTTTGAATTGTGTCTCGCCCCATCTCACTCAGTTGTTTGACGTTTGAATTGTGTCTCGCCCCATGTCACTCTGTTGTTTGAAGTTTGAATTGTGTCTCGCCCCATGTCACTCTGTTGTTTGACGTTTGAATTGTGTCTCGCCCCATCTCACTCAGTTGTTTGACGTTTGAATTGTGTCTCGCCCCATGTCACTCTGTTGTTTGACGTTTGAATTGTGTCTCGCCCCATGTCACTCTGTTGTTTGACGTTTGAATTGTGTCTCGCCCCATGTCACTCTGTTGTTTGACGTTTGAATTGTGTCTCGCCCCATCTCACTCAGTTGTTTGACGTTTGAATTGTGTCTCGCCCCATGTCACTCTGTTGTTTGACGTTTGAATTGTGTCTCGCCCCATGTCACTCTGTTGTTTGACGTTTGAATTGTGTCTCGCCCCATGTCACTCTGTTGTTAGACGTTTGAATTGTGTCTCGCCCCATCTCACTCTGTTGTCAAGTTTCTCGTTCTCAGTTCTCTTTTTCTTCAAGATTGAGAAACTTACACTCATCCGGAAAAGAAACGTCACCGCATTTTCAACAGTCTATAATTCGAAAGAATGCTGCCAGAGAAATTCTAATAGTATGTTTAATGCATTTTATAGGGACATGATTAGTAAAGAGGTACCCTCAATTTCATACATCAGAAAACAATACTTTTATTTCTATATCTGTTTAAGTACTCCTGGGGTGCTGATATCGCTTTTTCAAAATGGTATTTGGCCAGAATGTTTGCCATTTTACTTAAAAATTCATAAAATGTCGAATTTTAATTGATAAATGATGAAGTCAACATAAATAACATTCTTGGACTTAGATCTTTTGACGCGTCTGCACTGTAGGAAGTGATACAACAAGCCAAACATCCATTTCTGACTGTCCAATCTCGTCTTGTTAAGGAGATTTGAAAACGACGCTTTTTAAAACGTGAGTTTCTCAGAAATTTTTACAGATAATGTTTTCAAATTTCAAATTCATTTTTCTTGGCTTCTAGAGACATGATGTATCTCTGTTTCAGTCGTGGATATAACTCGTGGGTTGAATTCTCATGTATGTTGTACGGTGACGTTTCTTTTGGGGTTGAGTGTATTGACCCATCGGGAGCATATCTTGTTCATGTAGTATGAATGGATCCATGGCGAGGACCAATTGTTAAGGTTATGCAATATTCAGACATCGGTCTACAAGACAACATTTTTACAGCTTTTACTAAATATTCAACTATAAATATTGAAGGATAGTCACATCTTGGATAATCAGCCATGAAGACTCGACTTACTGACAAACTAAGCTGTCCAACCATCACCAATGGACCATGAAAGACAATGATGTCTGTACACCTTCAACAAACATCAATCATTTACGATGGAAGGCACGATAACGGGGCTCAATCTCTTCTTTCACAGTAGACATACATACATACATACATACATTACATACATATAAACATTTGTATATACGTTTCAGGCTCCATTGCGTTTCCAATATTAGATCAGATTGAGTAACATAACTTAATGTTGCTCCAAATAAAATGAAATGAGCCGGGATGAATTTCCAAAAGTAAAACTGGAACGATTTGACCAACCCTCTGCAGTTTCGATAGGCAACCAATACCCTTTTCTAAGATGACTTGCGGTTAGATGACGTAACAATTGAATGACGTAACCGCTGTTCTACGCAGTCCCCTCGTAATCAAGTGTGCCCATGTTAACGTAACGTCGATTCGCGTCAGCCGTCTGCTCTCATATATCGGACTAACGTCCTCGTGCTTTAACTATAATGGTTCAGGACAAAACTATACTTTATTACAAAACACATGAGAGTACAGCGAACTTGAAAAGTCCTTAAATGTTTCACTATTGTTATTTTAATTTGAACAGTCTTAGATTAAAATGATTTTAAAATGATATTTGAATGTGAACTTTATAACTAGTAACATCTCGACAAAGTCATCTGAACATGTCAAAGCCAATAAAATAAAAAATGTAATTCTTATATGCAAATATTAAATGTTTGATATTTGTCAAATAAGTAGAATATAAAACCTAAACTAAAAAACATGAATTTGTTTGGAGAAACAACCATCGTTCTCTAACTGAACTGTTTAATAAGAATGTTATAAAATATAATTGTAAATCTACAAAAACTCAGAATTAAATGAAATTCGATTTTAAACCATTAAAGATATGAGCAATGAAAGTAATTCAATTGTCTGTCCTTGGAGACAGTTTTAGACTGTGCGTCATTCGCCCACATGGATCGTATGACATTTCTTGGCTTAAGTACATCAACCACTCTATATTGAATTACGGACTAACAGACGGTCATATCTACCACATGAAAAGAAAATCAACTCGGGAGATACTACGATTTTGATTTTGATTTTCAACGGGTGAAAATATAATGTTTGTGAAAGATAAATAAATGAATACATGTAGCGAATATTGAATAGAATGTGATGTTCGAATGAATAAATCGTTAACAACATCATTTTAGAGTAATTTGTTTTTGTAAAAAATAATATTCGACTCAACTGACATGAATATAAGATTTTTGTCAAAGTTGTTTATAATAAATTTAAGAAAAAAACTTTTCGGATATAATTTTTACTCATGACAAATAACCGATTTAAACTCCATGCCACCCATCTGACATCTAATACATAATATGAGTACACGATCAGATCGGATTAAAAGTGAAAGTCGTATGGTAGGTACGCTGTTGAATACATTATATGTGCCACAGTTAAACACAGTGAAGGAGTGAGAGTCCTCCCCGATGACGCAATATTCAATTGATTTATAACATTACAAACGAGGACATAGTCAAACGTCCTTTTTGTAGGATTGATTGCAATTTGAGGGAAAATGTTCCAGTTTCTCATTGCATGTCCATAGAGTTACATGTCTGATCTAGTTGCAATAAGATTGAAAAGTACCATGAACCAGTACACTTATGCAACAAAAGACTTCGATGTTAACAAGGGGGTAGTGGCAGCTTTTTAAGATTGGATTGCGTTATTACGTGACGCAAAATGATCCATTATTAATGTGTTTTACTATACTTCGAACTCTCTTGATCGCCTCTGGGTCCGCCAATGATGTCAACTAAATTATTGATCCTTTAAATGTTCCGCCATCGTCTTACCGATTGTATAGAGGAGACGGAGAACATACATGTAGATAGTTTTTTGCACATACTGACAAATGAATTCCCTTAACGTCTTATGTTGGCTTGTGTTTAAGAAATTTATTCTAAAACATGATATGGTCAAAACAAAACCTATTTTACAAATCATACTTATTTTAGCGAAAATTTGTAATCTGTAAATTTGTACCACTAATTTTAATTGTAGATATATTTGCATCCACCTCCTAAACGTGATATCTAAGAGTTTGTATAATGTATCTATGGTAAATATCACACCTTTCTCAGGGCTAGTCTGTCAAAAAGAAAGATACCAAACCAGACTCGGGTTACAAAATGTCGATCCTCATGTATGTGAGGAAATCCATTATGATACAATGATTCCTGAACCCTCCGCCCCCACTACATTTACCTCATCGTGCGTCACACGCCCACCACCCAGTACACGGTTAGTGTTGTTGTCGTGTCGTCCAAGGCTCTTTTTAAGATATTTCAGTTTATCCACATGATACGTTTGGTTACCTGGTGCCATGTGACTCAACTAGCGTAAACCAGAATTGACATTTCAAAAGGAATATCAATGGGACATTAATTAAATTTTTTTTAATAAAATTTTTTTAGGCTTTGTTACATGCCAAAATGTCATATATGTGCTGATGTCAGCCTAACATAAACATAACACAAACATCAACTTATTTCAAGAAAATTAAGAAACAGCCTATTACATGTACAGAAACCGAAATTACACATTCCCGTTACATTCACAGTAGTTATATGACCTATTAAACGTTACCAACTCAAATTTATGTTTTCTGTCTGTTTTTGTTAAACGTTTCCAATATTACTTTTGACTAAGTAATTGACGCGGGCCAGCCACGGTGCAGTTTTCGATAAAAAATTCTAATGTTCATTTTACACTCAGGGGCAAAAGGAACGATACAACAAATGCAAGATATTGTAATCAACGAGGGATCTATACGACAGACACATAGTTGCACCACGACTCTTAAAGCGAACTAAACTTAATTTGTAATTATTGAAACATTATCTGTTCATATTTCTGAATAATAAGATCACTGTTTTGAAATCTCCTTGATTAACCATGCAGGCGAGATATAGTAGAGTGAAACATCCTGGCCATCCTACAGCAACAATGAGTCATCAGTTTATAGTCCAAGAAGGTACATTATGCCGACGACATCTGATACTGACGTATTTTCAATATTTCATAACATTTCACCTTAAATATCAAAGTTATTTCCAAAAACCTCTTTAAAATAGCATGTTTCAACAGATATTACAATATTACATATCATATTCCAATGAATCCCATTTCGAATAACTCTTTACGAGATATACCCTCATCACATATACATTCAAAATTAATATTATCCGGCAGAAATATTTTGTGTTGGACTCTGTTGACAATATGTTGGTATCGGTCCTGTTGCCCCTCTGTGTATATACTTGCTGTACTGAATCGACAAGCAGTCAAAGGCATTTTCCCTATACTCCCTATACAATAGCACCATTCATAAGATTTGTTATATTTAATATGTGATTCCAACAACAAACTGAATGTCCCTTTAACAAACAGTATGTTCTTATTTCAGCTTTTATCGTACAGTTTAATTTATCAAATTGGTCAAGTTGTGAAACAAAATAAGTTACTTGTTTGAAGACCAAAAAGAAACAGTGAAAGAAGAAGCGATAATGTCAGATGTAATTTAGTGATGCATTCCTCGTTTGGGAATTTATTTTCACAAGAAGTCAATTTATATAGTGCAAGATGAAATTCTGAGAAATCGCAATGCTCCCTCTAATTTCTTCTCTGGGGTATGGAAGACCAATAACTTTCCTGGCAACCTTGGCCTTCAGCTATTTACGAAGTTGTGGCTTTACAGAATGACGACGTGGAAAATGATGCTACTTGTGCGTGGCAAACCATTTAATATACGTATTTTCCTTACCTGAACTGGTTGGAATATAAACCCTAGGAATACCCATCGCATTCAGAAATAGTTGGCTTTGATTATATATGAGAGTTCTCGTGGTATTCAGATGTAGACTATATGAAGCGCTGTGGTTGCTCGCACGAACTCGGTAACACTGAAAAGATCTTCGATTGACAAATGTCAATAGATATTTAGGGATTGTACATTTAATATATGAACACGAGAAGGAATCAACTCGAAGTTATGCGTTGTCAGCAATTTTAATGAGTGAAGTAATACATGAACTCTTACAACAGTTTAAATTTGGTAAGATTCTCTGAACTGCTAATATAAACCAGATTTATTGAATTGGTAACATTTCTCTGAATTGCTGATATAAACCAGATTTGTTGATTTGGTAACATTCCTCTGAATTGCTGATATAAACCAGATTTGTTGATTTGGTAACATTCCTCTGAATTGCAACATATACCAGATTTATTGATTTGATAACATTCTCTGAATTGCTAATATAACCCGGGTGTATTGATTTGGTAAAATTGTCTTAATTGCTGACATATATCAGATTTATTGATATGGTAACAATTCCTGAATTGCTAACATAAACCAAATTTATTGATTTGGTAACAAATCAATGAATTGCTGATACAAACCATAGTTATTGATTTGGTAACATTCCTCTGAATTGCTAACATAAACGAGATTTATTGATTTGGTAACAATTCCTGAATTGCTAACAGAACCCAGAGTTATTGATTTGGTAACATTCCTCTGAATTGCTAACATAAACCATTTATTTCTAATTTATTTTGGCAATAAATGTATATACGAAATACGCTGCAAATACTATACATTTAGCTTCCAGACTAAAAAGCACAAGCCTATATTCAAAACTTGCATATGATTTTATGGGAATGTGGAAATGCGTATTAAAATAACCCAATCATTTGAGCATAAACATTATAAACAAAAGGTTACAAAGAGAACTCGAATGTGTTTGCATTAAACTACCCGATGGTCATATATTAAATGTACGATGTCAAATACGAATATATTGTTAAAGAATCAGGCATATATGTCACACATGATAAGTATAACCAGACTAAGTACAGCCATTTTAAACAGGCAATCTCGAAAAGACTAGAAACATATTATTTGTGAATACATTTGTGAAGTTTTATCTATTGACTCAATATTTGTTTTTGAGACACATTCACTGTTTATACAGACCAGATTTGTTCATAAGGCAACTTTAATTGAATTATACAACATCAAGTGTGTGAGGTAAGGTTCATGTTGTTTGATTTGAGTGAGTTACTAGATATTTAATTTTGGCAATTGAAAGAAAGACATAATTCACTTTTCAACAAACAATATTGACTTTTAGAAGTGACTTTTAACAACAACATACCACGATGTTTAATATAAGGATAACTCATGATACCGAGGATCTGGTAAGGTTGTAGACCCTGATAGGGATAAAAAAAAACCCCGAGGATGCGAAGCACCCGAGGGATTTTTCTGACTATCAGGGTCTATAACCTTACCATATCCGAGGTAGAATGGGTTATCTATATTATAAAACCCGTTGTTAAGTGTAAAACAGGCTTTTTACTTATTATCGCGTTATATTGAGGATCTTGAGGATCCCTGGCGTTACATTGAGGATCCCTGGGTGATGTCAGCCTGTTAACAGCCGCGCTATATGAGTTTCTTTTGTACAGTGACATTTCGTCTGTCCCCTTAGCGCAGTAGTCTAAGGCGCTGACTCATGATCAGTAATATAACTACAGGTGATCGTGGAAACGGGTTCGAGACGCACTTTCTGCAAAACATTTGCTGTACATATTCTGTTGTAAATTTAAGAAATTTTTCAAAATTAGTCTAAGTTAGTTTCTTCAGATCTTTACTTTCAAGCCGTCATCTTAACACATATATCAGGGTTTACAATCAGTATAATTCCTTATGACAAGGTTTACAACTGTCTGTGTAAACCCTCCTGGCGGGAATTACAATGTTGTAAGTCCCTCGTACCGGGTGATACGGTTTAGAAAGGTCGTTTCAAGTATCACGTTATATGGCTGGTAGGTTGACAAACCGCAGTAATCCTAACTCAGTGGAACATTATATAAATAAAATTTTCGTTTTCAAATTTTTAGATGATTCTATTACCAAACCACTTATATTTCTGACACAGTGTCTCACGTGGCAAATGGTAAGTTTAAAAATATTACAGGTTGTCATGATGCGTTTCCCAACTTATCTATATTATTTGCATTAGTTTGTATCATTACCACTGACGCTTACAAGGATCAATGGCTATTGTGGACTATTGCAAAACATATCCTGCCCCAACCATCTGAATACATTACCTATCTGTATATAGAGCAACTTGAATAGTCATATTGTGGTGATCTGTTCACGTTGATATGCACGTGTATTAATATACAGAACATCCGTGTACCCGTGCTCTCTAATAACTAATAACTAGTAACTAATTCCATAAATACATAAACAGAACGTGCATTAAGGTCGTGTTATAATCATGGTCATAATGTCTGCTGTTTACAAAAGGCTGTTCGTTGTGATGGCAATGATAATGATAATGATAATTAATGCCATGATGATAGATACATTTGATATGATCATGATACTGATAAAGATGATTGTAATGGTGTCCCAATGAGTGACAGACTTTGCAAGGTTTGTAACTCTGGGAACGTCGAGACTGTGTACCACGTTTAGCTGATTTGTGAAAAGTTATAATATCTGCCAGCGATGTTCTTCAAATGCTGATTCATGTTTCACCACTAAATTTGCTGATGATGCTGCAGTGGTAGGCCTAATAGGGGAATCGGAAGTTTCTACAGATCTGAGATGTTAAGATTTATAGATTGGTGTAAAACTAATTCTTTATATTTGAACGTTCAAAAAACTAAAGAAATGGTTATTGATTTTAGAAGAACTAACTCTCATTATATTCTGTAAGCATTGATGGACATGATATAGAAGAGTAAATGAATATAAGTATTTGGGTACTATCCTAAACTCTCCTGGAATGAGAACAGTGAGAAGCTATATAAAAATGGACAGCAATGTTTACATTTCTTGTGGAAACTAAAAGACTTCAAAATTGACCAAACCATCATGATGTTATTTTAAAGAATCTTCATTCAAAATGTCATAACGTTTAACTTTTTAAGTTGGTACGGAAACCTGTCTGTTCAAAACAAACAAAAATTGGCAAAAATCGTTAATACGGCTTCTAAAATAATTGGGCTTCCTATTGAAACTATCGGCAGTTGTTATGAGCAGCAGTTATAAAAAAAAAGCAAACAAAATTCGATTCGACGTATCCTGTTTTTTTTCGGAATATTCAATACTACCTTCTGGACGTAGACTGCGAATGCCGACTTTTAGAACAATCAAGTTTCGCCAATCATTCATTCCTTGCAGCATTAGAGAAATAAATTCTGATAAGTGAAATGTTGCACGATAAACGCTTTCATGTATATCATTGTATGTATGTATGTTTAAGTAAAATTCATTGTGGAATAGGATAGTGATTTGCGAATGTTAACTCCATAGGTTTCGCTTGGATCCATGATTGGGTAACAGTGTCGATTTACTGCAACGTTGCATTAATTCATTTGACCTTTTTGATTTGATTATGTGGTCTTATTACGTGTTTATGTTGAGAAATATCCATACGTGAGGTTCCTTGATTATTGGTTTTGAGTATTATTGGTATAGATTTACGGGTGCTGTGACATAGTGCTTTTAAGGTGAAATTTGAAAAGATATGGAAATTATGTTAGTATGTAAAGATTATTACCCGAGAAAGTGTGTCATATGACTTTTACGAAACGAGTGTTTTGTATTGCCCGAGCGAGAGCGAGGGTTATACACAAATGTGCACGAGTTTCGTAAAAGTCAATGACACACTTTAAAGTATGATAATGTCTTTATTATGATCCATTTTATTCGCGTAAAAATAGCCAGAAAACGGCACACTTCTCTTGCCACGCCAAGCTACATGTACAGTGACGTCACGAACAATCGTTTTATGACATACATACATACATACATACATATAAACATTTGTATAGCGCCAATATCCAGCTAAGCTCAGCTGCTCAAAGGCGCTCTGTTTTCCGTCACACGTCACGTCACAGACGACAGAATACGGGAAATCGCGGTGAAACTATGGTTGCTAGGCAAACGTGATATGTGCACATGTGCTCATATCAATAATATTAACTCGGTGATTTTTAACCATATGGGTAATAAAAGATGTTATCGGTTTTGTATACCATCTTTGACTCTAAGTTGATGACGCATCGTTACTGTCTGATGTCATAAAACAAGCCAGAAAAACACCGCCTGGTTAAGGAGAAACGACGAGTTTTTTTGAAAGCCCTGTTTTTCAGAGACATCAACAGATACTGTTAAAAAAATACAAATCAAGTTTAGATGATTTCTATGTTTCAGTCGTATCTATCCCCCGTGGATGGAGTATCTTGCATTTTTTGTGGTATAGTTTCGTTTGCCCAGGGTGTCATGTGATCTTCTTTGGACCAATCAAAATTGACCAAAATATTCGATTATATCATCATAATTATTATTATTTCTATCTATTGGCCATGTTGTACATAGGGCAGTTGACCCACACCGTTGTACTGAAAATATATAGAATATTGATAGACGATGTTTCTACCCATTATGATTATGACAAACATCTCTTGTTCATAACATACCTACACTATAGCTAACAAACTAATAAAGACAACTTCAACCGTTTGCGGCCTTCAGGTTCCTAAGGATTATACATAGTACTAGTATATAGGCTGCTTAACTACTCTACATCACGATAGACAGCAATTTGAGACAACAAGAAAATCGGTAAATTAAATGTAAAATTTGAATTCTGTTGACGTACTTAATCCAACTCTGACGTCACAGACTTCAAGGCTGAATATATCGCCGGTGATATATCGGTCTCGATCGGAATGGTTCTTGTGAAAGCTGTGATGTCACCACATGCATCTGTGCGCACTGAATGTGAAGAAATACAATCCTATCGATTGGTTCTTCGACAGAATGCCATTTATAAGGTTTTGTCAACACATTTTACTCAAGAAATTATTAAAGTATTTTATCAAGTCTCTGACTTTAATGGAAGTGACAATTGGTTTTAAAAAATAGTGGCTTATGTCTATTTTTGCATGCACGTATGCGTTGAAAACTCGATGATATATGGATTCTATGGTATTAAGGTGTGGACACTGAACTATCGAACTGCCAATATTATCGTAATATCATAATTATGAAACCTCTAGTGATATGTTTCTCATGTTTTTGACCGTATTAAGTTTAATATCAGTTTCTTGACTTATACAGGTCTTCACGTCTCTGTAGTTAAGAATATAAACAATGTAATATTAACTATACTGATCGACCGCGGAAGACATTTCAATGTAATACCGCTTGTCTAATACCAAATCATTTTCATTTGTTAATAAAATTATTGAATGGAATATTGTTTAGCATCATCCATGTATGTACTCTGTCCACAAACGCGAATATCACAAGAATCAATAATGCGAATCAAAATTACATAAATAGTTCCCAAAATGTTCCAAAATCATCATTTGCTTCGTTTACGTCCGCTTGTCAAAACAGCCACTTCTAACCGGGTTACAGAGGACTTATCAATGTCCTTATCAAGCGCTACAGGCATGTTCTCTACAACAATGGACCTGATTGGATTATAGGGGTGTAGTGAGGCACTGAACCTCTCTGCACTAGCCTACACGTGACCTGCAATAGTTGTTTGCCGAACGATCTCCACTCGGTGGCAACAAATCAATATTCTATAAATGAGTTTCTACATCTCCCCTGGAATCAAGATTTCCGGACTTCCTGTCTGAGGGAAGCATATATGATAAACTGGAGTGATGCAAGTAACACATATCACCTCGTCACTGTTGAGAATCAACCATTCCATCTTGTATAGTTGTACAAGGAGACGTAAATGTACGAATATACCACATTGAATAACATCTGCTATCACGTCGTTGATGGGTTAATTTTAAAGCTGTTATATCGAAACGTCGAGTATTTGTAACGTTACGTTCTGAGATATTCCATGAATGTATGAACAAATTATATAATTGTTGTTTGTTGCATGCTTGCATGTTTACGTTAAAAGAAATGCCATTTATTATATGAAGAATGTCACATTGTTAAGTTTGGGATCAAACTATCTGCAATAGTAAAGACCATAATTACAAAAAAAATACCATTGCAGATATTGTAAACTCGCATATGACAATGTTACACATGTTTAAATTACACGTGTACATAATTGACACTTACAGGCCGCACCATCCATTTCAATTGTGCTTTCACAAAGTGTATATTTGTATGAATACGACTATGTTCAAGTAGATAGTGTTTCCATCTTGCTTAATCCATGATCACATACTCTTTATTGTGTTTATTGTGTTACATGAAGCCACTGTTCATTGACTGCCCCATTCAGGATGGTCGTCAGGCTTTTGAGATTCTTTGGTTGTTGACTTTAGAGTTTACTTTGTTTCAGGAAAAATATATTTTAACTTGGTATATGTGTATTTAAGAAATAGAAGACGAGTTGGCGTGCTTTATCGTTGAATAAAACATAGCAGGGAGCATAAAACACGAAGGGCGCAGCCCTGAGTGTTTTATGCTCTCTGCTATGTTTTATTCTACGATAAAGCACAACAACGAGTCTTCTATTTCTTATATGAGATGGCCTTTAACAGTAACTCGCTTTTATATTAAAAAACCGTGGAGAAATTATGTTGTTTGTAAAAACTATTTTTCAAAAATATTAATGTCTCCCGTCGTAGAACACATTCGCTAGCATTGAACAATCAACGTGACGTTACATATGACGTCATTTGCTAAGCGACGGCTCTAACTGACGTCTAAAATCACGAACATGTTTTATTGTCTCATACAGCACGCCGTCGGTCCCATTGACCGCCTGTGTCTTATTGCCATGGGTATCTAATATATGATCATAATGCAACTCTTGTGATACTCGGGTTTAGAAACGTCAACGTTAACCCTTCGTTTGTAAACTCTGCACTTTTATCAATAAGCTCCGAAGGACTCTTTGTGAAGACATCTATGACGGGTAAATTGTGAAGCCCACGTAACAAGCATGAGCAGCGTGGCCATAGCATGTGTAGTTCTTGCTGTGTTAATGACTATCGGCAGTTTTTGATTCCTTACCGTGAATCCATTGCTGTATTTTCAATTACAAATATTTGCACTCAGCTACCATTGTCAACATAAGAGATAGTACCGGTGGTTGTTTGGCTACGGTTATAATTGCAGGATACACCACTGATCACCGAGGCCTGGTAACTGATTTATAGATGCAGAGGCTTCCCGGATTTTCCGTTGCAGTAGGGAGTGGCGCAAGTACACTGGTTCCTGGGGAATGTCTACTTGGACAGGGAAGGGATGTAGAGGGATTGGATATCGTATCTTATTTCTAAAATACGCCTTCAAAATATATCAATCAATTGTACAAGAGTGTGAGCTGTCATGGTGGATTATATCAGGGTCAAATAATCATAACTTACATGTATTTTAAATGAAATGTTGAACTTTAGTAATAGAATTTTTTTTTTATATAGTATTATAATTATATTTTATGTTTAGTCTGTCTGTTTCTGGATATTATATTGTATTGTACCTTTTCTTCTTATTCTATCATTGTGAAAATACATGTATCAGTCGGTAATAGATGTAGTAGACTGAATTTTACAATAAGTTAATTTAATTACAGGTAAAACTGTCAACACTAGTCTTGCCGGTCATTATCTTTATATTCTAAAACACATAGCTTCTATTGCTCTAGCTTAAGGTCACGGGTTCCGTACCTGTTGTACATCGCTATACGAGTAGGGTGGAGTGAGTGAGTGAGTGAGTGAGTGAGTGAGTTATTGTTTAACGCAGCTTCGGCAGTATTGCAACCATTAGCGGCGAGATATTTAATTTATTTGCCTAATTTAAAAAAGAAAATTGCAATTGAATAACAGAACACGGCACGAAATCCGCAAAAACATCAGCATATTATCACAAGTTGAATAAAAGCTGATAATGAAAAGTTAAAATTTACAATTTGTCAATAAGGTGTATAGCCTTTAGAAAATCTAAAACACGATGCTCACCGAAATGAGTAAAAACTGGACTGATTGAAATAGAAGGATTAATGTTTCCCTGATATGTGCAGTGTCCCAACACTCACATAAAATGTGTTTGATTTTGAGAGGACACTGACAGGGTATACATACCGGGGGATCTCCCCCCTTTAAAAGATATGAGTGAGTAAGATGCGAGTGTCCAATACGACATCGTCGTAGGACACAAGCTTCTTGCCGGGTAAAAGAGGATAAACATTTGTAACCTAAATGAGGTTGAATAGTGTGAGGTTTGTTATGTTGTTGTTGGTCCCATTGGGACTTTCAACGTTGTTTAATGTAAGATTTGATAGCAGGTTTAGAATCTGTATAAGGAACTTTAGCAGTAGAAATATGTTTGAGGTTTAATGCTGATTTAGCTACTGAGTCAGCTTTAGTATTACCTCTAATACCCATAAGGCTAGGAAGCCAGCAGAAGACGATGTCACATTGGAGACAAGAATTATGGAGTAATAAAATATCCCTGATAATTGGGTGATCACTTTTACAATTTTTTCATTGCCTGTAAGCAAGAAAGTGAATCAGAAAAGATGATGTAATTATTGGGAGTTGAGTTTTTAATGTGATGGACGGCCTTAAGAATGGCCTTAGCTTCTGCAGTAAAGATGATGCTGCCATCATGCAGCCTTGAAGCATATGTTGTTGAAGGAGTCACAGTTGCTGCTGCAACTGTGGGGCCATCCTTTGAACCGTCAGTGTAAATTGGTTTATAATCTGCGAAGAAATCACGTAGTTCAAAAAATGCTTGTTGAAATATTAATTGGTCTGTATTTGATTGTTTATGAGTAGATAGAGAGAGGTTGACACGGGGCCTGACCAACTGCCATGGCGGAGTGGCAAGCAGACCGTGCTCTGCTATTGTTGCTAGGTCGATATCAGAACCTCAACATGTTGTTGAAGTCTGATACCGAGTGGTGGAATTGCTTTAGGTTTTGAGTTATACAACTGCTGGTATTCTGGATTGAATACGCAGTTGTATGCAGGATTGGAAGGGTTTGATTTAAGTTTAGTTATATATTGAAGTGCTAGCTTGATGCGCCGATCTTCAAGAGATGGCTCATCAGCTTCAACGTAAAGGCTTTCAACAGGTGAAGTTCTGAAGGCCCCAAGACAAAGCCTGAGACCATGGTGGTGGATTGTATCTAGCATTTTGATATATGAGGGGCAGGCGGATCCATATATTATGGATCCATAATCCAATTTGGAGCGGATGAGTGATCGATAGAGATGAAGAAGAGTTTCTTCATCTCCACCCCATTTATTATTTGAAACGACCTTTAAAAGGTCTAATTAATGCCTTTAAGCATTTAGCTTTAAGGCTTTTAATGTGTGGGATAAATGATAATTTACTATCAAATGTGAGACCAAGAAACTTGACCTCAGGAACGACTTTGATGGGAGTTTTATCCAGAAATAGTTCTGGATCTTGGTGCATTTTGTGCATATTGCAAAAATGCACACAAGATTTTTTAGCTTTGGAAAATTTGAAGCCGTTTTCCAGCGACCATTGATGGATTTTATTGAGGCAGAGTTGCAATTGGCGCTCGATTGATAGCATATTTTGCCTCTGCAGGAAACTCCAAAATCGTCCACAAAAAGTGAACCATCTGTATGGTCATTTAAGACTTTAGCCAAGCTGTTGATTTTGATGCTAAATAATGTGACAGATAAAATGCTACCTTGTGGGACACCCATTTCTTGATCAAAGAAGTCAGAAAGGGTGGAACATTATAAATTCGTAGCAGTACAACCGGTGGTTCGCTGGTTGCAGCCCACGCTCGTAGGTTTCATCGCAGTTCACATCCTCAGTGATATTACAACCTTTCTTCCTCCCTCCCCGTTCTACCGTCATGTAAGTCAGTGAAAGCAGTCTTAAACCATCATTCCCCTCACCGGGTGTTACACTGAAAAGGTTTTCACTTATATATGTCCTGCTGAACCGATGGCACCTGGTTTCCATAGAAACATCCATACGGAAAATTAGAAACGTGTTATAACTGCGACTCAAAATACAATGGAAATTTTTATTCACGAGTTCATAAAAGGGGTCCAACAAGTGGTTAGAGAACATGGACCCACACAGATAACGACAGCACTACATTGTCTGGTGGTTATGTCGCAATGTTTATCTTCAACATACCTGCACTCACACCTGTTATCAATTCACACATGCCAGCATGAAGCAAGCCTATCTGGGCAATCTGCCAAGCAATTGTGTGTCAGGCAAAACCAAATTAAACTGTTTCAGGACACTTTAAGGGATACAATTAAACAGCAATCTTACTGTTCAAGGTCAAATTGTGCTGCCACACCCGGGAGTAACAGTGAATGATAGATTTGACATAGTCTTGAACAAGCTGTCACAAGGTATCAAGAACTGATCTAAATTTATCGGTGAACTTGGCATTTTAACTATAATGAGTTTATGACAAATTAGAACATTATCATACAAGTCGTGATATTTGTGCAGTAGTAAATGCGTATATCTACGACCCCTTTTCTCATTAAAATTCTATATTTGAATAATTCATAACTAAAAAGGTCCTTTGTAATGCCAAATTTCAATTCTGTAATTATAACACAAATGTCCTCTTCATGTCATGTGTTAAAATTGATGTCCTACCCTAGGCACCCGACGTTACTAACTTTTGCATGGTGCAAAACCAATGGAAAGGGGGCATATATGTTAATAAACATAAAATGTATAACTCATTATGGATGTTTCATCTTGTAGTGTTCTACTTGCAGTGCGTGTAGACCATATACTTGATACTTCACGTTCCTTTGAAAACGTGACGAAACAACCTAGTTTTTAGAACTATATATTTGAATTGTTTATATAAAACAAATAAAATATATGTGAGTTGACTCCATTATCATTCACGTTTATGACATACAAACCGTTACATGCTTAAGTTTCGAATCGATATAATATGGTTTAATGAAAGTAAATTTATGTTATTGCAACATTTAGAATTTAGAGAATAGAGAATAGCTTTACTTCGAGAATTCAAGGCCACTGGCCCATAGTACATATTGTGTACATATTGTGCATGCAGATACAGAGAAAATAGTGATTAGAAATCTTCTCCACGGATCTTGAAAACATTGACAATATATTTGGTAATGGACAATTGAGTGATATTGTTCTTATCATTAAGGAGCATTTTGACACCTTTTAAATTCTTAAAATTAGATTGTAGAATAGGTTGACATTGTTGACGTAGTTATTCTAAAAAAGGACAGTAAAATATAATATGGACTTCATCTTCATTTACAATTTACTTCATATGGAACAACCCGGTTTGTAAATTAAGTGGTAAGTTAAATTAAAACAGCAATCCATACATTTTATTATTATTATTATACATTACACATGGTCATATTACATTAATGACATGAAGTGCCACTTGCAGTAAGACACATTTCACAGTGTTGTTATAATTAATTAAAATCTTATAACTTGGCGATTTACTAAACAAAGTAATTCTCTTTTCATCTTTAACACACACAACGCTAGAGTGAGATGACCTTTCAATCGATGTAACGCAACTGATGATGCAAATATCCTTCTATACGAAAACAATGGTTAGTGATTTAGATGTACTTTAGCGATGAATTGGTACATTTGATTTCGCACCTCTCGTCCAGTGTGCTTGATCCACTACATACTCTGGCTAATCTACTATTAAAATTGATTAAATATACAACCTTTCTAAGAACAGAATTGAAAAGCTAGTGGAGTGTCTGAGGAAGTGAAATACACATGTATATGCATGCGTGGTAAGAAACAAGTGGATTGTCTCAGGTAGAAGTGTCCCATCGAGCCTGTTTGGAAACTAAAGGTTTGTCTCAAAATTGGAGGCGTCCTCAGTCTGTTCAATGAGCTGTACATCGGGTACCTGTTTGGAAACCAATGGTTGTCACTTGTAGGACTGTTTCTCTGTTCAATCAGCTGTTCCTCGGGTACCTGTTTTACAACCAATGGTTGTCACTTGTAGGAATGTTTATCTGTTCAATGAGCTGTACATCGGGTACCTATTTGGAAACCAATGGTTGTCACAAGGAATGTTTCTTTGTTCAATCGGCTGTACATCGGGTACCTGTATGGAAACCAATGGTTGTCACTTGTAGGAATGTTTCTCTGTTCAATGAGCTGTACCTCGGGTACCTGTTTTACAACCAATGGTTGTCACTTGTAGGAATATTATCTGTTCAATGAGCTGTACATCGGGTACCTATTTGGAAACCAATGGTTGTCACTTGTAGGAATGTTTCTTTGTTCAATCAGCTGTACATCGGGTACCTGTATGGAAACCAATGGTTGTCACTTGTAGGAAATGTTTCTCTGTTCAATCAGCTGTACATCGGGTACCTGTTTTACAACCAATGGTTGTCACTTGTAGGAATGTTTATCTGTTCAATCAGCTGTACATCGGGTACCTGTTTGGAAACCAATGGTTGTCACAAGGAATGTTTCTTTGTTCAATCGGCTGTACATCGGGTACCTGTATGGAAACCAATGGTTGTCACTTGTAGGAAATGTTTCTCTGTTCAATCAGCTGTACATCGGGTACCTGTTTTACAACCATTGGTTGTCACTTGTAGGAATGTTTATCTGTTCAATCAGCTGTACATCGGGTACCTGTTTGGAAACCAATGGTTGTCACAAGGAATGTTTCTTTGTTCAATCGGCTGTACATCGGGTACCTGTTTGGAAACCAATGGTTGTCACAGGGAATGTTTCTTTGTTCAATCAGCTTCACCTCGGGTACCTGTATGGAAACCAATGGTTGTCACAGGGAATGTTTCTCTGTTCAATCAGCTGTACATCGGATACCTGTTTGGTAACCAATGGGTGTCACTTGTAGGAATGTTTCTCTGTTCAATGAGCTGTACATCGGGAACCTGTTTGGCAACCAATGGTTGTCACTTGAAGGAATGTTTCTCTGTTCAACCAGCTTCACCACGGGTACCTGTAAGGAAACCAATGGTTGTCACTTGTAGGAATGTTTCTCTGTTCAATCAGTTGTTCCTCGGGTACCTGTATGGAAACCAATGGTTGTCACTTGTAGGAATGTTTCTATGTTCAATCAGCTGTACATCGGGTACCTGTCTGACAACCAATGGTTGTCACTTGTAGGAATGTTTCTCTATACAATCAGCTGTACATCGGGTACCTGTTTGGTAACCAATGGTTGTCACTTGTAGGAAAGGTTTCTCTGTTCAATCAGCTGTACATCGGATACCTATTTGGAAACCAATGGTTGTCACAAGGAATGTTTCTTTGTTCAATCGGCTGTACATCGGGTACCTGTATGGAAACCAATGGTTGTCACTTGTAGGAATGTTTCTCTGTTCAATGAGCTGTACCTCGGGTACCTGTTTTACAACCAATGGTTGTCACTTGTAGGAATATTATCTGTTCAATGAGCTGTACATCGGGTACCTATTTGGAAACCAATGGTTGTCACAAGGAATGTTTCTTTGTTCAATCAGCTGTACATCGGGTACCTGTATGGAAACCAATGGTTGTCACTTGTAGGAAATGTTTCTCTGTTCAATCAGCTGTACATCGGGTACCTGTTTTACAACCAATGGTTGTCACTTGTAGGAATGTTTATCTGTTCAATCAGCTGTACATCGGGTACCTGTTTGGAAACCAATGGTTGTCACAAGGAATGTTTCTTTGTTCAATCGGCTGTACATCGGGTACCTGTATGGAAACCAATGGTTGTCACTTGTAGGAAATGTTTCTCTGTTCAATCAGCTGTACATCGGGTACCTGTTTTACAACCAATGGTTGTCACTTGTAGGAATGTTTATCTGTTCAATCAGCTGTACATCGGGTACCTGTTTGGAAACCAATGGTTGTCACAAGGAATGTTTCTCTGTTCAATCGGCTGTACATCGGGTACCTGTTTGGAAACCAATGGTTGTCACAGGGAATGTTTCTTTGTTCAATCAGCTTCACCTCGGGTACCTGTATGGAAACCAATGGTTGTCACAGGGAATGTTTCTCTGTTCAATCAGCTGTACATCGGATACCTGTTTGGTAACCAATGGGTGTCACTTGTAGGAATGTTTCTCTGTTCAATGAGCTGTACATCGGGAACCTGTTTGGCAACCAATGGTTGTCACTTGAAGGAATGTTTCTCTGTTCAACCAGCTTCACCACGGGTACCTGTAAGGAAACCAATGGTTGTCACTTGTAGGAATGTTTCTCTGTTCAATCAGTTGTTCCTCGGGTACCTGTATGGAAACCAATGGTTGTCACTTGTAGGAATGTTTCTATGTTCAATCAGCTGTACATCGGGTACCTGTCTGACAACCAATGGTTGTCACTTGTAGGAATGTTTCTCTATACAATCAGCTGTACATCGGGTACCTGTTTGGTAACCAATGGTTGTCACTTGTAGGAAAGGTTTCTCTGTTCAATCAGCTGTACATCGGATACCTGTTTGGAAACCAATGGTTGTCACAAGAGGAATGTTTCTTTGTTCAATCAGTTGTTCCTCGGGTACCTGTATGGAAACCAATGGTTGTCACTTGTAGGAATGTTTCTCTGTTCAATCAGTTGTTCCTCGGGTACCTGTATGGAAACCAATGGTTGTCACTTTTAGGAATGTTTCTATGTTCAATCAGCTGTACATCGGGTACCTGTTTGACAACCAATGGTTGTCACTTGTAGGAATGTTTCTCTATACAATCAGCTGTACATCGGGTACCTGTTTGGTAACCAATGGTTGTCACTTGTAGGAAAGGTTTCTCTGTTCAATCAGCTGTACATCGGATACCTGTTTGGAAACCAATGGTTGTCACAAGAGGAATGTTTCTTTGTTCAATCAGTTGTTCCTCGGGTACCTGTATGGAAACCAATGGTTGTCACTTGTAGGAATGTTTCTCTGTTCAATCAGTTGTTCCTCGGGTACCTGTATGGAAACCAATGGTTGTCACTTGTAGGAATGTTTCTATGTTCAATCAGCTGTACATCGGGTACCTGTTTGACAACCAATGGTTGTCACTTGTAGGAATGTTTCTCTATACAATCAGCTGTACATCGGGTACCTGTTTGGTAACCAATGGTTGTCACTTGTAGGAAAGGTTTCTCTGTTCAATCAGCTGTACATCGGATACCTGTTTGGAAACCAATGGTTGTCACAAGAGGAATGTTTCTTTGTTCAATCAGTTGTTCCTCGGGTACCTGTATGGAAACCAATGGTTGTCACTTGTAGGAATGTTTCTCTGTTCAATCAGTTGTTCCTCGGGTACCTGTATGGAAACCAATGGTTGTAACTTGTAGGAATGTTTCTATGTTCAATCAGCTGTACATCGGGTACCTGTTTGACAACCAATGGTTGTCACTTGTAGGAATGTTTCTCTATACAATCAGCTGTACATCGGGTACCTGTTTGGTAACCAATGGTTGTCACTTGTAGGAAAGGTTTCTCTGTTCAATCAGCTGTACATCGGGTACCGGTTTGGAAACCAATGGTTGTCACAAGAGGAATGTTTCTTTGTTCAATCGGCTGCACATCGGGTACCTGTATGGAAACCAATGGTTGTCACAAGAGGAATGTTTCTTTGTTCAATCGGCTGCACATCGGGTACCTGTATGGAAACCAATGGTTGTCACAAGAGGAATGTTTCTCTGTTCAATCAGCTGTACCTCGCGTACCTGTATGGAAACCAATGGTTGTCACAAGAGGAAAGGTTTCTCTGTTCATTCAGCAGTTAATGAGGTACCTGTTTGGATGAGGTAATGTTCTGAATCTCCATCGTGAACATTTATCCTGGGATATGTCAGCCATATTGTTAATTGGGTCCTAATGTTGATCAGTAAAATCCTCATGTCGTTCTCAATTCATTGATTTAATGTTTCGATTCTTGTATAGTTTCAATTCATTCGTCCGTTTGGTAACTCAGACGTGGCCTCTGCTTGATGTTATGTGATTCATACCATCAACTGTCCTAGTACAACTTCCATGTGTTTGATCAAGTCGAAGCTTATTATATGGTTTAGAATTCAGCTTTTCTATCTTAGAAGTAACACATAATACTGCAAGCCCGAGAAAAACAGAGAAGAAAATAAAATTGTACAACTGTCTAATTTCCTGATGGTAAATATGACACAGAAGTTTTAAATTTCTTAAAATCAACGTTTAATACTGAAAGTATCAGATCAAAATAAAAGAGCAATGGACATGGAAGCGGAAACAAGGAACTGCTTTGTGCTGGCCTGGTTGTAAGCATGAGTGGGTCAGCGGGTCAAGTCCAATCCTCCGCCTCATGACCAGGCATACACATACATACTTTACAAACAAAACAAGGCGCTATTGTCCCCACTCCTGCTTCACTGGGCCGGCCTCATGGGGTAACAATATCGTCTCCAACTCCTACCTCAATAAACACAATTCACCATTCGGGTAGAAAATTGTAGATTGAATAGTATGAACTTCTTTGACTAAATCGTGTTGTAGGTGTGGCTTTTAATTCAAACTTAAATGCAGAATAATAAAGTACAACATTTTAAAAAATTAGTCGCAGTTAGTAAACAGCTGGAAATATTCTCTTTTTATTAAACATAAAAAGGACAATGTAAAGGATAGAATTAGATTTACCGTAACTTATCTTTTACGTAATATGACATTACTGCACTATCTATCTTGAATGATATCAGTTGTAATTGCTTCATGCAGCACGTATCATACGGACTGACTGTGGAAGGTTACACCGACCTTACAGTGTAATGTAGAGGAGTCTTCATTTGCACTTAATCTTTGCAAAAACCCTTGTGTGCTACATTTATATATATATTTATGGGGAGAGACATTAACATAGGGGAAACCCGGTTTGTCAATCATCTTGTACATGAAAGTACCTGAATAAATATTGTTTAAACCATATATATTTTTTAATTAAACAGTGACAATGTACTCCAATACAGATGATTTGCTTTCATGAGTATTTCTTGCTTTCTGTTGAGGGTGAAGTTTATACATGTAGGTGAAATTAATTCAAATTATACACCACATATTGTAGCATATATACTTATGAAGCCAAATGAAGATACCGTTTGAATGTTTCCGTGATCCAGCACCTTCAGAAACACGATGTTAAGTAACGTCTATTTGTAAAACGATTGGATAATATATATAACCACTCCGCCATTTCAAATACGGTTGATCGCTCCTGTCGTAAAATCTCTGCCAAAAGTAAGCGGTGGTAAATATTTGGTTGGTGTCAATATGAACTGTTTATTACCACAGTCTGACATACATTCTATGTACTACACCAGGAGACCACGACCAGCTTACAGACCCTAGGTTAGCACGCACCTGTACACATTGTGTATTATCATAACAAGTTGACGACGAGAAACAATATTCTTATATCTTATCTATGTTAGATTCCCCAGTTAATCATCTACTCTGATGAATCACAAATGACACATATATTGCTGCCATAAACTCCTCGTCTGTCAAAAAACACTCAATTAACAATCCGTTCTGGACATTGACGATGAGTTTGTGGACCTTTTCCCTGGACCAGTATGTGGACAGACGGTCCTTCATTCCTTATATATTTGTTCTTCATAAACCGAATCATGATGGATCTCCTGACAGAAAGTCAATAATTATTAATATTCCTATTTCTCTGAGGCTACATTCTTATAAATAAGTACAATATATTTAGTTCATATAATAATGATAAGACTACATATTCTAGTTTGGTGGAAATGATGCTGTTCTGTTACTTTGAGAAATTTTATACAGTTTCATGAACGTGTATTTTTATTGTAGCAAAATAAGATCTTAGCTTAGCTTCGTTCAACATGTTTGTAGAATATGAATCATGAAATGCGAGCGGGCGGTGAGGAAACATGTGTTTCAGTCAGGGAGAATAGTTTTCTAAAGTTCTTGATTGCTTGAAGGAATTGAAAAGTGAATATGTATACCAACGTGACGTGACGTTTTTATAAAAGTTTTTAAAATATTAAAAGCAGATATTAAAGGAACAGGGTTAAATCTAAATAAATTTGGGACAAAACGTAAATAGGTGTTTTGCAGTGGTCAATGAGTTTATTGCATCATCAGTGCATATGGTAAGATTTAGCGAATTTCTGCTTAAAGAAGTATTATGACATCATATCATCTAGTCTTACATGGATACAGTTTCCTATGATTCGTTTACGATGACAAATAAGTAAGAGATCGAGTGGTACTGCTGGCGAGATTTGAATGTTCCCTAAAGTTGCTTCCTCAGAAAACCCTTTTTGTATTTGAATAAACTATGCACTCACAGAATACACTGAGAAAACTCGATTCAAAATGCCAATTGGTTATTTATTTCCGCCGAGGACAGCTTGGCGAATTTTCAGTATGCAGCTACTACCAGACAAACAATTCTTTTATATTACGCAATTTTAAAAAATCGACAGAAATAAAACTGGAGAACAGAATTGTTTAAAATTGAAATGGACGATCAGAGCTGTAAAATAAATCTCAACTAAAAATACAAAGAAGAGGTTGAAACATTGGTTATTAGAAAAATGGTTATAAACTGCTTTCAAACCAAACACTCTTTGACCTTATTCCATGGAACATCCATCCCAAACTGACATATTCCAAATATTTACAGTAATCAAGTTCGCAGCAGTCATCAACCCACACTCCGCTACCCTGGACACACAGCCCCCATTCATCCCTTCATCTGCTCTGCTTCAGTGTCTATTCCCGTAGCTTTTACGTCAATACTGGCCTATTTTCCCTCAAATGAGTGCAAAGCACGGAGCAGGGTGCTGGGGGTAATAACGTCAATTAGAGGTACTGCAGTATTTGAGGCGAATTTAGTAAAAACTCCAGTGATGAATTGATGGAATGTGGCAGTTAGAGAAACAGAAACCCACGATGAAGCAAATCAGTTGTATACTTATTGAGATACTGATCTATTAAAAAAAACCTCTTGACGTGTGTTAGCTAGAAGAGAGCTGAACATTTCATTTTATGAGCTAATGATAAAAAAAATCATTAATAAAAAATAGTTGTTTCTCACGTAAATTAAGGATATATAGAAAAGAGTAAACATCAGATGGTTTTGACTGGATCAATCTTCTTTGTTACGATGAGCTCATTTCGACCAGTGTATCGGTCTGATCAAGTATGTTTTGATATCTGGAAGATTATATATACATATTCTAGAACAGGAACAAGAGCTGTATGTTGTATTTCGTAACATCTGCATGTTCGTGGTTCCGGAAATGGTCGAATATTAAGCATAACACAACGTAGCGTATCTGCAGTAAATGATTGGAGTTTTGTGTAGTTGTTAGGTAGAGGTGGGTGTTGTAGAGTCACATGTTCTGAATAGACAGTAAGTTGAAGTGAACTGAGCAGTTGGCGGCACTGAACGTCACTATCAACTTCGTGAGGTGGACTGTTATATCTTATATACACAGAATTGTACTATTGAATAATGTGTGATTCCAAATGTAACAATGATACATGTGTTTACTGTCTAAATGGCATGTATCCTTGTCCACAAACTTACTATTTCACTCATATATGGTCTTCTGGAAGAAAAACATGTCCGAAAGATGTTCTCGAAGTTTTGCTTTAGGATCCATTAAACATTAACGCATTCGAAGTTTACAATCACAAACGGACCAACGATGTACCCGATTCAAAATCCAATTTAATACTTCGTTCTCTCTTCTCCATGAACTCTACAGAGTAGAACTTCTGAGAACATTTTACCCGGGTGCAGTATACAAATTCACTGATAGATGAGTAACAGCGTTATAACGAGGGGGGAGAACACCAGAGAAGAACCATTAACCAACTGACCTAAAGAACAGTTTGTTTTAGGTGATAGGGGAGTGTGCTTATCAGGATAACAGCTCCTGAACGTCACATCCGGTATATTTACATTCGTGCAGGTGGAGACGTTTATTTCAGGGTTATCATCTTATCCATGTTTATAATGTGAAGGACATCGGACATTCAAGAATAAGATATATGCCTCAAAAGTAGTATCATAACACTTGAATTGATGAAATTAATCAAATAATTTGGGATAAAATCTATATATATATATAAAAGAAAAGTAATAAAAAAAACACCAAAATACTTTACTCTGCGAGTCATACAAACAACTGAAATAAAGTTATAGTTTGTCTTTGGGTGTATCGCTAGAGACCCCACAAAGATTATGTAAAAATTGCTAAGGACATGGGTTTTGATTTAAAGGATTCTGACTTAACAAATGAGCAAAAACAAACACTATTACACTTTCTAGGATGTCATAGGTCAAATTTTGCAACGGATATGTCAGAATTAGGACTGTGCAAGACAAAAACACATACCATTGATGTAGGAGAAACTAAACCTATAACCCAAAGATTCTATAGAACTAACCCACATAAAGACTTTGAGATGAAAAGGCAACTAGATGAAATGCTTAGACATGGTATCATTTCTGAATCTCAAACGCCCTGGTTATCACCAGTGGTATTAGTACAACAAACAAACAAACACCGGGTCGCTCTCTCAGTCTTTATGTAAGAACATTATACAGGGAGTCTGGACAGGAACGTCCAGCCAGCACCAGGTTGAGGTCCGCTCTGCCCTTGCTCTCCACTCGGAGCGTCCCCTCTCAGTTATCTCATTAGCATTATGAGTCATGTCCAAAATTTCCACTGGACCTGACAATATATTTTACGTAGAACTTTCTGGACTCACATGCTACCAAATATGGTTATATGAATGGTCAAGGAAGCTTATTAATCAATAGGACTAGTGACTCATCCTATGGTCACTTCTTAGACTGGAGAGAGATATTTTCATACAATGCTAAACATATAGATTTGAACAAAACTAGCTATCTCTATTAAAACAATATTCACCACAAATGATTATTAAATTATTCATATTTTGAATTACACAACAAATCACATTTAGAATACATTTTACATTTTAACATTATTTGGCATTTTACATTTTAACATTATTGGGCATTTTTATATATAGGTGATAGGTGCCAACGAAACTAACTGTATTGTGTTAAAACAGTATCTGTTCAGGTTTCTGAAAGAAACGCCGTCTGCGAGTAAGTAGGGTAATTTATGTAGACAACGTATTATATCAATTACATTTAAAAATTTCATCAATGTATAACTCAAATGCTAAATATATCTAAAATAATTTCGAAATAACGCTTTCATCACGCCATACGTGTTTGAACAGATATAAAAGGAAAAGTATTATATCTCAAATTGAATGCATGAAATTATACTCCTTAACAAAAACTATGAAAATATGCTTATCAAAGACATTCAAAATCGAATTTGTCCGGCAGCAGTGTTTCTTTTTTGTTATTCTGAGGAAATTATGGTGCGTTTCTGTTTTCCGGGAGTGTATTATAACAAACCATGTACTTTCAGTGGTAGCAACATTTGGTTAAATCTGATACAATTAAAACACATCAGCATGTTATCATTTACATCGACGATCATGAATTCTGTGACTTCACGAATGTAACCAACAAAGGTAGAGTGTGTGACTATTGCTAGAATGTGTAGGCAGGTATATGTACAGTTAGGTATAAATGCCTAAAGTGACAAGTTGGGTTATAACGGATCGGCGTGTTGACATAAGGAGAAGTCCTTTTAGTGGAGATAACATTCACCTTACCTTCCTACTTAATCACCGCGTTTGATACCCCTGGCTGCCACTGACCTGTCACGTGCTCAAAGGTCAAGGTCAAATGTGTTGTGACATTTCCGGTCTTCTGTTTGTGACCCTGAACTTTGGATTGCAAACTGGGACGATGTTCAATATCAGAATTACCATATTCAAACGATATGCAGAGTCGGTGAAAAGGTATTGAAAAGAAATAATTTGTTAAAGGAAAACGGAATCTATTTCGACATATATAGAGGGTCTCACCAAAGTGTCTTCTGAAATCAAATATATCAACACAAGTTGATAAAAGTTACAAATATCCGAGGCTTGCCGAGGATGTTTTTACTTTTATCAACGAGTGTTGATACATTTGATATCAGAAGACACGAGGGTGAGATTCAATTTATCATCCAAAATCATTCTTAAAAACGTTTCAATGAAAATAATGTACATCTCTGAGCACAGCTCTGCCATTTGGCTTCAAATGCGTCATCATGTTTATGACGTCTTGGTATTGTGATGTCATTACTCGATGATGTAAAAGCAGTGTGATGTCATGTAGTTGACTTTGACAGGGCATTGTTCAAAATCTACTACCAAAATGATATCTCCAAGGAGATATCGCTTGATCTCACACAAGCGATATCTCCTGTGGAACACAGTTTTGGATGAAAAATGGCTCTTGTACATGCTTAAATGCGAAATGCATACAGCTACTTCGCATTGTGTATTAGTACGGACTTTAGAATAAGAGCATGTACGATGTACATGTTCACCTTTGAGAATATCTCGTTATAATGTAATGTCATATCGATAGGTGAACTTTAAACACCTGCCTGCAACCCCAACATAAGTCACACCCACCTACATCCACTTCCAGTGTCTCCAAATTGAAATTGTTCATTAAACAAATATTTACAGTCTTTTTATACTCACGAGGGGGCGAGATAAAACCTGAAAGCGACAATTCAGACATACGCGTTAGAAAACACAAACTTAACTTTTATTGATCAGGAAAGGTAACCGATTCAACTATTTATACAGCTACATGTATGCTACATCCAAAGTTCGAATCACAAACGTATACAGTGTCATGAGTGCCTGACATACGATGTACAAAGAATATACAAACAGTGGTCTAAGACAGCCAAATAATTCATTATTTATTACATGAAATTCATAAAATTTAAAGATGGTCTCATTGTTAAGTTTAGTTTCTCTTGGATATTAGATCAAATGTTTTACGTTTTTAGTTACCTCCTTGAACAAATATGTTAGTCTCTCTCTCAAACAACTATTACATATGGATATATCTATCAACCCCAGTTACATGAACAATATTAAATAAGGATACCAACTTCTATCGTCTCTGTTGAATGAACTATATTTAACATGGAGACCAGCTACAATCGTCTCAGTTACGTACGACTACACTAAGCATGGATACCATTTAGCATCATATGTAGATGTGGGGCATACATATAGATGGTCTTTTAACCCAATGGGCATTTGCCTACAATAACAGAAAATATATCTTTAAAACGTGTAGTGCCTTATATAGCAGTCAACGTGTTAATACACTTTCATGGGTTGGTTAATACGTTGTAGATCCTCTAAAGCAAACCCCTCGTGCTGTCAACCACAACCAAATCCTACTGTAAAGATTAGCTCAATATGGAGCTGCCACCCCCACACTTATGTCTGCTTGCGCCTCAAGGAGATCGGCGCCCCGTTCAATAGCAGCGAGCGCTTAAATTGCTCAATGTAGCGCTCAATGTAGCGCTCAATGAGCGCTTCTTCTCTCTTGAACGACACAGTGCAAATACCTCAAAGTTTGCTCGCCTTGCTACGTAGCGCTACATTGAGCAATCGCGTTCAAGATAGGTTTCAAAGTAATCGCTCTGTGAGCGATTACTTTGAAACCTATCTTGAACACGGCACTGATGTGCTGTGTAATGCAGGTCCAATTTCCAGGCCAGTGTTACGAGTCGTCACGTGAGTATGTTGACCAATCAATGATGGTGTTTACAGACGGGTTGCAGTTGGTTGTGAGTCATCTCGCCCACCTTCATTTACCTGAAGTTCCCCGTCTTATCCAGGCTCACCGACAGGTCAATACCTTCCTAAACCACCGATACAGTACCGTGCAGAAGTTTGTATACCGTGTGTATAACAGTGTGATCCACTCACACGGAGAAACATTTTAAACGGAAACGTATTATAACCTAACACATGCATCTATATCATACGAGTTAAACAGTTCACCTCTAATTAATCTATAGTACAAATAACTCACGTATATACATTGTATATTCCTATTGCTTGCTTGACAATGACATTAGGATATACGTCAAAAGGTCGCCTACAAAGAATAGAGAAATTGAATATCCTAAATCATTCCTCAAAAACGAAAGATACAAAATGCACGACACAGTAGATACAATAATATAAAACTGTCAAATTATGAGAATTACACCAAAAATATACATATAGGTGAATGTAGCAAAAGGTGTGGAGGAATCTTTAGAACTCTGTATTCTATTTTCTAGAAATCAAAATAGAATCTTTGTCCTCGACAATTTTTAGCATTCGTGTTAAGTAACAAACGAGAAAATTTGCATTTCGGCATAAATTATACATCGCGGTCATTTAAGTTGTTTAATATTCATGTAAAACAGTGATAAGAAGTCTTTAATTCCAGTAATGATACTGTTCTCTGATCAACATGCACGGAAGTGATACCTGATATAGACAGTCTATGACAATGACTGGACAAGTGGCTTTAGAGAAGTATTGTTCTTTGTTACGGAGGCACTTTAATACATTCAGGTTTATAATGCAATTTAGCTATTGATTGTTACATCCCACTTAGACCTTATGCCCGTAGAAACCTGTTCATTGTCGATATCAGGACTGTTTCGTCAAAACAGTACCGTTATCTGATACACGGACACTTTTCTAAACCACTTTTAAACAAGATTAGATACGATTATCAACGAACTTGGGATCAAAATTTAGCTAAATGTTTGATTGACTTAGACCAAGACGTAAGAAAACTAATGTATTTGGTGTGATAGTCAATACGGTTGGGACTCAAATTCAATAATTTTGATTGACTTGTACCAGAAAATGCAGTAGAAAGAAAAGAACCAACCAAGGATTTTGAACCAAGGCCTTTGTTATATTTCTACAAAACATTCAAAACAACCGTAATGTTTAGAGATTTATAATGGAAATGATAAATAAAGTAGTTTGGAGCATAGAAAATAACATACAATTAAGATAATATACATATTAAACACTTTATAAGAATGTTCAAGTTATCTAAAATTAATATTGAAAATCCAACCGATTTTAATTCTAAACCTAAGGTGTCATGTTTTTAAAAATAATAGTGAAAACATTATAAGTTGTATGTTTCTCTCTCGGGTAATACGGTCTGATGTACCATCTATGTACCGGAGCCTTCCGATGTTACATCATACCAGATTACCGAGAGGAAAGCTTACAACGTATTATCTTTCTGTCATGCCGGTGACGGGTAAACGGATATTGTTCGAACGACCTTGACCCTAAATGTAAACAAACTGGCGTCATCCGTCTCGACTGAAATGTTAAAAGTTTGGTCATGTATTACTACAAGCTTTTAAATGCCTTAAAAGTTGATAATTTAAGTTTAAATAAGCGATGTAAAATTAAACTTTTTTTCTAAATAAAGTAGCAATTATTGGGAAACTAGTCATGTAATTAATAGACCTGTCATCCAGTCAGGGACATCACGGCTTTCCGTCTCGTTACAATGAGACGGTATGCCGTCTAACAATTATCATGAAATTATTGTCTTATGAAGATGGCATGCCGTCTATAAAACGTATTCGACGGTATCCAGTCTTAATGATTCAGGGAGAGTTCATTGTATCAAAATGCTAAAATTAAGACGGCATGCCAGCTTCATATTTCACAAGACGGCATGCTGTCTCATATTTTGAAATATAGCAGCGTGACTGTCTTGAGCTTGCGTGGCTCCTACCGACTGAGATCGAGGTGTGCCAATTAGAACTCTCGCGCACGTGAATCATAAGGCCGCGATGATCATGTTTCGCGTGCTCGATGGTTCATCTGACTTGAACCATAGCTCAACACTACATCAAACCACAAACAGAATTGACAAAAGTTTAGTTTTAATTTCAGTTTTCGTTTGTTTTAACATAATATGGTAGGCAGCTCACACAAAGCATGAACTAATCGTGATGCACGTTGAACACGTGGAAATGTACAAGTTGGTAACTCAATGTCAATATTGTCAGCTTACATAAAATAAAAAATACAACATATTGTAAAAATTTGCAATTCCGTTTTAAGTCAGTGCAGCACAATTGTTTTCCATATAATTGTGTTTCTCAATTTTGTCGTTTATTTATCTATTAAAGTTTATACAATATATTACGTTTAGAGGGTAAAACATCTCATTACCCGACCCAAGCCGTATCAGTACAGTAGAAAATGGTTATCCGTATTGATTTATAATGGTGCGATCTGTTTGCTTGGTCTCATGCAATTTGGAGAGGTTAGACAGCAAGATGACAATGCCATCATGCCATAATTTAAAATCCACTCTGAGCGTTTAAGAGTATTTTAGTGTTTTAAATACAACATTATGTTTTAGAAAACATACTTATGACATCAATCGCTAGAGACAACTACAAAACATATGATAAATAATGTTCATATCAGTATCCGATGAAATTTGGTTTTAAAGACAAGTTGGCCTTAGATTAAAACGCGTCAATAGAATTTAACGTCATATTAACAGCCTTTCCTTTTCTGCATAAAAAAGTATCACAGAGTAACAAGGATTTCCTAGGCGTGTTGGCTTATCAATTTCACGAAGCTCGTTTTTTCGTCCCTTCTCACACATTACTGAATGTGACAATTGTTATATTATCATGTTTCAAAATAGTACCCTGTGAAAATACAAATTATTGACTTTTTACCTGTTAAATGGTAATTTATTGTGATTATACCAGCAAACTATGACAGATATAGTATGTATATATTCTCATTGATTATACAATTCAAGCAACGTACCTTGTTGGGTAATACATTTATTTTATATCTGTAGAAACAACATAATTGAAAGAAATGCATGGTAAATAAATACATAAACGCCAAAAACTGTATTTTTATATTTTGTGGAGTAATCATAATTTTATGGTCTCTTTTATTTGTTTGTTTACATTGTGGGAGTAAAACATAATGTTTTGCGCTTGAAAATAATACACATGATCTATATGTAGACTTGAAAACATCTTTATTATTTAAGTGCGAATTCTCTGCTTATTTTTGGTCGAAAAACTAAATCTGCGAAATATCAAGAGTAATATATTTCAATACGATTGTTTTTAGAAATGTCTATTAACATAATCAATGGCTTTTACAGAAATAGCTAAATCAGTCTGAACGCTTGAACTACTTTCGAATGTTTAGTGTGAACACCTTAACATGGCCGCTAAGGGAAACATTCGTTTTAAGATTATTTTATTGTTTCAGGGGTCTTATTTCGCCATTGGTAACACTTATGTTTCTTTTCGTAGGAGCAATGTATTTTAGTAAAAGCAGCGTGCTACAGTTCCTTTAAAGTTACAAAAATAAAACTACTATGCAAACTTATAACCGTTGTGATGAAATAAAATCTAATACTCTTTTCAAATGCTTAGAAATGTCCTATCCTTGTCATCTGGTTGCAGTGTTAGTTCACTCGCCCAGAAACCATCATATTGCCGGTTCGATCCCACATTTCCCCGAACGTATTTGTGATCAGTGTGAAAGTGCAAATTCATCTGCCATCTTATACAAAAGTTTGATGTCAAATGAGGAAGATTGTAATATTATAGTATTAAAAATTTACATCGACATATTAATATTTTTGTCTGTGGAAATCGAGTTATTACATAACAACAGTGATCTTTGTGAGTTTAAATTATGTTGTTTCAAAATAGCCTGCATCATTAGCGTTTTGATAGTCAACAGCAACAGTGTAAGAGATGTTTCCATATGTGTAGACACGAATAAAATTCACCATTGATCAGTGATGATTTTTTGTAATGAAGGCCTTCAGTGGTATAGATAATTAACATATATAATACAAGACATTAACCCACTCTCAGGGATGTCATTCATGTTGTTTTACAACACTCGTGCCAGTAAAATTATGTTTCCATTACTTTTCCTCGGAAAAAGATGTAAAAACATTATGACATCCCCACTTGAATATGAATGTCTATATATTCGATTGTGGAGAACTTGGTTCACCACACCATATAAACAATGTTAAGATAGTTTACAATTACCAAAACTAAAATATCATCAAAACTTGTAAAACGAAAATGTAGCTGTTTGCTGACATACTGTCCAAACATACTAGGCTCTATAACTGATCAGACCTTAAATATAAACAAAATATGAGGTTGAAAACTTACATTTTCCAAATCGACAATTTATAACCCATCGCCGGCCATATTTGCCAAGACGACTGTACACTTATTGGGGGGCAACACCAGATCTACAACTTACCTATGGTTCTTGCTTGGGGTAACAGAATCAACAATTTTATAATTCCAATGGCCAAAGAGTTTAAACACAATATATCAGATTTCGAGAGTCAGTGATTCTTAAGAAGTCAAAAAACTTAAAGCTAAAAGACGGAAGGATGGACGACCGCCGGAAACCATGCAATGTCACCGACCTTTCTTTCGACGGCATGCCGTCTTTCTAAGACAATATATATTAGACGGCATGCCGTCTTTAAAAGACAATATGTTTTAGACGGCATGCCGTCTTTGTAAGACAATATTTTTCAGACGGCATGCCATCTTTTATATTTAAATTTCAAATAATGATGTCTCCCCTCCGACAATAAAGACGGCATGCCGTCCACATTATTTAAAGATGGTATGCTCTCCTTAAGTATGGTTTTAATTAGTCGGCATGCCGTTACACACTCACATGTACATGTAGGGATATTGTCGACTGTACTAATTTACATACGATTTGGTGAAGAAAAAAAATAGTCAAACTTCCAGCACGCTCACATTTTTGGTTTGGATATTGGCGTAGGTGTCCAAACCATTCCATGGCCCGAATGATCTCCGATCTCCCCTAGTAGTAATTGTAGTAGAAGTAGTAGCAGAACAAAGTAGTGAAAGACTATCGATAGTGATCACAATCTCTACACTACACGTACTATTTGTTGCAATATTTGAGTATTTTGCAAGTAATGTCATGGTCAAGATCTTCCACCAATTCATAACGTCGAGTGCATCTATAGTATATACATGGTTGTGGAAAATGAAAACGTAACTGGGTGTGAATATCCACTGACGTCTGATCATGAGATGTTATTATTTGTGTGTGGTATTTCTTAGTCCCTTCCAAAGTAAGATAGTGTGGTTAGTGTTCGGTTTATTACGACATAGCCGCAGACTCAATGAAGGACAAATCCTTTCTCGAAAACAAATATGTACTTCCGTTCAGCTTCAGGAAAAATCAAATATCATTAGTACTTTCCGTCTTGCAAAAGTATATGTTTTAACGGCATCAGTCGAGGTAGCAGAGAGTAAGACATTAAACATTTTGGCGTCCTGGCAAGTGAAAAATCGATTGCAGAACGTAGAAAACCGGAAACGTTTTTGACAAAATATTGGCAATTTATCTCAATAAATGAATTATTTTAAAGGTTTCATGAACAGAGGCAAATGCCAGCCATATCAGTCTCTTAGAATATCAACGAAAGTCATGTTGAGAATTAAGCGTGTATCGTTATAAAGTGTAAAGAATGCTCAATACATTTAATAAAGAAAACATTTTGTTACTAAACCGAAGCTATATTTAAAGATGCTTAATTATACACATTTCAACATTATCTGTACATTTGTAAGTTTGATCAAGTGACAGTAATGGTTGTGAACCCCAAGCATAAGATTTTCCAAGAGTGCTTAATGCTTCAAAGTTTTCACACGCATGTCTGCTCGTATATTCAACCGAATACAACTTGTCAATCTAACAGTATTTTAAGCATGTTTTATACAGCCCTATAAATGAGTCATAAATTCAATCAAACGACCATTTTGTCACATCACGTTCTCAACAGAACTGTTCAGAGAATTTAAACTAATTCCGCCGAACACGGCATTCAGCGACTGCAAAGAAGTGTAAAGGGTCTCCCTTGGAAAAACAAGCTACATGATAACCCTTTACTCTTCTCGTGGAACGTTGGACCGCCGTTTTACTGCAAGTCACTGAGGGACAAGTGGAGTCAGGCTTTATTAATTAAAACTATGTTGCACTACATCTTGGCATTTTACAAGTTTGTATGTGTTCTGGAGTTCTAGGTTGAGGCACTTGATTGGCCTGTGTTGCATTGCCGTGGATTTGTGCTGATTGAAATCTGTTCAAAATATTAAATTTTTGGTTTGTCTATCTGTTACTCTTATTACAGTTTTTAGCCCAGTTATTAATATCGATGAGGTGACAACCAATTACTAATGGCTAGATTATATTTAACCCTAACTTCACCCAAACCCGAAACATGATAACCGACCCAGACCCAGGTTTCCAATTCTTAATAAAATATCAATATATGTCAGTCTTCTACACTTGTTTACCATAGCAGAAAAGCTCAAAGCTATATTCATTGAAACATATACATATTAAATAGATCAACGTTGTCATGAATACATTCAATTATATATACTTCTGTAGAGTGCAGTTAATATGTGGAACCATGACGTCACGAATCCCTCCAATCCAGAAAGAGACCACGTACACTTTCGCTAACCGACCACAGAAAATCAATCCTACTTTCGTAATCACATTGGAGCTATGTCAAAAAGCAGGACTCAGACCCCAGTTCTGCAGCAGAATCATGGCTGTGGGGCAACTGTCTCGATTAATCTATGATCCAATTGGTTGAGGAAGATAGAATCTATTGAACACCAGGCTGGGATAATTGACCGATATTCGGCTTGTTGACCCAAGATGAGGATAAAAAGTCTAGCTTCCGATCAAAAGTATTTATCGTCGCGTGTCATGCAACTGCAAATATCATGTCTGCATCTCTGCTTAATTTCCTTACTAGAACTCCAAAAGCTCTGAATTTGATTACGTCAGTCATCTTAAAAGCATGACTGTGACAACGATAGAAATTATATGAGATGGCTACCAAGTTCTGGCAGTGTGCCAGTTCGATTTACAGTAAATTGTGTCACTGTTGCAACGCCAACTGCAAAGGAAACCAGAGAAACCAGTGCGTTCTATATTAACCCACTACCTATTGTAGAGCCATTCTGGTATATTCCTGCAGGAACTCTTGGCACCGAAGGCGTTAATATGACCTAATACTATAATAAGTCTTCGAAACGTAAAATAGTCATGTCTGGAAAGTTTTGATCTTGTTTTCATTTGTATCAAGTAGTTTGTGGACGTAAATATCGATGTTCTATTGAGGCTGAAATCACGTGTTGTAAACTGAGGACACTTCTCTTGCAATAAGATACCCATAAATCGATTCAGCATGATGTTATCATGTGCTTTGGACATAAATACATCAGACTTATCACATTAATCCCGGCTGGTCCCCGTGGTGTAAGCCACTGTAAAAACAAGATTAGTATAATCAGTCTCTTTGCCCGATCATTCCTAGTTTTCAGACATGTTTAATACTGTTGTTGTTCAAAGCCTATATACAGGCCTACCATACAAACGGCACACAAATCTTCAAAACTGTACTAATATACCCTTAATCAGATCACATATCCACACAATAGTGCGACACACCTTCCTAAACTGAATTCAAAGCCTCTTAAACTCATTTCATATAGTCTAAAACTCATTTCATATCCTCTAAAACTCATTTCATATCCCCTAAAACTCATTTCATATCCTCGAAAACTCATTTCATATCCTCGAAAACTCATTTCATATCCTCGAAAACTAATTTCATATCCTTTAAAACGGGCGACAAATCGCTTGAAAGGGACATTTTGGCGGCAAAACGGACCGCAAATCAACGGAACGGTCAACAAATCGCCTAGCAAAATTGCGGCTCGGCAACAAGACCAAGTAGAAGGAAGTGTTGTTTTCTTATACTACGACTCTTATGTTCTACATATATATACACAAAGAACTTAATCAAGCACCACCTCATATTTTCAGATTTGTGTGACGATGCCCAACCACTGTGAAAAGAAATGCTGTTATTTTATGAAAGTGCATCATCTTAGCTAAACAAAACGACAATACTGAATACAATGTGTAACATGTATCTCATTATATTGCCAGATGAACATGAACAGTGGTTTTACTTGCAAACTCACTCCTGTACAACTATTGCTATGTGAACTTCAAAAACGGTGAAAATGTGTGTTAAGCAGTTGGACAATGTTCTTTGTTTTGTCTTAAGGAAACAAATGACCATCACGTTATCAATAACGGGTGTATCCGCCACGTGCCCGCAATATTGCTTCAACCATCCTCGACGTCATTGTGGCGAGACTCTTGATTAGCTGCAGAGGTAACAGCTGCCACTCATGATGTATAGCTGCTTCTTAACCGACTAAATCCTGTAGTGGTGGGTCCATGGCTTGCACTCGGCGTCCAATCATATCCCAAATGTGTTCCAGTGCATTGATATCCGGGCTCATGGCAGGCCATGGAAGTTTGGATACTGCATTGTTCTTTAGAAAATCAATCACAAGTCGAGAACGTTGAGGCCGAGCGTTATCATTCATGAATACAGGACAAGTGGCCAATGGATGATTGTCAAAATTTGGCACAAGAACAGGCTGCAGAATTTCCCGGATGTAACAATCGCCATTTAGATTACCTCTCGAAGTCACCAAATCGAGCTTACAACCGTGAGAGATGCATCCCCAGACCATTGCAGATCCACCAACGAATGGGACTGATGCTTGGATGTTCTTTGGTGCATATGCTGTGGTTTGACGATATTTCTGGACAAGACGGCTTATCACAGTGTGGTGAATGTCCAATAGCTCTACAAGACATTCCAACATTGCTCTCATTTAACTCATTCCAATAATTTGCCATCTGTGTGCTTCCGAGAGTTTTCTTCGCCATGTTCAGAGGTAACGACACAATCATTTGAAAATTTCCAAGATTTATACTGATTTCAAGAACGATTTAAAACTGCAATTTCAGAAATTCGTGGATGGTGAGCTTCACATGCATTGTTGTGTTTGCGATTGACCTCACAGAAAACCCGAACACTGTTGAGAGGAAATGCAGTTCCATACCAATTACCATCTAACAATACATATTCGTTACTATGTATATTTGTATCACTGAAAATATTAAATGGTGCTTAATTAAGTTCTTTGTGTATACATCGATATAAAGCGCACAAACTCCTAAATGTAATGAACTTCAGATCTATATCCTTACATTTCATTCTCAGGCTTGCGATTCTACATATTTTGGTACCCAGATCGACCAAATGGGGTTTGCTGTTCGACTCTGGGGTAACTTTTGTAACTTCCGGGTGATTATGTAGAGTTATATTAACTTGGTTCAGTAGCACATTCTGAAGAATATAATTAAGTACGTGTATCGCATACCATGAAACAAATATAGAGGTTAGTGAGGGTATGGCAAGTGTTTCGTTCAAATTCGGGTCGGTAATGATACAAACAGGAGAGACCATCATTCCTTGCACTTTGTATTAGCTCCTAGTTCCTTGCAGTTTGTCTAGGGTCCTAGTTCCTTGCAGTTTGCCTTGGCTCCTAGTTCCTTGCAGTTTGTCTAGGGTCTTAGTTCCTTGCAGTTTGTCTTGGCTCCTAGTTCCTTGCAGTTTGCCTTGGCTCCTTGTTCCTTGCAGTTTGTCTAGGGTCTTAGTTCCTTGCAGTTTGTCTAGGGTCTTAGTTCCTTGCAGTTTGTCTTGGCTCCTAGTTCCTTGCAGTTTGCCTTGGCTCCTAGTTCCTTGCAGTTTGCCTTGGCTCCTAGTTCTGTGCAGTTTGTCTAGGGTCTTAGTTCCTTGCAGTTTGCCTTGGCTCCTAGTTCCTTGCAGTTTGTCTTGGCTCATAGTTCCTTGCAGTTTGCCTTGGCTCCTAGTTCCTTGCAGTTTGTCTTGGCTCCTAGTTCCTTGCAGATTGTCTTGGCTCCTAGTTTCTTGCAGTTTGTCTTGGCTCCTAGTTCCTTGCAGTTTGTCTAGGGTCTTAGTTCCTTGCAGTTTGTCTAGGGTCTTAGTTCCTTGCAGTTTGTCTTGGCTCCTAGTTCCTTGCAGTTTGCCTTGGCTCCTTGTTCCTTGCAGTTTGTCTAGGGTCTTAGTTCCTTGCAGTTTGTCTTGGCTCCTAGTTTCTTGCAGTTTGCCTTGGCTCCTAGTTCTGTGCAGTTTGTCTAGGGTCTTAGTTCCTTGCAGATTGTCTTGGCTCCTAGTTTATTGCAGTTTGTCTTGGCTCCTAGTTCCTTGCAGTTTGTCTAGGGTCTTAGTTCCTTGCAGTTTGTCTAGGGTCCTAGTTCCTTGCAGTTTGCCTTGGCTCCTAGTTCCTTGCAGTTTGCCTTGGCTCCTAGTTCCTATCAGTTTGTCTAGGCTCCTAGTTCCTTGCAGTTTGTCTTAGCTCCTAGTTCCTTGCAGTTTGCCTTGGCTCATAGTTTCTTGCAGTTTGTCTAGGGTCTTAGTTCCTTGAGCACATTCTTGGTTCCGTAGCACATTCTGAAGAATATAATTAAGTACGTGTATCGCATACCATCAAACAAATATAGAGGTTAGTGAGGGTATGGCAAGTGTTTCGTTCAAATTCGGGTCGGTAATGATACAAACAGGAGAGACCATCATTCCTTGCACTTTGTATTAGCTCCTAGTTCCTTGCAGTTTGTCTAGGGTCCTAGTTCCTTGCAGTTTGCCTTGGCTCCTAGTTCCTTGCAGTTTGTCTAGGGTCTTAGTTCCTTGCAGTTTGTCTTGGCTCCTAGTTCCTTGCAGTTTGCCTTGGCTCCTTGTTCCTTGCAGTTTGTCTAGGGTCTTAGTTCCTTGCAGTTTGTCTTGGCTCCTAGTTCCTTGCAGTTTGCCTTGGCTCCTAGTTCCTTGCAGTTTGCCTTGGCTCCTAGTTCTGTGCAGTTTGTCTAGGGTCTTAGTTCCTTGCAGTTTGCCTTGGCTCCTAGTTCCTTGCAGTTTGTCTTGGCTCATAGTTCCTTGCAGTTTGCCTTGGCTCCTAGTTCCTTGCAGTTTGTCTTGGCTCCTAGTTCCTTGCAGATTGTCTTGGCTCCTAGTTTCTTGCAGTTTGTCTTGGCTCCTAGTTCCTTGCAGTTTGTCTAGGGTCTTAGTTCCTTGCAGTTTGTCTAGGGTCTTAGTTCCTTGCAGTTTGTCTTGGCTCCTAGTTCCTTGCAGTTTGCCTTGGCTCCTTGTTCCTTGCAGTTTGTCTAGGGTCTTAGTTCCTTGCAGTTTGTCTTGGCTCCTAGTTTCTTGCAGTTTGCCTTGGCTCCTAGTTCTGTGCAGTTTGTCTAGGGTCTTAGTTCCTTGCAGATTGTCTTGGCTCCTAGTTTATTGCAGTTTGTCTTGGCTCCTAGTTCCTTGCAGTTTGTCTAGGGTCTTAGTTCCTTGCAGTTTGTCTAGGGTCCTAGTTCCTTGCAGTTTGCCTTGGCTCCTAGTTCCTTGCAGTTTGCCTTGGCTCCTAGTTCCTATCAGTTTGTCTAGGCTCCTAGTTCCTTGCAGTTTGTCTTAGCTCCTAGTTCCTTGCAGTTTGCCTTGGCTCATAGTTTCTTGCAGTTTGTCTAGGGTCTTAGTTCCTTGAGCACATTCTTGGTTCCGTAGCACATTCTGAAGAATATAATTAAGTACGTGTATCGCATACCATGAAACAAATATAGAGGTTAGTGAGGGTATGGCAAGTGTTTCGTTCAAATTCGGGTCGGTAATGATACAAACAGGAGAGACCATCATTCCTTGCACTTTGTATTAGCTCCTAGTTCCTTGCAGTTTGTCTTGGCTCCTAGTTCCTTGCAGTTTGCCTTGGCTCCTTGTTCCTTGCAGTTTGTCTAGGGTCTTAGTTCCTTGCAGTTTGTCTAGGCTCCTAGTTCCTTGCAGTTTGCCTTACCTCCTAGTTCCTTGCAGTTTGCCTTGGCTCCTAGTTCCTTGCAGTTCGCCTTGGCTCATAGTTCCTTGCAGTTTGCCTTGGCTCCTAGTTCCTTGCAGTTTGTCTTGGCTCCTAGTTCCTTGCAGATTGTCTTGGCTCCTAGTTTCTTGCAGTTTGTCTTGGCTCCTAGTTCCTTGCAGTTTGTCTTGGCTCATAGTTCCTTGCAGTTTGTCTAGGGTCCTAGTTCCTTGCAGTTTGCTTTGGCTCCTAGTTCCTTGCAGTTTGCCTTGGCTCCTAGTTCCTTGCAGTTTGCCTTGGCTCCTAGTTCCTTGCAGTTTGCCTTGGTTCCTAGTTCCTTGCAGTTTGTCTAGGCTCCTAGTTCCTTGCAGTTCGCCTTGGCTCATAGTTCCTTGCAGTTTGTCTAGGGTCTTAGTTCCATGCATTTTGTCTAGGCTCCTAGTTCCTTGCAGTTTGCCTTGGCTCCTAGTTCCTTGCAGTTTGTCTAGGGTCCTAGTTTCTTGCAGTTTGTCTAGGGTCCTTGTTCCTTGAAGTTCGTCTAGGGTCCTAGTTCCTTGCAGTTTGTCTTGGCTCCTAGTTCCTTGCAGTTCGCCTTGGCTCATAGTTCCTTGCAGTTTGTCTAGGGTCTTAGTTCCATGCATTTTGTCTAGGCTCCTAGTTCCTTGCAGTTTGCCTTGGCTCCTAGTTCCTTGCAGTTTGTCTAGGGTCCTAGTTTCTTGCAGTTTGTCTAGGGTCCTAGTTCCTTGCAGTTTGTCTAATGTCCTAGTTTCTTGCAGTTTGTCTAGGGTCCTTGTTCCTTGAAGTTCGTCTAGGGTCCTAGTTCCTTGCAGTTTGCCTTGGCTCCTAGTTCCTTGCAGTTTGTCTAGGGTCCTAGTTCCTTGCAGATTGTCTTGGCTCCTAGTTTCTTGCAGTTTGTCTTGGCTCCTAGTTCCTTGCAGTTTGTCTTGGCTCATAGTTCCTTGCAGTTTGCCTTGACTCCTAGTTCCTTGCAGTTTGCCTTGGCTCCTAGTTCCTTGCAGTTTGTCTAGGGTCTTAGTTCCTTGCAGTTTGCCTTGGCTCCTAGTTCCTTGCAGTTTGCCTTGGCTCCTAGTTCCTTGCAGTTTGTCTTGGCTCCTAGTTCCTTGCAGTTTGTCTTGGCTCCTAGTTCCTTGCAGTTTGTCTAGGGTCTTAGTTCCTTGCAGTTTGTCTAGGGTCCTAGTTCCTTGCAGTTTGCTTTGGCTCCTAGTTCCTTGCAGTTTGCCTTGGCTCCTAGTTCCTTGCAGTTTGCCTTGGCTCCTAGTTCCTTGCAGTTTGCCTTGGTTCCTAGTTCCTTGCAGTTTGTCTAGGCTCCTAGTTCCTTGCAGTTTGTCTTGGCTCCTAGTTCCTTGCAGTTTGCCTTTGCTCATAGTTCCTTGCAGTTTGTCTAGGGTCTTAGTTCCATGCATTTTGTCTAGGCTCCTAGTTCCTTGCAGTTTGCCTTGGCTCCTAGTTCCTTGCAGTTTGTCTAGGGTCCTAGTTTCTTGCAGTTTGTCTAGGGTCCTAGTTCCTTGCAGTTTGTCTAATGTCCTAGTTTCTTGCAGTTTGTCTAGGGTCCTTGTTACTTGAAGTTCGTCTAGGGTCCTTGTTCCTTGCAGTTCGGCTTTGGCCCTAGTTCCTTGAAGTTTGTCTCGGGTCCTAGTTCATTACAGCTTATCTAGGGTCATAATTACTTACATTATATCTATGGACCTAGTTACTCGCAGTTGGTCCTAGTCTATGTGCTCAGGACAGAAGCAAATTCATTATCATCCATCAAGCCCTCAAGTTTGCATAACTGCAAAGGTATTACAGACTTTCATTCTGCATTAAAGGGAGATGCAGGTTTTGGGCTTTGATATCTTTCAAAATACCATGTACTGGATTCAGTTCAAGTAATTTCACTTGCAAATTCATCGCCAAATACATAAATATATGCAGACACTACACGTCCCATTTACATAGGCTTTTAAACATTAGCAACCCAAATTTGTCTTTTTGTCTGTTGTAGATTCCAAAATAACGTTTGACTACTTGACGCGCGCATGCCATGGTGCTTTGTCCGGTTTTCGATCAGAAATAACTACTTTCAACTGTATATCGTCACTACACTGAAAAGCAATAAAACATTCAGTCAATACTTTCGGATGAAATAACACTGCAACTCCACACTGGACGCCACTTTATGACTAGTCAGTATTTTACATTGTCACAGTGAAGTAAAACTGCTCCTCCACAGTTTATAGAATATCGAAATTAAGATGACATATCTACACTTTTTTGTCAAGAATTACTTTTGAATGATTCACGGATTCGATCAATTCCAGTATCACATTGAGGCAAACCTGTTTTCTTCATCAAACGCTCAAAATGCCCATCTTACCATTGTCACTCAGAATGGATTCGTGTGAAAATGTCGTTTTACAAATCAATTCTAAAACCAATCATTAATTGATCTTGGTGGCACTGAGGATACTTCTGTCAGGGCCATATATACAAACAATATATTCACATTTAAACGGCGGAGAGAGAAACGAAGAATACACTTTCTTTGTTTTGTTTTGTTTACAAAATTGTTTTTCTGAACTTTTTTTGGAACTGAAGCAGCACTGGGCATCCGTCACCTTGAACCATATTATTTATTTCTGGCTAAAGTTTTCTGGTTTTGTGTCATTAATAATTAAATTACATTTAAGATTATATTCATAGCGATAGGTTGTTACTAATTTAGTTTCAGACTAGTATGTCACCCAGATCCTAGAACAAACAATAAATGTAGCCTTCTCAAGTCTAAACAATATTGGCCAGTCTAGTTACTCTTACCCTACTTATGTTTCTGTACACGAGAACTTGCTCACCTCTTTCGTATTTGGAAATATTTATGTATTTATTATATTTTATATGTATATACCTTTCGACCGGAAGGAGTATTTCATCAACAACACATGTATGTTTTACCTTATACAGTTGCCCTTTATTTCGTTTTGTAAGGTAATAATATTGTATCATCAAAATAGACATCTACACAAACTAGGTAATGTATGATACACTACTCTTTCAAATCAATACACTACACTTCAACATGAAAAGTTGACATACGCGACATATATGTAGCATCCATGGCTTGAAATTGTCCTTTGCAGTATCCAGATAAAATCAATAATTTCCTTATAAGGAGGACTTGGGAGCTATATCTCCTTATAACGGAACGTTTGGTGCAAATATAAGCGATGACAACAAGCGCATCATAGCGATGATATGGAATAGACTGCCAAGTCTGTAAATGGACATGGACACAATAACTCTCTGTCGTTGTTTTCTAACTTCGTCGACCTTGAGATAGTTACGGTTTCGAATTTCATATATCGAAAAATCAGTGGAGTATGCTGCAAACAGGTGTGTCTGCTACAGGTCCAAACCCAGGAAAGTCAGACACACCACTTTGATGCACGAATCTGATTTTGAAATGATTTTAGAGGGTAGATCAATGAAAATAAACAGAATTTATTATGAAACAGTGTTGTCAACATTTGGAAGGTTGATCATACTAATCTTCGAAGGCCGGACATTCAGTTTTTCATGTTCCCGTCATCATACTCTTTGTCCATGTTATATAACCATGTATATATTCCATGCATTTATTATAAATGAATGTGTATACTTTTTATTTATGCGCACTCAGACGTGAAACAAATTCCCTAACGGACAATAAAGACTTATCTTATCTTATCTTATAAATAGTTCGAGAACATAAACGCTCTGTGTAATTCCTGGAAACATTGAAGTCAACCATGTCAGTACATCTGCCTCTCAAATAAATATATTTGGTTTAAACATATTTATTTCATGAAGAATTGGATTGGTAAACAAGCTTAAAGCATAAATAAATACCGCTCAGTACCATATATACCAATATATATATATATATATATATATATATATATATATATATATATATATATATATATATATATATATATATATATACGAACGTCAACAAGTAATATCAAGTACAACTTTGAAACGAAAACAATCAACAAATGCTACTACAATAATCATCATATATGTTATATGACATATAAGTTACAATACCTACATACAGTCCAAGACCATTGATAGTCACTTCCCTGTGCTCAAAATCACTAATGCCTGTTTACCAATCCATTCATCTTTTCATGTATGAATATTGTTTAACTTAAAATCACTAAAATGGTCGACACAGGGACGTGTCATAAATGTGACATCCCTAACTCGAGCGTTATGCGGAACAAGAGACAAGAGATGTATCCATCCAGTGTGACATATTCAATAGGATCTGTCACATTCTGAATGACACCCCTGTGACAACTCATCGTGATAGTAAAGAATGACATCGCACCACAGTCCATGTTAAAGGGTTTAAATACCTTGGGGAATTCATGCATACATTGGCGGCCAATCAGTATTTCGATAATTCATCACATTTGTAATGTTGGATGGACACTGTTGAAGTACACGGAAATACTGTAGCACCAGTAACAGGATGTTCTTGATATACATGTGTCTTGAAGCACAGCAAACTTGACTAGAAGTCTGCAGAGATTGACCCAATACTGCAATGCAACCATTACCACAATATCCATTTCAAGAACAACCAGTCTTGGAAGGTAGATACTTAATTATTCTCAAAACTAGAGTTTCTAAATAATATGAAAGATCATGTCTCTTATGAATTTTACATCAGCTATATTAAGTGTGAAGTATTTCCTATTGCTGTAAGTAAATTATGAAGTTCCAACCATATGTTGATGATTGAATATGGTCTCGAACGAAGTCATCGCCTCTGTCATTCCTACTTTTGAAAATGAATACCATTTTTGTCGTGAATGTCCATTTTATCTAGGACTTAGAACAACTATAATCCCATCATATTATTACAATTGTCCTTCATATGAGAAGTTATACTAATGGTTCATATCAGAGAACCTATCCCTCATACATAGTCTTTGAAAATATGAGTACCTAGCCAGAAGGAAACGTAATACTTTTTTGTGATACTTTTTTGTGTCTTTTTTGTGTCTATTTCCAAATGTATATATTGATATCTAACATATGTGTCTATGATTTTATTTGCGCTCCGATAATGCGCACATTGTATACTTTGTATAATGGGCCTGTGGCCCTTTTACTGAAATAAACATATCTCTCTCTCTTCAGAACATGACTAGGGCCTAATAATCACTGCATGTATTGCCCTGATACACATTGTAACAATCACTTGGGTTGAACCAGGATTCATATTTCAGGAATGATATCATGGCATTGTATGTTCTGCAGATTCTTATCTTAAGATCGCCATTGATTTCTAGTAATTTTATTGCACTACGGCAATATCGAAGTTTAGAAGGATCTGCTATATTTGGGATATGTATCTCGTGTCCACACTCAATAAAGGACATTACTATGACATTATGAGGGTTTCAAACCAAGTATTACAAGACGGGTGAAGTCTTAAAAAATAAAAAAAAATAAAATAGCTTCAAATGACTTTGACTTATTAATACTGACTGGGGTACTGCAATTGGGCATGAACGAACTCATGTGGAATTGTGAACGAGCAACGAGAAATACTAGTTTTTTAAAAACGTGCTTTTAAATAGTATAATTTCGAAAACAGAAATTCAAGAAACATTAATTGAACGCGAACGTAAAAACTCACAAAAAGGTTTTTTCTCCATACCTATCTTATATTTTGACGGTTTTTATATCAATTGTTTATTATAATTGTCGTATCTGAGTAATCAACGTATGCCATTGCCCCTGTTGGACTTCATAATGGCTCGTTTAGCAACTCGTATGCAAACCTGTGACCTGTGACTTGTGACTTGTGACTTGAATGTCGTGGCGCACATGTGTACACAAGTGACACTGTGTCGGCTCGCTTGAATCACAGCTGTACAAAATGTCAAAGTTGAGATGAAGTTTGAGCGGGACAGATACCAGGAAGAACGGATATGAATCACGCAGAGAACAGGCTATTGTCTATCTCCCTATGCATCATCTAATTTAGTCTTCGCTTTTTAAACTTCCCTTTCACGTCGATAATAAATCACGGTGCATTTTGATTATTCCTATTTATCAATGAACATGAAGTTCTTATCAGGAAGAGAATTCATATCGAAGTGGAAATGAGCATTGTACAAATTATCAGTCAGTTAGATAATTATTGTTTAATGATTTTATCAAAGTTAGCTGGGAGGTAGAGGGTGTGTTTGCACAGAGCCATGTGATGTTGCAAACATCCGACTAGAACCCATATCCGATGATCAAGTCCCCCAAACAATCAAAAAGTAAAGGGATTGAACGTGGTCAACATCACAAATCTGTTTGAAATTGTATTGCAAAATGTCACCACTGTGTCGTACAGTAGCTGTATCCGTTTAAAGCCAATACATTGTACTTCAAAATAAGCTATTAAACATAATCATTGATTAGGTACACAGGACAAAAAGTGGTGGAATCCATTTGCAGGATCCTTCCGGATTCTCTCAAATTTTGCCGGATCCTTAAGAATCCGGAAGAATCCGGCAAGTGGATTCCACCACTTTTTGTCCTGTGGTAGTTTCAACGATATGCTTTTTCAAAATTTAAATTCTACTTGAGCTTAAACCTGAGCACAGGAAAACGTTAATAAAGACATTAGGAACGAAGTGTCCCATACAGTCAAAGGGACGTAACTTGTGTTGGAGCAGCTTTTTACATAACTTTTATTGCCGCTTCACGAGGATTATCACACAACGATAGAAGTCTTTCTTTTGGTATCTAATTTATTTTTCCCGTTGCTTAACACGTCGACTAAATGTTATCGCAAAATGACCCAAAGTGGATGGACATACTGCAAAGATAGAAAGAATCGAGTCAGTGAGGGGTTTGTCTTGCTTTTGAGATGGTCTACCGTCCAGCAAACTCCTTATGCAAAAGCAAAGCGACACATTGAAGCGTCTTGCCTAATATTAGAAAAGTGTAGCAAATATAAATCACCACAGCTAAGCCTTAAACTAAGAATTTCTAAGGGATCCTGTCAATTTAATTTTTTTTTTATCTAAGTAAAAGTCGATCATTCTTTGAGGGACCATATGTCTACCCCATGGATTATAAAACTTATTTTGAATTGATAACAACATGCCATTTTATGTTTACAGTAGAGCATGATATTATCGTTGTGACAATGGTCTGTCATACGCGAATAGTCATTATGTCTCCCCCCGAAGGGTCGGGAGACATATTGGTTTTAGCTGAGTTCCCGTCGGCGTTGGCGTCGGCGTTGGCGTCGGCGTTGGCGTCGGCGTCGGCGTTCCCATTTCGTTTCCGGAGCAGATCTCTAAAACTATGTGACCAATTATCACCAAACTTGGTATACTGTCTCTCCATATCGTGTAGATGTGCCTTTTGGGGGTTAGAGATTTTTTAAATTGAATTTTTTTTTTATTTCCATGGCAACGATTTGGACTTAGTCTATTTCAAGGGTAGTGTTCGCTTCCGGAACAGATCTTTAAAACTATGTGACCAATCATCACCAAACTTAGTATACTGTCTCTCCATATCGTGTAGATGTGCCTTTTGGGGGTTAGAGATTTTATTAAATTGAATTTTTTTTATTTCAATGGCAACGATTTGGACTTAGTCTATTTCAAGGGTAGTGTTCGTTTCCGGAGCAGATCTCTAAAACTATGTGACCAATCATCACCAAACTTGGTATTCTGTCTCTCCACATCATGTAGATGTGCCTTTTGGGGGTAAGAGATTTTTTTAAATTTTATTTTTTTATTTATTTCCACTTCATCGATTTGGACTTAGTCTTTTTCAAGGGTGTATTCGTTTCCGGAGCAGATCTCTAAAACTATGCGACCAATCATCACCAAACTTGGCATGCTGCCTCTCCATACCATGCAGATGTGCCTTTTGGGGGTTAGAGATAATTTAAAAAAATTTTTTTTTTTATTTCCATGCAACAATTTTAAATATACAGAGAACATTAATGGTGCTTTATGATAGTATTGTTTAGAGGTTTGGAGCATTTGAGGAAGGGGGAGACATCTGTTTTTACGGGTAAAAACACTTTCTAGTTGGTATATGTTGGGAGTTTTACTCCTTCAACAGTTCATGAACACAAAAACTCATACAGTGCTCTGTATAATATCATTATAATGATCCGTCAAATAAGCGTTTGATTTCAAATTAACACCGGGCCTCCAATACATAAAATGTGTTCCACATGCTTACAGTCGACTTTTCAGAATACTAATGGAAAGAATAACTTTTACAAAAATATTGTTGAATCTTTAAGTCTGGAACTCTGCGCTTTGTACGTGTAGGATAACAAGCCTCAGATTGCTTATTATAGGATATATATATAGAACATCATACTTGTGCATTTGGATTGTTTGTATTGAACGAGAAGATGTCATGGAAGCCGAGGAACAACGAGTTCGAATAACCGTCAAGTAGAACCGTCAGCCGTGCAATACGGAATTCACCGTGCAATACGGAAATCGACCACGGAAACCGTATTGCACCCCTGTATTACTATCTTAAGTTTACATGGGTATATAATAAATTATACGATGTATAACTTATTACAGATTTTCGGTATTTTCTCAGTCTCCACAATGACAGAAAGCATCAATCGAGTGTCAGCAGAGATTCCGTCCAACGAAGAAAAACGACTGGTCTGCAGGAGTTGCCTCCCTTCAGTTAACGAGATTTTATGAATGATTCATGAAACCGCTGTTATTACCCATATCGTGTAACGGAAATAATCAGGGGTGCTGATTTATAATTTGTGCATTGGGACTTGTTAGGACACCCCTTTTCATGGGTGGTGTCCTATTTCCGATCATAGAAAATGGAAGGGAAACTTGTAAAAAAAGTTCATAAAGTGAGCCAAAATGTTATTGTCTACTTTGATAATGCATGCACATTTATAAACAGTGAAATCAGTTACATTTTGGATAAAATTTATACGTTATTTTCCTAAAACGTTGACCCCATACTAAGATTTGCAATTTTGCAACCCATGAAACTATGGCGATTACATAATTATTAGTACATTCTCTCAATTCTATAATGTTAGTACAAAAGGCTTAACTTATAGGATGTTAAAACACAAACAACCACGTTCCTCTGAGCACATAACTTTTTATGATATTTAAATTCAAAGAGGTGTAACATTTCTTTTGGCATTCAGTTTATATAATACTTGGATAATAATTTAATAAATACAATATGTGAAGGTCAGTTTACAGAATTCTTTTTATTTCAGCATTTACAGTGACGTTACATTTCGACAACCCGTTCAGTATAGAAAGTGTACATAACAATGATTTCACTTTATGAATATTCGGAAAAGTAGATAAATATTCCGGTATATACACAGTTCTCACATTGGCAAAAGTTTAACATTTAAATAAATAGTGGAATTCGTCAGCCATTGATGGGGAGTTACAGAGAGGGCAATTTCTGTTTTCGCTCGTGATGCCTTTCCAGCGGCCAGTTTCAACCGAAAAATAGTGGTTACTTGTTCTGAATAGCAATATAGGGTAGACAATATATTTAGATAATAAAATGTGTGGTTCAAAAGATATTGAGCGTTTAATGATTTTATATAATAGTATCCTTTAGAGCGTCTAGAGACATCTCTGTAAGAAGTGATCCTTCAATACACGCTCTACTACTGTTACAATATAGTTAATTCGGTAACACACGGGGTTATAAAATCCATTTGTCACTCCACAATGATTAAAAATCGTTTTGATTTAAATAGAACCAGCGATTACAAACATTTACCCAATAATTATATTTCAAAAGTCTATAGAGGTTTGATGAGTATTTCGTTGGGATATCCGATGCTACTTGTTTATACAAAAATGTAATCATTGACATTTTCGACTTCTTAAGAACTGCCAAAACTGAAAAGAGCTGAAATTTTGTGGTGAGGTACCTTGCACCTAGGGGATCAAAGTTTGCTTTCTTAAGAGATATACTAACGAATAACGTATTTCCTGATGAAGTACCGAGTCAATGGCTCTATTTTTCACGATGACTCTTCTAGCCCTTGACTGCAGCATGCGATTTGGTAGAAGGTTTTCAAAATTACCCTTTCTCTCTATATTTAGACTCAACCATCTGGTGGAAAATAATGTGAATTTAAGTCTAATTGTTTGGACTAAATAGAAGGTTATTAACGATGTGTTGTATATGCCCCTATGAAGTTTTGTCAAGTGAAACCAAACCATGACGAGTTGTACTCAATGTACGAGGGGCGTTCAATAAGTGTTGCAAGCGGGGCATTGGTGTTTACATAAACAGTGTCAGCTTATAGCAGGTGTTACTATAGTCAAAACATAACATTGACACATGTCAAAACAATTTCTAGACATAACAATTATTTAGATATAATAGCTGCGCTGACCTTGGGGTCTCCATAATCATGGATTCTCTCAAACATGAACAACGCGCTGTGATCAAGTTCCTTACTAAAGAGGGATGCAAAGCTACAGAAATACATAATCGTATGTGTAATGTGATGGGTAAAGATGCTCCTAACTTTTCAACAGTTTGTCGCTGGTCTCTTCAGTTCAAGCGGGGCAGGGAGTCCTTAGACGATGACCCACAGTCAGGCAGGCCATCTGAAGTCACCCGACCGGAAGTTATTGCCGCTATCGAATGACGAATTTTAGCTGACCGCCGTATTAAAGTTTCTGAACTGTCTTTGGAATTCCAGATATCAGTTGGAAGTGTTGGAAAAATAATTCATGACCATCTTGGTATGTCCAAGGTATCTGCAAGATGGGTACCCAGAAACCTCACAGCACAAGATCGCCAGAAAAGAACCGAAAGTTGCATGGAGCTCCTGGGTCGGTTTAATGCGGATGAAGCCAGGTTTTTGTCTCGTCTGGTGACAGGTGACGAAACCTGGATCCACCACTGGGACCCGGAAACTAAACTGGAATCCAAGCAATGGAAGCACCCGAGTTCACCGCCTCCCCTGAAGTTTCGCACTCAACCATCAGCTGGCAAGGTTATGGCGACAATCTTTTGGGATGCAAAAGGCATATTATTAATTGATTACTTGCCAACCAAAACTACAATGAATGGTCAATATTATGCCAACCTAATGCAATAATTGCGAAAGACAATTCGACAGAAACGCCGTGGAATTTTGACACGTGGTGTTCTGATTTTGCATGACAACGCCCCAGTCCACAAGTCAAGAGTTGCACAGGCCGCTATACGTGATTGTGGATTCGAACAGCTTAACCACCCACCCTACAGCCCAGACCTAGCCCCCAGTGACTACTTCCTGTTCAGAAACCTGAAAGCCGCCCTACGTGGAAGGCACTTCCGGGATGACGAAGACGTCAAAGCTGCCACAGAGGCGTGGTTAGGGGGGCAAACGGAAGACTTCTACAAAAGCGGCATCAAAAGTCTTAAAGAGAAATGGAATAAATGTATTGAGGTGAAGGGTAACTATATTGAAAAATAAAAGTAAAAAATTGACTACGCGAGTTGGTTTTATATTGAAGTTGCAACACTTATTGAACGCCCCTCGTAGTTTGTTTTTACTTTTTCCTATATTCATAACTCTTTTTGTAGCATGAAATGACAGGTGGGTTATCACGCAACTATTTGGGAAGACACAACAATCACGTGCCATAACAAAACATCCCTTTCTGGGAAGCGAAGGGCTAACAGCTGGGAAATCGTTAATTTGGTGTTAGGCGTTGGCTGTTCTGTTAGTATAGTTCTGAGTATAGTGCAGCTATACTTGTTTCATTTCCGCAACATGCACAAAATTATTTATTTGATCGAACACTGGATTGTGACGGTTTTGACGTTCTTCGTATAAAATTGATGCAGGTTAAAAAACAACCTTCGTTTTGGAAAATAACCGTCATTTAAAGGTGCAACCATTGTGTTTCATAAAATTTTATTCGCCTTTAATACGTTCCAACTCACCACATGTGATGCCTTCAATACAAATAAATTCACTCAGCTTGCATATTTATCCCCATTCGCCAAATATATCATAATTACTAGTTTCCAATTAAAATTGAGGAAGATCATTATGCATGTGCAGAAACCGAAACTGCACGTCCCATCTATATGCACAGTAGTTATTTGACCTATTAAACATTATCAACTCAACATTGTCCTTTTGTCTGTTATAAATAAGATTCCAAAATTACGTTTGACTCATTGGCGTGCGCCACACGCTATGCATTGTCTGGTTTTCGATTAGAAATCACTAATTTTACCTTCATATCGTCAATATGCTAAGTCTACTATCATCAAAAATGGTAGTTTTCGGTAACAGTCGGTAATTTTCGATAAAGTAACACCATTTATAACGTTTGCAATATGTTAACCCCAACAACACAATTTACATCTACTGTTCATATCCTCTCATCCCTTAAAAAACATATTTTTCAACGTTATATATGAATGATCAATAAAACAAACGAATGAATGAAGACGGTAGTCTCAGGATGGTTGATGTCAAAACGTTTACTGATTTAGTTAAAGAGACAGGTTTAAAAAACCAAACGTCTATAGTTTATATTTTCTTCTATGAGAAGCGAATCTTTACAAAAATATTATATAGTATCCAGTTTGGAAAACAGCATTGGATGCTTGACAAATTATATTAAAGGTTGTCACTAGTTTTCGTGAGAGCCCCTTTCTTCCCTTCAACTTCAGTGGTATTTTTAACGATATACGTATGTTACCGTTCTTGTTAAATCACCAGCCTTACAATGAGCCGACGACTGGCTAAAACAAAGAATAATTCATGATGAAAGTATTTGCAAAGATCATGAGTTTCCAACATTTGCAGAACAAAATATTGTGTGAAGGACACGGTACTTGTTCGGGATCGCATCATCAATGGTATTCCTCATTCTCTTCCCAGAGAGTTTACTCCCTTCAGATTTTCGACCCTAACCTCTGTTCTACTATCGCGAATTTCTCGGCTAGAAATAGAGAGTCTTGATTGGTTATATTGGAAGTTATTTGTGCAATCAGCGGCGCCGTTATAAAGGTGACAATTATATATTGGCACAGACACGTCATAATGCTATTCATGGAAACAGAAACTACGATTAACATTTTCCCGTTTAATATGTTTTCCTTATTTCGTTGTTATTTAATAATAATAATAATAAGAGTACTTATAAAGCGCAGACCTCCATAAACAAGGTTTATGCTCAATGCGCATTACACAGATGAAATATATACATATATACATACAGGTTGAATTGAAATTAGAAGTAGCGTTTGAACAGATGAGTTTTGAGATGGGATTTGAATACAGAGAGAGAGGGAGCACATTTAAGTTCATGAGGCAGTGAATTCCAGAGCAGGGCAGCATTGTATCTGAAGGATCGGGCACCAAAGGACTTTAGATTGTAACGTGGGACTTGAAGAAGAAGCTGAGTGGAAGAGCGGAGCGATCGAGGTGGAGCATATGGTGTGACTAGGTCCTGAAGATACTGGGGAGAGAGCTTGTAGATTGATTGATATGTCAGAGTTAGAACCTTAAAGTCAATCCTTTCTTGAATCCTAAGCCAGTGTAATGAAATTAAGACAGGAGAGATGTGGCATGTTTTTGGGGTACGGGTAACAATTCTTACAGCATGGTTTTGAAGTTTTTGGAGGCGGTCAATCTGTTGTCTGGGTATTCCACAGAGGAGGCTATTGCAGTAGTCGATTCTCGAGAAAATAAGTGATCGGACAAGGAGAGCTGCAGTGTCTTGGTTGATGAGATGTCTGATGTTTCCAATATTCCTAAGGTGAAAGTGACAGATCCTGCAGAGATTGTTGACATGAGATTCCATTGTGAGTCCCGAATCAAGATAGACGCCTAGGTTTTTTGCACTTGAGGAGAAGAAGACTTCAGAGTTCCCAATAGATATACTATTGATTTGACACTTCTTGAGTCGCAGGTTAGGGCCAAAGAGAATACTTTCTGTTTTCTCGTCATTTAGTTTTAATTTGTAGTCTGTCATCCAATATCTGATAGAGCTGAGGCATGTTTCCATTCTTTCTTTAGCCTGTGATTGACTTGATGGTAAGATGTCAAAACTGTCCATGACCTGAGAATCATCAGCATAAAAGTGTCGCCCCAACTGTTGATCAGATATTAGAGAGCCAAGAGAATGAGTGTAAATAACGAAAAATAATGGACCCAACACAGATCCCTGTGGGACTCCATACTGAAGTTCACTGTCTGTCGATAGCTCGTTGTCGACCTGAACACACTGAGATCTGTCAGATAGATATGACATGCACCACAAGAGGACTGTATCATTGACACCACATTCAAATTTGAGAATGTGCAGCAATTTGGCGTGATCTACAGTGTCAAATGCTGCAGAGAGGTCAAGCAGAACTAACAAACTAAGTTGTCCAGAATCAACAGTTTCTGAAACATAGTTCAAAACACAATTGAGGGCTGTCTCCGTGCTGTGACCTGCTCTATACGCAGATTGATACTCATCGATCAAGTTATGATTTTGCAAATGATCCACCAATTGAGATTTCACCACCTTCTCAATAACCTTGGACACAAAGGAGAGGTTGGAAACCGGGCGGTAGTTTCCATACACTTCGCTATCAAGAGAGGGCTTTTTCAAAAGGGGTTTGATAACAGCCTTTTTAAACGCTGTTGGAAACACACCAGATTCAATGCTCAGGTTAACAATCCGAGTAATTGTGGGAAGTACGGTATCCAAAACTTTTAAGAGGAATTCTGTTGGAATAGGATCCATTTGGCATGATGTTGTTTTTGAAGATAGGATGACTTTCTTGACCTCACATTCATCAACATGACGGAACACACCCAGCTCGATCCCATCGAATTGTTTAAATGAGAAGTCATCACAGCAGGCATGCAATTTGTTTCTGAGATTAGCAATCTTTTCAATGAAGAAAGTGTTGAACTTGGAAGCAACATCTTTCTTATCGCCATTGGGCAAATTACAGTCCTGTGGTTGTCCAAGTAGTTTTCTAAGTGTTGAGAATAATGCTTTGGGATTCGAAGAGTTTCTGGAAATTTCAGTTTGAATGAAACTTGATTTGGCAACTCTTATCTTTTTGTTGACTTCATTTCTGGCCATATTGAAGATTTGACGGTCGACCTCCAACCTTGACTTGCGCCACTTTCGTTCTGCAGCATGTCTTGCTCTCTTTGTTAGTAACACTTCATGCGTGTACCAGGGCGATACGTCCTTAGCTCTGACTGCCTTCAGTCTACCAGGGGCATGTTTGTCTAGCAGGTGAACGAGAGTAGAACCAAAGTTATCAACTAAGTCATTGACACTGTTGACAGAGTCAAGAGTTGGCATCTCAGAGTCAAAATCGGCCTTGAATTCATCAACATCGATGTTTTTCCAATTCCGTACCGAAACCATTTTCTTTTCTTGACTTGCTTTGACAAAGTTCAAATCAAAGGATATGAGAAAATGGTCTGACATTTGCTTATCAGTCACAATGATGTTGTTAATCAGATTTACATCCCGAGAAACTATCCAGTCAATAGTATTGCCAGATTTGTGAGTTGGTTCACAAATAAGCTGCTGAAGTTGTAATGTTTCCAGCATTTTAATGACTTTTAAAGTCACAGGATTGGTCACTGAGTTAAAGTGAACATTATGATCACCAAGAATGATGGCTGAGTCAGATCGACTGTACAGCGATGAGCAGAGATTTGTAAATTCCTCGCAGAATTCAGAATGAGTGAGCTTATTTCCTTTAGAAGGTGGTGGCCGATAAACACAATGCACTTTCAGAGTTTTCTTTCCACAAGTAATTGTACATAGGATGGTTTCAAATGTACAGTAATCTTCACTGACCTTTGGAAAAGAGACCAATAAGTCATCCCGATACATGACTCCGACACCCCCACCTCGCCTGTTGGGACGGGGTATATGCTTGAACTTGTACCCAGGAGGAGTCATTTCACAGCACTTGGATTCATCTCCGTTAGGAAGCAGCCAAGTCTCAGTAATGAACAGGACATCCAATTTAGAATCCAAAATGAAATCATGAATTTCAATAGTTTTATTTTTCACAGATTGTGCATTCCACAAAGAAGCTTTGATAGTGTCTTGAACCTTGACCTTTGGGTGTACAGAAATAAGATTGTGTACATTACAGCCGGGTCCATGATTACCTTTGGCCTGATTAGGTAATCCATTTGTCACAATTTGAATGTGTCTCTCCTTTCTTCTTCCACCACGGCAACCTCTTTTAGTGGGTTTCGTAACACTAATACCCAGTTCTCTTAGGTGACGCAACACTTCAGAGTCAATCCTTTGTTTTGTGCCAAGCATTGATTCAATGTCAATCAGCTGTGTAGAGTCATAGCTGGCCATGTTGGTATCCATACCTTTCATCTCATCAAGGGAACGGCTTGGAGATGTGATTGGGAAACAATGGGCAGTCCGAATACAGAGTTGCACACAACAACAGATTTTGATCCACAAAGTCCACATTTTAAGCTTTTTTGACCATTTTGTTTCACAAATGCAGAGTTTATGCCTTTATGAAGTATCTTGCCAATTTTCAGATGGATCACAGTTGAATAAACTTGCTAAATGACCAATTTCGTCAGAGCTCACAAATAGCCTGCTGCCTGTTAGGCGCAAAACACGTATTTGATTTTGTGAAAACATTTGACCATAAACATTCTGATATATAAAGACGACCACATTAGAAACAAAAGCCGAAAATATACTCACGTCCATAAGAAACATGACCCCTAAGAAATTATTGTTTGTGACCGAAATATGACTTCGATAAACTCGGTTCCTCCCATCATTGTTGAATAAGCAGAACCTACTCTCATCGGAAAAGATGACCCTTTGCCAGTCACGTATCTGCCAGCGCCGTACTTGACGTGCCCAACGTAGTCTCTCTTCCGATGTCTTGGCGTCAGAACAGTTCCTCTGTAGGGCCTGTAGTTGATAATACCGTAGGAACGAAGACGTCTGGCTACTGTCTGTCGGCTGAGACGGCGACCCAACGCAGTTCTTGCCGTTGACGTTACCGTCAGGAATCGGTTACGCAGGTGCGAAGTATGTATGTACCGGTCTTCCTGAGGGGTTGTGATGCGGGGTCTCCCCGATCTGGGCTTGTCTCTTGTCTGACCAGTCTGCTGGAACCGTTCAATCAAGTTGGTTATCGCAGTGGTGGAGCAGCCGAAAGTTCTAGCAACATGACCCCTTGAAGCTTCCATGTTAATCATTCCTATGGCCCGTTCGCGTTGTTCTGCTGTAAGTCTCGGCATTCTTTTTGTGGTTTTCCAATAACAGTGAGGACAGTGGTTTGTCCGAGAGCCTTTTATACCAAACATTGCACGTGCGGTTCGTGCAATTTAAAAAGATGCGATTTTAACAGAACTTTGCACGTGAAGCATGATTGCGACATGTCGCATTTCTTTTATGCATAAAACGGGCCCATGAACACTGGCGAACTCAGGAAATACCTACTTAAAATTTTCAAATTGATAAAATATATTTTAAGTAAAGACATCAGGGGTCAAGTTTCTTTTGGACGTGAGTATAGTTCGTTTGTGTTATTTATATCATTCGTATTCGAATGACATATACTAATTACTAAGACCCTTTACAGTCAAAAGCTGAGATCTTTGGAATAACTCGGTCGATATAAACAATGTAGTCGATGTAAAATGTTATTTCATTGGATACAAAGCAGTGATATCATATTAAGTATCCCTTTCGCCGCTCGGGGATGTGGTTAGAAACGAGAAATTCGTCCAAGTAGCACAGATGTAAGGATCGAAAAACTGACGGGAGTAAACTATGTTGGGAGAGAATCAAGAACAAATCGAAATATGTTATTTCAGCATTCGACGCTCAAAAACAACCCATCAGCCAATATATTCCCTTGTAATGACCTTATTAAACTTTTAGAATGGCAAAAACATCTTTACAATAATCTCATATATTAAGTCACAGTAAATTAAAAAAAACAATCCACGAAAGACACAAAACTTCTGACAAGAATTCATACATAAATTGTTACACAGAGCTATATGTAGTAAACAAGAGTTATTAAGAGTTAAGAGTTAATGCTATTTTTAATTTGGTCTCTGAAAATACATGTACGTATGAAGCTAGATGGTTATATATATATATATGTCTATATTCATGACTTTTATTGTAGATTTGTTTCACAAAATATCACATTTCAAGGATGAAACAGTATTATAGTTCTTACTTACATATGCTATTTTCAAGTCATAATTTGAAAAAGGGAAAATAACCCGTCTTAATATATGTATGTCATCATTCAAGCAAACTTGAACAAAGAACAAACATGAGTTAATTAATTAATTAATTAATAAATACAGAATTAATTAAATTATCAGTTTAATTTTATATATATTGTTTTGCTGAACCGTTGGTACTTGTAGGTTGTTTTGTAAGTAGGTTTTTAGATAAGTTTGTTCCAATGATCAGGAAGTTTGAAAATGATATTATGCTTGAAATGGAATACACACACCCTGATTCGAGGTATCAAATAAACAGAATAAAATAATGATTTGAACGGGAGAAAAACCTTGTTCTTTAACAAAATTAAATCATAATTGACATGTACAAATACTATTGTTATAAAACATAACTTATCTGTCAAAGAATAAAAATAATTGTTTCAATCAAAAACTTGAATTAGCTTATCGTTATTATTATCATCAGATTCTGTTCAAACACATTTGAGACACAATGTAATATATTATAAAAGAGAATGTTATAAATTCAAACTAATCTTAACCTTATTTTTTTTTATTTCAAATTTCAAATATGAACTGAAGCACGTAATGCAGAGAACAATCGAATTTAAATTCAAAAGTATCTATTTTATTTTACTGAAACGACCATCAGTTACAACATGTAATGAAGAAAGTGAGACTCACGATCAGTAAATACTATGAGATATGTTTAATATATCTGTCATTTCATTTCTGTTGCGGAATTGAAGTTCCTCTCACAGAAATACGAAATCCTGCTCTTCAACGGAGTAGTGGTACCCACAGGATACTTTCTTTTGTATGGGATATATGGGATGCGGCACGTTATCTCAGTATTCACTTCATATTTAGTTTAAATGCCCCATTATGACGGACAATGATGCACTAATTTATAATCTATGTAAATATATATATATATATATATATATATATATATATATATATATATAGATATGTATATATCATAGCCAACAACGAAGGCAAGCATTGCTGAATTTGTAATTAGCGAAAATGTTATATATGAACGATATGTTGAAATGTACATATACATGTATATGGGTCTACGGGTCTACTTGTGAAGGTCTCCACTTTCCAAATCGACAGCCCTCTGGAAGATAAACTGACAAACAATCATTCTCTTCCCACAGATATTACTGCCTTCAGATATCTGATCATAACCTCTGTTCTAGATGGCCTGAATCCTCAGGCAAAAATGTAGTGTCCTAATTGATTGCAATTGAATCTTGTTCAACCAGCGACGCGGTTGTAAAAGTGACATTTGTCAATGACACGTCATAATGATAAATTAAACATAAGATAAACCTTTTCTTGTTTAACGTGTTTTCCTCGAAATATGCGTTTACATTGGTTAAGAAGCAAATTAGGATACAGTAAGAGTTCCCCTTTCCTACGCTAGGGAGTTTTAATGGAGCCTAGAAATTCAGGCCATCTAGAACAGAAGAGATTGCTAACAATTGGAAAATGATCATATTCTACTCGTGTGTACACACACTGAAGTCCTTAATTACACTGAATAGAACATTATCAACGAGACATAGAAATAACATATATGTCAAGACAAGACAATGTTGCATCCAAAATTAGAGCAACCGATTGTATCTATGGTGACATGATTCCCACAACAAATTAATAATTTATAATTGACAACAATGTCAAGTTCACCAAGATCAACTGAGTCTTGAACCTTCCCTGTAAAAACATATGATGAGAATCTCCAGCTGTGACCTTGCAAATCACATCAAGGTCACCCCAAAGTCAAAATATCTTTGATAAGCTATGTGTAAGATACAAAGAGAATCCAGCCAATGGTTGTTGAGATGTTTATATGACAATGGTAAACTAGCAAAGTCTCGTGGTAACCTTTAAATGAAGGTCAAGGTAATAAAACTCCGTTGGAACAACACTCTCACTTTAGTGAAAATATGTACCAAACGTGAAAAGTATCCAGTAATTAGTAGTTGAGTTATTCCATTTCTTACGTGCATTTGTCATCGTACATTGTATGATTTATAATCAAGATTTGCATGTGAAATAATAGTACGTTTTTGATTAAACGTAATTATTTATACTTACCTGTTGACTAGACCTACTATGCCTACCTCCTCTCTAGGTATGCTATTTCAACCTTAACACAGACGAAACTTAAACAGTGGAGTAGGGGATGCGTAAAATCCCTCTCCAAAGGGCGGTAAGTCTGCATGGTCTCGTGACGTCACCACCGGAAACCTCACTCTCCGAACTACTATGCGTAGAATCCCACTGCATGGAGGCGGGTCAGTAGATATGTGGTAGAGACGAGACCAGCAACAAGCCCTGAGTGTAAACTAACCCACAAGTCCCCCACCCTGTGTGGGTCACCATCTCTACCGCTAAGCGGATCGAAGAGACAACCAAGCCACTCAACTTCTGATTAACACACAAAAGCGAAGTTAAAGAACAAAACAACAGACAAGGAGCAAGCAATGCAACCAAAGTTTATTACAATGAACATCATAAGACACGCGGGAACAAAATTCCTAAGAGGACTGTCCCCTTCGCGGTCTGGTCGGAGGGAACACCGACGCCTGCCATCCCTCAGCCTGGGGTACGCTGCACGTACACCCTCAACGCCCTAACCGGACACAGAGAGAGAGATCCATCTCTCCTGAGTCAGAACCTAGAGCCGGAATAGAGAAGGTACGGCCAGCCTCACCAGCTGCTTGGTTTTTGCAGACAAAGTCGGGAACTAAACCAAGTAAGGCTGAACCCCCCTCCCTGACCTCAAAACGTAGAAGGTCCGCCTGCAGCGCATGGATTTCAGTAATCAGAGCTGCGGAGGCCATTGCCACCAGAGAAATGACCTTGATGGTGAGAGGGAGGAGGGCACGTCGGAGAGCGGTTCATACCTATCGGAGCGAAAATGGTTGAGCACAATGGCTAAGTCTCACTCAGGTGGAGGAAGCTTAGTCCTGCCGTCAACAGAACAGAAGGTTTTAATGAGGCCCTTGATGACCGACACATCTAACCCTGGCGACCTCTTCCTAAGAACGGAGAGGATAGCAGACATGTTGGTATTAATTGATGACGCCTTAAGATGCCTGGTGTTGCGTAGGTACACTAAGTACTCCGCAACCTGAGAAACTGAGGCCTCTGTCGGGATGAAATCCCTCTGAGCACAGAAGGAGGCGAAGGCCTGCCACTGAAAATCATAGAGTTTCCTAGTGGTCTTCCTATGAGATCTAGAGGTAGCAATGGCATTGGCGACGCACCTTGAGTGACCACTGCTCCTTAACCCTCTCCTAATACAAGCCAAGCGTGAAGGCAGAACACCTGAGGGTTCTCGTGTAACGTTCTGCTTGGCCTGCTGAGGAGCAGATTTCTCCGTGGCTGAATCGGAACAGGTTCCTGATGACAGAGCCGCCGGAGAGGAACGAACCACGGTCGGGCTGGCAACAAAGGGGCGACCAGAAGAAGTCGAAGAACCCGAGTTGTCCCTATCTTGGCTACCACTTGGGAGAGGATGGCTGGCGGCGGAAAAGCATAGGCGTCCATCCCCTCCCACCGTAACGAGAGCGCGTCTAACCCCATCACTCGCAGGTCTGGTACAGGAGAGACATAGGTTGGCAATTGGTGATTGAGGCATGTCGCGAATAGGTCTATCAGAGGGGTGCCGAACTGGAGACACAACCCCCTGAAGACTGCCGGGTTCAGTTGCCACTCCGTCTGGGGAGGGACATCTGGTCGTGACAGCGCGTCCGCCAAGATGTGCCTTGGCACCTGGAATGTGGACAGCTCGAATGTCCAGGTCAACCTCGTCTGCCAGCTCGAAGAGCCGGAGCGACACGCGTAGCAGAGACTCGGCCCTGGTGGACCCCTGCTTGTTTATCGACCAAGCAGCCGCTGAACTGTCCGTGTGGACAAGTAGGCACTGGCCTCGCAAGGGGGACTGCCAGTGCTGAATGGCTAGACGAACTGCGTCCAACTCGAGGACGTTGATGTGTGTGTTATGCTCTGACAGAAACCAGACTCCCGCCACCTGCTTGTGACCCAGATGCGCCCCCCATCCCTGAGTGGAGGCGTCTACCAACAGGTGAGCTGAGGCGGGCCGAGGGCGAAGTTGAACCCCGGAGAAAACACTCTCGTCCACCCGCCACCAAGCTAGGAAGCGATGCAGATCCGGGGTCCGAGCTATGGCGTGACGGTAACGAGTCTCCCTGATGTTGGGGTTCAGGAACACCTGTAATGGGCGGAGGAATAACCTCCCCCTGCGGGTCAGGTCCTGAGCTGACGTTAGCAACCCCAACACTCTTTGCCACTGACGTAGGGAGAGCGACGCATCGAGAGCGCGATCCATTAAGTGATCGTAATGAGCCATTTGCTCCCTCGTGACGAACCCACGGAACAGCTGAGTGTCTAGGATAGCCCCTAAGAACTTTAGACGAGTCACAGGGACCAAGTCCGACTTCTCTAAGTTCACTAACCACCCTAGGCGACGGAACAGGTCTATTATGAACCTGAGCTATGCCTCGAGAACATGATCTGCGCGAGGTCCGTGGCCACATTGCCGAAATCTTTGAAAAGAACCGGGTCACCCGACTCCATGTCAGCCTGCTTGGCGCAGTTAAGCATCGCCTGACAGGTGAACGCCATGCGATTGCCCAACCCCAACACTGTGCGAGCCTCTCTGTCGAGATGCGTGAGCTGCGCATCAGTAACGCAATGGGGGCGGTTCAGGGGAGATCAAGCGGACGAATCTACCCCATATATGTCCGAACCATCCCTTATTATGTGTGCGATTGTTAAATAAGTTTTACCGACATGAAAATTAATCAAAAGCCTTTGTTCAACTCATATTTATTATATATTCAGTATTAAACCGTTAAGACCAATTGATTGAAGACTGGTTGCTTTTTTTTTTAGCTCATCAGGCCTGAGAGGGTGGTTGAGGGGGGTGTGTGGGGTAGGGAAGGGGGTTCATTTTATCCTAGATACAACCTAATGTTTGTTCATTCAAACATGTTACTCATTTGTGTTTTGAAATCAAAGGTGTGCATGTTTGTGCCTTTGAATTCCTGTGTGAGCCATCCTTTAACAGCATTTTCACTGTGTTCACTTAATAAACCTCCTATCATGCAGTTGGTGCTATTTGAACTAGCAATTAGTACCTGTTAAGGCCTGTTTGTCTAACTAATAGTCATACATTCTTGGGACCTTTGGTTTATATATGATAAACTACATTAGACTATAAAGCATGCACAATGCTTTTCTACAGAGTTAATTGCTTGTTTATATTATACATATTATTTTTCATGCTATAGATACACAAGTATGCAATTCCTGATGAGGTACAGAGCCAATTGCTCTATCTTAACATATACACAATGAAACAAGTTAAGCACCCCCTGATATATGTGATGATATATTTTCGAGAATATTTTAAATAGTTAAACGAGGTTCATTTATGAGAAGAGTAGTGTTTGTGCGATACGTTCCATACAGTGATGCGTGGCAGTCGCACCTACACGTTGGGGTATGCACGTGCAACATGCTACACTCGAGGATCACAAAAAGCAGTATGACCCAACTGCATTTGGTGGTATGTAACGTTGCTTTCCATAGCCATTCAAGCATATCTATTGAACATGACACGAAGACGATTGTCAATGATTTTCAGAAATCAAATTTTTGGTATGCACTCTGCAGGAATGTAGACCTTTAAGGCGATAGGACGGAATCTGGGCTACCAATACACTGTTATTAGTCGTTTAGTCCGGAAGCATGCGTAAACATGAAGTGCTGACAAGTCCTCTGCTGAAACGTCTGTGGTTACCTAATCGAAACATCAGCACCAGAACAGTCAGAAATGGCCTCAAATCGGCAGGACTAAATGCAAGAAGGGTAATTAAACGTCCCTTGTTGAGAAACCATCATAAACGTGCACGTCTTGCATGGTGTTTGGACAGACAACACTGGAATCTGAGGACCTGGCGGAAAACCATTGATCTGACGAGAGTGGATTCTTGCTCCATGTTACTGATTGACGTGCACGTGTTTGAAGAATACAGCTTATATACCTCAAGGCCCATTTAACAGTCTTTTTTTCCGGGAGAACATTCCTGAGATAGGGAGCAGGGCCTTACAAATCCTATCGAGAGGGCCTTACACAGGACATTATCCCGCTGGGAGGGCTTTGTACATGATGTATGATGCCCTTCCAGCAGGGTATTACACATTAGAAGACCTTCTAAATAGGATTCGCTGCACTCAAAAGGTCCCATAGAGTAAGATAATATATCTACAAAATTGCCAAGTTTAAGATTTTCAAAGCTGACAAAGTGGGAATCGAACCCGCAACCTTTCGCCTTGTAGTCCAAGACTTGTAGTCCACTAGACCACAGGGGATTGGTGACTAGGAAGGGTTGATTGTTGGTCTCTACTTTGCTGTCCGAGAACTTCGATGATATTTATGTGCGCTTTATTTGACTTGGATCACCTGTACTGCAGTTAAAACATTTAGACAATTTCACCACACATTAGTCTTTTTCTTCGGTATATAAAATAGATAACACCCTCATCCTCGGGTGTTCTAGCAAAGAAAGGCCTTTGCCTACGGGAAGACCCTCGGACGCTATCGCTTCATATTACTTCATTACCGTAAATTAATTCTTCAGCAAAAGCTGTAGGTGTCCGGATGTACCCCACCCCTTGTCCGAAGTATCCCTACCTGTTGGGTAACTTCGGACAATGTGGACATCTTTCAAAATCTGACACACTTACTTTACTATTAAAAAAATAAAGATAGGACTCTCATTCAAGGTATATACATAGCTCCGATATTAAGCTTTATTGAGGCATATAAAATGTCTTTCACATCTTAATATTTAATAATCCAGGAGGCTTTGTCTGAAAATCGTCCGAATGATCCCCGCTCTACCCTAATTATTAATACTGATACAGACTTGTAATTGGGCTCGTAAATGGCACCCTTGTCACCCCCTCGTTTTCGAGTGGGGTAATGGAATTTACAAATCGTAGTCTCAAACTATAAATGTCATATTCCTATAAGGTTAATATGTAAATTAAACCAAGTTACAATACAACAGTACACGTCATGTTAATAGTAATAGACATGTAATACCAACGTTAAGTAATATGATAAAAATTAAAAACGTTTAAACATAATACATACATATATAATTATGATTTAGAACAGTGTCTTTAACAACTTAACGAAATTACATCCAACAGTTTGTGTACAAAATGCATAATATGAAACAACAACCGTCAATGATGCAACACCTTATAATATATTCGTCTTATACATCCCTACCCGACTGATGGATGAGTTAAAATCAACAAGCAAGTGTCTCTGCAAAGGGATGCAACACACATAGACAGTGGTTGTCGTAATAGAAGGTGTATAGTGTGTGGCATGTAATGATATCTAGCAGTATGTGTGTGGCATCACCAGGTATCACTTGTAGCGACAGTCTCCTACTGTGACATAACAACTGTGGGTGAAGTGGGAGATTCTCTGTGTGGCTCGGGGGAGATCATATGTCGGAGATTAACCAGACATGTTTACAGCTTAGATTGAACATGATGCCTGTAACAAGAGATATACACGTAGGCCACTTACAATATACACGCACTTTACTGGAAATATCATCATTAACATGTCTTCTATGAACTTATTAGTCTTACACTCTGACTCTGAAAAAGTAATTATCCTGAAAATATCACCATTTTACCAAAGATTGAAAAGGAGACTGTAAGAAATGGATAAGAAGGCTCCTTTTCAATATTTATTTCAATATTGTTTTCAGATATACAAATATTTTGTAAGAGTCTAAGACTATGAACTTTATTTTCATTTACGTTTATACAATGTATCTGTTGACTTACAATTTATTCGAATATGTACACTTACTTTAAACCATATGTATTTTATATAGTCCGCTCAGATTCTAATTATTGCTTTACGCTGTATGGATATAAAGAGTTTCTAGAAGGAGTGCTTACGTATCCATTGAGTGATGTAATTGAGTTGTATTGAGTTAAATATTCTTGTCTAAAAGGGCATTCAGAAGTGGTATACATAAGAACAGGAAGAGTATATACTCACTACTTCATCGTGTGGAATTGAGTTGACTGAGTTTTCTCACCATTGTTTTGTTTGCTGTATAAATGTATCATATTTTGTTATGTCCTTACATTCCCCCTGATGAAGGAGTGAGTTTATACTCCGAAACGTCGTGTATTTTCACATTAAAGAAGTTGTTATCCAGAAAATCTTCCTGTTCTTAAATATTCTTTATTAAAGAGTGTCACAGGTAAGATAGCACAGTCGTCAGAGCAGCATTAAAAGCAAAACACGTATCCTTCACACCTTTCATTCGACCGAGTAACTTCAAAAGCATTTAGTTACTATCATTTGGCTTTAAAGGGTCGTACTAAGCATATATGTCCTTCGAATAGGTCTGATGTAAATAAAACCAATAAACTATTTTCGATGTTTGTCTCTGATTTCTTTATTTATCATCATGTTTGTGATCAATTGTTTTCACAAAATCAAATAGCCTTTTACGAGGAAAACACATTAAACGAGGAACGTTTATATTACGTTTCTGTTTCAAAAATAGGCCTACTATTATGACGACGTATTTTGCATATGTCACTTTTATAACGGCATCGCTGATTGTACAACTAGATTCAAATGCAACCAATCATGCAGGACACTCCATTTATAGCCGAGAGACTCGCCTTAGTAGAACAGAGGTTAGAATCGGAAATCTAAAGGGTGTCCTTTTCAATTCTTCAGAGGGGGAATTACAGTGAATGCTTGCCGTATTTCGTCATTAAGCATGTTTCTGTATATTGCTGTAACAAGCGAATTTTGTTAAAAATGTTACTAAAGGTATGGTCAGTTCTCTTGAAAGAATGAAATTAATCACGTTACAGGCAACAAAATTGACTTATATTTGTTAGTATAACTAAACATGTTTTTGGTCACCAAAACACCAGGATTTTATAAATGAGATATTCATATAATAATATGTATTATGAATGAAAATGTCTTTCTTAAATTGCTAGATATAATGATGATTCTAACGTAAAATACGATTAGTTTTACCGTCACATTGTTTCCTATCTTATCAGACAACGTTTGTGCGATTCATATATAAACTTTATTCTCTATGTATATATAAAATTGATTAAAAAACGGTTATATAAATGGAGGAATGCATAATATCCTGAGTATTCTCTATATTTCATGTCAGACTGTTCCATAGTTAGTGTTCACAATCTCCTGTAGACATATCAAAAGATTTTCTCAAAACTGTTAAACAAAATATTTAAATAACTGAAATAGGAGACGGTGACTCATAAAACAGCCATATTTGAACATGTCAAAACATGTGTTGTACATTTATCTTAGATACGTATTTGTTATATGACGAGCAGTGAAATACTGGGATTTATCAGTGAAATAAACTGCTATCAAGCTACAGTGAAAATAACTTATATTTTCACTGCGAACGGTGACTGATATAATATGACGTCATAAAACAATGGTCTCTAGCGGCGAATTGGCTTATGACGTCACAGTGTTACTGTGGTGACGGGCTGTTCCTAGCGGCCGCTCAGGGTGAAAACGACCCTTTTCGGACGTAATTACATGGATAATATCATATAATAAATAGAATATCCGTATATTCTTGACAAATACCATGTTTATCTCATCTCGTGAGGTGGAAAAGTTATATATTTTCACTCGTGGCTGCGCCACTCGTGAAAATATAACCTTTCTACCTCACCCGATGAGATAAAGATGATATTAGTCAAGAAAAGGCAGATATCCTCTATGAATTAAAGTTGTCTTATGGTGTATATTTTTATGGGTATTAGTTAGATGTGTTTTTACAATATGAGTTTTAATCAAGTCAAAATATTGTGAAAAGGCTAGGTTAAATTATGTTACGGATTACCTTCTATTTCTCACTGATGATGAGGGATTCGGATATTTGATTGAAAAGTGAACCCAATAACGATAATGATTTAAAAGAGTAAAAAAAACTAGACTAACAGTTAGATGTTACGTATCAACATAGGAATAATGACATGTCCGCCCTTTTAATTGAACAATTATAACCGCAATCGTGTTTAGAATGTTGTCCTCCTGCTGTTATCAAAATGACTGAAACCTCATGTTATATAGGTATCAAAGTTCAATGAACGCACATTGGATGTTGATCTCGTTGTATTCCACTTAGTTCTATATTCCATATTGAGTTTGTCCTACCTCTGAGAATGGCATGTTGAAGACATGACAATCACATTTAAGCCAAATGTAATAAGTTATCATAATGTTAATAACTCTACATGTAACTTGACTACAAAATAAGCTGCAAATATGTCCATTTCTTACACAATCAATAAACATATTAATATAATTACGTTGTCATTTGAAACTTTTCAATGATAAAAATAAAAGATATTTCGAGGTACAAATGTACATGTGTTGATAGTTACGACTAGATATCATCTGGTATTTCCCAGTCGAAAATATGTACATAGACATTAATTAAGCAATAAATTAAACTAAATGCGGTGATCTGGGAATTTTATGATTAATTGAATGATTGTATCACCCCTGACATAACAACTGCTCTTTTGTTGACTACTTCTTTGAACAAAACATCCATCATAAGCACGATGTCTTAACACAAATGTGATGGTAGTGAATTTCTTCCCAAAATAACTAATGTGCAAGGCGGGAAACTGCACTACAAACTTTAGAATTAATTTATTGTAAACAACATTGTTGATACATGTTGATATTCATACACCAAAACAAATTTTATTATGCATAATAAGAAACTAGCCAGACATTAAACTTGAGCAAAATACTACAACCATAGGATATGTGAATAAATATGAGATAATTTGAGTTCAGTCTGTTACTTGAACACTTTTTCTAGGTTTAGATAAGCCAATTCTGTGATCACATTTGGTCATTAAGCCAATTTTGTTTTAATTTGATAGTTTATGATTTTGAGAAGTTGACGATTCATACTGCTTTTACGAATGACTTTTATTTTAAAAATCAGTTAGTAAATTGCCATCACTTCACTTAAAATGACACAAAAACACAAGCTATTGTAAAGCGGCTACTTGAAGACCGTTTATTTGGTTTTCGTTTCATAACATGATTATTCTACCCAGACAACCTAAATTGTCTCTGTTCTTCCTAATGTCACAAATTAGTTTCCTGACATGTTGTCTTCTTTCTTATCAGAACGATTTTGCAGAACATATTCTGTGTGCTGTTTAATTAATTTCCAACTGCTTTAATTATTATCTAATTGTTATTGTGCTAACTATGGTGCATCTCAGAAAACATAATCTCTTACCGAAAGGTAAAAAAACCCACAGAATAGCACAGAGAAGTACGTACATATATTCAGTATACAGAGGATGCAAAATACTGATGATGAAGGTGACGCTGTCACAGTTTTCTTAACAGTTTGTAAACGTTTCCTGGGAGATGAGAGTTAAGATGGCAATGACGTCTGAAAAAGGTCAACGGCGTGCTACTTAAATGTTGACAATGTGCATATCTTCATTCAGCAACGAGGACATGCATCCAGGTAAGTAAAGTAGTTTACATGAATGTTTTGTTTTGAAACAAGGAAGCGAATGGTTTAAAATGTAATGTTTTATCTATTCTTGAATAACGCCTTTCACATGATATCAATGTTGTTATTATATTTGGATGTAAATAACAGTTTATTTTAAAATATATTCGGAATAATTAGTTTTCAACTTTTGGAATTATTTATTTGCCCCTCTCTTTCAGGTAACACACACAGAATGGCAGTTTCAACGTGTGGTCTGTTCACACTATCTATGATGTGTCTAATGATTGTCAACACTTGTTCAGGTACGTTCTTTATTCTTACATAGATCGATATGAACTGAATTTATCGCATTTGACCGTCTCAATTTCTCTATTGATAATATTATTGTAAATGTCAGTTATCCCATAACATCAAAAGCTCTTTATAAATAACCTTCCTTATTGACAATTTAAAGTGTATACTTTCATGAAACGCTTTTCCTAATTTACATTTTCTCGCAATGTATGCATGCAGAAATACATGATCATCTGTGTGTTTGCACGCCTTTTATACATTTATCAAGATGACTGGTTTAGGACATCATTGCATATAAATGAATGAAAGATAAACTTTAAGTGATGTCCGTTCTTTTTTTTTTTTTACAGGAAGTATTGTTGGCCGTCCGACCCATGACTCTCCACTAATGGACACTTCCAAATCAGCAATGCTTAATGTCATCAAATCTGCGGTCTGGAATAACCCTAAAGAGGATCAATCTGAAAGAACATACCTTCAGCACAGGATGTCTGCAGATGGCACAACTGACAGAACCTTGCTTTCTTCCGGCACTCCTGGCACTGCTTCCGGGAAACATGTTCAAGAAAGTAGTCTGTCACATCACAGAATATCTAAGAGAGAGATTTCATGGAGGCAGCTCATGGGTGTTTTGAAATCCGCCCATGTCCGTCACTATAGAAAATTGCTGAACAATATACCCAAATTTAACAGTCCAATGTTTGTTGGTTAATGGTTTGAAATAAACTATAGTTTGAATTTATTTGTGCAAATTTTCTTTTTCTTTGCAAATGTCATGTCTGATTGCATTTCCTGTTATGTAATAGAAAAACTTGGTTCTTGTACACATCTATTGTCAATGCTGATATATCAAAAGCAGATCGAAAGTTTACTCCATCAAACAGCTCGATTTAAATATGTGTGCAGTGTGCCTAGTGTAAGATGACAACGGATGGAAATAATTAGGAAAATAGCGTTTGATTTTTTGCAGGTTTACTCACATAGTCATGTATATAAATTGTGTCGAAGTTTAATTGACACTAACACATTGCAAAGTCGTTAACAACTGTTGGTGGTAATAGTATACAGCGTGGATGTGTATCAGCTAATACACCCACAAAGGCAACCACAGGGAGGAGACCAGAAAGAGATATCATATATATATATATATATATATATATATATATATATATATATATATATATATATATATATATATGATATCACCATCATCATCATCATCATTTATTCCTCTAAAACGCCACCAATATATATACCAACAAAGATACAAGAGCTTTAGAAAATACAACAATTTATATACAAATACACAAACATATACACATACCCAAACGCGTGCAATATAAATATGATGTCCATTTGTTTCAATTAAATATAGAAAGTAGTTGCGGCGTGTTTATGGAGATTCTTTCATTTAAAATATTATAATGATTATTCGTTATTTCTAATACTTAGGGGTCACATATTTATCATATAATATATAATGTCAAAAACGTACAAAAAGGTTCTCATGGAAACAAACATAGAAACAAAAACCTTAACAGGGATTACATCATTATAAATTAGCATTCCAATAAAGTAAATAGTGATATTTCATTTTTAGAATATTATGCAACAACATACAAATAAACACATACTTGACAAAAACTAACAGTTTTTAAAAATAACATTGATAAATTTATCAAGATTCTGCAGCACTCTTATGTTAGTATTTGTCAATAAACGTTTAAATTTAACAAGGTTCGGCCGGGTAGAATAAAAACTTTAAGCTATCAATCAATAATGTGCGTTCGTAGTTCAGAGTGACACATGATTGCAGGGGAATTACATAATTTACATAACCTATCCTGTTTAATGATATTCTACCAGCGCCCAGTTTCTACAGGTAGTCCATGGTTTGTTGTTCTGTTTCGAAATGCATTTAGACATGAGAAGGTAATTTTCAAAACTCGGAGTATCTTTAAAAAGTTCGTAGAACTGTTGTGCTTTTGAACTTGATATTACCTCAGTTTGCCAGGATTGATGAAACTGATCTTTTGATATATTTTCAACATGTAAAACCAGCCAATACGTATTACACCTGCTTAGATTTGTAAAGACATACGACATAAAGACATACGACATACCCCAGTTATCGAAAATTGATTTTACAAATGGTATCCATGTGTTAGTGCCAATATCGTGACTATAATTAAACGAAATGAATGAGTACAAAACTTGAATTCATTTTCATTATTGCTTACTTATTTATGCAAGTACGAGATCATTCTTTTTACTATTTGTATAGATAAAGGGGTTCTCCCGAGTTTTCCGTAAAGCATATAGGATAGAGTTTAAGATTTTAAGCCAGTAGCGAATTTTACAAAATCTAAATGTACGTTTTCTATATTTCGCATCCATATAATAGAATAGGTGCAACCATTACATCGAATCCAGTTAATAGCCAATCTAGTGGCATATTCGCATTTTGAACTCTCTTTAATAAGCAAAACATCGCCTTTGATGCGCTCTCTACTATAGATTTCATAGCAGTTAACATTCTTCTATTTCTACTACTACTTCAACTACAACTATATGAGTGTCGCTAAACGTAAACTATAATTTGGATTTTTTTTGGGTCCGTTTCCGAAAATCAAAATTTATTTAAAAAAATATTTACTTTCAAATGCCATTCAACACAGTATTAATAAAAGACAACCAGTGACGTTTGAAGACCACAAGGAGTATCACTAAACGGGGCGGTGTCATCTGCATATAACCAATAAAGGAATTTGATGAACATTGAAATATCGTTTGACCAGAGCAATGCTGTTCATGCAGGTTTTTTTCGAAATCGTTAATAAAGATACAAACAAAAAAGTGAAAACATTTCTCCTTGCTATACGCCGGATTGAAAAGGGACAAAAAAATCAGACACTGCATGATTAACTGAGACCGAGGATTTGATATTGTGGTACATATTTTGTACAAGTGTCATAAATCTTCCTTCGATTCCTGATTTCATCATTTTAAACCACAGGCCGGCCCTCCAGACAGTATCAAAGGCCTTACTGAACTCTATGAAAACACAGAATAATTTCCGTTTTAAAATGTAATGAGCTATTTTTTAGTAAACGTTGGGTAAATTACTCGATGAAATTAATGCTCCAAATATCTCCGTATATGACATCAAGCGTCTTGAACAATTGAGGATATAAAACGAGTTTGCTTTTAACAAGATATCTTTAATGATAAAAGAGATTGAATGATCAAAGGAAGTCATTTCGAGGTATTGGACTTGTAAGTAGATGAGGATTATTCATTGTATTTGTGTAAGCCCGTTATTGCCGAAATTGCATTGTTAAGGGGACACATATTTCAACACTATAATTTAATAGCAAGAGTATATGTTTTGTTTCTGAATTGAAGACTGAAATACAGTAAAAGTAGATGGGTACATATTCTATTACTGAACGGCATCAATTACAGACGATTAGGGTGATGTTGTTTCTGTTTTTATGCAGTTTGTAAACACTTCCTGGGAGACGAGATATGAGTTGGTGACAATGACGTCAGAGAAATATCAACTTGTTTTTCTGTTTTGTTGTATGTGCTTTTGGAATTGTTGACCGGCTGGTGGCCTTCAGCTGTATAAACAAACTATACTACTGACACAAATAAGTGAACCCTAAAATTGAATGCATCAAACACTGAGGCGGATGTGTGGGATACTGAGGCGCTGCAACTGAATGCAACATCCAACGCAATGAAACTGCACATGATGCATGAACATTATAAACCTCTGGTGACGTCATCCCTTTGTTTAGCACCGTTCCGTAACCTGGAGGTATGACCTTTGGCGACATCAAATAAGGCCTATATGTAACTTAACTGTAACCTCGTTTGAGGTCTATTTGTGATTACGAGACTTCATAGGAAGTCTATATGTGATTTAAAGAACTCGTATGAGGTCTATCTGTGATTTAGAGACCTCACATGAGGTCTCAAATCACAGATAGACCGCAAACATTAGTTATTGATTTTTAAACTAATTTCTTTTCAAATCCCAGACATTTCCCATCATAGAATTCATGTATTCTCATGATACCAAGACCAGAATTTTACAAATATTTCATTTGAAAGTCGGGGGTCGATATTGCAATCAAGTGTGCATACAATTAGGCTACGAAGCCAGTTGAAATAAGAATGATTTTTTCATGACCAATTGATGACACTTATTTCATTGCCTATTGTAAAATTGCCACTTATTGCAGTTCTTATTTTCATAAATGTAGTATTACGTTTTATGTGCAACAAGTCTTGTAAAAGATTAAATTGTGTTGTGTTTGGGCTAACTTTGATCATGTTGGCACTAGTCGAGCAGTTTAGTGTGCAACCGTGTACATTTCATCGTGCCGCAACAGATGACACGAAATGCACGTTAAAAATGCGATATGCGGCGTCCTTATACCCTGAGTTGACACCTTTGAATTAACTCTCAACTTCTATGATACGATTAAATGAAAACATTTTCGCAATGTTGATTAATTCAGCTAATAATTACTGAAGATTCTCTTTTAAACGAACTCAAATTATTTGAAAGTGTGTTGCTTTATTATGAAACCCTTTTGTCCTGGTAATTTTTAAAGAGGGTTGCTGGTATTTTCCAAATGTCAATTCTGTAGGTCGCTCCTAAAATTATATATTCCCTCAGTTTATATGGTGTCAGTAGATAGACCTCAGGGTTGATCAGGTAGAGCAGATATCTACTTGCACCAAGACCGAGTCTGAGGACCTTAACCTTTACCTAATGAACGTGCATCTAAAAGCTAAACTGTTTCCGTGTATTGGAGAAGTCAAAGTCACTTATGATATTGAAGTGAACACATGCTTAAAAATGTCCAAATACAGTATCTGGAGGAAAAGAGAACATGGAGAATTGTTGGTATGACAGAAGGAAACATGCTCAAGAAAATAGTCTGTCACATCCCAGAATGTGTGTGTGTGCGTGTGTGTGTGTGTGAGAGAGAGAGAGAGAGAGAGAGAGAGAGAGAGAGAGAGAGAGAGAGAGAGAGAGAGAGAGAGAGAGAGAGAGAGAGAGAGTATTGAAATCCGTCAATATAGGAAATATCTAAACACTATTTTGAAATTTAAAAATCCAATGTTTGCTGCTTGGTGAATTCAAATAAACTAGAATGTTTGTCTGTTGTGACGATTTATCTATTTATTTTTCAGGTATTCGGGTATCAAATTTCATGTATGCGTTCTTTTGGTTCCCTTTCTGAAATAAAAATCAGTTATGAATGTTTTATCACAATTCATCTTCTCCTGTAAGATTATATCCCAGACTGTCCTTTTACTCTCCAGGAGACAAGCCGAATTCAAATGAATTTTTATAAAATCTGTTAAAAACAATGTAAGTATTTAAACAGGTGACACACGATGACTCATACTATGATGCCCTGTCTCAAGATAGGTTAATAGGATTTTAAGGTTAAAATATGAAAAATGTGTCTTGACTTGACAGTGTCGACGATCAAAGCTAACTTTACAGAAAATCTTGGATTGGGTTCATGATTCGAAACAGACATATTTTAATCGCTCATGTGACAAATGCTTTTTGATGTTTTTGTATCAACCATACCCTTTTACACTTGGCCAAAAAAGAAACGCAAAAAGATGAATTCAATGAATGTTTATGTTTAATTCAAACCCAGTTTAGTCAACATAGTTTGAATAGACACATATATATTTTGTCAGTTAAATAACAACATGTGTCCTGAGGTACGGGCAACAATTACATGCTGCCTGAACTATGGTGTCCACAAGAACGACAGCTCAGAGTAAGTGTCTGGAATGTCCTCCACCAGCAACAACACGGCTCGACACCTCGAGGACATAAACTGTATCATCTGCCGGATTCGGCGGTGTGGTATTCTTCTCCATTCTTCCTCCAATGCCTGGCATAACTGTAGAAGTGTCTGAGCTTAAGGTCGTCGTTACCATTCAAGTCAATCCTAATGGTCCAATATGTGTGTTATGATTGAGATCTGGATGATTCTGAAGGCCATTGAATCACGTTAATGTTGTTTTTGGTGAGAAAATCAATAGTAGCACGTGCAATGTGTGGTAGGGCACTGTCCTGCTGGGATGCTGGGAAATCTCACGCAAGTCGATTGATTGGTAACATTGAAGACGTTCGTCACGATACCAAAGTGCACTTAGATTTCCTTGGATGTTCACCAGATTCGTCCTTCCATTAGTAGATATAGTTGCCCACACCTCCTTCGATACACAATAATCCTTCCATCATTACATCACTAAAACAAATGCTCTCCAGTGTTACAGGGTCCATGGTGGAAAGTTTCGAATCCATCGCAGCCAAGCACGACAATGTTGAAGCCTCAGAAGTCTCTTTGGCCAGATGCCATGTTTTCGAGACGATTAAGGAATGCTGTGTACTGTGTATGGTGCAGTTAGAATGACGAAAACTAACCACATGCCCTTTCAATGCATCAAGTAATGACTAAAAAATCCAGATGACATCACAATGCCACGACTTAACAAATGTGATGATGTCACCATGCTGTGATTTAACCACACCGGCGGGCCGATGGCAGTGCTAAGTTCAGAGGTGTACATTTTGTCATTGAAAGGAATGAATGATTTGGGGTAATAAAGAGAATCAACACTCTTTAGACATCTTTAGACATTCTCGGCAAGCCTCATATAACTTTTTTCAACTCGTGTTGATTTATTTGATATCAAAAGACACTTGGATGAGATTGTCTATATGTTACACCAAAATGATATTTCTGCATATGGAAGTAAATAATAAAAATTGACAGACTTTCAACACAACTGCCAACAATACCACTTGATTTAGATATAGTAAACAGGAAACTGATCTACCTTCCATATCTTACCATTTGGATTAACTCCTGAATGATTTGGTTTTAAAATCAAATATCATATCAAATATTTAACTCAGTGAAAAAAGGGCATATTAAATGGATATATTTCAAAGCCTCTAAATCAGCTGTCAGACAGTCCGTCAATCAGTGTTCTCACTCTCCTGATGACGTGCAGATTTCAAAAGGCTTTCCTAAAATTGTTAAAAACATTCAGAATAAATAACAAAATAAAATACACAATTTAAGGATGGTGAAAAAAACAGCCATATGGAAATAGGCCAAAACATATGATGAACCTTATTCGCATGGATTAAACATACCGTTAGAATATGGGTTCCATGCTTCAAACAAGGCAAAGGCATTGTGAAAAAACGGAGGTCAATCTAGTTTTCGTTAGTTCAATAATAGCATGACCTTTCATTTGAACAGTACTCAATGCAACCAATGAAACTATAAAAAATATCAACAACAATTGTTATTTCAAGTTCATAATGATTGGCTTTTCTGTTGAAATTTTAAATGCAGATGAGGTATTAACCTCGTTATATTCCCGTTTGTTATATATATATTTACGTTTTCGTTTTTACGATGTCTTTGTTGACTTATCTGGATATATACGCTTAAACTGTAGCAGGTTTTTTGCATATAATCTCTTTTCAAATTTGCCAATTATCATGAAAGTTTATACCATATATTGTTACGTTAGAGGGTAAAACATCTCATTATATGACCTAATAAGCCGTATCATTAGAAAAGGCTTATCAGTATTGGAACAAAATGGTGCTTCAGTGTTAGAGGTCTCATTCGATTTTGAGAGTTCAGACAGCAAGATGGTTGAACATTCCTTTATTGTAGCATATTTAAAACCCTACTTTGAGAGTTAAGGATTCGCTACATCATTTATTGATTCTGGATATTTATTAAGTAATTGGTAAAACTTATTTGCCTTTTTGTAAGAGCTATTTATTTAAGCAGAATGTGCTACAGCACCTTTAAATACGGTCAGTCCCGGCATGTCTACCACTTTAAACATTTGTATTGCAAAGATCTTGTTAATCCTTATTGCATGTATTAACAGTATGTAAATTCCAGTAAAAAAGGACTATTAAAATATTTTTTAAAATCCCTACTCACTACTTACGTACCTATCCTTGTTCGTTACACATAACTAAAATTTCCCCTGCGAAAATGTCCTCTTCACTCAAAGATACATGAAGATGTGGTTGTTGTCGAAAGGTTTGTTTTTTCTTCCCATTAATATCATCCATGATAAATGAAAGAAAATTATCACAAATTTCCTATTAAGAAGTCGGCGAAATTTAGAAGCCAGTCAGCTCAAACTGAGTGAGTGAGTGAGATGGGGTTTAACGCCCCCTTTCAAGAGTATTTCACTTATATCGCGGCCAGCTCAAATTGAAAACTTCATTGTATTTGAATGAAAGCCGAACTTTCTTCGGTTATACATAATACATTGGTAAACGCTAGTTTCTTTAATTTTCGGACAATTTCATCTGCTTCTTCCAACCTTTCATGCATCAGCATATCTCAGAAAATGCTAATGTCAACTACATGAAACAAATAAAACATGTTTAACCGTTTCCCTATCAGTGTTATTATGTTGGAATATGTGATTTAAACCTCCGTAAAAAAATTCTCATTATAATGTTTATTTTATTTTGACAGTCTTAATATTGACATAATCACAAACAACTTGCTAAGTCATACCAGTTTGTAACATTTTGTTACTGATAGTGACGATGTCCAGAAAATGGGTAAAAATCAGTTTTTAGACGAACATATAGCGGTTTATTTATAACATTTGAAATTTTATGAAAATTTAAAGAAAACAATTTATGATAGGAAAATTATGCTGCTATAATATTTTAAAAAATAATGTAGTTTTAGAAGTAAAACAAAGATTACAAATGAATGGTTAAAGTTGATTGTTCCATAATTGTAACGTTGGAAGGAAGAACACAAAGTTATCAAAATGGGTAAGTTGACTAAAATAATCAAAACATGACAAAATATCGATCTACTAATCTATTTCAAGGCTATTTAGGTTAGTAGGGGTTGCTTCTTGGTTCCTTGCTGGCTTTCGTTTTTTCCACCTTGTTTGTTAGACTTCCTTTATGACTCTGGTTTCTGGAAATTCGATGCAGCAATTTCTGCCAATATTGTGTGCCGAACCTAAAAGGAAAAATAATATTATTGCAGATATTTTCATTGTATTGAAGGTTAACGATAAAATATAAAATCTGTTGTTTTCTGCTTTATAAAGTGCAAAATACTTCCAGTTGACATGACATGTACTGGTTGTCATAGCGTCCAGTATTGTTGCTAAGGAACCATTCTCTCACACTATTCGTATCTCCTATGGGTAGATGAGGGTTAAACCGAGTGTGGCCCGCTTTTTCCAATGATGAAAACAGACAAGAAAATAAGCATATCGAAAATAGACACATGATTAATACAAGGGTAATTTGTTGTTTTGAGAAAACCCTGTACAGGTTTTGTACACATCTTTCCGTTAATCAGGGAATGATTAATAAAGACACAATATATGCAATAAAATAATTTGAAAATAGTTTGTCAGATATATGCATGTATATATCCAAATATGAAAAAAAAATATTACAATATTAATAATACTAAAAACATTTACTTACCCATTTCTGTCAAATGCTGAGCGCAAAGTGTCCATGTGGCTGAGGGAGCAAATTTAGGTAAGAGGCAGAGGAAACGGCACTGCAAGCCAGAAGCCATGAGGCTGTATCTACACCATTCTATGTCATTGTGGACAGGAGTACACTGGAGAAACAATGTTTCCTATCAACACAAGGATCAATGATTCGTTTACATCATCAATTAATTACTATGACTTCAAAAAACATCACAATGCCATGACGTCATAAACATAATGACGTCACAAAACTAGGACATCATATTACTAGTGTGTTAATGGCAGTGTTGTGTTAAGAGATTACAATTTTACATTGAACGTAATGGAGTAATTTGGATGTTAAATAGAATCTCACCCTTGTGTCTTCTGATATCAACTCGTGTTGATATTTTTTCATATCAGAAGATAATTCTCTATATGCTATATGTTGTATGTTACAGTTGTTGCATTTTCAGTTCGTAAACTTTCACCTTCAACAACGCTCAGATGATACTGATGCACATGAAGTCAGAGGCCCAACTTCACCACCATACACCTGAAGCCACACAGAAGCTCGGAAACGCTGTGGTAAAAGGAAAGCTGAGACAGACTATCAAATTTCAATGTCAATTCAGGATTAGAGTATACAGATGATGACAATTCAACAGAAACTATTAGAGCAGCTCACGCTAAGTCAAGGGACTACGAAAGACTGGGATTTATTGAGTTCATCCGCTCCACACTTCTCAGCTTCAAAAAGCACCGTTACAGGTGATGATGCGATACATTGATTGAAATGAAGCCAGTCGCAAATTCAGAGGACCATCATTTTATTCAGTAACAGATCTAGACTACCCAGCAGCAGCAGCAGCGGCGCCCTGGCCAGTCACCAAGCTTGAGGCCGCCTCTAACAGGTACTGTAAACATGCCTGCAGTAATCCCAAACTCTACCTCTGTATGGACCTCTGGTATAGGAATCAATGGACGCAACATGCCGGAACAACAGATGAATTTTTCCTGCTCAACACTGCAGAGACTGCTCCTCAAGTCACCTCGACTAACATTACCCCAGCCTCTTCTCAAGGTTGGAGTGGTTTGAGCTCGTTTATCAGGGACATGGACACTGACATCGTGCAGACTGACCAATCTCTTGATACCCCTCAACACGTTGAAGTAAATGGAAGTGACAGCGAATAGACATATCTTCATTTAATTTGAAGATAAGCCTCATCAGCCCTTGTTAGAATGTCAGTTAAAACATAACCGATGAAACATGCGTCCATCACTATGACCCTGAAAGTAACATCAAGTCAAAGCAGTGGAAGTATCTTCAGTCACCACCCCTTAAAAAGGCAGGGGTCCAGCCCTCGGCAGGCAAGGTTGTGCTCACCGTATTTTGGGATTTTTGAAAGGGGTACCACAATTACTGGGGCATACTACGCTAGTTTGCTGCAAAAGCTATCAAAACTGAGAGACGCGGTATGCTCACTAAAGGTGTCCGCCTGCTTCAGGACAATGCTCCTGCCCACAACGTGAAGATGGAAGCGCAGACCTGCGACTATGAAATACTTCCTCACCCACCGTATTCCCTGACCTTGCACCATCTGATTTCTTCCTCTTCCAAAACATGAAGTCATTTTTAAAGGCCCTCGTTTCCTTGATGTTGAAACCCTCATTAAACCAGTCCTGGCTTTTAAACAAGATATGATGCCTTTTACAAGAAAGTCCTAGAAGGCTACATCAAGCGATGGAAGAAATGTGTCACACTGAGTGGTGCCTACCAAGTTTCGTTTCTTTCAGTAAAGTAGAAGTCTATCAGGGGAAATCTTTATTGAACGTGCCTCGTATGACATACATAAACTTTACATTTTTGGTAGCTTAAACAACATGCCTCCATCCATTCCTTTCTAAAGAACTTCCTTGTTAAACATTGTTTAAAACTGTTAAAAACATCGCAATAGGTGGCGCACGATAACACATAGTGTGAAACCTAGTTTCTTTTAGTCAAGAGAGGTGATGGTAATGTTAAAATATTCTTTTTTTCTAAAATACGGTATTTGACTAAGCACATTTCAAGGCTATTATCTTACAGTAGGAAGTTAGGAACACCTTCCTTGATCAAAGTTGATAGGACGTCGTAAATAACTATCATAATTGGTAACAATCAGGTTTTAATCACTTATGGAACAAATGTTGTATTGATGTTTTTGAATCAATCATGCTCTTTGATAATGACAGAGTAACACTCTGAAGACATAATGAAAGCTATGAAAGAAGCAGGGCATTTAGAAGTGGAATACATTACAATAGTTATTTTTTTTTAATAGTATCGATACATGACGATATATGACGTTCGGAATATATGTTTACTCCTTCATCAAGTGGAGTATGGAATATAACAAAGTATGTGTAGGAGGTCAAAAAACACAAGTTATTAGAAGTTGTACAATGAGTATTAAACGACATGACTGGGTTATAGATGCGGATTTGCAATAAAGATATGAAACCATAATCAGCTCTACTCTACTTCTCAACCTTTGGCTTCTGTGGTTATCCAACCAAATGTCATTATGAGTATCTACCATCTCAATCATTTGAATAGGAGCTGCAGCTCGCTTCATTACTAGGCATTGCCATCATCAATAACATTCTCTTAATATATTCAATGCATGTGATTTTTTTAAAGTTCCTATTTCATTTTATGTATTGTGTTCTGTATACAGCTGTTCTTTAACTGAACTGGAGCGGCGTTCAAATACGTCTTTATTTTTGTTCACCAATCCATATTAGAAATAAAGGTATGTTTAAACCAAATGTTGATTAGTTTCCTCCCTCTCACTTGATGTCTGTGAAGCGTTTAACATGTACATATGCATGTGACGCTTCTAAGTCCATAAGATGTACTGGTAGCTATATTATTTTTCTAACTGTACATAGCCTGAAGGTGTCCTATACCTGAGACAACAATGCATCATTGCAGCGTGAATTTAGTATATAAAGGCGTACATCTTGTTCCTTACATTTTGTCCGACTCATGATTTAATTGTCCCGGCCCCTTTCGCTTATCACACATGTGCGTTTATGCACGGAAGCCACAAGTTTGTCCTCATACGAGATGTATAAAAGCGCTATAGCACGCCTTTCTTACTGAAATTAAATTCTCGCAGAAAGGAAAATGCGTCTTACCAATGGCTAAATAATACTCCAGTGTTAATGCAGAAATATATTTATGTCAATCAGTTTATAAGTTTATGCTTTAAAAGTTAATCTTTGTCAAAAGTTAATTATCATTTTAATTTTTCAATGTATGTAAGTGTTGACATAGTGTAATAATTTTTCATGTCAAATTTAGTTCATAAGAGGTTCAGAAAGTCTATCTAGGTTTCAATTGTTATAAGTGTTACATAAGGTATTATCCTGACTTGATTACTTCCCTTGACACCAGTGATCAGAAGGATCAGAGCACATGTTCACTGACTCCATGATGTAGATGTACTGATTGGGACAATTTAGGCAAATTTTAGGCAAGAACACAAATGTAAGTAACATAGTTTGCTATTGTAATGTAATTTAATGCATAATAGGTAAAAGTGTTCATAAGTTTTTAATAATTATATACTTAATTCATTTAATTTGTAATTGTCATCTTTGAGGTAAATTTAACTGATAATTATCATGGTAGTTTTCTGTAGTGTTGGAAATAGTTTACTTAGCAAGTGTTTATTTTTGTTTTAGTTTTCTGAACCTCACACAAGTCAAGAAGGAAGAATATTATGAAGGATAACGAAAAATAAATTCATAATGTCATGAACAATCAACGAAGAACGCAATAAACTTTGTGCGAGTAAAGAATTTTGTGTCTTGCATCCACATCCAGAATCAATAGAAACAGTTCTTAAACGAATGTACATGATTCAGTTAAGTTATTTTCCCATCTTGTGGCTCTCACTGATGTAGCGATACCTCAACGCTCAAGAGTAGAGTTTGAAATATGGTTCAATGATTGAATGGTCAACCATATTGCCGTATGAAGTTTCAAAATCGCTCGAGACTTACGGATAACCATTCTCTATGCATAAGGTTTTCAAGTCGTGTTATGAAATGATTTACCTCTAAAGTAACAATTTATGTATAAACTGTAATAATAAATAGAAAATTTGAGAAAACGTTATATGAAAAACAACGTGGTACAACGCCTTAAGAAAGGTACGTATTATCGTTCGGAATAATATCAACTTGTCTTTCCATAGATATGCAACCGGAATTAACTTGATTGGCCAGGTTGTTGTCAACGTCTGTTTCTATTTATTCTATTATACTTCAATTTCAATATAAATGACAAAGTGCTAATGGATGACTGACGTCAGCGCTTTTCCTTATCTTAAAATAAGCCACCCACATGTACACGATTTCATGTATAACTCTCTTTTCATGTATAACACTCTAAAATATATATTCCGGTGACGTCACGATGATTGATAGAATTGGATATTTGAGATTCTTTTTTTTAGTGTAGGACATACTGCCGGCTCTTCAAAAGACTACCTATTGATGGTTCATCTAATTCTTTCGAATAATTACCTTTCCTGCTATCTATTGATTGGTTGCACATGTAGCAGTAACGCTGTTTCTCAGTGGCTACGTTTATAGCCTTAATTATACACTGTAAATATGTCACAGATATCATTTTACATATCTAATGGAAATAAGATCATTACTTTTTTTATGATAATAGAGGCGAACTATGTGATATATAAAGCTTTAAGCCAACATCAATCCATCTTTCATAAAGAACTCGTAAATTAAAGAAACGGTGCTTCGAAAGTATTGGCAGCAGTAACAGTAATTGTAATATATACTATAGTAATGATTCTAGTAGAGAAAGATCGAGGTAGTTCTGACGGTAGTAAAAGTAGTGAGGACTAGTGGTAGAATCAGTGGTAGTAGTACATATAACAGTTTATTATATGACGAGTAGTGAAATAATGGGATTTATCAGTGAAATAAACTGTCTATCAAGCTACAGTGAAAATAACTTATATTTTCACTGCGAACGGTGACTGATATAATATGATGTCATACAACAATGGTCTCGCGCGGCGATTTGGCTTATGACGTCACATTGTTACTGTGGTGACGGGCTGTTCCTTGCGGCCGCTTGGCGTGAAAACGACCCTTTTCGGACGTAATTACATGGATAATACCATATAGTAAATAGAATATCCGTCAATTCTTGACAAATACCATGTTTATCTCATCTCGTGAGTTAGGAAAATTATATATTTTCACTCGTGGCTGCGCCACTCGTGAAAATATAACCTTTCTACCTCACTCGATGAGATAAACATGGTATTAGTCAAGAAAAGACAGATATCCTCTATTTATTACACAAGCACGGAACGTACAACTAATGACATTCTAATCGTCTCATGTCCCCAAATTCCAAAGATTTCATCGGACAACCAAAGACATTTCAACAACCAATCAATAGATAGCAGGAAAGGTAATTATTCGAAAGAATTAGATGTTTCACCACATGGACATCGCTGGCAGAGAAATGATTAACCACCTGTTAGGTTGAACCACTTGTCAGCGTGTGTAGACATTAGACGATATAGTTTTAACATCAGAGTGAGTGTCTACCCACATTAGTAAAACAGTGAGTAGTCGGCCTCGTGTTTAGTAGATTTGGGATACGAGGGTATGTTATCGCTTTGAACCATCAATAGGTAGTGTTTTGAAGAGCCGGCAGTATGTCCTACACTAAAAAAAGAATCTTAAAGATCCTATTCTATCAATCATTGTGACGTCGCCGGAATATATATATTAGAGTGTTATACATGAAATCGTGTACATGTGGATGGCTTATTTTAAGATAAGGAATAGCGCTGACGTCAGTCATCCATTAGCACTTTGTCATTTAAATTGGAATTGAAGTATGATATAATATAATAGACGTGGACCCCCGTCACTGTCCAACTGTTTATCAACTCTACATTTAACCGCAAAAGAAACGTCACTATGTTTTCAACAGTGTATAAAACGAAATACTGTTGCCGGTGAAAATCGATTTTGAATGTTCTCTATAGGGATATGATGGGTAAAGAGGTACCCGCAATATCATACATCATAGTATAATTATACTTTTATTGTTATATCATTTCAACTACATGTGGGGTATTAATATCGCTTTTTCAAAGTTGTCTTTTGGCCAGAATGTATTTCATTTTAGTTTAAAATTCATGAAATATCGCAATTTAATTAATAAAATGTGATGTCGACTTAAATAACCTTATTTGACTTAAGTTTGTTGATGCGTCTTTAACTGTAGGACGTCCTAAAACAAGCCAATCGTGCCCTTTTTGACTTTCTTATCTTGTTTTGTTGAGGAGATTTGAAACGACGATTCCTTAAAACGTTTGTTTCTCAGAAACGGTAACAGATAAATTTTTTTAAATTTCAAATTTCAAAACAGCAAAGTTTGCTTCTGAAGACATACTGAATCTCTGTTTCAGTTATGCCTATCACCCGTAGATTGAATTAGCTTGCATTTTGTATGGTGACGTTTCTTTTGCGGTTGAGTGTAGGCCGAACAACATAAGTGATAACGCCTTTTTTGTTCCTCTGCATTTGAAACAGTGTCCGTCATGTTATAATTCCTGCGCGATTCTGACACACTAAGTACTGGGCTTTGTAACTGGATCACGTTTAGCTGAGGGATTATATAACACAAATTGAATGGTGGGCTATGCTCGTGGCTCACTTCCGTAATACGTTAATATTTAACGTTTTCAAATATAATTTATTATATGACGAGTAATGAAATACTAGGATTTATCAGTGAAATAAACGGTCTATCAAGCTACAGTGAAAATAACTTATATTTTCAATGCGACCAGTGACTGATATAATTTGACGTCCTAACACAATGGTCTGACGCGGCGAATTGGCTTATTACGTCACAGTGTTACTGTGGTGACGGGCTGTTCCTAGCGTGAAAACGACCCTTTTCGGACGTAATTACAAGGATAAGAATCATCATATAATAAATAGAATATCCGTCAATTCTGACAAATACCATGTTTATCTCATCTCGTGAGGTATAAAAGTTATATGTTTTCACTCGTGGCTGCGACACTCGTCAAAATATAACCTTTCTACCTCACTCGATGATATCCTCTATATATTTGTAAATGCCCGATCGATTTTTATGCTGTATGGCTTATTTTTAAGAACAATGTGTTGGCTTCGACGTGGTATATAATATAGAAGGATAATATGACAACATTCTGAAATATAATTTCAAACGGGCTCGTTCCTTCCTTTGCTATAGCTAGTTTTATCGTAGTTCATACGATTGCGTTGTCATAGTCCTAAAGTAGTGTTATATCCGATGTGTGGGGAGTTCCTCGCTTGGTGAGGGTGTTATTGTTATCATATATAATTGTCATGTATTTTTCTTGACTTGTAAAAATGTCAGTGAAGTAAATACAGACTTACTATGGCCTACATGTATTTAAGTGTTTAAGGTAACTGAATCTGACAATTCGAATGGATGTCATGTCCTTTAACCGGCCATCGGCTTGCTCGTGAAGCATGTCCTGATAATTACAGCCAGTTCGAGGACATTTACTGCATTAAAAGCTTCCACAATTCTTATCATGATACTGATTTCAAACCATTATTCCTGAACCTTAATTTTTTTTTCAAAATTCGTGACTCTTGACTTCTAGACCAACGATGTTTGACATGATTACCATGTTACCATGACCTGTCCAATAGAATGAGTCAAAACAAGTGTTTGATTTGTCATTATTTATCGGCTTACCCCAATTTAATCAGTCTGTGATCATTTTGAATTCTCTCTGAGCTTTGTCCTTGAATGATTTAATTGTGTTCCCACTTCTCTAAATTCTCTCGATTAAGTGCTGTGAAATGTTTACAATCTGGTTCCGCAGTTGTGAAGTTCTCAGGATTCATTTTGTAATACTTGAATGACACCAGTACACGGGATCTTGTCGACTAACACCAAAAAATAACTATATCAACTGATATCTCAGTTCCGTGAACCTCTTGAATTACGTCAGTGGTACCTGTGATCAAAATTACGTTCCTCTTGGATACTGTGAAAGATCAAATTATCAATTCTTGGCTTGTTTTCCATTTATCAGTTCTTCTGAAGTCTTTCTAATTTTTGCATTTTGTTGTGAACGACGAGATACATGTACATCTTCTAATTCTGTTCTTTTCTTCTGTTAATTCCTTAATTTGTAAACGTTTTTTCCTGTTCTCAAATCGTATATTTCTTTGCGCATATCTGACTGTTGGAAAATGAAGGCACTCGTACCTACGGAAGGCATTGGCGCGCTACGGAAGGCAAATGTCCCACACTTCATGGATGTGACATTTCAAAATTAGATATAAGTCTATATTAATTGTTAAACTAAAAACAGTTATCACCTTCGTCGATGTTTCAAATGTCTAGATACATTGTACATGGCACAATGCATAGAATTGTTGAAGGGAATGTTTTAAGCCTTTATTTTGACATCATATAACGAATAAAAGTTTTTAAATACATAATTTTGAAATATTCATTATGAACTGCGTTTGCGGGACACCACAAAAGCAAAACTCAGGGTCTCGCCTTTCCCTGTTACTTTGTTCAGAATTGGAGTGTTTACAACCAAGTTGAATCATCACTGGGTCACTTTTCACAAGTTTGTTCAAAGGATTAACGTTGCCTTAACCAATATCTCACAACATCAATTATCACTTTTCATTGTGTATAACAATCATGCAATGACGCAAAGTGTTCATAGTTAAAATAAGGCATATTCACAAAAGCATGCTTAAGTTGTGATCTCGCTGTGACCTTGACCTTTGACAGATTTTAGCGAAAACTTTTTCAAATTTTGGTCTTTCTCTATAGTTGATGTATACTAAGTAAGAGCCTGATAGCACAAACAATGTTTGAAGTTAACGTGTCTACAAGGATTGTTGTAGTGATTTCAGAACTCATGACCTTGACCTTTGACCTTGAATGTGAGCATATCAAAATAATTCCCAAGGTTTATAAGAAAAACAATGTACATGAGGTGTTGATACCTTCTTGGAAAAAAAGTTATTTAGTGATTTCGGAACTGGTCACCTTGACCCTATCTAATGACTTTGACCTTTAATATTCAAGGTCACACAATCAATGATCACTTTTCATTCTGTATAACAATCAAGTAATGCTTCAAAGTGTTTATAGTTGAAATAAGACATTTAAGCAAAGGCATGCCTAAGTTGTGACCTCGCTGTGACCTTTACCTTTGACACATATTTAGCGAAAACCCTTTCAAATCTTGGCCTTTCTCCATAGTTCATATACACCAAATAAGAGCCTGATAGCAAAAATATTTTATATATTTTAGCAATTTCAGAACTCGTGACCTTGACCTTTGACCTTGAATGTTAACATGTAAAAAAATTCCCCAGGAGTATAAGTAAGAAGTTACATATATGGGTTCTCAAAACCTTCTAGGAAAAAAGTTATAGCCAATACAGAACGCGGCGGCGGCGACTACGGAAACTGCGCAAACTGATAGCTGCTAATACGCAGTTAAGCTATATAAAATACTTTCAGAATGTTTGAATATTTGTTGGGGTTCAGTCATACGTAGAGGGCGGGATAGCGCAGTGGTTAGCGCGTTCGGCTTCGGATCAAGAAATCTGGGGTTCGAATCCCGCCAGGGGCACTGCAACTTTGTCTGCGGTAGAGAACTGTTCTACACGCAGTAAGGTTTGAGTGCAATGCTACACTGAATTTCAGCGTAGTACCACCCATGGTTCGCTAGTTCCAGCCGATACTAGCAGGTTCCACCGCAATGCATAGCCACATGGCGTTGCGGGCTTTCGCCCTGCCATAATACTAGCAGCCGCGATATCAGTGAAATACTCTTGAAGGCGGCGTTAAACCCCAAATCACCACACCTTACATTGTACCTCAGTCAAACATATCCCTGCAACATATTATGTCCCGATAAATGTCGTGATGACAAGAAATATGTATCTATCACAACAATGTGCTGTGTGAAAAATGTTACGTGGGCTACCTGCATGCTGTAACATTTTCTAGCAACGGAAAGCATATTTTCCCTTCTAAATTGAAAGACTTATAGCCTTCCGTATCCTATTTCTCAACACACTTCGGAAAAAACAATGGCTGATTGTGTTGTTAGATGTTCAATAATAGTCAAAATGAAATAACTGATTCTTTTTTTTGATACTCACCCTTTAGTTCGGAATGTATTTTACGCATCTATTTTAAATATATCAGTATATATCAAACAAAATGTGCAGTACTTAGTCATAAAACCGTCAAAGTATCACTTTACTCTTGATTTACTCCACAACAGATGAATTATTCATATATTAAGTTACAGCATATTTGAAACAATACTTTTATGGACAAAATCCTGAAATATTCTCAGTAATTTTCCATGTAGAATTTCTTACATTTAGTGTTAATGAGCTATCATTCTGCACATGGGTGGACATTTGCCTTCCGTAGAACGCCATTGTCTTCCTTAGTTACGAGTGCCATCATTTTTCAACGGTGTGCTCTGGTCAAATCAACATTTTCATCAGTCTTTTCTCCGTCGTCAAGGGTGCTTTTGCTCGAAAATAACACAGTCGCTGATGAAAACATGAAGTAATGAAGTGACGACAAAAAAGTTTTAAAACTTTCCTCGCGTCTCCATTTATGCAACGCACGTGCGTATATATGGATTGTTGTCTTCAGATCGCTTCAACATGAACGAGTCGCACGTTGTCACAAAACAATCAATTCTGGTTCTCTGGACAATAATACCATACATCTTTGTTTACTTGGAATGGTTCTTTTGGAACTTTATTGATTCCAAATGAGCTTGTAGTTTAATAATTTTGGGTTTTAACGTTGCCTCCGTCTCATCCGAGTCGTAGATACCTTTCTATTTACAATGAAGTTTATCCAGTCCGATGTGTGCTTATTGTATATCAACCTTGCTTCACATGCAAATGCACAGTTGGGTACGTTCTTCCAATGCAAACAGAATGACCCTGCGGGGTGTTCAGTGCACATATTTTAGAATAAACATAGAAGTGTATTGACACATCGGGTAATGTAACTGGCTGTAAATGGGTCCCCTAAGTGAGTCTGAAACATTGAAAGAGGGCGATAAAACATGCATATAGATAAACCCAGGCTTTTCAACAGCTCTTTTCCATTTCGGTTTCCATCAAACTTGTTTTTGTGGATAGTTATCTTTCGAAATGTTACTGACATTGTTTTTTAAGATACACGTTAGCGCTCACACATCGCTGCAGATGTAAGTTAACGGTTTGTTAATAAGACGTTTCAGAGCTTCTGATAAACGATTTAGGATACGTCTTGCACAATGCACGTAATGACCCATGTTATCAACAGTTTTGTGTCTGATGTCGGAAAACATAGTTTACTTTGGGTTTGGCTATGTTTTCACCTGGATGACACGAGTGTATTTTGTTTATGTAATGTATTTCTATGTTGAATTAATTTCTCACATAACTGTTAAAACATCAAATATGCAACCCACTGACCCTTACTGAACGCTTAAATATATTTTCCCTTGAATTCATGGTCATGACGTCCCTACCGCTATGACGTCAGAAAGAGCGTTCCCCCAAAATTAACTGACATCAAAGCCTAACTTTGAGAAGCCAACAAGGCGGAAAACGCTAATTTTGTGCAAAAGTGAGTGTGATTATCAACCCAATTCTGTAACATTTATTTTATTATATATATTTATTCACACACAACCTACAAATTATTATATTTTAGATAAATTTAAGTAACTCCCAAATTCCCTGTTACGCTCCTCTGAGCCGAAAGAAACTCTGCACTTGGCAATGCAATTACAAGTGTTTGAAAATAGAGTAAACACTTCACAAACTTAAGATTATGCTAGACTAAATTAAATAAAATAAAAACAATATATAATCATGTAAGACATGAATAGTGTCCTAGATTGGTGAATAAATACGATATTCCTTTGTATGCTTATGATATATACAATCATTGCATGTAAACTATTTAGCGGCTCGATCAAAACATTAAGATCTTATCTCCAAATATTAGATCAACTCAATGACCTTTTGTTATAAACAGTTAAATAGGTTTAAGGAGAATTGAATCGTGTTTACATTCTTCTTGTAAAGATTTTGTAAACAACTGCCATAGTTTTCTTGCAGTTAAAATGTCCAGAAATCATGCAAAAGTATTTCATCTTGACACTGACAGTAAATTTAAAACCACACACTTTGCGAGAAAATACCGTATCTATTATTTACCCTTGAAAATGCGTTACGTCGTTTTCTCTTTCACTCAGTACTGCAAGTTTACTTTAAAAAAAAGAAGTTTTCATTGAATATAAGTTCCCAGAAAGCATTAAAATCAAATTGATTTTTTTTTATTACAATATGATAACATGTTCATATAGAACAGGGAATGGATTATGGTGCAGTTGATTTAAATGATCTGACACCTTTTATCTCAACAATGATAGCCAAACTAGGTGTTCAAAGATATTTCTCCTGATTTTTGCCTTCTGGTAATGGACGATAAGCTATGAGACACACAGTACACTAAATATTTCGTAATCTTTTGAGAGTACCGACTGTTGCTGAAAATTACCATTTTGATGGCAATCGACTGAATATATAAGGTAAATATATCGATTTCTGATCGAAAACCGGACAATGCACCACGTGTGGCGCGCGTCAATTAGTCAAACGTAATTTTGGAAACTTATTTACACCAGACAAACAGGCAATGGAATGTAAATGGGACGTGTAGTTTCGGTTTCTGCACATGTATTATGATGTATTAATTAGAAACTTGTAATTTTGATATATTTAGCGATTGGGGATGGAGTTGAGTTAAATTATTTGAACTGAAATCAGCACATATCGGATGTTGGTATGTATTTCAGCCAATTAAAATTTTATGAAACACTATGGGTGTATCTGTAAGCACTGGATAACTCAATGAGCCCAAAGAGCTTAGGGTACCGTTATCAATGTTATCTTATTAAGTTAATCAAATGAAGTTAAACAATAAAAAAAATTGCTAATTTTAGTTTAAGGTAAAAAGCTTCAAAATAACAATAAATTGCATTTTATTTTTGCATAAACGTGTTACCATAACCCTTTTAATAAAATAAGGCTTCCGGGGTTCAAAGTTGCTCTACAGCCTCCCCATATCATGTAGATGTACCTTTTTTGGGTTTCACCTTTAATAAAACAATAATAGAAATGTGTCCATTGGTTACAATTTGGACTTTGGACTTTGTCTATTTGAAGGGTAGGGTTGTTTCCAGAGCAAATCTCTAAAACTATTTGACGCATCCTCACCAAATTTGTTATACTGCTTTCTCATATCGTGTAGATGTGCCTTTTGGAGGTTTGAACTTTTTAAACTTTATCTTTTTCTGTTTCCATGGCAACATTGTGTTCATTTCGTAGAAAGGAAATAAGTTGAAGTGAATTGTGGGAAGGAGACGACATATGTTTTACGAGCAAAACAACTGATAGTTTTAATTATATACTGCTAAAATTGATCATTGAACTTTTGTGGGCCCGGGGAATAAGCCATCTCTTCTGATGGCTCTTGTTTTTTTGCGCACCCCAGTCTACATTGGGAGCTCATATTTAAAAAACAATCACAGTGACGCCTATAACAGAAATGGTTGTAGCATGTATGTTTTTCATGAATATAGTGAAATATTAGCAATTTCTTGAGATTTTTTAAATTGGTATTAAGGAACCTCCTTCATTACTTAGCCACGCTATAAACATAGTGAAACAAAGTCACTGTTGGACGAGACTTTCCGTGCATAATCGGACTTAACCCGCCAAACTAGGGTGTATTTTTAGAATGTGGTTTTACTAACAAGAGCAAAAAAATATGTATTGGGTTACAAATATTTTCCAATATTCGTGTAATGTTGCTGTTATTTCCTTGGAAACGCATTATACGACAATATTGAAGATGTTGAATCAGATGCATCCCGAACATAACATCAAATTAGCTGGACAAAGATACTACTCTTCATTTTACAACGTAAACTTGACAACTAGGAACATGTGTTAAACAAGTAAGATGAAAATGAACAAGAAAGATCACACTTCCCTGACTCGTTGTGGCAACTGGAAGGTGATGAGTCCTTCCACGTGTTGCTTGCAGATCAACTCAGTTGATACAATCGTGTTGGGAGTTAAGGAGAAACGACATGTTAACACATGTTTGACGTTTCTTCCTTTTGAAATTGTGATTAACAACTGACGTTGTCTGTGATCGTCATAGCGCACCCTGGATATAGTTTATGCTCATATATCATGATTTCAATTCAGTTTTCTTAAATAACAATAAAGATATGTTTCTGAAGACTGAAATAAGCCGTGAATAAAGGATATAACGCCGATTACGACATCTGAAAGTTACATATATAAAACGTATGTTATGCTTGTATATTTGTATACACAGCATGATAGAACATTTATCTGAATTATTTGACAATGAAAGAGCTGTAGACAGGGTAATCTCATATCTCCGTGTCTATTGCTCTTCTTGATGGTATCAATGAGAGTCTACATACAGCTATTGAATCACTGCATATTTTATATAAAATGTCAGACTTGAAAATTATTATAAAAATGGCAATCTTGATTGAGTGTACATAGTGTACAAGATTGGAAATTATGTCTCCCCCCCCCCCGAAGGGTCGGGAGACGTATTGTTTTTGGTTTAGTTTCGGTCCGCGTTGGTGTCGGCGTTCCCATTGTTTCCGGAGCATACCTCTAAAACTACTTGACCTGTCTTCACCAAATTTCGGTATACAGCCTCCCCATATTATGTAGATGTGCCTTTGTGGGATTTCAGTCTCTTTTCAATTTTATTTTTTTCTGTTTCCATGGTAGCAATTTTGACTTTGTCTATTTGAAGGGTAGAGTTTGTATCTGGATATCATGCATATGTGCCTGTGATCTCGGAAACTATGTGACCTTTCCTCGCCAAATGTGGTATACTGCCTGCCCATATCATGTAGATGTGCCTTTTGGGTGTTCGAACTTTTAAAAAAAAAATCTTTTCCATGACAACAATTTGGGGGGGGGGGGGGGGGGGGGGGGGGGACATCTGTTTTTACGAGTAAAAACACCTTCTAGTTGAATAGCATATTGTGTTATTTGAACTGCTGAGAATATACCCAAATATACCCAAATCTGGCAGCTCATGAAAAAAACCATATAAGTGTCAAACACTTAGGCTAGAAAATACTATGTTTTAAATGACAAGATACTACTACATACAGTTGATACAAAAACATCTGGGTATCGATTGTAGACATTATGTTTTGTATATTAAAAGAATAAGTACCATGATACTGATACAGGCTAATGTATGTTTAACACAGCTAAGGGGTAAATCCAAATGTTTCATTAAAGCGAGGAAATCCTAGTAGTCCTCTGTGAAATAATCGTTTGTACTGTACTGTACAAACTTCTTCGACCCCGCAAATCGGATTGATAGATATAATATATGGTGTATATGTTCCATGCAATCTAGGAATCATCACATTTTGCAGATTGTTCCTAGAGATTGTTTAAACAATCTGCAGATTGTGAGACCTGAACAATCTAAGAATGATCACAATCTAGGAATGTGTTTCCTTAAGTTATATGTTGTAAATTGTGATTGTGAAGGCTTTTCAAACAGACCATAGGGGTCAGTTCCTAGATTCAACTCGTTACTCTATCGTATCTACCGACTGTATTGGGTCGATTTCTAGATTTTTAAAGGTTGTGATATTTCATCTATCAGCTGTATTGATCGATTCCCAGATGGTGAAGGGTTCTCAAATAGTTTTTCTATCTTAACTACAGACTATAAGGGTTGATTCCTAGATTGTGAAGGGTTCTCAAATAATGTTTCTATCTTATCAACAGGCTACAAAGGTGGGTTCCTAGATTGAGGATAGAGGAGCTTTCAACTCGTTTCTCTACCCGTAGCCTGTTTATAATATAGAAGAACTATTTGATAACCCTCACAATCTAGGAATCGACCCCTATAGTCGGTAGATAAGATAGAGAAACGAGATTGAAGTTACTCACAATCTAGGAATGGACCACTTTAATATGTAGATAAGATAGAAAAACTATTTGAGAACCTTTCACAATCTAGGAAAATTCAAAGTATTACAGGATGAACGTTCTTCCCTAAACAGCACTATTTATGTCGGAACTACCCCCTGAAAGTCACAGAAGCTTCCTTAGAGAGCGAACAATTATTTGGGAACAATCTGGACCAATCAATCAGCCAGAAGAGAAGGCAGGTAAATCTGAACCATAGTGTAACAGCTGATTTCATGTTCTTTCACTGAAGTTTAAGTTCAAATCCACAGTAACACTAACTAAAACGTTTTGGATAAAAAAAGGCTATTTATTTATCATTAAGGAAAATACATTGCTTCAATGAAGGAGAGCTGATTTGTTTGAGATGGGATTCCGTAATATGTATTGTTTTAAAAGTTAAATAAGCTGCCGACTTTGGGTTTGACAGTACTGAAGCGTTCCAGAATATCAAGAATACGTTCAGAAATTAACAGTATACAAAACAGTTTGAATCTCCTGGGAGACGTGACGCGTTATCGTCACACTTACGTCAATGATATGATAACGGAAACGACATGCTATATAAATGTTCACAGGGTGTTCATCTTCATACGTTATCTACAGTACGCATCTAGGAAGGTTGACAGTACGTAATCTTGATTATGATACATTTCTATTCTAAAAGAAATAAGTATATCGTTGTATGAATTTGTTTGATTTTGCATCCTTTTCTTTTGCATGCTCTTTCCTGGATATTGAAGTTGTTGCATGTGCCTATATAAAGGACATAATTTGATATTTTGAAAATTGTTAAACTTCATAGTGTTCTTAGTATTAATTTGCTCCTTTCTTGTAGGCAACAGAACCATAATGATGTTATCATCCTTGGGTGTATTGGCAATGTCCTTGGTCTCTGTGATCATTGTCGGCTCTTCTTCAGGTATGTTCTTTATTCCCTTATATGGACTATTGAAGTACATTCATGATGTTTGACTTTCTTCAATTTCACTATTAATAATATTACTTCAACACCACAATTTCCTGAAAGCAAATTAATACTTAACGTAAAATCTGTCATGTTATGCAGTGAAGAAATCACGTACTATCTGGAATGGTTTTTCAAAGTCAAATTTTCTCGTCTCGACTTACAAGAATTGGGAATTCGGTAAGTGTCCATGAATGAAAAACTTTGTTAAGTAAATTCTATGTATTTTGTTCCTACAGGAAGGAATATTGGCATTCTGGCTGATGAGGCTCCGCTAATGGACACTTCCAAATCAGCAATGCTTAATGTCATCAAATCTGCGGTCTGGAATAACCCTAAAGAGGATCAATCTGAAAGAACATACCTTCAGCACAGGATGTCTGCAGATGACACAACTGACAGAACCTTGCTTTCTTCCGGCACTCCTGGCACTGCTTCAGGGAAACATGTTCAAGAAAGTAGTCTCTCACATCACAGAATATCCAAGAGAGAGATTTCATGGAGGCAGCTCAAGGTTGTATTGAAATCCCTCCATGTCCGTAACTACAGAAAATTTCTCAGCACTGTCTCGAAATTTAGCAGTCCAATGTTCGTTGGGTAACCTTCTGATAATTACCATAGTTTGTAGGGACATCCATTTGTCAAACGTTGTAAATGACTATGCAGGTGACGTGAAACTATTGAATTAAAATCGGCGCGTATGGTATTTTTGGCACATATCAAAGTCAAATAGAATATCTTGCAAAACAATGATTGTGTCTTTAATATTACAAAATGTGCTTCCCTTGTTTCATTTTCTTTGGGGATATATTGAAGTATGATTTTATTCCCTCTTATGTAATGGAGCAAGTTATTTCAGTCACATCAAATTATTTGCTTATTAAAATTGTCATAATGGAATTGATAATTTTTAATGAAAATTTCCAAGATGATATCTGAATAATATCAGATCATTAAGCACTGGATTACCAGAATGGTACATAATTCATTCTAGATGCATTATATAATTGACAATCCATTGTAATAGTAAAAATAATAGTTTATTCACACTCTGAGCTTAGTATTGGTAGAGTGACAACAGCCTAGTTTGAAAGACTCGAACGTGATTAAGAGTTTATATAAGATTATGTTTATCACTCATGGTGTGGCGACTCTGAGTAGATATCAGACGATTGTGCAGTACCTGATAGAATGTCTTTGATGATATTTGAATAGGTTTCACCAGTATCATTATGTGTTCAACAAGATCCATTATGACATAGGTTTGAATAATATGTTTTGGAGCTGTAGAGTATAGTGTAGTAAAACGTTTATGATAAATGTATTTTAGTACTAAGACATCGAATTAATATCAATGGGCTTCAGATAACATAAAAATACAGACACAGGGACAGGAAAACTGAAGAGGTGAAACATGAACAAAAAGGAAGAAAGGGAATTGACAGGAGAAATAAATCCGCCGTCCACTAGAGCGAAGGCAATATATCTGTTTGAAAGAACTAATTAACTGAATTTTGAGTGATTCATATGTACGAAACGTAGCATAGTATCATACTGTATATGTATACTGTATCAACCCTGACCTGATTTCCTTGTCTGGTAGTGTTGTACATAGCACATAGCCCGTATGTAGATCACTAAATACATATTGAAAACGTGAAATCAAATAGACGATCAGTCCTCCCGATATGCAACAGCCTGTGACTATTCTGTTAACCATTTGCTGTATCGACTGAACTCCGTGTTTCATAATGCTGCTTTAAAATGTAAAGGTGGGCTTGTTTTATGAATGTGTAATACAAGTTAAATAGGAATCATTGTTACATAATGCATTTCGTGTACATATTGATTATATACTGGTATTATCTCTTGTAATTCGTGAAATAAATGTGCTCAATCAAATCCATGTTTTGTTTTTTTAACTTTGAGAGTGATCTCTTTAACAATATCAACAATTGTAGAAGTACACCTTTCAAAAGAAGATGGGAGATAAATTAATCATAGTACATTATTTACACCCTTCATAACATATGCACATGCCTATACAGAGACATTAAGGTTTAACATACACAAGGTAACATGAATACACTGTAATACAAATAATATAACTGAGACTTCACATAATCCAAACAAGAGATGAATCTGTGTCATCATGCTCGGACAAGTAAGTAGATTCAACACTTTTAAATCTGGATCAAGAATACACATGTGAGAGAATCTCCTCATCCACTGAGTGATTACACATGTAGCATCCACGCCATTTGTGATCCAATAAATGCTTGAAGAGCGTTCCATAACATAACACTTAATTTAATATTGAACTTTATGTATCCTATTTTGTTATTACTTACATATTCTCTGAACATCATGCATTGTATTATGATTTTAAAAGGAAAAACTCTTCATCACAGCTTTTAGTTGTGTGCGTATATTGTATGTCCCCTGCAATATGTCAGTGGAGGCAGTGCCAGCTCTCTTGGGGCTGATGTTAAAACAGTGAAATTGAAATAATGGAGGCCACTCTTATCATTTTTCATCAACTAGCAGTGATTTCATAATTCAAATAATATTCTTCAGCTTGATATGTCTAGCTTTATTCTCGTTTTCCAACGTCACAGGGCCGAAGGAAATACCATTTCAAATATGCACTTATAAATGGAGTGATCCATATGATTTCATCGCATAAAAACATTCTATGGAGACAAATTTAAAGAAGTAAGTTGGTGATGTTAAGACACAAGTGGAACAAATATTTGAAATGAGAGATTATTGTAGAATTTATAATCTATATATTTCTTCCTTAAGTCGGAAAAGGCACAGCATACAAGGTCGTGCCATTTTAAAAAGATGGACATTATATTACAGACAGCATCTCAATAAGCGGTTCTCGACGTCTATGTCCATTCGGGAACCCATTTCCTTCACTAGCTGACCGCAGCCACATCTCAATCTTGTCCCTGCTATAATAGAGAAAGCTGATTTGTCAGAGAAGGGTTCCGTGTGTAAAACCGTTTGAAAAATTTAATAAACTGTCGACTTTGAGTTTGGTGAACTTGAAGCAAACCAGCCAGCCTTTTATATTGTAATAAGACCTAGCTTTGTTGAACTCCGATATATTCCCTTCAATTGCATAATCCAGGAGTACATGTAGCTAAATCTGAAATGAAATAAAATGTCTTGGATTTGTCTTGCCAATGTAGATCTGATATCATGGTAAAGTCAATATCGGTGCTCCGAATGTATCTACTTTATATGATGCTAAAGGCAAAATAACTGATAAAATACAAGAAAGTTTAATCCACCAGGGATAACTACAACTGACAAATTGTACATCATGAGAAGCCAACTAAACAACACCTGTGATAAATTTAACATTATATTTTCATCTTTTTAAACAGTATATATTTTGTCTCTCCTTGACCTGGCGAGATATGAGAGTGAAATGTTCTTTGTGCTTGTTTTATGATATAACGATGATTTGAAACAAAATGCCGTAGTACAGTGGAAGAAATGATATGTAGGTGTTGTTATATTTGTTACATCTTTAGTTTCACTCTGCCGATTCATAGGTGCTGTCAACATTGCTGGAATTAATAAACGATTTTAAAAGGTGAGTTTTCGCTGATTTTCGTGAGCGGGGAAATGTGCTTGAAAGTATGTAGGTCTGTCTTGTCGTATAGTTTTTGCAATAATGATCCAAATTGTAACTCATCTTATAGCTCATTTTGTAGGGAAATCATTTAGCTTTTGTATTGTAGTCATCGACTGTGCCATAAAACTTGTTTTGAATGCGAAATATGACTTTGAATGAGCATGGGGTGGTTTCGTCGTTACACCCCTTTCCTTTTATATAGGAATAAGTAGGGTCTATATAGGTATATGTCTTTCAAACACTGTTTCTAAGCGATACACGCCCCTGTGCATTGAAATACACATTTATAAAGTTTGTAATTAGTCACAATACATAGAATGGGGCAGACATCTGATAAAAATCCGGAACCGTTGCTGCTGAACGCTAGGAAATTTACACAACACCTCGTAAAGACACATGGTTGAAATGTGGGTTTAACCTAGGATGTGGGTTTAATCATCCCCTTTCATCATCTTGTCTCAACATTGAGTAAACCGCATCCAGAAAAGTCGATGGATCACTGACGTGTTTGGATTCTCTTGTCATAATAAATCATGTATAATGTACATCAAAGACGTTCCTGTAGATCATTAACACACAAAGTGCAATGTTTCTACTTTAGTTTAAACAAAATGGCGATAAAATGTAAACACTATGATGGCAAACAATGCACATACCGGTATTTGTAGATTAACAATAATGTATTCATTGATGATAACGATGTAATTTCATAATTCTAAAGAATTCAAATTATCATTAAGACTTTTGGATAGAACCATTTATTAACATCGGGATGTTTTAACATTAATAAACTCATCATATTATTAAAGCTAAATGAGTCTACTTGTTGTACTAGCGCCTTGAGCATGTACTAGTGGGTGGAAAATGGCGCACTAAAAATATCCATTATTATTTTTTATTATTGTACATTATTAAAATGCTTAATGCTAATTGAAGAACTCCAATATGACCCAATGATTGATCATATTTAGTTTGGATGTGTCTCGGAAATATATTGTCGAAGATTATGTTTAAACTAGACGCATGTGGCTCTACATTTTGGTGAAATTTGCGAATATCGCCTAGAACTAGCGAACAACGGTTTGTTCTGCGCCAATATTTATATTAGTGTTATGAAATATATAGTGTAATATGATGTCGGTATAATCTACCTTCTTGGAATTTGGTGACACATCTTTCCTGTAGGACGTCATATAACAAGCCATACAGTCATTTTTTATTCTCTAATTTCCAATTGAGTTTAGTTGGCTTCTGAAGACAAGATGTAACTCTAGTTCAGTCGTATATATCGCTCGTTGATTGAATATCTTGTATTTTGTATGGGATCGTTTCCTTTGCCCTAGATCCCTAGATGTGCCTTTTCTATGTTTCACTCAGATTCCATGATTATTTTTTCAGATTTTCCACTTTTAAGCGTCTTTGTGTGCGTGTCTATGCTTACACTTTTGGTTCCGCTCATTAATCAAATACTACTTGTTCAATTGTTATGAAACTTTATACATGTACACTTTATGGTCCCTAGATGTGCCTTTTCTGTGTTTCCCTCAGATTCCATGATTATTTTTTCAGATTTTCCACTTTTAAGCGTCTTTGTGTGCGCGTCTATGGTCACAATTTTGGTTCCGCTCATAACTCAAATACTACTTGTTTCCAAGAAGGTATTAACACCTCATATACATAGCTTCTTTCTTATAAATCTGGTAAATGATTTTGACATGTTCACATTCAAGGTCAAAGGTCAAGGTCATGAGTGCTTTAATTACTACAATAATCCTTGTAAACATGATAACTTCAAACGTTTTTGTGCTGTCAGGCTCTTATTTGGTATATATCAACTATGGAGATAGACCACGATTTGAAAAAGTTTTCGCTAAAATCTGTCAAAGGTCAAGGTCACAGCAAGGTCACAACTTAAGCATGCTATTGTGAATATGCCTTATGTTAACAATGAACACTTTGAGTCATTGCATGATTGTTATACACAATGAAAAGTAATCAGTGATGGTGTGACCTTGAAGGTCTAAGGTCAAGGTCAAGGTCATGAGATATTGGTTCAGGCCATGTTAATCCTTTGATCCAATTTTGAGATCAGAAATAGGTTTTAAGAACAAACTTGTGAAAAGTGACCCCAGTGATGATTCAACTTGTTAGAATAACTTGAATAATGAAAAAATTTTGGTCCAAAAAAAATCCCATTTTATTTATGCTGAGGAGAAGGCGGAACAGGGAAAGGCGAGACCCAAAGTTTCGGAGCTGCTCTGCTTTTGCGGTGTCCCGCAAACGCTCTTCTAGTTGTTTAAATGTTACGAAACCACTTTGACTTTTACTTTTAAAACATGCTTAGAGGTGTAATACTTACTCTGCTTTAATAATATATGTTATGGTCTTTTCATACAAAAGTTTAAACATTGATACCCTTTTGCTATTTTCAAACATTTCTCTTTGACCAATGTTAATGTAAAAGCGGGGGTATCATAAGTGAGCTTTGCTCACTAATTCTCTTGTTGTTTTAAGAAATAATTTCATCTGAAAACTAGCTTTTGAAAATAAACACGATCTTAGCCTAGCTATTGTACTGCCTTTGATTAAAGAACCGACAGACAAGAAATGAATGTCTTTGAATCTTTCAATCAGGACGAGGCTTACCAATAAACATGTCAACAAAGGAATATAAAAAGCACTGTTTTAAACGAATACTTACTATTTGCGTGAAATGCCACAAATGTAAACAGGAGAAATCGTCAAGATACACTATACCTGGGGTTCACCAAATGTTCCCTGACATTCCTTCCCGAAATAATCGTTTACATAAATGTGCAAGCCACATTCGCCTGCTTCCGTGGTTGCATTCTACTTAGGTATCAATCAGTCACAGTTCAACAGATGAGTTCTGGAAAAGTAAGAAGAATGTTATACACGTGATAAATATGTCGCTGGTTACTTAAAGGTTACCACTCCTCACATACGACTCTTTTAGTTCCAATAATAGATCATGTTGGTAATGCGTGTTTAACATGATTGTTTATTATATAAAACGTGTCAACACGATTTTGCTCTTATTCATAAATATATATATATATATTGAAAAGAGTAAATGAGAAAAGAATAACTAACTCCGATTTCCTACTAAATGTGTCGGTTTACTCTGCAGGGAGGTTTACATTACAGTCATTATGACGTAACGTGTCTGTGACGTTGCAACACTACACTGTGAGACGTCACTGCTCTATGACATGTAGGAGGAAATCGAAATTAGTTATCCTTTTAAACTCATTTCAATATATGAATACTGTACAATTGAAGAAACACCTTATTTCAAATATATATACATGTGTATATACGTATATATATATAAATATATATCTAATTCTAAACTCTCGGTATGTCTTAGCCATATAATGTAAACAGGAGAGTGCACCCACTGACAGATTGGAGATCTGTGAGGAGCGAGTTCAATATAGATGTGTATATTCAATACTCAATGCTAAAACTGAAACACACATCAAGGTGATGACAACTTATTAAAGTTCAGCAAAGTGGAAAACGAAAATGTAATGACTGGCGAACAAACAAAACATAAAAAAAGAAAATGATTATAAATGCCGTATTTTTATTCATGATAGTTGTGTTAGTCGGTTAGAGCATTCAAATGACTACAAATCGTTTATACATTGAACTGACCGGGTGGTTATTTTATATAAAGTATGTTATAAATTTGTAACGTATTTGGAATGATAACGTGACGGTTGGTACTACTATTGACAACATATTACAATATTAATTTCTATACAAGGATGACGTGGAGGTACACATCAAAGTATTTATTCCGCAAATCACATTTGTGTCTCGTCGCAAAAGAGCGTTAAAACAAACACACTAATATAAAACATATTGGGATCCTTGGATGTGATTATGTTGGAACTTCCACTTGATCTAACACAGCTTTGGGGTCCAGCAGGTTAGCTTGGGTTTCAATCTCTGACCTTTCCCGGCAAAAGTAGATATCAGAATATGGCAGGAACACATTGCCTCTAAAGAGTGATGCCTTCAGCAATACATGTATCTAGTTCAGGATGTTCTCACCTCTTTTGGTTGCGTTGTTACCGTACGTATGTGTGAATTATAACATCGATGATGGTTCGCGAATTTTGTTATTAGAAAACTTGATAATGAAAAGGTTAGCACATTTATACACGAGAGTACAAATCGTATAAACTTTGATCCCCATAGTGCAAGTTACAATGTACCTCCCCACAAAATGTCAGCTTTGAAGGGGTGAGGCGGTTCTGGAGAAAAAGTCGAAATTGTGAAAAAAGGTTACGGACGACGACTCTCCACGGCCGACGCCTGACGGACGCTAGACGATTGCCCATGCCACAAGCTCGTCTGGCCTTATTTTTTGGGGGCACACACGCCCTCAAGTTAAAATCGGTCGATTTTCGACGCTATATTACATTTGGAATTTTCTAAACAACTTTAAGCCAATGACATACGTTGTCTTTGTATCTATTCAATTCTAATGACCAATGAACAGAGCTGTAGCAAATTACGAATCGCGTGACACTGTGGGTAATCCGAAATAATTGGCACACACAAAAGTGGAACTTGATTTTTCTGTATTTGTCATATCAACAGAATTTATCCTTATTGTGCCATTAGAAACTTTAATAAACGTGTTTACCTTATATTATTTTGAAATAATATTACACAAAATGAGTGCTTTTGTACTAATTCAGTACATGATTTTGCATTCCAGAATCGAAAACCACAATCCATTTTGATAGTAACTGACCTACTTTTCTTAGAGCCCCGAGTTGTTTCCAGAAATTGTTTAGGGAGCATGTTCAATAACGTAAAATGCTGAGCGCGCATGTTATGTCTCGTCTGGATTTTTTATGTGCGTTCAACTGTTTCGTGGTACTTTTGAACAAGTCTTCCGCTCTGATCCTGTCATACTGTATTCATTTTCTCACTGCAGCATTTCTTTGGAATCAAAGTTCGAAATACATTAATGAACAATTCGGTGTTAACACTTTGTCAATGTACTTAGTATAGCCAAATAGGAAATCATCCTATTCCTCTCGCATCAATTTCTGTCACGGTAGATTCTACATCAAGGTTTTACAGTTTTCATTCTGCGACGTAAATGTATAATCTTTTTGCCACTCATTTTGCTCCTACAAATCACTTGGGGCCTACCTTCATGGATATTACAGCCAGATGCAAATGCAATTGTAATTTGAAATGAGGGAATTCAAGTAAAGAACGCAAATTTAAAATAAAGATTCGAGGAGAGCAGAATAGGTTAATTATTCTTCATGTCTTCAGTCATCCGCGGTTCTCTTTTGGTAAAGCCGCGAAGAGTTATGGGTTCGATTCCTTTTATTGTGTTTTGAAAGTTTTAAACTTTTGTTTTTCGCGGATCGAGTCATAGGTAAGCCCTTGTTCGATAATCCAGAGTATACGCTCTGATAAATCTATAATCGATAATTTATCGGAACGTATACTCTGGATTATCGAGAATGTAGGTTGAAATCGAAACAGCTGCTAGATTATGTTTTAAAAAATCAGTAAAACCTTTAGTCGTAGTAAAACTTAAAAAAATGGTGGCAATTTTAAACCTACAGAGCCGATTTTATTAGACATGCGTTAACCTTAAAATGAAAAGAGACTTCTGATTAAAAGATTTTACCGGATGGAGAAAGCTTGCACATTTACGTGCATGAGGTCAGGCTTAATCTGTTTGGATTTGATTTCGGATCGGCTAAATATAAAATCCAAAAAGGTTAAACAACATGTTTTCTTGTTATAATGTTATACAAGTAATCATTCATGGGTTTATTGTAATGGTGACCTAATTATAAAACAGTACTGACAGTTATTCCTTAAACTTAAGACTCCCACAAGACCTTCAAAGATTGCCTTTATAAAGGCTTTTCTTGTATTGTCACTTTCCTTCATTTCTCAGAAAAAGAACATTGTACTTCAAACTGTCTTTTTCAGAAAATGAATCATACTATTATCACACTTACATACGTAAGTGTGGAAAGCAAAGACAAATACAAATAACAAACTAATGAGTTTTTTGTTGTTTGAGAATTATTGACGTCGACATAAAAGCATCAATTATATTTTTGAAAAACATGTTTATGCTGTATTTTCACAAATAAGAATATATATCACTAAGATATGAGAAGAGAAAAAAAAAATAAAATGGTGCTTAATGATGTACCTAATTTGGCCACGTAATTTAAACACTTAGACTTTTTTAATCCGTGTCCTGCGACTCTTATATTTTGTTGAAAACAAAACGCAAAAAGCCAAAAATATTTCTAAATATTCAAAATCATGTCTACACGTATTTTATGTTGTCAGCAGATCATGCATTGTGCATCGTGCTATATGCTTTCGTAAAAATTTTAGGATAAAATAATGCTTATACATGTTAAAAATAATTGACTTAATGAAAGATATTTGCAGTGATAAATAACTAGCGTTGTTTTATTACAAGATATGTTAAATATGATGTTATTAATAATGAGGTATAGGCTGATGAGTAAGAAGTACACGGTGATATACATGTTGGAAGGACAATAATGATATTAGAAAGACACTGCATGTTACTTCACAGAAAAAGCGGAGTTATCTCAAACCTTGAATTTGTTTTATTTTATTGGTTATGACACACATATAAAGTGTTGAGTAAATGACTTATGATACTACACTGTACGTAATTTGACTTTTAACACTTTGATATTGAAAAATATGTCACAGAAAGGACATACGATGCTAAGGAAAAAACAATTCAATAATTATGTTTTTTTTTCTCTTTTCAAGGGGACAGGTTTGATCATTTATAGCACGCTTGGCGAAATATATAAACCCTTATTCTGGGATTTGCATCTACATGGAATTAGTTTTGACCGTTGGTCGTCACACGTTACTATTGTGTTACATAACAGACAGTTCTGTGTGGATGGTGTGGCAGTAACGAGAAAATTTGAAAGATTCTCATGGAACAGGGAACACTCAGTGTAAACATTGATTGGAGAATGTCTAAGTAATAAATATGTAACTACATCTTTAATTGGTAATTAAAATTAATAAAATAACTCACGGCATTATTTATTATTTTCATTACCATTTGAATATATACTAAATGTACCCTTGAACAAACACGAACTTGCACATACATGTAGCTTTGCTCGACAAAGGAACATGACCTATTTTAGGATCTTATTATTCAAATTAATGAAACATAATATATATTGACAAGTGTTTTATTGAATCTTTCGCTGATTTCAACTCGTACGGTCAGGAATGACTTGTATTCATGTGTTTTTGAATGACTCACTCGTATCCACATGTCTTAAGATAATTTTTTAAACCGGTTGCCATGCCAACTAAAGTCAAATGTGTTTGTTTGTCAATATTTGTTATATTGTATTGGTTAAAATATGAAATATGAAATATGAAATTACAGTGTAAGGAAACGGTCACGAAAGAAGTAAACGTCTCAGATAATACGTGACAAACACCGTGTTTAGTCACTGAAGACATCTCTATCAGTCAATGGTGACTTTAATCATATCTGAGTGCAATATATGATAAATATATGAAAGATATATTAATCATCCAAGAATATGACGTCATGAATCTTCGTTGTAACCCATTCATGACGCACAATGTTCCTAACGTGAAGGACTATTCTAGCTATCGTTGAACGTAAAAATCCCCCAAGGCCATTAAAAGTAATACATCCAAATTGCGTAGTGTAGCGCAGAGATTTTATACAACATGTACTGCTGTTATACTTCGATAGAGGCACAAGACATGTAAAACAATCCTTAAATACAAATTCTCCATTTTTTTTTTCCGTTTGTCTGATAGGGTAACACTTATATTCACGTGTTGTCATGTCATGATAAAGGGTATTTTTCCCGACTCGATCTATAGTCAACCGAAGGAAATGGAAGTTTTATTCAAGCCACAAACATGTACGTCTTTCACGCGCTTATTTACTTACGTATTCTTCACGTATAGGCAAATGTGTTAATTAAGATTTAAAACATGTGTTTGTGTGAGAAGGGAGGCAGGTGACACGATGTACGTATTATCTACACATCAAACGTTTGTACAGGCGTAGAAACTTGTGAAATGCTGCAGGTGGATATACGCTTCACTGTTTACTGTGGCTTCCTTCATGTTCCTTCCTGTAGTAACTTAGTTACTTTAACAGGTGAATACCACATGTTAATGACGAAAACATAGTTTCCAGTGGAGTCGATTAATGATAATATCGTTTCATTATAAATCATTAGTTGGCTTGGATATGTTCCTACAATGTAAATGAGTGTATTTTAGCTATGCATGTGTGTATGTCTGGAGTGGTTATTTAATTCTGCTTCACCGTTTATCAGGAGGTCTGCTATGTTTCAATGTAAAGTTGACACAAAAGCTAACCCATGAAAGGTGTATCATACATTATATGAATATATATTAGTTTTTGCCTATCAATTGTTTATTTTTCGAAGCTACAAATCAAATAATTATTATCAAAATCATGTATAACAATACACACACGCATATATACATATACACTCCAAACATCACTATCAGAACTGAAATTATTTTACGGAAAAGTTGTTGATTAAATAATCATGAGGTTATTGAAACATGCATTTATGTGTGACCTGCTCAAAAGGAATATGAACGATCTTTGCTACAGTTGACATGTGCTGTTTTGTTTTTGTTTTGTGTGTTTGTTTGTTTTGTTTCGGTTGTGTTTATTTATTTATTTTTTGTTTGGTTTTTTTTTTTGGGGGGGGGGGGGGGGGGGGGGGGGGGGGTCTGATAATCTTATCTCGAGTATTAGTGGCGTTATTTATTTATGTCTGTATACTCTCGTATAAGCTAACGCTGTCAATGTTGTTTCAAAACTCAATTCATGGCATGCACTTTCGATTATTACCTAACCGGTTTATTTATTATATATAATTTTTCCAGTTGAAACACTACTAGTTAAAATGGATATGACAAAAACTGAACAGAAAAAGCTGTTAACCATTCAAGATGAAATACATTTTTTACGTTGTAACAGTTCTTGCCTATAACACGGTCCAGTCAACAGTCGGCCTAGAGAGGAAATTTCAGAAAAGTATGATTCAAAACAACTATCAAAATATGAATAATGTGCATATAGTGGGCACGCTGGGATTGATAAAACAATATTGGACACATCAATTCACGCTAACTGGACGAGTTTCTTTGAGCCGTAAGTGTTGATCCTTCAAAATTGATGTACTGAACTCTTCAAGTTTCCTGCAAAACATGGTTGCCTCACAATTTATTATTATTGGAATAAATGTTATAAACGAATGGAATCCTATATGTTATTTTTCTTTTAAATCCATATGGGTTTACTTGCTTAACTGAAGTAATGTGCTGACATCATATTGTGCTTGTCCTTTGGCATCTGTCAATATTATGGTCGTCAAACAATGAATTCGAACTGTTTTGAAGAATTGTGTACTAGCATTACACTGAAGTAATATATATCTAAGCAAAGGTTGATATAGTTTTTAAAACAAATTTAAAGATTCTTTTTCATTTTAACTGCAGGACATGAATCGTATTATTTATCACACTCACATATACATTTTGTATGGGTAAGCAAATACAGATGCAAATAGAATATTAATTTTATTAAAAACATGAGTCATTATCAAACAAGGAAGCAATTTACCTATCGCCAATGAAATATATTTACCGACCAATCAGAAAACAACATTTTTTCCCAGCGCTGCATATACGTGTGTCCGACACAATTTTGACTTACTTCTCGGTTTGATTAGCTCTACATGTATATACGAAGTTAGCACATACATTGGGACCCGGGTTCACATTTTCACATTGCGTCGCAGAGTGCAACATCGATGGAACGGGGAAATTAGAAACGATTACAGCAGAGGAATGAATTTCTGATGTTTTTGAAAATGTATCTGTGAATAAATATAACAATAAGTATGGCAGATTTAGAAAATAACTAACGAGTGACGGGGAATGACAGCTTATCTTCCTCGAGTTATATAAATTGTGTAATTCTCTCGCCAAGGCTCGAGAATTACACAAGTTATAACGAGGGAAAGATAATCAGTCATTCCCCGTCACGAATTGGTTATTATTATATTACCCATATAACAAATAAAAGTAATAACGCAAATATAAAAGGCAAACATTTCCATAAAAGGACCCGAGAAGGAGTTGGAACTCCATATCATTACGCGTGTGACATGGTTTCACTTCTTACGTACGTTTATCCTTGTTTACTACGCGCGATTAAGATGTCCACTGCGAAATGTCTTTCACAATAAAAGAAAGATGTGGTTTTAGTTGAAAGTTTTGTATTTCTGTCTATTACTATCAATCCATGATTATGCTGTATGAGTTATTGCAACATTCATATCAAGAGGTCTGCGAATCTCAAAAGCAAGTCGGCTCAAACTGAAAAGCCCTGTGACGTTACAATCGACACTGTGACTTCATAACCGCTCGCGCCAATGACGTCATTGCATTCGAAAGATCACCGTCGCCCTTAAAGCTTTCCGTGGTTAAATGGTCAAGCAGTAATCGCTAGTTTCTTCAAATTTCGGACAATTAACTGCTTCCTTCGACATTTGATGCGTCGGCACATGTACGAAAACGCTAATTTCAACTACGGGAAGCAAATAAAACATGTTTAAATGCAGAATACAGTTTCTCAAGTTATTAGCCGGGAAAAGTTAGAAAAATGAATAAAGTAGTTCCGGTGTCCCGGTATAAATTCGCCCCCGTATAACATCTCCCCCGGCGATTTTATACGGGTACAAATCCTCCCCTGGAGATTTTATACCGGTATAAAATCTCCCCCCGGCGAAATTATTTCTCGCCCCCCTCAGAATAAAATCTCCCCCCTTGTTTCTTTTTAATTTTCCATTTGATTAATATTTATTTTGCACTTATTCATTGTCCAAATGTTATACTGAAATAATGACTTTAATTTGCAACAAAAAACTTTGTAAAATAGTACGTTTTTGATTAAACGTAATTATTTATACTTACCTGTTGACTAGACCTACTTTGCCTTACCTCCTATAGGTAATGCTATTTCAACCTTAACACAGACGAACTTGAAGAGTGGAGAAGGGGTGCGTAAAATCCCTTATCCATGGGCCGGTAAGTCTAGGTGGTCTTGTGACGTCACTACCTGTTCAGATCACTCTCCGAAAGTCCCAAAAGGCAAGAGAGACCAAGTGGGGAGGATGGGAGGGCCTAGAGCGTAGGTCTAGTCAACAGGTAAGTATAAATAATTACGTTTAATCAAAAACATACTATTATTTAAATACCTATCTGTTGACTAGACCTACTTTGCCTAGAATCCCACCGCATGGAGGCGGGTCAGTAGATACGTGGTAGTGACGAGACCAGCGACTAGCCCTGAGTGTAAGCTAACCTACGAGTCCTCCACCCTGTGGTGAGGACAAGGCACAGCCCGGGAGATACCATCTCTACCGCTAAGCGGATCGAAGAGACAACCCTGCCACTCAACTTCCGATCAACACACTGCCCCCCAACCCCAACAGGGAGGGGGGTGTTAAAGCGAAGCTTAAGAAAAAACAACAGACAAGAGAGCTAGCAATGTAAACAAGGTTTATTTACAATGAGCCTTAAAGCTCCTAAGAGGGTTGACCCCTTCTTGGTCTGGTTGGGGGGACCACCTTCGTCTGAGCGAAGATCTGTGGACCCAGCCTAGAGATGCCTTCAAGAGCTAGCAATGTAAACAAGGTTTATTTACAATGAGCCTTAAAGCTCCTAAGAGGGTTGACCCCTTCTTGGTCTGGTTGGGGGGACCACCTTCGTCTGAGCGAAGATCTGTGGACCCAGCCTAGAGATGCCTTCAAGATCCGCTGTGGAGACATCTCGTAGGTAATGGTTGGCGAAAACCTCTGATGAACGCCAAAAACACCCTGCCATGACATCCGAAACCACGATGTTGCAGTGATAAGCCATCGTGGCTGATACTGCGCGGATCTCATGAGGGTTTGAACGCGAAGGCGGAAGCAAGTCAGCGGCCTTGTACGCATCAATGACTGCCGACCTTAGATACACCCCCAACGCTCGCTAATCTAGCTCCTTGGTGCTCCTAGGCGAGTGAGGCAAGAACAGACGACGCCTGACATCTCTCAGCCTGCGGGTACGCTGCGTGTACACCCTCAAAGCCCTCACCGGACACAGAGAGAGATCCACCTCTCCTGAGTCAGAACCCAGAGCCGGGATAGAGAACGTACGGCCAGCTTCATCAGCTGCCTGGTTCTTACAGACAAAGTCGTGAGCCAACCCAAGAGAGGCCGATCCCCCCTCCCTAACCTCAAAACGTAGATGGATTTCCGAAATCCGCGCTGGGGAGGCCATGGCCACCAGAAAAATGACCTTGATGGTGAGAGGGAGAAGGGGTACGTCGGAGAGAGGTTCATACATATCGGAGCGAAGGTGGTTGAGCCCAATGGCTAAGTCCCACTCAGGTGGACGAAGCCTGGACCTGCCGTCAACCGAACTGAAGGTTTTAATGAGGTCCTTGAGGACCGACACATCCAACCCTGGCGATCTCTTCCTGAGCACCGACAGGATAGCCGACATGTTGGTGTTGATTGAAGACGCCTTAAGATGCCTGGTGTTGCGTAAGTACACCAAGTACTCCGCGACCTGAGGAACTGAGGCCTCCGCCGGGATGAAATCCCTCTGAGCACAGAATGAGGCGAAGGCCTGCCACTGGAAATTGTAACTGGAAAAGCTAACCCATGAAAGGTGTATCATACATTATATGAATATATATTAGTTTTTGCCTATCAATTGTTGATTTTTCGAAGCTACAAATCAAATAATTATTATCAAAATCATGTATAACAATACACACACGCATATATACATATACACTCCAAACATCACTATCAGAACTGAAATTATTTTACGGAAAAGTTGTTGATTAAATAATCATGAGGATATTGAAACATGCATTTATGTGTGACCTGCACAAAAGGAATATGAACGATCTTTGCTACAGTTGACATGTGCTGTTTTGTTTTTGTTTTGTGTGTTTGTTTGTTTTGTTTTGGTTGTGTTTATTTATTTATTTTTTGTTTGGTTTTTTTTTTTTGGGGGGGGAGGGTCTGATAATCTTATCTCGAGTATTAGTGGCGTTATTTATTTATGTCTGTATACTCTCGTATAAGCTAACGCTGTCAATGTTGTTTCAAAACTCAATTCATGGCATGCACTTTCGATTATTACCTTACCGGTTTATTTATTATATATAATTTTTCCAGTTGAAACACTACTAGTTTAAATGGATATGACAAAAACTGATCAGAAAAAGCTGTTAACCATTCAAGATGAAATACATTTTTTACGTTGTAACAGTTCTTGCCAATAACACGGTCCAGTCGACAGTCAGCCTAGAGAAGAAATTTCAGAAAAGTATGATTCAAAACAACCATTGTAAAATCAAATATGAATAATGTGCATATAGTTGGCACGCTGGGATTGATAAAACAATATTGGACACATCAATTCACGCTAACTGGACGAGTTTCTTTGAGCCGTTAGTGTTGATCCTTCAAAATTGATGTACGGATCTCTTCAAGTTTCCTGCAAAACATGGTTGCCTCACAATTTATTATTATTGGAATAAATGTTATAAACGAATGGAATCCTATATGTTATTTTTCTTTTAAATCCATATGGGTTTACTTGCTTAACTGAAGTAATGTGCTGACATCATATTGTGCTTGTCCTTTGGCATCTGTCAATATTCTGGTCGTCAAACAATGAATTCGAACTGTTTTGAAGAATTGTGTACTAGCATTACACTGAAGTAATATATATCTAAGCAAAGGTTGATATAGTTTTTAAAACAAATTTAAAGATTCTTTTTCATTTTAACTGCAGGACATGAATCGTATTATTTATCACACTCACATATACATTTTGTATGGGTAAACAAATACAGATGCAAATAGAATATTAATTTTATTAAAAACATGAGTCATTATCAAGCAAGGAAGCAATTTACCTATCGCCAATGAAATATATTTACCGACCAATCAGAAAACAACATTTTTTCCCCAGCGCTGCATACACGTGTGTCCGACACAATTTTGACTTACTTCTCGGTTTGATTAGCTCTACATGTATATACGAAGTTAGCACATACATTGGACCCGAGAAGGAGTTGGAACTCCATATCCTTACGCGTGTGACGTGGTTTTACTTCTTACGTACGTTTATCCTTGTTTACTACGCGCGATTAAGATGTCCCCTGCGAAATGTCTTTCACAATAAAAGAAAGATGTGGTTTTAGTTGAAAGTTTTGTATTTCTGCCTATTACTATCAATCCATGATTATGCTATATGAGTTATTGCAACATTCATATCAAGAGGCCTGCGAATCTCAAAAGCAAGTCGGCTCAAACTGAAAAGCCCTGTGACGTTACAATCGACACTGTGACTTCATAACCGTTCGCGCCTATGACGTCATTGCATTCGAACGATCACCGTCGCCCTTAAAGCTTTCCGTGGTTAAATGGTCAAGCAGTAATCGCTAGTTTCTTCAAATTTCGGACAATTAACTGCTTCCTCCGACATTTGATGCGTCGGCACATGTACGAAAACTCTAATTTCAACTACGAGAAGCAAATAAAACGTGTTTAAATGCAGAATACAGTTTCTCAAGTTATTAGCCGGGAAAAGTTAGAAAAATGAATAAAGTAGTTCCGGCAACCAATGAAATCGATTTTATTCTGTGAAGCCAATCAAAAGCCAGAAAAAAGGTGTAACTCCGATGTGCCTTACAGGACAAATACTACCCTGTGTCCGTCTTACCATATGGGATATATATTGAAAATCTATTTTTAAGGGAAAAGATTTTTCACAAAAATGAACTCGGGACAAATATAAATTCCTCGCAACTCGTTGACTATGTTTATATTTGTGCGTGTGACATTAAGTAACAAATGATGGATTGTTTTACTGATTTGAATGGAGACCGTAACATATTAAAACTCGGCATACATGTAACTTGAATGTTCCATCAGCACTAAATAAATTGACTGTTACAATAAACTACACAAAAATCCTGCAGACTGAACAATCTCCTGCTAAGTATAACAGGAGCCAGTTTAGAATCAGCCTAGGAAGACGTTCCAGAGAAGAATGATTCTAAACAAAAATATTTCGATTTTTAACATCACAATAACAGTTACATGTATCCAATGGACGGCTAAATTCCCTTTGATTTTTTTGTAATGATATATCGTGTATCAAGAAAATTGTGGTTGTATCTATGACGTCACTTGTTTATCATCCACAGTTATCCGTGAAACAGCAGGGCTGTCCAAGGGCGGAGCTACAAACACCTAGCTGACGACCTTCAGTAATTACAACATTGTTGCAAAACCAGGCACATACCAGATGACATGAAAGACCAGTATGCTGCTCAGTAAAACATTACCCATTGGATAAAACAGAATACATGATGACACAAGTGGTGTATACAAAATATAATTTCATGGTAATAAACTATTTCTTTTCCGACTGTTGTTTACATAATATTGACGAGGAGACAACAGCAAATGGCGTCATTCAAAGGACGGATTACTCCGATCTCGTGTCACTGAAAGATTAGATTTTACTACGCTTCATTCAACTTGACGAGTGCCACAGGTTTCATAAAACAGCTAATCACGAAAAATAAGGTAAGATAATATAAGAATTGAACACAAACTGACATTCAACTCTTAAATGAATGGGTATATGATGTAAAAGTATATTTCTATTAAATTCAACTGGGTCACTGAACTTAAAAGGAGGGTTCTATTGGGTATTTTTTGTGGAAACGAAATTCGAAAGTATATTCCTGTTAACACATATATGTTATGAATACATGATAAAAACACAGTCAAATCGAAAGATAGTTATGTAGGTAATATTTTGATGAGTTTGAAGAGTTATTAAAGTTACCTTGGGGTGACATATGGTGGAAATCAGTCGGATTTTGCGGGGAAATGTATAGTTGTTTTGTTATCACTTTATTTCATTTTGTAGGCAAATGAAATGTATGGTTGATACATGTAGGTACGTGCGTTCCATAGTGAATGCCACCAAGTTCTAATTAGCGTAACTTTTGAAGTAATGTTGAATGAATCCTTAGATCGGCAAAATGGCTGCCCTTGCTCCTTTAATGTTTTGATATAAGGTGTAGGTTCTTTTACCCACGTTTTATCTACGTTTTAATTACGATATCGACTTCCTGTGCCACTGAGGGCCGTATTTGCGTACGGGTCACCGAATCTACATACATTCTCATAAGCTAAAGAACCTATTAACAACACGTCAACCTTTCAAGGATTTTCGTTCTGAAGAAGACGATGACAATATGTTGCCCCGATGCCCACCAAATATTTATAATAAGCCCATCGTGCCTTTGATAATCTTTCAGGATTTTAGCTTGAATGACCAAGTTCAAATGTCAAGATGTCATCATACATAAAACAATACAACAATATTTGTACTTTGACTTGATGGTTCTATTGAATTTTATTTTACAACTGAATTTCTTGCCTACTTTAGGAATGGCTAACAGACTATACGGGTTTTTTACGAGCCTATTATCCGTATTACTTCGAATTCTTGATGACCTGTTTTAAGATTTAAAAATTTGGATGTTTGATCAAAGTGATAGACAAATCATACTCGTATCCTGTGTTAATTCAACAGAAACTAATCCTTATGACGTACACGTATATCTCGACTATAGGATTTCAACACTCGTCAGTCTAATGTGTTGATTAAGTGACACTGACTGAATGACGAACCAGAAAACCATGTTTACCTCCGACAAACAGCTTGTAGATTGAGCGTATGGTAGCAACGGTGTTCTGACTGAAGGAATGGTATGATGACGTGAAGTGAGCGCCCATAAACAGGGTCCACCGCCAGGTATGTCATGAGTGGTTTTGCGCACATTGGTATGACTTGAACTTGAAATTGGGCTGTCTGTCCTAATATTTCAATAGACCAATTTCCCGAACAAAAACAATGATGATAAATTATTTGTGATATTGGACACTGCCCAGGGATAATAGAATCGTCAGAATGACATTGATAAGCCACAATGTCTTTGTCATACAGACTCCATCTTAATGATATTTAAATTGTAGTTGAGACAATTTTACGCTGCACAAAAATGGAAGAACTAACAGTTTTTCTCAAGTAAAGAACTTAACATTATTGAATTAAAGCATTGAATAAGTACAGTTATGTATATGCTTTAAACAAATCTTTTTTTAAACGGAATGAAAAAGTGTCATTTGTGCATGTTATAGTTTTTATTTCACACAATTGTATACTCCAAAAGCAAGTACATGTAACTAGATGTTGTAAACATGTTTTTAAAAAACAAATTGCTCCATTTGTTTGCATATACTACATTTGGTTACATGTATCCAGCTACTGGCAATTTATTGTTGCTCAGACATACACCCAGCCAATGAAACAAACGAAATGATTTCTGAAGGTGTGCAAACGTAGTAGTTTTACATCCGGCGGGGACGTTATTTTCATTAATTTGTTTTCACGAGCACGATGAGAAATTCTAAAACAACGTCCCCGACACTTTTGTTATTTCCTTGTTTTTCTCATCGCGCATGTATATAATTCCTCACTCATTACACTGTCTGGTGTACCATTTGCTCCTCTCTTCCTTTTCCTTAAGACAATCACAACAAAGAATACATATTCATTCTGCTGACAGGATGTATGAATATGTCATATTTCTTAACGTAATGTATCGGAAGAAGAGCCTTTAGTTTATGTAACATTATTTACAATTATCTCATGCTCGTGCTGGCACAAAAAGTTCCGGAAGTTTAATGTTAAACATGTTTAATTTTAACATGCAGCTCATCCGGTGATAACTGGATATTTTGGTGAACGAGGCCGCATACAGAGAAGAAACGCCCTTGCTACACTTTTAAACATGTCGTCTGTTAAATGATTTGTTAATCTAGCAACTATTATCTACCACGTATCTTTAAACATGATTGAAGACTACGTTTGATGTGTGGTGGGATAGAGAAAGGTTCGTAATGTTCCTGCTAAAAAAAGAGTAAACATGCTGGCATAAAATTCATCAACATGCTGAACGCTATTTGTTCCTGTTGATATTGTTTAACCATTATCTGCAGTTGATAACTTTCTGTAGATAAAATTGTAATTTTCTTTCAAGATTAAAAATACCACCCGAAATCAATCATGCCCATGTATGTTGATAATATCGCTGATAAGAGGAGCTTGCAACCGCCATGGAAACATTGCAATATGCGTGAGAACTTGGACGAGTTGATAACGTTACTATAGGTGGTGAAGAGTGTATTTCTGTCCATTAGTTCCTAGATTGACAAATAACGTTACTAGGTGTTGAAGAATCTATTTCTGTCCATTAGTTCCTAGATTGACAAATATTAAAATACAACCAAACGCGTATAGAAATCAGTAATACATAATTATAATCAAAGCATTTGATAATTGATATCGCAGTATATGTCAGCTCAGTTATTGATAAGAAATATATTTGTTGGTGCGTCTCTGAATCAAATATAGCTTTCGATAATTGCCAAGAGAACATTAACCCTATTTAAGGTTTCATTAAATTATATACTGACCGTAGCGAGCGCATTTTCATTATAAATCGCTGTGTTTGCATCAGGTATATCACAGACACCCTGCCGAAAAACTTTCACATGAGGACCCTTTGTACAGGGATGTTTCATTCATTATTCGTTTGTAAACAAATCTGACCAAATAATGATTACATGTGATACGTCTCTTCCACACCTCGGCTGGTAAACAGGGAACACTTCCACAGCCTTTACATATATGACGTATAAGTTGGTTATGAGATTGGTGAATACATTAATGATGTGTCGTGGTTTTAAGTTCTTACATATTACGATTTTCATTCGGCGTCTTTAATTTAACAATTTCGATATTTCTATCCTGCTCATTCAACATTAGAAGTGACAAGATTCAATCATTTGCGCAATAGCGCCTCTTTTATAAATCTATGTTGGTCTATTCGAGCAATATAGAGTCCCGTATGATACAACGCAAAAGCGATAATACCATTATCATTCATGATTTTCGTAAACGCTCATTAAATGGGACCGATCGCGGGTTAGGCAAATTAGTTATTACTCGCCTATTTATCAGATGATTGTACTTCGATGATCTTGCACGGCACACACACACACACACACACACACACACACACACCACAGCTGCAAACGCGTCGCTAATGGTGTGGCTACAATCTTCACTGTTGTCACGTACCATCACGCGTTTTTATTACACAATGGGTAATAACATTGTATATTTATTACAGATATATACATTCAACGACTGAGTAATAACATATTATGGTGCACATGTAATGTGCATTCTTGTAGGTGTATGCTTATCCAAGTCCATCTACATTGCTTGCAGGTTGTTTTCTTTTCACTTATAGCATAACATGAGGAGGTCCACGTCTGTAGGTAACATACGACTTTATTCAACATCACTGCTAGTTCGTTCTGGTGATGATTTTAAAATACTGTCCTTTTGTTGCGGTCGTATACAACGGGAATGAGAATAGCACCTCAAGAAGTACAATGCGTACACAATCATGTAGATGCAGGGTAGGGCGACGAACGTACTGAGACACACGAGAGGTAGTGTCCGCTTCCACATTGACCAGTCCAGAACTCTGTATATGTATGTTTCTCCTTTCAGATTGGTCCCGCCCATAATGTGATACACAACACTGAACACTGTGTATATCACTCCATAGATGATTGGGTAGATCATGTGATACACACGAACAGGCATTGCAGTCACCAGAAGGTTGGTCAAAACGTACAGGGAATTCATCCCGTGGAAAATGAACCTTAAGACAGTTAATTGTTGATCTGCAAAGGAATAAAAAAAAAAAAAACCAATCAATTCATAATTAAGCAGATTTAAATTTTTATGATGATGTCACATAACACATTTATTATAGGCATACAATAACCTATTTCAATTTCAAACATTCATAACATGACTGTTTATAATATACCCTCGTAATGAAGATATTTTCATGAAACAAAGATTATGCCGAATTCCTTATCCATTTAGAATATCAAATAGATGTCCTGTAATTTTTGAAACCGCAATATGTAACGTTCAGTTTCGATATAGAATATACATTGTCAACGTGATTGTCTACTTTTCAGAGATAAAGAGTTCATTGAAGTATCATCTGATCAACATTTTGTAAACTTTCCCAATGTTTTATCTGGGAGAGTACTTTCTGGGACAAAATGTATTAGTTATATAAGTAAGGAAGTCTTAGTTGAGACAGACCGTGGCCGTAACAATCCACTGGAATACCAGGTACATTGAAACTACTTTGCCTACATTGCAACGTCTAATTCCTGCAATAAAGAAGTTTTATATCCATGGAACTCTTTCTCCTTCATCTAACTAACTTCTAAATGTCTTTAAAAGAATAATGTTCATTGCAACAGTTACAAAATATAGCATTACCTCCATGTATCACTCATGAAGTCAACTAACTGTGTATTTCACATAGTGGCACAGTCGTTTCAGTTGATGCTTAAATGTTAGACCAGGGAGTACGTTCCATTTAATGCAGTCGTTATCGGTAGTGGCATTGCATTGTTACATTCACATCTGGAAACGGATCATGGGATCGCCTTGATCGTGTAGCTCCATCATAGCATTGTGCTTTTAAAGGGACAGTAGCACGTTTTTTTTGTGCAAAATTCATGTTTTCAAATTTACCATTTATTATGATAGTTTATGCCATTTCTAAAGATTAACGTTAGAGGTTAAACTATCTTTTTACACAAACCGATTATCCGTAGTGGTAATAACGATGTTGCGTAGAAAGCAAAAATGGCATGACGGCGATTTTATTGTGAATACAATTTATCATTTCGAATTACAAAAACGATTCCCATGGCTTTACCGAACCATGTCCACTCATTTTTTAACTTGATTTTCTGTAGAGAGAAGTGTGTTTTACTATTGTGACATTATTTTCAAATACATTTCATCAACTTATTTGAGTAAAAAAAACGTGCTTCTGCCCCTTTAACGTCATTTTGTTTGATTATATGTTGAACTTCACATTGATGTAACACCGGCAAGCCTATTTCCCCGTAGTGTATATACATATTTTCCAATTTGAGAAATCCCTTCTTTCAATAGATTACTTAGTATGAAAATAGTTTGATCGAGTTGATTTACAGACACGTCAGGTTTGTGTCATCCATGTAATAGAGAACTTTCACCGGTATACCTTACCGACTGGGATATATACACGCACTTTCAATTGGAAGGAAATTGTTTTTGGAGAGTGTTTTGTTATTCTCAAATGTTTCTCAAGCAGTTTGATGAAAGGCTCAGATAAGACGTTGGTTTATAATATCTGTCTTTGCAATAGCGCCGAGTTTACATACAGTGTTATCCTGGGATCAGCACAAGAAATCATATCATAAACATCAAATATCTGGTTTTGTGACACTTGGGACCATTCAAGGATGATGATGGTGTGTATTAATACCTACTATATATAATATAACAGAACAAATGGTAAAACTTATCCTTATAATGCTTACCAACGGAAACGCCTCACAGTTTTTAACTAATATAACTACAGTAACGGTACTTAAAGTATTTCCTGAAGATATAGTTAGAGCCTGACACGTGCATGCACATGATTTAATGTTGACATTTGATTACCTTTAAAGATAAAAATCCAGTAGAAACCGCTGATATGCAAACTCCCTTCAGTAACGATGCTGAACAAGAGCCAGGATATTTTCAGGTACCATGGAAGATAAGACGATAAACCTGAAACCAAAACTTGTTAGGTTAATGCAAACAGTAAGAACTAAATACAGAGCATTGGCCAATACACTGGAAAAGGACGTGTACAAAGACGGTGCATATGTTTTAAAGGTCGATGAAAGATTGATGATAAATATTATAATATCACAAGCAAATGACACATCACCTTCCAGATGTAGTAATATCCTGAAATGACACCCCTAGATAGAGTAATATATACTGAAACGGTTCTATCACGATGGAAATGTCTACAGACACTATCAAGCCCTAATATGATTTTAGTGTGACTGAAGCACGTATTATTACATGTATAGATGTATACTCACGTGTGAAATAAACTTCCCACTACATATTGCAAACTGTATCCCCCACGAGTGATACTTTCAAATGCAACATAGTAACACCCTTACTTTTAAGAAATCGGCGTTTTGGAGTCTTCTTAAGTAGACGAGATAGGCGAGTCAAACATTCTTGGCTTGTTTTGTGACGTCTTGCAGTCATGATGGTTCACCAAATTTAAGTCCAAGCAGGTAATTTATGTCGATACCATCTCTTATTAATTACATTTTACCAGTTTAAGAACACATTCTGGCCAAAACATTTTGAAAAAGTGATTTCAGCATCCCAAGTGTCTATGAACAGACATAAAAATAAATTTAAAGTATCATTGTCGGATGTATGAAATTGTGAGTTTCTTCGTTATACACGTGTGTCTATCAAATGCATTCAAAATTCACCCTCTCCGACAGCAGGATTTCGTTTTCTACTCTCTTAAAACACTGGGAAGTTCCTTTTGCACGTTTTTCTGTAAAGTGTCTCAATCCTGTGATTGTTGGTCAGTTTGATGTTCGCCATTATCGACTACTGGAAGCGTCGCTGGCATCGTCTTCGTATTTATTGTAACATCCGTAATAACAGGTAAGCTAGTTTGTCAATAGTTGTAGATGTGACTTGCAGAACGACACCAAGTTATCTCCACATTTCAACTGACTTATACACAGTTTCATGTTTATATGTTTATACTAGTAATGTGATAATGGGCCTTAAGGTGGATTTTGTTTGCCTTATGTTTATTATCTAAACATAAACTGCTCAACACTGACAAGAGTAGATGGTTTAATGCATGTACCCACTAAAGCAGCACGTCAGCAGTGAAACACAGCACGACTCAGCTAAGCGAGTTTAATGAGCCTTTTAAAACGATCAAAAGCAGGATATGAACACCAATTTCAAGAAAAGGAATACACGATTCACTATAGAATGAAAAATGCTGATTGAGCACGTGTGGGAGCATCTTAACATTTATAAATAAGATAACAATCCATCTACGTGATATTGATTAGTGATGCTATATCGCCTGAAACACTAAGTTTAAAGATGGTAGGTGTACCTTTCAAAATATTCTTCCGTTTGATTCTGACATAGAGGAGGATAGCTGCATCCAGCACGGTACTGAGGGTGAGGAGGAGGTAGGTCCAGTTGGAGAGGTAGATGAGCCACTTCACACCCTCAGACGAACCCACGCTATCAACAGTGAGTGTTACACTCACGAGAAACCATGTCAGGTGGAACAAGGCCCAGAATATCCTCCAGATTAGATAGAACCGAGGACAATCCCACTGCAACATGAAACAAAAACATCGTCTAAATAGGTAACGAAGTGCAAAGAATGGTTATAGTGTTCTACAGAGCTGTCAAGGGGTGTCTTCGTATTTATTGTATTTCTGTACTTACCGGTTTGTTTAATGAAGCTGTCAAAAATAGTTGCAGTGTTTTATTTCTTTCGCTACTCCTCAATTCAGAAGCAATAGAAGTGTGGTTCCGTTACAATTTTGCCTTTTAGCATCCAATGAGAAATTGTTATTTTTTTGCATATGTATGAATTGCAGTTAGTGGTCATAAAACTTACATGTGCAGTACACGGTTCACAAGCTCAAAAGTAGCATGTAATGAGTCAGAGGTTTATGTTACCTCAGATCTAAGGATTTTAATTTATTTCATATTTAATCGTAAAAAGTTCAGTCAGTTCAGGTATTATATATGTTAAAGGTGCATTCATTGTGTTTCATAAAATTTCATTTGGCTTTAATACGTTCTAACACACCAAATGTGCTGTTTACAGTACAAATAAATTCACTCAGTTTGCATATTCATCACCAATCGCCAAATATATCATAATTACTAGTTTCCGATTAAAATCGAGTAACATCATTATGCATGTGCAGAAACCGAAAGTGCACGTCCTATTTACATGCACAGTAGTTATATGACCTATTGAACATTATCAACCCAAATTGGTTATTTTGTCTGGTGTAAATAAGATTCCGAAATTACGTTTGACTCATTGGCGCGCGCCACACGCGATGCATTGTCCGGTTTTCGATCAGAAATCGATACTTTTACCTTCATATCGTCAATATACTAAGTAGAGTATCATTAAAATGGTTGTTTTCGGTAAAATTTGGTACTTCTCGATAAAATAAGACCATTTATAACGTTTGTCAAATTTGATCGCGAACAACACAATGGATGTACCTTTAATGGAGCGCACAATAAAATATCACTTAAACTGGCTGACCACTAATTTAGTTATAATTTCCCAATAAATTCCATTTAACTCTGACCACATACACCTTTCATGTTTAAAATGGTTTCTTTACATAATCAATCCATCAGTTTATCATCGCATTTAGGCCAGTTGAACATGAGCTATACTGAATTCTGCTCAATACGGGAGCAATTTAGAAGTATTCATAAAGCTACTCTTAATTGTAATGAGGGGGATTTGTAAGAGACTAACTGGATACAATGTTGACAGAATGGTATTGAATTACAGCCATTTTCGATAGTACAGTTGCCTTAGATATTTAGTTACAAGACAAATGGATAAACAGTCCAATTTGTTATCTACAGTATCAAAGACTATAGACAGATATATATTTGAACATTTTTTTGCTTGATAGATAGTCTCGGTCAAGTCTAAAGAGTATGAAGGCATGACGAAGATTTTTATTTTGTAGAATGCACATATATTATGTATGCAGATTGGCAGATATTTAGATAAACGAGCATCAAGATCAAAATACCATAATTTTCCAAAAATCACCATATTTCGATACCTCCATTGTCAAATGACTGTTAAATTGTATCAAGATTAGTATTCATTAAATTGTCTTGTACAGGATTAATTCATTAGCCTTTACAAACAAGCTTACGATGACGTGACATCTTTCAAGGAATGTAGTTTGATGCAACACCATTCCTGTTTGAGAAATGGCCGTGTGTCATTAGCGTCATGAATGAGTTTACATTGTTATCAACGTATTACCATGCATTCGCACTTCTAATCTAAATTATACATTTAGTATGAATTTAATTTTTAAAAATAAAAACGTTGGTGATAGTTCTCCGACATATTATGTCGTCGTATAAATCGTGTGTTCAGGTATTGTGAATACTAAATGCTATGACCATGCATTTTTCATTCATCAACTTTTTCTAATTGACTACGGTTTGAAAGAGACCACATCAGGCGTGACGTTTATCATTTCAATAAAGGGTTTCTCATGGCTAGCCAAGTGGTGCAATATCCAATGACTTACCTGGGATGTGACGAACATTCGGGCTTCTTCATGATTAAATCCAAGGTTAGACACCTTCATCTCAGTGCGAATAGTCATGATTGCACGGAATTACCACAGGATTGTTCACATCTCAAAACAGCAGGATGTATGTCTGTTTAAGTCCCTGTGTTTATACAACACAAGTTTTTCAGAAACACTCACACTGCAAAAAGAAACATAACCAAGTCAGACGCACACGTGTGTATAGTTTGCCATGTGGTTAGTTCACCAGAGCTGCAGCCTTCATTCATAAACACCTGATGTAACAGTAGCAGTCAGACTGACTCGGAGACGGGAAGCTGGAAGATAAATACGCAGCTAGCATCGCCAGAGGAGGAGAGTGCTGATTGGAGAGTTCTAACTTTACTCCCGACACACTCCACCAGACATGTGTGTTGCTGCTAACACAGAGCTGCATCGGGCGACTATCAGAGGGGGCGAGGAACACCATCCTACACCGGAGTGTATAACATTCTGTGCAATCTGCAGAAGGTTATCTGTAGCTGGTCTACAGGAGGGAGATTGCCTTACACCATCATAGTAGATCAAAACACTTCACAATCATAAAGTGATTATATCATGTAATGAAGTATCTTTCACATAATTAGGTTCTTATCTACATCTATAACTGCTATCAACATCACTTCCTATCATCACATAGAAATTAATACTAAATTGATTCCCTACCACAAATTTGAATTTGAATCCCTACCATATTTTACCACTGTTCTACTTACAATTCACAAAGCTTTCTCTAAGAGCGTCTGTGTAATATCATTTTTAAATTGAGTGATTGACTTATTCAAATAATCCAATTTAAAAGAGTGAAGTGATTTTTAATGACAATTCATACATAGATTAGTAACAATTGTATTGCATGATACATGCATAAATGGTTGAAGTAACCGATAAACTAACTATACGTCACTATAGCAGTCTAACGTCAAGATCAAAACAGTTGCGACACAATACGTTCATCGTTATTACATATGTTCATGTTCATGAAAGTTTTTGTCCGTAATATAAAAGCGTGTTTAACACATTTAATATATTATTACTGCAACCACTACTAACTACCACCCCTAATATGACTATAACACGATCTCCATTGATAATAACGTTTTACTGATGCTACAACAGTTAAATACATTGATACTATTGAATTTTTTATTATTTGTTTTACTACATTACTCAACTACTTACTTCGACTTCTGTTCTGCGACTTCTTTAAATACAATTCAAATGAAGTCTCCAGTCATATATGTATATACTTATATATATTTGTTTATTTATGTATATATTTCATATTCGCAAGTACTACCGTTGGTTGGTTGAGAAATAAAATGTTCTGTCTGTCTGTTAATCTGTGTACTGGTATTTGTTAAATTGTACTCTCGTTGCTTATATTTCACTTCTATTTATATACCATTTTTACTACTATATACTAATGCACATTATTCATATACACTACTACACACTACTACTACTACTACTACTACTACTACTACTACTACTACTACTACTACTACTACTACTACTGCTGCTGCTGCTACTACTGCTACTACTACTACCACTACTACTACTCCTACTACTACTACTACTACTACTACTACTACCACTTTTACTGCTACTAGTTACTACTAACAGTAGTAGTGACATTATTAATATTGCTGCTTTGGGGGTCTACTTTATCTACTACTACTACTACCACTACTACTACTACTAGTAGTAGTACTACTACTACTACTACTATCACTACTGCTACTACTACTGCTACTGCTACTACTGCTACTACTGCTACTACTTCTACTACTGCTACTACTGCTACTACTGCTGCTGCTACTACTCTACTACATGTACTTCTTCTCTTACGTCTACTAGTTACTACTAATAGGAATTTGGAATGTGTAAGCTCAGTGCACTACTTGTATTCAGATACTTAAAAACGCGATGTCACCTTGTCTGAATACTGAATACAGTACAGCTTCGTACCTAAGCTTACTCATACTCAAAAGGTACGCTGGGTAAACGTTGCAATACTTCTCTACGCAGTATGCGTTATACTCAAACATCCACTTGCACTATCAGAGTTTTCTTCACTTCTTACAAAGTATATAGAGCCAGTTGTGTTTATTGTGAGTGTCTATTTAGATACGTCAGACACGATACTTGTAACTTACACGCAAACGTTACGTACATCATCAGAATTATTTTTTTCACTTCTCTCACGAAGTTATTTGCAATGTCTTTCAGGTTGAAAAACAGGTTGGAATAGAGAGCCCCGGCCCCCCTGTTGCTACGGGCCTGATGACTGCTACTATAACAATATGTTTTACTACACATACTACACCTGTTACAACATATTAATATTATAAAACGCTACTATATTACTGCTACTTCAATAATCTGCTAGTAGTGCTATTTAAACCTCCTTCTACTGTTGCTATTTGTACTACTATAGATATACTGACATTTTGAATAATACAAATTAATGATTATTGAAGTATTGATATACATGTACGCTGTAATACTTACTGTAGCAATAGTCAGTCAGAAGAACACATTACCAACACTTAATTAACGATTATTGAAGTAGACATAAGTTTCCAATACGCTGTAATACTTACTGTAGCAATACACAGTCAGAGGAACACATTACCAACACTTAACCTATATTGTTCTACTAGACCTATCTGTGTGTGTTGTATATATCAGGTAACAAGCTCTCATGCTGTGCTTGGCATGTAATCATGTCTGGTTTACAAGTGAAGTCTGCACTCGAACTCTAGCTAAACAAGTTGAACCGGAGAATCTACAGTGAGTGTTGTGTCACAGTATGGTCCGTCATTCCGAGTAGATACGTCATAAGGTGATGTGGTCTATATCTGCCTTGTACATTTAAAATTCAATGTACTTTGGCTTCAGACCGTTTGGCCCAGAGGCATGTTCAAAACAGCTGAAGCTAAAGACGTCTGGCAATGTAAATACAATGTGCCCCGTGTGTATGTAAAAACATCTGCTCCCGTATTTTAAGGAATTATTGTTCACTATATATCGAAGGCATTTCAGATTTGATGATTAAAGTATGGTTAACACTAACGTATTTAGATTACCTGGCAAGTTGCAGGTTTATTCAGAACGACGTTGAATAACTCAAGGGCGCATATATTATTCGAAAGGACATTGTTTATAAATCACAATACGGAATGTAACATTCCATTAAGCATATGTTGTTGACATGTTAGATATTGAAATTGTTACCATGCTTTCCTTAGTATGTGTTGGGTGTTATTGTATATTTTATTCATGTAACTATACATATGAAACCTGAGTTAGGCAGTTTGCAAGATCCCTAAATTAGTACTGAGAATTGATAAAAGCATACACAGCCATGATGCAAGATTAGTTAACATATGTTGTTCTTGTTTATCCTCGTGATGAGAGAGATTCGCCAATTTTATCACGGGTCTCTGACTTCAGACTCGAGTTACCCTTTGAAGATTTTAATAGAAAAACTATTTTGAATACATACATATAGCTAGGCTTTAGAAGAGCTTGGTGTTGTTTGATCTCAACTTACCTCATTTGATTACCACAACTCTTCTCCTGTCCTCCAACGTGTATCTACCTAACCGAGTGGCTGTAAAGCATAAAGTTGATATGTGTCTGTTGGTTTTAGAACATGTTTTCACATGGTGTGAATACGTCGGTTTCGTTACAATAAAAACACATACCATGTGAGTAATTCGCGTCTTTGTCTAAGATCGTATCTGATGAAACAGAACACATGTATCTGTGAAAAAATGCACACTGGCATATATTATATGTTATTTATTTTTAAAAATATTATGGACTTACGAAAGTTCGAGGGTTGAACATTGATCGATCACATCCTGAATATAAGGTTCTACATCTGTACAATTGAACACCTTTATTTGTTGAAGAAGTTATTTTCAGTATATATGTATCTAACCTATGTATAATATGTTAACCTTGGTGCCTTACCCACTACATTTCGAAGAAAGCGTTACAGCGCTGTTAGCGCGTTTGTCTTCGAAATAAGGGGTCCGTAGTTTAAATCCCGCCAGGCAAACCTTGCCTGCAGTAGAGAACTGGGTGCAATGCTGCACTGAATTTCAGCGTACTATCACCCATGGTTCGTTAGTTCCAGTCGATGCTCACAGGTTTCAACGTAATGCATAACCACATAGTGTTGTTTGCTTTCTCCCTGCCATAATACTACCGTTATGATACCGTTATTATGTGAAATACTCTTGAAAGCGACGTTAAACCCCTACCTTTATTTCGCACAGATGATTATCTTTGACGTATACTTTGTTTTATTATTATAATAGTCGCTAAAATTCCTTTAGAATTAAATAATATACTATCAAAAGTTGGTATCAATACGCTGAATGTGCAGAGAAACAATCTAAAGATGAATCCACTACCTATTTATGTACAAAATAACTCAGATGGCATCATGTCATTCCCAGAAAGTGTTATTTTGTCATCACAATTTTGAATGTAATAGCCAGCTTGTACTCAGCATGGAAGGGTTTCTTTTTCAGATGTGAGATGTGTCATATGTCTTATCCAGACATTTAGCAAACTTATTGTCCTTGACTGAATATGTGTAAGGAATGAAAAACAATCTTCCCAAAGAGGCACAGAGGCACAAGTGCATCAAACTGACGTTATATAGCTGTTTTCTTTAGATTGGGAGTCAAATGCTGTGTGTAATGTATTCAGCTTTCCGCCCCTCTACCGGGGCCATTGTTGTGTTCCGATTCTGAAGAGGTAATGACAAATGTTGATATTCTCGGAAAATAAAATTACCACGTTTGATATTGTAATGTACGGCATGAACTTTATTTTGTATTTGGCTTCAATAAATATTGACGTACGTTTGTACCTACTGTTGGAAATTATCTTATATTGCATCATTCGCTACAACTCTGTCAATCATGAGGCTTGTTATGTGAATTATGATTGTGTGTGTGTGTGTGTGTGTGTGTGTGTGTGTGTGTGTGTGTGTGTGTGTGTGTGTGTGTGTGTGTGTGTGTGAGCATGAACTAATGCCTATTATTGTGTCTATAATGATATACGTCACCACAATGCAAAACGGTCGACTTTTTTGTTTTATAGATTAGTTAACTGCTCTCCGTGAAGTTCAATAACAATAGACCTGGTTTATACCTTGGCTGGGTGACTCGCTTTATAACAGGATATGCTAAGAGTTTGAAGAATTCAAGTCCCTAGAGTGAGACATAAGTAAGATTGATCACAAGAGGATTTATTCAAATGTGCCCCCATGCATGGTCTGAACAGTACATTAGGCTACCTGGTTTGAAAGTGATTGCCCTCTACATGTATGCATGTAGCATGGATCCGGAGATTGGACGACTATATCTATTCTAGAATTTGGTTTGATAACGTATCTGAGGTAAAACATGTAGGAAAGTTGGCGGGTTCGATTTAAAGAGCTATAGACATTGCATATACGCTACTTCCGCCAGCAATGAAGCTTCGTCAAACAGTTTGCCATGCCGAATTAAGACACTGTGTAATCCCACATCACGGTAGGGCCCTTTGGAGAATGATGTTTCTTGTTTACAGCCAATATCATACTAATTTACTCAGAAAGTGTTCGTGTAAGTGGGTACAAAACATCCATAATCATTTGCACGTTGCTTTCCATTAACAACTAAATGAGTAAATAAGTTTCATTAGAAGCAATTTTCAGAGAGTGAAGTACCCGTAAAGATAGTCCACATTTCTTCAGTCAGACACATATGGTGGCGTGTCGGTGAATTGTTCAGAGTTACAAAAAATATACAGATTTAGAGTATTGGCTGATACAAAATACCGTTTCCATTATACCTGCCAGAAATGCTACTCCGGCGGCGATGAAAGAAATACTTATATAATTGCCACACAATTAATTTCCCTTCCATGGTTCATAGCATTTAAATATTTGGTTACAAAAAAGTATTGTACATGTACATGTATATATTACACATGTATATATTATCTTGTGGAAAAGAGACTACCTCATTATGTACTCATCTCAACGTTGGTTCTATGCTAAGCAGGAACTGATATATACATGTAATTACGAAACAACTTAAAGTTTCCCGAAAACCCTCTAATGATCTAATGAGAACGGAAATGATCTAAAACGTAGCTTATTTATATGCAAAAACGATTGGACAGCTAATTGGACATTAAATTAATCTATTAGACACATAAAAACCTTCCAAAGGTTGTAACAGGAAGTACTAAAATAAGCTGTATGTGAGGAGATTCATAAGAACTTTATGCCAATTTCCTGTAATTCAGCGTTGAATGGCACTGTGCTGTATTTCCATTATTATCTTCACCTGACATGCTCGTGGGAATTTACAGACTGTGTTGTTGATAGCTGTGTATATGCACATGCATATATATGTAAAGGTTGTTGTTAGGAACATATATATATGAGTTTAGAGTTTGTTTTATTTGTAGTTCATTGCATTAGATGGAACGTGAAAATGAATCTATGTAGTTTTTTCATTTATTTTCATTATATTTATCATAAATTTAAAAATGTAATTTACAATTCCGATCAATTAATTGTTTAAGACAACAAACAGGCTTTGCATTTTTAGTAAGATATGTAAACAGGTCTGTTAGAAATACAATAAATAAAATAAAATATTAGATGGAAATAAACCGATTTGATTGATGTAACCTTTAGTGTTGTACCTCAATAGTATAATACTTTGTTACAATACAGCCGTACCCCGACAGGTTGGTCACCTACTTGCCTGTCTTAGTGGAATATCATATACTTTGTGATATGTTTTAGGCAACGTAATATGACGAAACCGACAGATTTATGTTTTCACTCCAGAAGTGACGATAGAGTGTATAATATAACATATCAATTTCAGTACATTCTAAATAGTTACCGGTAGCATATGTGGCATCTCGTGGGAGGGACCTGGGCTCAACAGATTATATATGTTTCTCTGTAAATCTCGACGAAATAATCAACAGCGTCAAACATTAGTCATACATTTGTTTCTTATATTCATATACTTATGATGACACTTCCCTCATGTAGTCGATATTGAAAACCTTATTCCAAACTAAATGAAATCACAATGTTTAAAATCTGAAGTTTGATAAGTTGCACCGACGACCTGACAATCACATGATTAATTTACGTTATTTAAGTTATTGTACAGATCGATAATGGATGGTTCTTTGACAGCACAGTAGGTGTAACGAATTTGACGTCCATACGAAATCCAAATTATTTGCTTTTAAAAACACAAACATGTGAATACACTATCGGGATACACCTTATTAAGATTTTCCACAATTGCATTTGCTGTTTATGTACATTTGTTTAGGTATTTACATGTAAGTACTGTCAGAATTGAACTTGGAATTTTCTTTAGATTTCCCAAGTTTATAAATGCTTATTGAAAACTGCTGGAACAGTAAATGAGAATTAACGATCTCCAACAACGAAACATCATGTACTATAGCACAGATTGCTCCGCTTGATTGCCACACCTATAAAGGCAAATAGTGTCCAAACTGTGATGTAGATACAGACAATATCGTGTTTCACATGTTCCAGTCATGTAATCATAATAAAGTGTTACACAATTAGGCAGAACATGTTGTATGATGTACTAGACATGCTGGGACCAGATATCTATGTGCTGCTGGACACTATGGACTCTACGATTCAGTCAATAGCTATTCCTGGCGGGCACCAGATCGACATTGACAACGAGTTACTTGCCAGAATGTTGGAATTTCCCCACAACGATAAATGTTTAAATCGGCTTCAAATTTTAAACCTCAACTCTACTCTCGTATTACCTTATATCTCCTGTTTGGAGGAATTAAAGATTCTCACTCACTCATTCACCTATGAAAACTTAAATAAATACCAAAATAATACATAATCTGAAGCAGCGCATTTAAAGGGAACTATTAATCAAGCAATTTGATTTACATGAACAGTCCTGAGTACTTAGGCAAACCATTTATGTTTGCAATTACACGTGTACAAAGAGTTGTGCTAAATATCCCAGCTTCTAACTCACAATGCTAGTGTTTTATCTGTCAACGTGCTCGTTGTCTTCCCTTACAAATGAGGAACATCCATCAACATGGCCAACCCTTGGACAAATTACTCTTCTTCTGAACACGGACACGATATGTGAAGTATGTGGCGAAAGTCAGATCAGAGGGAACATTATATCCGAAGCTCCTTACTCTGTCGTCAGTTGACGTGTTGCGAGGAGCTTGCTCCTTAGCCCTCTCACACACTCTCCAGATCTAATCAGTTTAGAAGGAGGATTACATGGAACAGTTGTTCTTGCACTTTGAATTTCCTTCTTGTTGACCAAAATATGCCCTCGAAAAAAGAACCAATACCTTTTTACAAATCTACTATAATTTGTGTCACTGTTAATACTAATAGTAATCAACTGTTAATTATTTGAAAGCACCTAATTTTAAATTTCATTTGACATAAGGGTCTTGACGACGGACTTATTATACTGTAACAGGTAAAATGGAAGTACTGGCAAACTGATTAATCTTCTTGGTATAAGTGTACGATGTTACACAGACATTTGGATGTATGGGATACTGACTTCTATAGTGTTAACAGTTATCCGGGTGTGTTTGTTTACATGTACTAATCCATCTGAAGCAGAGTGAAACATAAGAGAGGATACATGAAAGTAGGCCCTATATAATAATTAATGCATAATAAAACAAACACTTTTGACAAACGTGTATGTTCACAATGAACTGTTTCAACAATTGTGTCTGTTCACTATAAACGTTGTTATTCGGTAAATTTGTTTACCTTATGAACTTTACTACTTTTCAATAACCCTTAAAACTTATGTTATAAGTCTGAATTCCATTACTTTGACTTCAAGCGAAACATGTGTGACGTAATTCTGCTGGTTAATGTAAGAATAGGTGAGTGTAAGATAACCAATCTTTGTGTTTTTATCCGTTAATTAATTCAATTCCCCTTCACAAACACTTTCAATCTAAATATGACATGTGAAAGTCCTCTTATAATAGTAATACCAATCACACAACGAAAGTGAATCATCATTAACATAATATATGTTTAGTCCTCGTTCGACCCTAAACACCACGAACATGTATGATCCATATGTATGTTTCTGTCAGTTAGTGATAGATCTATCATATCCATGCGTGTTGGGGAGGAATCTGAGAAAGAACAGAATCAGTTGTTGGGACATTTCCTGCCTTAGAGTATCACGAACTGTCAGGTATCAGATATAACTTTGATCCCACTCACCTGTCTATAAACTCCAAGAAACTCGAAACACGGGTAACTTAGCTTTAATAAATATACAGGCAATCACGCCCTGTTGCATAGACTAACATTAAGTACCAAGAATAAGGTTGTTTTTATCAACAATAACATTATTTTACAAATAGTTATACAGAATGGAATCCTAAAGATGCCTAGATTTATGAGCTAAGTAATCTAGACTTGCTATAATTTTCTAGACTGAGCTGGCGGTCAATTGAATATTTAATCTTGGATCTGGATGGCAGACTACATGATGCATTGTCTAGTGGGCTGTATTAGCATCATGCTGAGGTTCAATTACCAATTAGTTCTCATGGTTTGTTATTTGTCGGTACAAGCCTTGTTGTTCGTTTGCATTTCTTGTATATTTCTCTGATTACGCTTGTTATACTTAAAAGTTGCCAACATGTACATATAAATGATCTTCTCTAACTTGCAAATATAACCCGATGACGAAGTTATCATCTATGTATATACTCCAATGAGTCATGTTCCTAACTATAACATACAGTAGACATCGACTACAATAAGTCTCTCCCAATCAGCCTGTGTTAATTGTTTAGTATCTCAAGTAAAATGACCACCATGATTTGATATGAAAACCACTCAATCTACAGCTTTGTCAACGTACATTATCGTTTCTTTACATTCACAACTCCTTCATAACTGTCATTGTTATCAGGAATCTGCAGATTTGACAGTGCCACATTTTGTTATGAATAACATGTTTCCTGTTTATGAATTTTATCTGGATTAACCGACAGTTCAACTTTACAACCAGTAACTCCTGTCATACCTGCTAACACGACCGACATGAAGAAGACCTGTGTTTAGGTAATCTGTCAGGCTGGTCTGATGTAAAACTGAAGGCCATGTCAGTACATCAAAACATAACATCCTCAGATTGATCCATATCAGAAAAGTGTGGATTTTTATAATTCTAAATATCTTGCATACTTCTAACATTTAGATATATTGCAATATACATTGTTGCATAAATACTGTCAAATATAATTTGGTTTCAGTATCTGATTATATACAAATCCATGTAATAATGACTTAATCTAAGACAAATAGGAAACAATTTTACAATGCTGAAAATTATTATGTTTGTGTATTTAATGTATTGCGTATAAGTTTTAATTCACGTGAGGAAGAATTAAAAGCAGGACTCATTTATAGTTAATCAACTCATTAATAATTTCGTTTCCCGACCAGAACTAAAAAGACTTCTTTGTATGTATGACTCTTTTGAAGCAACCAACCACATACTGATTATGAAGTGTTGCGATGTTTTCAGTGTCTTCCATTTTAATTGGACTCTTAAGACGAATAGAAAATGAAATATCTTGAACGATGATGTTTGAGCCTTATTCTTTTATAATCCTTAATCATTCATATTTTTGGTGTTGACTTTTAAAAAGTTATGCACATCATTGCTAATAAAATCATAATACACACGAATAGTATTCTACCTCATATAAGCTGTATTGATCTCAGCCGTGTCGCTTTTACCTTTTGTCATGAAAGCAAAATTGCAAATTGTATACCTAAACACCTAAAAGGAAATGCACAGAAGTTGAGAAGAAGGCATGCACGTGGGGCGTTCAATAACAATTTCCCCCGATAGACTTCTACTTTACTGAATGAACCAAAACGCTGTACAGGTATTAGTCTTTTTCTACATGGGCACCACACGGTAGACATTATTTGTAAAAGGCATCAGATCTTGTCAAAAGCCAGGACTTGACCTCATTAATGAGGGTTTTATCATCAGGGAAACGAGTGCCTTTCAAAAATGACTTCATGTTTCGGAAGAGGAAGTGAGGAACTGAGGAAGTGAGGAAGCCGCAGGTCTGCGCTTCCGTCTGAGCTACACGTGAGTTGTAGACATTTCTGCAGCAAACTAGCGTAGTATCCCCAGTACTTGTGGTACCCCTTTCCAAAAAATCCACCATGATTTCACCATGCTGATCTCAACATACCGTCAGCATAACACCTTGCCTACCGAGGGATGGACCCGTGCCTTTTTTGAGGTGGTGACTGAAGATGCTTCCTCTGCTTTGACTGGATTTTACTTTCAGGGTCATAATGATGGATCCATGTTGCAGCCTATGTGATTAGTCTGTCGAAAAAGTTATCCTAGTTTTCTTGGCACATTGCTAAAATAGCTTTTGAGCAGTCGAATCGTTCCTGTTTTTGGAAAGGTGTGAGCAGTCGGGGTATCCACCGACAACTTCCGCATGTGCAAATGGTCATGAATGATTTTCTCCACAGACCCCACACTTATCTAGACATCTTGGGCATGTTGACGGACAGTAATTCGGCGACCTTCCAAAATTGCAGCTTCCAGTTGCCTGATAAAGTCATCATCAATGGCCGACTGGGGTCGACCTGAAACTGAAGCTGTTTCCACGGAGGACCGACCACACTTGAACTGACGATGCCAGTGTTTCACAACGTCATACGATGGGGCATCCTCTCCATAAGTTTCTTTCATCTCATCAAAAGTTTCCTGGGGTGTACGACCCATCAAGAATTGAAACTTGATAACCGCTCTGTACTCAACAGCCTCCATTTTTACACCTTACTCTACTCTAAGACCTGTGCTGACAGAAAGAATGAATATTTCAAAAGTATGAGACATCACTTGACCTATGGAGACATGCTATCTATCACCTGTGAAATTTCTATTTCTTCCAGTAAAGAGAAGATGGTCAGGGGAATTTTTTATTGAACGCCCCTCGTATTTATACGTGAGTATTATGGCCCTAAGGAATGCTCAGTATTCTATTAAATTGTGGTTATCGTAGACATCTTACAAGCATGGTGTGTGCTTCCTAATCGGCCCAATGAGTATAATATGATGACATCAGGTTAAACACAACTTGTGTTCTTGGGAATGTAGAGATAAACCTTTATCATTGAAGACACGATGAAATTTAATCGGCAAAATGGCAACTGATCACCCATGTTCAGACTTCTTTTCCCCGCTATGAGAACTTCTGTTTTCGTGTCATTCATTTGTTTCCTGTCATCCATGGCCATGTCTTGATTGTCACTTCCTAATTAAATTAAATGTTGGTTGTTGGGTTTAATCAAGATCTTGCTTTCATCTGCATGAGGAGTGTGGTGTTGATACATTTGTGAGTTATTATAAAGGGAGCGGTGATTAATGTAGATCAGGAAGAGTACTGTGTCTAGAAGGAATCCCCTGGAGCTCCCCTGACTCATGTTCAGCAGACGTTGGTTCATGATATTCTCGAAACATGATCCACCCTTGAATAGTAAGTCTAGTGCTGAGTTGAATAAATTCCCATATCCCAGAGGCTCGGTTGTAACATATAACACAAAACAAATATATTTCATCAGAGTCAGACTACAGCAGTCAGAGTAGGAGTCAGATTCAGGAAACTTGTACTTTCGATCATACATACTCATTTACTGTGCAACATGATATGAACAGGTTTTGTCTTATTGCCTTTGCTACTCCTACATGTATTATGCATATTTAATTCACTAATGTATCACCATGAAACATCCCATGAAACTATGACAGAAACAAAGGACTTGATTTCAGTATGAATAGTCAGAAACGCATTACTGAGTTTCTTGGCATTAATGATTTCCGAACACAACGTCTGACGTACCAGTACAGGATCTGTTTAACTGTTTAAACACTGCATGGGAATCCATATCATGGCTTATGTATAGATGGATGTACTCTTATGACAATTTAGAAACGTGGCAAGTTAATACTGATGCATATGTAACCATTCTACATTGTTATTCTGTAACTCAGATACAGATGACACACATCTCATATGAAGAACACTTATATAGTTCAAGAACTGGGTATGTACAAACAACTTTCCTCTACACAATACAAACATGCCAATGTCAGTTGCATACATCATTTATTTGGGACCCCGCCTATAAACAGACAATGTGATTCACTCAAAGGTGTTGTCCAACAGTCACTCTGCATCATAGAAGCTGAATAACATATTTATGGGACTCAGTGAACATGTCTATGTTTCCTTATCGAGTCTCTCTACTAGTTTATAGTCCATTCAATTGTTTGAGTTTCGATGAATGTATTTGTGTAGCAACTACTGTATCTTTTAACTTCAAAATGATCATTCATCTGATGTCATTTATTTATTTATTTAATGTATTTATTTATTTATTTATTTATTTATTTATTTATTTATTTATTTATTTATTTATTTATTTATTTATTTATGTATTTATTATTTAATTTGTAATTTTACCAACCATTTACCTGACAGATGTCAGTGTATCTTTATATACAATAGTTTTCAGATAAAAATATGTTCACAATTAAAGCCAATGTAATCCGCTTGTATATATTAATAGATGGTTGATGGAGAAATTTCACAAAACCAAAACATAGCAACCTGTTTTTCATGATAAAACATATCCAACGAGTCATATTATTAACTAGTAATATAAGCTTTATAAGTATAACATCTACAACTAAATGAACACATGTAAACGGTTATGAAATAAAACCAAATTACAAACTGCCATAAGAAGATATTGTTCACCCTGGTCATATCATGGTAAAACACACACTAAGTATGATTTGCATGCCTCCAAAATCGGCAAGTCCAAACATGTACACTATAAGGTTCTACATATTGACTTAGGAAAACTGAAACAAATTGCTTTGACAAGGATCAAGCAATAACAAAAGAATACCATATGACCTGAACATTTATACATGTCCGTAGAGTTCACCGATGTTTGCAGTGATGTTAAACAAACAGTCTTAAATCATGTTGTTGAAGTTGTGAAGATTTAGTGTGTATGTTATTGTACACAGTGTAGCAATTAAAATTCAGTGTACTGACTTCGAACGTTTATAAAGACAACGTTATTGTTTAGAGGAAACAAACCACAGTGGTAAATGAGAAATGAGAGAATCGTGGGTGGTACCGTGGACGTCTTCTGTGTAAAAGTATAAATCTATCCAGAGATATTAGTTGTAGATGAAGGAGTAAAACTCACTCTCCTTTAACTTGATTATAATACAAACCAATATCTACTATTGAATGGAAGGAAAAATACTCCCAAAAATGACCCTCACGAACTATGTATCTATTACATATACTATATATATATAAATATAAAAATAATTGTATATATACAGAAAAGTCGGCGGATGCGGGGTCTTGTTCTTGTTCTCTTGTCTCCCCCCCCCCCCCCCCCCCCCCAATCTACTCGCGTCTCCTTCATCTGTAGTGGAATAACATACTATGGGATTTCTTCCTTTTGTATCGTCAAGAAACGTACATCAGATTGAAATAAAATGTGCTTTTTCAGTGGAAACAGGAAGAAACAATCCCTTTTAATGCCAACTTGTTCAATCACAAATATCGCAAGATAAAAAAATTAAAGAAGACCGTGGTGCATTGGGAGAACAAGGGTTAATGTTAATTTACAAACTACGCCTGGAACTGAAAAGACACTCATAGGAGTAGCAATTCTGAATGACTAAGAGCAAGCGTTTCCGTGACACAAAGCTTAGATGATCTTGGCATTAATAAGTCAAGATAAGTCTAAATGACTCCGCTCTGCACAGCGAAGCAATCAAGCATTTACAGCTTGATCCTGTCGGTCTTGGAGATGAGCAAATTAGCAAAATTGTCATACTATTGTTTTCTATGTGATAGTGATAGCGTTAATACATAAGCCCCTGCTTAACTTAGAGGTCAGTATATTCTACTGTATATGTGTTAGTGATGGAGCATCCTGCAGTTGTCAGGTTTTTTTTACTCTGGCAGGTGGTCAGGATGAATAAACGAATATTGAAGACCTTCGGGGATTCATCTTCAACTATTATGTAATATAAAAGTCAATATGTCAACCTTGAGTTGTACCATCCCATTTCTCCCCCATACAGCCTGCAAGGTCATTGTTCAAAGTAACATATCATTCTTGGATGCGAGTGAATGAATGAACCATCCGTTTTAACTACCTGGAGAGCAAGAAGACCATCAATGCTATCTACGATCATACTATTTCATGATTTCTCCAGACAGTGAGCACTTTTATCATACTGTGGCGTCCTAGATTGCTGAAAATGGAGTTCCGATTTCATGTGATAATGACTGGTTTTACATCTCCCGATTGACAAGGGCTGTGTGTACAATGTGGATTATGTGGAGCTTACCGAGCCCAATTCAGTTGACTTCTCTCTTTTTCGTAAACTGAAAAAGACGTGTTAAACTATATGAAGAAATGCAAGCTGTTGTAAACAGATATTTGACAGAGGCTTCAGGCGACTTTTACGCATTAGGAAACAGAACAGAAATACCGATGCCAGAAACGTAATGCAATCAAGGGTTATTATGTGGACACACGAACTTCCATAGAAATAGATGTCATTGGAAATCTTTCGAACTGTGCTGATCTGAAATACATGCTATTTAGACATTGAATTTACAGAATTCTTCTATTGTGGAGCACACTATCTGCAATACTACACATTCATAAAACTTCATAATATGTTCGGGACGAGTTGCTTGCGAGTTTCGAAACCACACCGTCAGTCATGCAGGTATCAATTTCAAGCACTGACTGTACCAAGAGCCTACTCATTCGTTCACCATGCCCGTGACCAAAGTGTTTGTCGCTTATTTTGTAGTCTTACACTCAAACATTGAACAAAAAATCAATTTATAAAGTATCACCTTTTTTTTTAGCTCATGGGTCATGAGGAGCTCGATGGGTTTATATGGCACGGCATTGTGTCTGGAGTTGATCTGTCCATCCATAAACTTTACGCTTTTTCAACTTCTTCTCCAGAACCACTGGCTTTGGAGAGCTGAAATCATGTGTACAGACCTCTTGCCAAATGACGATTATAAATTGTAGATTGGAGGTCTCTGTGCTCCAAATAAGGGTCTCATGGCCATGATCTAGATAAACTATTTTCATCTTCTTAGGAGCGAAAAGGCCTAGAAACTGAAATGCTGTGTACAGACTATTTAGCTAATTTTAATGAATTGCAGATTTGGTGACTCTGTGATCCAACAAGGCCCTCATAGGCAATGACTAAATACCCTTTTGTCTTCTTCTCAATATATTGTAGATTTGGTTACCCTTTTGCCTCAAATAAAAGCCTCACAGGCCCTGGCCTTATTCTCTATTTCTGTCCTTTTCCAGAACGAACAATAGTAGACGGCTAAAGTGTTGCCTTGGGACTCCTCGGCAAATGGAGATTATAAATTTTGAATATTGTGACTCTGTGGCACATATCCTATTTCGTCTTGTTTTCCCAAACGAAAGGTCCTCAAAAGCTGTCCATTCTCCACTAAACGTGCATATTGGTTGGTGTAGGTGATTGGAAATCAAATGTCTCATAGATTAATATTTGTATATGGAATCTGTAGGGGAGAGTCAGGTGAACAATTTCCAGAAGTGGCTGGAGTGTAGCATCCTTTTGCTTGATTTTATTTTGGTCAACACTCATATACCCTGTTTAGTGTTTCAACAGATACGTTACTACACTACGTATACAGAATGAGTTATGTATACACAAGAACACGAATAAAACATATGTTATTGTATTTTATTGAAATGTTAACCTTTTTGTCACACAAAACACGTGTCGGGTCTGAAGGTGTCCTGTTTTGAAATATGTTAAAGAGGGTTTATGTAAATAGGAAAGACTTATTTTTTAAACATTTATAAAATACAAACATATCATTTTCTTCATAAACGTATGGAATTGAACACAGGTATGCATTGTTATCCATGGGATGCATTTTTCTGTGCACAACATCATCAAAGAACAGAAAGACGCCAGTATAAACAACTTAACCTGAAGATAACTGTTATTCATCAAGAGACAAATAGTAACGTATCTGTCATTTATATGTCACGAATCTAGTTCCATATAAGATGAACATAATTTAACTCCAAAACATGAACTTGTATACTAACATGTAGCATATTAACATTATATAATGCTAAAGTACTGAAACGTTAGTAAACTCTGATAGAATGTGTACTACAGCAAGTAAGTAACATATACGTCAGCAAAATGCAACAGATACGTTACCTTGAAAAACCTCACAGTCATTTCGTAATATATCAATGCACTAAGCTTTTTACAATCATAAATCAGAGATACATTTTGTATGATATAGTTAATATGAGAATAAACCATTACAGCATGTTGAAAGGTAGTAAAATCTGATAGAAAATGAGCAACATTTTTTTCCAAAAATTGCAACAGATACGTTACCATGAATACATCATGCCCTGTCATAATTAACCACTTCAGTAAACTTACTAGAACATAATTTGGAAATAACCTTTGTATGATATAGTTAACATATAGAAAAAACAAATAGCGTATTTCACAACCTTCACACTGTTTATGAAAGAAGATTGATTCGATAATAAATACTTCTCGTTCAGTTTGGTGGCATACCCTTTCATACGCCCCTCCTTGGTACCGAGATGCTTCTTTTGTGAACATATTGTCATTCACCTTGTCGCCTGTGGGCTCCACATGCAGTCAGCCAATTTTGTTCCCCATTGGTAATATATTGGTAACGTATTTGTAACGTATCTGTTGGTAACGTATCTGCTGGACATAAAATGTATTTGGATGTTTTGGACAACCACTTAAAGGCAGAAGAGTGCTGTCACCCTCCAACTATTCAAAGCACTACGTGCAAGATGGCCATGTATGAGAGTTGGTGACTGTAAGCAGAATGATTCCACAATGGAAGGCAACATAGGTAACGTATCTGTTGATATTTTCGCGTACCTTTTCCAATTTTGCGTAGTCTACCAAAAACTACAATTTTATGAGACTTTGTGTGTTTCAGATGATTGCTATATATTGTTGTATATCTATTTGTGGTTAAGATGACATAGTAAGTAATTGTATATACCCAAGGATTTGATTTGATAATACAATATGAATTTTGGTAACGTATCTGTCTGTCATTTTGGAGACACCTATATCTGAGATTTTTTTGAAAAACATTGATATACTAAAGTAATGGATTCAAACTAAATGTATTCTAGTGCTATCGAGACATCTTTATAATCGAAGTTTTAGAATTTATTATGCATAATTTTCAATTAGACAGATATAATTGTAACTGCCTATCGACTGGAGACATGCATATTTGTGTAGATTTGACACATTTCGAAGCCTGAATGAAAAATATATTTGTTTCTATAACTTATGTTAAATGTGTACTGACACTGCCATGTAGTAAGGTACATTTTAAAGTAGAAATTTATAATTTCCAAGAAAACGTTCAAAAGATATCCCCTGGAGACATGATTTTCTGGTAAATGCACGTTTAGTGGAGAATGAGCCTGAAATCATGTATGCAGACTTCTCAGCCAATTGGGAAAATAAAGTTTTAACATCTGATGCGTTAACAACATTTAATACATCATCAAGTTAAGCAATACATCGCAGGTACACAATGTCAGCACGGCCTAATATACAGACAATGTTAGATTAAGAGGATGAGGCTGCTCTAATGACTCTTCCGAGTCGTAGGGACCATCCACTGAATACTAGAATCTTATAAACGCGAATCTGATAGAACCGGTCACAAACTCATGACCCCATGTTCTCCATCTTGTTATCATTCTGGTTGTAAACATTTTATTTTTCACATCTCCCAGATGATTCTGAGACTAACTACTGGCTGGTATTGGACCAGTATATCACATGAAGATCATATCAGTGTGCTCCGCATCCATGCCAGTTCATAAGTTCATCAACTTTTTATAACTTTTGAATCATCACAGCAACATTTTTACCATAGAGTCTAATAGTTATCAGTTATGTATTCAGTGGACTACAAGTTACATTATCAATCAGCGTGGACATGACTATGTTACACACTTTGGCCAATGTGGGTTATATTGTTGGTTTGTTAACCCCCTGACAACTAAAACCCGATGCGCTACAGAGCCAGTGGCTCTATTTTTAAAAGGGGCCTATGGGAAAGTCAACCTCTTATAGGCTTATTTTCAATATTTGATAAAATACTTTTTCAGAGACTATACATGTTTTGTTGGGTCTAAATCTGTCTAAAACCATCTCACACATCTTACTAGTGTATTATGAGAAAATAAACTCGACTTTAGCCCAATATTTAGAGGATATTTGGCTTTTCTTGACTAATACCATGTTTATCTCATCGAGTGAGGTAGAAAGGTTATATTTTCAAGAGTGGCGAAGCCACGAGTGAAAATATATAACTTTTCTACTTCACGAGGTGAGATAAACATGGTATTTGTCAAGAAAAGACAAATTTTCTATTTATTATATGACCAAATCTTTGGATATTCACCGAAATCGACTTGCATTAACATTAAGTCAGCTCCAGAATGAGCCTGTCGCCTCAGCAACAATGTGACGTCATGAACTTGTCATGACGTCGGAGCATTGTTTTATGACGTCAGGTCATTGTTATATCAGTCACTAGTGACTGATAACACGTTCCATTGTTATTTTCACTAGTGACTGATAACACGGTTTATTTTCATTGATAGATCCCGGTATTTCACCTGCAATCATATAATAAAATATTTCTCTGGCACTCACGTGTAGCTTGTCATCAGTCGGCTTGTAGGTTCAACTCTAATAGCATTTAAAAGTGAACACAATATTTGCATTTTGATAACACCATCTTAAACAAACATGTACGTCAATTACCTCGAGTTTCCTCACAGCATGAAGAAGGGAACATCAACGAAGACATTCAAGTTAAACACAGTTAGTTTAGGTGCAAGAACGGTTTAAACATGTTCATAGAACATGACCCTACCTGTACAACTGTAACTTTTCACCCAAGTAGAATTGATAGACGTATAATGTGTATGGCTTATCTTGACACAGAGAATAATAAACGTCTCACTACATGTATGGGTGATATAATGTGCTTAATACCACGTAAAATACCATAATACCATTAAAGAGTGGAAAGGTTTAACCCTGTGTTAGAACAAGGTCATAAAATGTGTCTGTGTGGTCAGAGAGTTGAATGTGTCTTCCACAATGAGATTCCTAACTAAATTGTTACTTTGAGTACAGCTCTGAGAAACGTTTCTATATTGAATATAATTATAACAAATCAGAACTTTAAAAAGGAATTCTTTAATTTCACATTAGATTGCACCTTAAAAGAAGCATGAAGATAAATGGATTTGCTGGAGCAACTAACTGTTTCAAGGTCCTAAAACGGATTCTACTGGTTTTATTTTAACCTTAAATACATCTACGTGCTCAAAACTCCATACACTCTCTTTAGTTGACTCATAATATCTTCCTTATCACTAATCATACACACATGATCATCAATTGAAAATTCCTCTCATTAACGTTCTTTTAAACAACCATAATTTTGATTAATATGCTCATTTGCCTCCTACATTTTATTGACATGCAGGAAACATGATGGCTTATCATTTCACATATAAATCTGAGAAATATTTGTTTTGGCAAATTTAACATGTTCTCTCAGAGTGCTAAGGCTTATCACTATGTTATACATGTATGTTAATGTCGTCCCTACTCTGATGTTACAGACAAACACTATGTGCATAGTCACGGAGATGTGATGACATGAATAGAATGGAAAGATGGTTATGTCATTTGAAGTATCAAAGCACAGCATGATCAGAAATGTGGACTCCATTAACCACATTTTTACTTCTATTCACACCACATGTTTAATGGAATTTCCATTATTTCAAAACTTATTTCCGCCATTTCACAGCTTGAATACTCAAAAACAAAAGTTCAAATAGTGCAGTGTTTGATAGCATCTGAAAATTATGTATCCATATTTAGAAGTACAGATTTTCCGATGGTATGCATCAAAACGCATTTAAAGAAATTGACTTAGAATGCAAATTATTTATACAAACTGAGCGAACTATAACTCGATTAACATAATATTGAAGATATATATATATATATATATATATATATATATATATATATATATATATATATATATATATATATATATATATATATATACATATATATATATTATATCAGTTTCACTCAACTGAAAGCAATGTAACATGGTTGTTTTGAAAGCATTTAAGGAAATCAATTTGTTTTGTCGTTGCATATTTTCTTAAATTGCAGGCATATAAGGTTTAATGCTGGTAATTATCTTCTTTTATGAATATGGTTCTTTTGGTGCGCTGCTTCGCAATTAACGCATGGGTGTTGTGTGTGAGAATGAGCATGTGCTGTTCTCAATTTCAATGCATATAAATGGGGAGAAATCACTCTTCAGGTAATTATGATATTTACTTTCTTTGCAAAATATATATTCTCTCTGAGAAGGTTCATTCATTAATAATAGGCAATAGATTGTAAATTGATTCAGTATTTTCAAGTATAATTACATCAATGGGTAGGATATTTCAATTTTATCACGTTTTGGGTACTATTTTGTAATATTAAGGGATATTATTGACTTTGACTAATGTTTAATTCTAAAATTCCTCAAGGAGTATTTTGTTGCTATTTTTTTCCATATTTGAGTAACTTTTGGAAGAGTCTATTTTTTGTTGAGGGTAATTGGTAATGTGTGTATTTATTCAGTTTATTGAATATAATGTTTATAAAGTGTCATTCCAAAGAGCAATTTCAAAGAGATATTTCTGCTAAAGGAATTTATGGCAGAAGAGGCAACATTATTTGCACTATGACTTTGTTTCCAATTTTGGAGAGTCCATATCTTAAATCGGTGGAGCTTATTATGAAGCTGCAACACTATTTACTGTACTGTTTTCTCGCATTGCAGGGTGTAAATTATACACATTAGTAAAAAACAGAGTAAAATTAGTCATTTAAGTGTATTCAATTTAACATTATTTTCTCTCATTCAGTGGTGTACAGTATGCACATTTCAGAGTAAAAATAATATTCATTCAGTGCTTCAATTCAAATTGCAGAGTACTATTTTAAGAGGTGGAAGTTATGCATAAAGAGAAGTGCATTATTATTCATTTCTGCATTTGTTTTGTTTGTAGAATATATTATTCATTGTGCAACTACGGGTACAAGACATTCCCAAGTCGTCATTATTCATAACAAAATCTCTGAAGAATGATTGGATAGAGAGGAGATTGCTGATACAGAGAAGAGGGTCTACTTTATAGACAAGCAATTAGTTTGTTGTTTAATTATGGCTACTAAACACCTAGAAGAGGTTGAGGCAGAGGTCCATGAATAGCATGAAAAGTGGGAGCCTGATGAAGAGACTATTGCAGACAAAGAGGACCAAAGAGAGAAGACTATCAGACAAATGTTGAGAGGCAGAATTACCAGAACGATTAAACTCTTCCTACTATCAATGACAATTGGCAAGTTAAGAGAGACAAGAGCAGAGAAAGAGTTAGTTGACTTGAATGAAGTTACAAAGGGCCTATGTCATTACACAGCGAGTTCTATGAATTTAAAGGTTCCAAACTAGATTTGTTAAACAGATGGGACAATGAGCTTTCTGAAGATGTCTATGGCATTGAAGATATAAATCCAAGAATATCTAGAAGAAAAAACTACCAATAAGATCAAGAGTAAACAGAACATTCAGTCAAACATAGAAGGTATTGAGGAGACAGAAGATGATGATCAGACAAGTCAAGATCAGCTCGAAGTTGAAGATAGAACAGGAAATAACAAGATTGAAAAGAGAAGTGTGAATGAAAGCTGTACTACAGTGGATGCTTGGATTGATGAACTAGTCGAGTATATGAAAACCAAGTTGAGTCAAACTTCACAAGAGGAAATGAGTATTGCACAGGCCCTATACAGATTGCAGGCAAGCAGAGACACTCCTACTCTTCAGCTGTTCAGTTTGATGGTAACGCTATGCAATATGTGGACTTTATTGAAACATTTAGAATTCAGCATATCATGAATCGGCTTGTAGGTTCAACTCTACTAGCATTTAAATGTGAACACAATATTTGCATTTTGATAACGCTATCTTGAACAAACATGTACGTCAATTATCTCGAGTTTCCTCACAACATGAAGAAGACAAAGTTAAAGAAAACATTCAAGTCAAACACAAAGACGTTGGTTCAGTACGCCATAAACATGTTGATAGAAACCTTACATGTAAACCTTTTTCAAACGCGATAACTTTTCACCCAGGGGGAATCCATAAACGTATAATGTGTTTGTCTTATCTTGAACCAGAGAATGATAAACGTCTCATCCTGTGTGATATATAATATGTTTAATACCATGTGATAAAAAAGTGGGAAATGTTAAACCTTGGTTATGCATGGTCATATAATGTGTCTGTGTGGTCAGATAGTAGAATGTGTCTTCCGCAATGAGATTCCAAACTAAATTGTTAGTTTGAATTCATTACTGGGAAACATATCTGCATTATATATAAATATAACAAATCAGAACACTGCACAAAGTACAAATGTCTAATGTTCTAATCGTGGAGCAAAGAATGATAACCATCTCACTAACTGTGATGTATAATATGTTTAATACCATGTGATAACAAAAGACAAAATCAAAGAAGAAATTTAAATTAAAAAAAGTGATTTCTGGTGAAAATACAGTCAATACAATCATAACCCTACCTGTAATAGCTCATGATATATTATCTGCCACTAATTATATACACACATGATCATAAATCAACATAAAAAAATATCTTTTCAAATCACTAACGGCATCTTCATCAACCATCAATTTAATTGATATGCTTATTTGCCTCGGACATTTTATTGACAGGAAACCATATGCTTATCACTTCACATACTTATCTGAGAAATATTTGTTTTGGCAAATTTAACATGTTCTCCCAATGTGGCAATGTTAATCACTATGTTAATGTCTTCCCTACTCGGATGTTACAGACAAACAATATGTGCACCAGTCACGGAGATGTGTTGACATGAATAGAATGGAAAGATGGTTTTGTCATGTGACTGTATCAAACATTTGGACTCAGCATGATCAAACATTTGGACTCCATTAACCATTTTTTCTATTTTCATTCACACCACATGTTGAATGGAATTTCCATTATTTCCAAACTTATTTCCGCCATTTCACAGCTTGAATACTCGAAAACAAAGTTCAAATGGTGCAGTGTTAAAGGAGCAGTAGCACATATTTTTACTGAAATAAGTCGATGACATGTATTTATTCGGAAAATCAAGCTAAAAATGAATGTAAATGGTTCCATAAAGCCATGGCAATAGATTTTGTCATTTGAAATAATAAAATGTGTTCACAATAAAATGGCGGATATGCGTTTTTTGCTTTATACGCAACACCGTTATTACCACTGCAGATAATTGGTTTGTGTGATAATAGGATTCACCCTCTACAGTAAATATAAGTGACATAAACTATCATTATAAATGGGAAATTTGAAAACATGTATGTAATGTATGAAGGCATCAGAAAATGATGTGTATCCATATTTGGAAATAAAAGTTTTCAATGGTATGCCACAAAAAAATAAATTGTACAAACTGTGTATACAATGATTAAGATTATATTCAACATAACTCTAACAAGTTTACCTGTAACATGAAAGTACAATAATTGTTTAAACAGAAGTTTGTTTATAGGCTATTTTGTAATGCAAATGTTATATATATTAATTGTTGTGGTGTTTATAATAGCTATATCAAAAGTGCGATATATTCGTGGGAAGAAATATGATACATGTATCCGTCTCTCAAGAAACATATATAATGACTGTTCAGATACAGGAGCTGGTAGTTTCCAAATAGTCATTGATAGTAACAGAAGTCTTTATCATCTTCCAGAGTTTCAATGACGCCTATGTTATGTTATTTTACATAGCACAACGTTCAGTGGTCTGTTTTTGGAATGTTTGAAAGCAAATACCGGTTCAAAAGGGTGGAAATACTGTTGAGTGACAGATTGGTTTTGTTGACGCTCACAGATGGTAAATGAAGGACACTACAGTAAAAGTGTCCATCTAAGGTGATTAAACATTTGACATTGCTGTAAAAAGGTCAATATAAAAGCCAATAAAACTGCAGAGTTCAGTTAGTGTTTACTGTGAATTGTGTGATGTCAATCTAAAAAGGTGCAAAATGTAAAAATATGTGATTAACAAATGATAAATTATATATGTATATAATAATAAATATAGACAATAATATAATATATATATATTAAAGAGGCATTTCTGCTAGCCCTAAAAAGATTTGTTCAATAATATTTTCATAAACACATATTTCGTAACAGTATCAAACTTGCAATGATGAAACTGTGTAGCTATCAAAAGGGACTGTTCCACAGTCAGTAATGACATGTTTTTATTATGTTATTATTATAAAAACAAAGCTATGAGACAGAGGAAGAATTATATCTGTTTACTCTTGGTACAATAGAACAGACATAGACTTACTAAAAGACGAGGTTCATAATATTTTAACCCTAACTTCACCTATAGATAAACATGATCCACCTTTGTCCAGTGCTGGGTTTAATAAATTGCCATATCTCAGAGGCTCGGTTGTAACATCTTATAAAAATGTAGATTTTAAGAAAACAATTTTTTTCAAAATCTACTTCATTCTGACTACAGCAATCAAAGAAGGGGATGAGTTCAATTGAGTTCAATTCGTGACAATTGAAGATAAAATCGCGATCTTACATACTCATTTATTTTTACAACATGCAAAAGATTTTGTCGTATCGCTTTTGCTACTCCTACGTGTATTCATGAATGTATAATTCACCAATGTTTCACATTGCACCATCATATGAAGCTATGGAAGAAACAAATCACTTGGTGTCAGTATGAATAGTCAGAGACGCATTACAGAGCTTCATGGCATTATTGTTTTCCGAACACAACGTCTGACGTACCAGCACATAATGATCTGTTTTTAAACACTGGGAATCCAAATCATGGTTAAAAGTAAGTACATCGTACATCGTACATCGTATTTCGCGAACATGGTGCACTTAAATTTACATAGAAGTGTAGATGGATGTACAATCATAGCTTGGTAAAACGTAAGGGGTTAATACTTTTGTATTATACTAATAATTCTACAGGTAACACACATCTCATTTGAACAGTACTTAAAGCAGTCTAACACAATATTGAAAAGGAGCCTCTCATTTTATTTCAGTCTCCTTTTCAATATTTAAGACAATAGTGATATTTTCAAAATAAATACTTTTTTCAGAGTCTGAGGGTTTCACTACACTTATAGAGCTTGAACTGAGTATGTACAAACAACTTTCCTCTAGACAATACAAACGTGTCAATGTCAGTTGTATATGTATATCATTATTTGGGACCTCGCCTATAAACAGACAATGTAATTCACTTTAATGTGTTTTCCACATTCACACTGGACCATAAAAGCTAAATAAATGTAATAAATATTTATGGAACACAGTTCAGATGTCATTGTTATTTTATCGACTCTGTACTAGTTTACATTCCGTTTAATATTTGGCTTCGATGGATAAATCATGTATTTGTGTAGTACCTATTGTATCAAAACATCAGCATCAAACTGATCACTCATTGCATGTGAATTATTATCAGAATTTTAAATTTAATTTAATTATTCATGATTATCTTTATGCCATCACCTCGGATGAAAACACACTGAACAAACTGGTTGTCCTCGAAATGCATGATAAGGAATAATTTGCACCCACACCATGACTCAAATGTTAACTCCGTTATTGTGAAGCTCGCTTCCACCTTAACAGGATAAACATGGTCTATGAGTTCCTGCATGTCATATTCTTATTAGTTATTTAAGCTTTTAAAACAACTAATTGAATACATGTATACAGTTATGAAATAAAACTAAATCATAAACTGTCATGTCAGAATATTTCTCACCCTGGTCACCCATATCATGCTAAACCACACATTAAGCGTGATGTGCATGCCTCCAATGGTACAAAGCATAAAACATGCTGGCTATGCACAGTAACTTGGGGAAAATTAACTGAAACAAATTGCTTTGACAAGGAGCAATAACATAAGAAAACCATATGACCTGAATATTTTCACGTTCATTGAGTTCCCCAAAGTTTGCGGGTGATGTTAAACAAACAGTCCTAAATCTTGCTGTTGAAGTTTTGAGGACATCGTCTGTACGTTATTGTACACAGTATAGCAATTAAAAGTTAGTGTTCTATACTTGGAACGTTTATAAAGACAACATAATATTGTTTCAACAGAGAGAACACACCACAGTGGTAAGTGACAAATGAGATAAACCGTGGGGGGTACCGTGAACGTCTGTAAAACTGTAAATAGATCCAGAGCAGATAGATTACATGTAGATAAAGGAGTAAGCATAACAAAATCTACAACTGATAATGATAAAAACACAGTGTCTGATATGTAATGGAATGACTAAAAATGTATACAAACAATTACGTTGATTAACTATTTTTCTATGTTTACTATGTCATGCGTTGTAAGTCATGTTTGTATAATCCTGATATACTGATTAAAATTTAAGGCAATAATGACAAACAAGTGTATAGACAAATTTAATCAAAAACGATTATAGATAATGTTTATACAATATTGCTGACAGATATAAGCAGTCATAAATTCGTCTTTTACTGTTATTAACTCAGTCTCTTGTGCATTAGCTATTACAAATTATGTCATCATTATTTTACCTTGGCCATGTTGTGCTACAGGATATTAAGTCGGAGGGATCTTAACCTTCCCACAGTTACAAAAACAAACATGACCAATTAGTGGTCTGTGTTTACAAGCGTCAGTAAATTCACCGAGAACTGGTATCCACACATTTAGTATAAATACAAAAATGATTAAAGTAGAGGAAACCCTGTTGTTTGTATATAGTAATAGGATACTAACATTTGTCTTCTGATACTCCATAAATACTCCCGCCCTCACCAGGCATTTTTTGTAAATACTAGGGGGGATAACAAATATCTAGGAATTAATAAATATGAATATATTTTAATCTTTTGAACTCAATGGATAGAGTAGAAAGCCTTCGGAGGATGCATCTTCAACTGTTATGCAACGGACAAGTCCAAGAGGTCAACGATGAGTGGCACCAACCCATTTCTTGCCTACGCAGTCTGCAAGGTCATTGAAGTGAGATATGGTAACAGTATTTGGGTGCAAATGAATGAATGAATCATACACGTGTTGACTACCTGGAGATCCAGAAGACTCTCACTGGTATCTACAAGCGTACTTTTACTGGATTACTCCACTAAGTGAAGTGTAGCACTGATGAAAGTTTGGAATTGAGTTGATTTCACGTGGTAATGCCTGCTTTCACATCTCCCGATTGGCAATTGTACATAAATGTGGATTCGAAGAGCTTCCCTACACTCAATACTTACCTGACCTGCTTCCTATTGACTTCCACTTTTTCTGTAAACTGGGGAAAAACAAATTCGTGGAAAACTGTAATTGGATAATAAAGAAAACGGCTAAAAGAATCCCGAATCGGCTGGTAGTTTAAAAGTTATAGCATTTAAAAGTTAAAACAATATTTGCATTTTGATAACACTTTCTTGAACAAACATGTACGTTATTTATATGTCAATTGTGCTTTTCATTGGGACGAGTCGCATCGCCTCACATTCAGGCACCAACTGCTAGTACTGACTACTGTCACTTTACCAACAGCTTACCCATTCCATCATCATGACGGTAACATTATGAACAACGAGTTATGGTGGTTGACAAACCCGCGCACACATGCTTCTATTGTATTAATGAAAACATAAACTGGATTATAGTCCGATAAAACATTTCCCCTCATTAATATCCGTTAAGTATATATGTGCCGATGTGAGTAACAGTCACGTGTTGATTATCATGAATCAACACTGCTTGCATACAAAAGCGAAAACAATATTTGCTTTTTGATAACGCTATCTTAAACAAACATGTATGTCAATTATCTCGAGTTTCCTCACAGCATGAAGAAGACAAAATCATTTAAAACACAGAGACTTCGGTTCGGTACGGTATAAACATGTTGTTAGAACATAACCCTACCTGTAAACCTGTTGCAAACGCGATAACTTTTCACCCAGGAGGAATCCATAGACGTATAATGTGTTTGTCTTATCTTGAAGAAGAGAATGATAAACGTCTGACTATGGGTGATGTATAATGTGGTGAATACCATGTGATAAAGGCTTGGGAAATGTTCATCCTGGGTTATAATGTGTCTGTGTGGTCAGATAGTAGAATGTGTCTTCCGCAATAAGATTCCAAACTAAATTTTTAGTTTGAGTGAGAAACATATCTGCATTATATATAAAAAAAACAAATCAGAACACTGTACAAACCGATTTTGAGTACTATTGTCTAACGTACTAATCGTGAAGCAAAGAATGATAAACATCCACTCTGTGTGATGTATATTGGGCTTAAGACCATGTGATAAAAAAGACAAAATCAACGATTAAATGTAACAGTCAACAGATGTTGATAGATAAAATGTGTCTGTGTGGTCAGAGAGTAGAATGTGTCTTCCAGATTGAGATTCCTAATCAAAATGTTAGTTTGAGTACATTTCTGAGATTAAATATATAAATATATATAAATGAATAGATATACCAAATCAGAACACTGCACAAACCGATATGGAGTACTGATTGTAATAGTGTATGTAATATCAATGTTATGGCACGTACACAGTATTTACGGTCTGACCAAAATGGACCAATACGAGACAAACTGAGTACGAGTACCACCAATATGAGTCTGAGCATGCACAGTCGCACATTTGGTGAAAGCCCGAAGCTGTCACTTCACAATATTGACCCATTATATATGTTCACCAATCATGTTTATAATTATTATTTCAATGTAAATATGATGGTTAGTATTGTGCAAGTAGAATGAAGAGAGGTTAATTAATAAAATTGTCATGTATCAAGTATGTCTGTGTTGGCAGAGTTACAGGTCCTCGGTCAGTTTTAATTGCCCTCGGCTTCGTCTCGGGAACGGACCTCGAACTTGTCTTTGGGCCATTCCGGAAATACTTAATTAATGACATTATATGATGGGTTTCAGCTGATGTATTTTTTAACACTAGCTTCGTAACTGAAATATGTGAAGATATGAAAACTGGTTCATAACGTCTGTTACTAGATACTGTTGATTTGTATACATAACTCCATTGGCAAAGCTACATATTACCATATAACATGGTTATATTTGGGATAACACTACCTTCAATAGTACACATTCTTGTACTTTTTTCGGGCCGAGTCCCATGCGGGATTCGAACCCACGCCCTCAGAGTAAGGCAACTATCGCCAGCATTGACTGTAACAACAGCTTACCACACGACCATTTCGCCTCATATTACCAGTTTGAAAGTAGTGTATCATGTATTTCCCTTCATCAACGTGTTTGATTTTTACATTTACCAAGTCGAAGTTTATTGATAGTGCGAACACTTGGTAAGCTCAACGTATAATAAATTTCGCACTGCCAAACCGCCTGGCAGTTGTATGTATTTCATCACTCATGCTGTGTCAATCCTGTAAACAGACCTTGTGTTTCACTGGAAGGTGTCACTTTCCTCAGTGTCACACTTAGAGGTGTCACTTACTTCATAAGGCAAAGCTCATATTACTTCCTACATCACATCTGATGGTGAATGAAACAATCTTGTAAGTCCACACAATGGGCCACTTCTACCGGGTAAGAGGCCGACAAGGCCTTGTAGTTAGATTATTATATTTTGCAAATTTACTCTTTTGCGCATGTCTTCAAATTCAACTATCATTTTAATTTCTCTGCTCATTTACCAGAGACATTTTATTGACAGGAAAGCAGATGCCTTATGACTTCACATACATGTCGGAGTAATATTTGTTTCGGCACATTTAAAATGTTCTCCCAATGTGGCAATGCTTATCACTATGTTATATGTTAATTTATTATATACCCATGTAAGCGTAAGATAGTAATACAGGCGTGCAATTCGGCTCCCGTGGTCGATTTCCGTATTGCATGGAGAATTCCGTATTGCACGGCTGACGGTTCTACTTTCTCTAAACTTCGGCACTTCTCGGAGTTTTCCTTACTTTGTAATGTTTTCCCAATTCAATCTCTGGAATGTATGTTTTCATAACACTGCTAGTAATTTTTCAGTTGATTAAAGTACCAGCTTGGATTTACACCTAATATTAAGAACACAAGCAGGGAAAATGTCACTCAAATTATCATTAACAAGGCAGAACAACGCAAAGTAAAAGGGGAATTGAAAACATTGCCGAAAGCTTCGCTAGCGATGCTGCGTCATTATAACGTCACAACCGTTTACTATAGTGACGTCATATTCATTGTAACGTCATTCGAAAGAGGCACGACGGACGGAAGCCTGATTGTTGTGTTTCTAATTTTCAGTTCTTTGATGTTGAATTTGATGTTTTAATTATGTTTACACACTTGAGAAAATATATCTTAAAGCTATACTTGACCGACCAATGAGAAAATAAACATATCATTAAGATATCAAGTTATGAGTCTGGAAAGCAACCGTCCGTGTATCAATGCGCAGCACGTTGTCCCAGTAATTTTATGAAACTTTATTTGTTTACCAATTTTCTGATGAAAGAGGGTATATACTAAATATAGAACACCATGCTTGACAATGTGCATTTGGATCGTTTGTATTGAACTCGAAACTGTCATGGAAGCGGAGGAACAACTCGTTCTTCGAACTCTTTGTTCCTCCGCTTCCATGAAGTCTTCGAGTTCAATACAAACGATCCAAATGCACAAGTATGATGTTCTATATAATATATGTCTTCCCTACTCTGATGCTACAGACAAATAATATGTGTACCAGCCACGGAGAGATGATGACATGAATAAAATGGCAAGATGGTTATGTCATTTGAAGTATTAAAGCACAGCATGATCAGACATTTAGACTCCATTAATCATTTTTTAATTGTCTATTCACACATCTTAGTTAATGGAATTTTCATTATTTCCAAACTTATTTCTGCCATCTCGCAGCTTGAATACTCGAAACATAAAGTTCAAATAGTGCAGTGTTAATATGTGTTAACATCTGAAAGTTATGTACCCATATTTAGAAATACAGATTTTCCAATGGTATACACCTAAACGCATTTTTAATGAAATTATTGCAAAAGAATATTAATATATTTGTAAAATTGTGTAAAACTATTACTCGATTAAGATCATTTTGAAGATATAAATTATATCATATTAATTCAAATTAACTCCAAAAAAAAGATTTCAGATGTAACATTAAAGTACTATAATTGTTTAAACAAATAATCTTTAGATAATAAAATAAAGTACATTAATTGTCTAGGTGTTTGTATTTGTAATATCTGAAGTGTGAGATATATGTACCCGCCGTTGGAAGAAATATGAGGCATATATTGTTCTCCCCTGAACAAAAATGAATGCTTTTACGTAAACAGGACCTTGTATTTACATGGATAGTGACATAAACGGTCCTTATATATTTTTTCCTCTTGAATTTTCAATGGCGTCCATTTTTGTGTTGTTTATGTACCATATAGTTCAGTAGACTGGTTTTGAAGGTTTGAAAATAATACTGTTTCAAAAGGGTGGAGATACTGTTGAGAGACAGATAGATTTTGTTGACACTAACAGGTCGTAAATTAAGGAAATAACAGTAAAACTATCTGTCTATGGACATTAAACATTTGACATTGGTGTAAAAAGGGTAAGATAAATACTAGCGTAACAACAAAGTTCATTTTTTTTTAAAATAGGGGAAATGATTTGTCATATGTGTTCATTTGAAAAAGTCACAATTTCATGTCCAGGCATATGACCAACAAATGTGAACATTGGTATTCCATTAGTTAGACACATTTAATCTACAGTTTACAAACATTTTATCAATAGCATTTTCATAAATACATATTTTGTAGCCGTTTCTAGGATGAAACTCTAGCAAAAGAGCCTATCTCGGTGTTGACATATGTTATGATGTTCAAGGTTATAAAAAAAATGACCATTCACACTTCCTAATGTTTTAGAGAAGCTAATATCAAACCAACTAGAATAACATTACAAAAATAAAATTTAATTTAAAAAAGATATGTTTTTATATATTAAACGCATTTTCGCATGATCCGGGGTTTTGTGTCAGTTCTGTTACCATGGTGAATCATATGCTCCCTTTACACTAATATATTCATAAATCTTAATAATACTGTCATGAGCCTCCTTAGACAAACCTTTCAAATGGGTGGCTGCACTGTAAGAAGTTTCATTGAGCGCGTTTTTCACACTAAAAAAAAGAACTTGAAGATGTTTTTGGTTATTGTTTTGCAAATAAACTTCAGAATAAAAGGACAAATATTATCTATAGTTTTCCCAAATTAAAAAGTATAAAGTTTTAAATAGACTCAAATAATTGACAATGTGCATCTGAGTTTAAAATAACAGCGATGTGAGCGTTATCGATTGAAAAGAAGTGCCTAAATATTCAATTGAGAATATGAGAAACTCTTCTTTCCACTGGGAGAGGGATTTTCTATCAGTGCATGTAAAATGCATAGACTGGACGCGTATTCTATTTTATTAGAGAAACTTGATAATAAAAAAGTACATGGCTTCGATCATTAAATCTTTGTATTTTCATTGTAAATCAATATTAACAGATTAACAGTTTATTAATAATGTATTATATTCATAGATATTATCAACCTTAACTTTCTTCATAGCAAGGTATCAGTCAAATCGACATAAATGATTATTTCAGTCATTCTACTAATGTTTAATGTAACACTAGCATTTATAAATTATGCAACGAGGCTAACGATTTCCACCATTCATGACTATAACATCAACATTATGGTGAAATATGAATATGTACACTTATTACGTTTCCATTACCATATGGTAGAGAGATTTCACATTGACCTTACCCATATGTTTTTCCACAAGCTGTTTACCCTTGAGAATGTTCAACTGCCTGCTGTGACAAAACAAACAGGAACGATTACCACATCTGTGTAGTGATCGTCGGTGATTTCCTTGTTGAACTGTACAGCTGCTGAACAAAAGTTTTTTAAACTGTGTCCCGAACTCAGGGAAAATATCATGTAATTCCGTGTTCATTTAAGTTTGCTTTATTGCTTAATGATGCCCCCAAAAGTTATGAATCTTTGTTTAGATGTAGAAAAATCATTTCCGTATCATATACTTAAAGGTGATACTAATATTTCTACAGGAGCAAATATGGCAAGGATTTATATAACACCGGTGTCCAAAAAAATCCCAAACTCAAAAATTTATATTGTTTTATAAAATTGTCATGTTATAATCATTTAGGGTAAAAACATAATTCCTATCATCACTTGGCCAATATTTTCTATTACTGTCGAAACATTACAGACATTATGTTTAATTAATATTTTATTGCAGAAACAAAGATATGACCCCTATGATTTGACCCCTTGTCTCTTTTGTTGTACGCGAAAATTGTTTCTGGCATGTTACACATCTGTCGCTTTTATGTGTAGTGTAAAAATGATTTCTCTACCTCTTGTCCAAAAATATTATCCATCATGTGTTCTGTTAAGAAATAGTGCCAAATTGAAGTTTTCAAAAATGATGATGTTACGTAGGAAATATTGCAAAGTTAAACAAACTTTTGTTCAGCAGCTGTAAACTGACCACACATAGTGAAAATGCACATTTTCTAATCTAATTCATTTATGAGATCTCTCTATCGGATTTTCGTTTTGTCTGTTTGAAGAAGTAATTTGAATCACCTATACGCATATACTATTTACAACAGAAGACTATGTTGACCACTATAACGCCGACCCAGAGTGCAAGTACATGTATGATAACTTCAGAAAGTTCTGGTCCATATGTCATAATCTTTTCTGAAATATACTGCTCACTATACTTGTCATTTTCATGAACACATGCAACAATAATAACCAGATTGTTGAAGTGGCTTTTTTAGATCATATGTATTAAGAATGTGCCGTAGAACATTTTTGTACTAAAATAAAGTGATCTCACGAAAAGGCAAATACGTGTTACCAAAGGCTAAATAATACTCCTGAATCAATAACTCGAAGGTGGTTAAAGAGATCTGACTGATGTAGCGATACCTAAATACTCTTTCAAATATGGTACCATGATATAATGTGAAACCATCTTGCTGTCTGAGCTCTCAAATCAAATCAAATATACACATCTGCCTCTCACACTAATATATAGAGTTCCACACCACTGTCGCTTTATACATGTACGTAGCACCATTTTTAGTCCGGTGGCTAACTGATTTGAAGTATACACGCCGGATTAAAGCATGAAAATTGGCATAATGGTCCAAAAAACAATACTTATCAATAATTTTGGGGTGTGCCCGATTTTCGTGACCTACTTTACCGCCAAAATCTTAAATAGGCATATCGCGGTTGTTAATTGGCCTATCAACTTGATTTGAACAGCAAAATTGATGTTATCAATTATGCTCTCTTCAATGAAACAAATAACAAATAACAAATTGGTAAGACACATTTTTTTTTCATCAATTCGCATTTTTAAGGGTTTTTTTTAAAATCACTGTTCATTAGATTATAACTTTGTATCATTGATAGTTTCCTTTGCAGTTGCAAAGCGATGTGCACTGAAGCTGCAGTTTTAGCATACACTTTCTTTTAGCAACACATTGGCAGAGATTTACTGTCACACTTGGTAAGTTCTCTGAATCTCCGAGGCCTCTTGAATTGTCATCCACTTAGGTTTCCAGGTGACATGTTTTCAAACATATAGGTGGTACTTCTTGCTGAGGATGGACAAGCAAGGTAACCAAAGACTTGCTTGATAGAAGCTTCGTTGGACATGATGTAAGAGAAAATCCTTGGCAGATGAAGCCCTCAATAGTCGCAAAAAACATGCAGTTGGCTCCAAATCTACTGACTCGAAAGGGTGAAATAAAATGTGCTGTAAATCTTTGTTACTTCTTGGTAGGATTGCCAAATCTTCCATGAACTATTTCTATTCTTTCCACTGATATTGGACATTGTGTAAAAGCATGGACAAGGGGTAGGGCCATGGATTTCTGACTGCCATGACGTTTGTAAATGCTGTTGGCGTTGCGGAATCTGAAATTCTACCTTTTTCCCAAATTCGCAGGATAGCAAATTGCTGAACATATTTACAATTGCATCTGTGGTTTTTTTTTGACGGCACCTCTATTGCATCCTGAACATAGGCAGAATTTTGTATCTACTTCTTCTAGACTGGTAGGATGTGTCTTCTCTCCACGACTTCTCGTTACCACACGTGCTGCTTGTGTTACTTCCTACCCTCTGGAAAGTTGGTCTGAGTAACTCAATTCAAAGGTAACATTGTGTCAGGGGAAACCTTCCTTCTGATGCCCTTTCCTCTCCTATCTTGTGTTCTTAATACTTTATTCTTTGCGAGGGTCCAAATTCAGTTTAGAAGATGCTGCTGCCCATGGATTCATATGGATCAGATTCATGTACCTCGCAAGCGATGTACATTTTGCTGATTATACCAAAGTAATCCTTCAGGTCAATTGGTGCTTGTTTGGAGTTCATGTTAGCTTTAAGTTGTCTGTGTTTGAAAAGAGAGAGATGAGTATTCTTGTTTGGACATAGATATAACAATAGTATCAAACACAACCTTAATCACCAAGGGTCATCATTACCTGAGATTCTTCGAAACAATGGTATCATATATAATTTGTTCACTTAAACTTTGAAAGCCTGTTGTGTAGCAGGACCATGATCCTGATTCTGTCCTCCTTGTTTCTTGGGCTCTTGCCTGCTCGGATCACATTACCTATGTACACTTGCTGTCAGTACTTTAGAGACATGACATCACTTTCTGATACCTGGAGAGAATCACTTCAAATGCCACTACGAGGTAATGCTTCTACGATGCCATATACTTCATGGATAGAACGAACAGAGTATCAGAGGCTTTTGGGGGTGCAGTTTTATAAATCATGTTGCATTTCATAGATGGATTGTTTCTGGACCGGAGGTTTAAGCGCAAAAATTGGATGGAACAAATATCATAACCAATATTTGAAAATGAAGATGAAGATCCAATATCAGTTATCAGTATGTACATTATCTTGAAGCTTCGTTTACTCTGTCAAATATATTAAACAGAAAATATTCAAGCAGGATAAGTTCATATCTATGAATCTGTCACCAAAATGAGATTCATCCAGCGAATGTAGCAATGAGTATAAGGTTTACCGTTGCCTGTAGATGGTGGTGGTAACATTACTATGAAAGTTGTGAAAAGTGTGAATGTTCTAATATTGAATGTCTTTAAGTTGTCATAGTCTTTTTGAAGATTGATTCAAAATGCTGAATTACTGTGAAAACCATGAAGATATTTACATCATTTGGTTCTGCACAGAATAATGCTTGACTAAGTCCATATGTAACAACAGAGAGATTGTATCACGTGTAATCCGACAATAGATACAATAAATAGATTTCCTATTGGACATTTTACAACAGGACACTCACAAATAAATGCCACAAAATGATGAAGTTGTAAAATTGGTTTTCATTGTTATCTTAATAACTAGGTGCACCTAGTGATGAAACCACTGCATATAAAAGTGTATTTTCCAATTTAAAAGGCAAATTGCGGATAATAATTACATAAACTAACAAAAACAAAATGTGTATGATCTATCTTAAAGAATTTTGGATACCCTATCATTGATAATTATGCATAACGTGTCCGTTAAAGTCTCTGAAAAACATGTTTGGACACTACATATTTGGTCATATTAACTGAAATGGATGGATAAGCAATTTCAAAACAGTGAGTCCAAATTATTTTTGAAGTCAAATAATATTGTTTTGGTGGCAGATTCATCAAATAACGTTGTCTTTATAATTCTTGAAACTGATTGCATGACTAATTTGGTAGAAATGGATACAATGTTCGGTTTGCATATAAATGAACTGCATACAAACTCTACAGACACCACTTAAATCAATTTGAAATTTTACAACAATTCAGATTTTTTAATTTTTGAAAATGCATGGAATGGCAACTTTTCACTGAATTAATCAACCTCAAGTATATAATTCTTTATATATAAGATAGCAGTGTTCTTTATGGTCTCTGTGACTAAATATTACTGTGGCATTGTACCTAATGTGAACACAAGCAGCCATACGCGGGTTTGTTTTTAACAAGTGCGACCTAAATCTGAGCTCTGGAATGTACAGGCCATCCCACCGCCTTTACCAGTATCTCTCAGTCGTATCTCTGTCCGCCTTCCAGAGTCGGTCAGCTACAGTGTGTGTGTCAACTAGCGTGCCCCGTGCTGAAGGGATATGAGGAACTTTAATCAATTATTCAGGCTAATTAAGAAAGTTAAAATCGGGCACACCCCCGCCATATGGTTTGTATTGGTGGATACTTGAAGTGTGCAAAGTTTCTTGCTTTAATCCGCTGTGTATAGATAAAGGTAAAAATCTGCAGTTAGCCACTGGACTATTTCTTTCAAGCGGATAACCGTTTTCTATGGAAACGGCTTAACGTGTCGTGTGATGAGATGTTTTACATTCTTACATAACAATAAATTGTCTGAACTTTTATAATGAATGGCAAATTTGAGAATTTGAACTATTTAAATTAATTCTAATGATGGAAATTCAAAATAAAAAGTTTTTATAAAGACGCCTATATATCACAAACTGCGATTTCTGACCATGTTGATAAAATGTAATGTTATGAATTTATCAGCTTATGAAATTATACCCACACCTTACGCGCAAAGTATTTACTTCAAAATTTATATTTATATTTCAATATAGTAAAATAGCACCTGTTGCATGTTATGGCAATGAAATTTGGGGATATACCTATCGAGAAAATATTGAAAAGGTACAAAGTAATATCATTAATCGTTATCTACGACTTATAAGAAAACATCATCTATCGCTGTCCTTTGCGAAATTGGACGTTATCATTTATCTGTAACGTATTTATGTCGGTGTGTATGATATCGGTGTCGGCTAATTCATATGGATTCGAGAAGGCTTCCCATTGTCTGCTATAATATGCAAAAAACACAAGATGAAAGCCATAGAGTAAATTGGGCTTCACATGTCAGAATGCTTTTGTTTCGAACAGGTTGTTCATATGTCTGGATATTCCATGATTTAAACAAACTTGTATAAATTTAGATATACAGGCATGGTATCAGAAAGTGAAAGCTTTTTAAAACCCTATGCGTCATATAAGTGTATATTTGAACAATAATTTTACTTAAACATATCATCTTATACTGATCTATTTCAAGCACTTGCTAGGTTTAGATGTTTAGCACACAATTTGAAAGTACAAAAGCAGCGTTATATTAACGCAGATGTAGATTTTTCTATCTTAATGTGTGATAAATGTAATGTAAATGCTACAGAAGATGAGTTTCACTTTATATCACGGCTGCTAGTATCATGGCAGTGAGAAAGCCCGCAGCTCCATGCGGTGAAACTTGCGAGCATCGGCTGGAACTAGCAAACCATGGGTGGTATTACTACGCTGAAATTCAGTGTAGCATTGCATCCAGACCTAACTGTGTGTAGGACAGTTCTCTACTGAAGACAAAGTTGCCTGGCGGGATTCGAACCCTGGAACTCTTGATCAGAGGCCGACCGAGCTAACCACTGCTCTATCCAGCCCCCGGTCAATAAAAGAAACCACACAAAATGGAATGGTTTCTCTTGAGTTTAGTGCTCATTCATTTCGGTGCATGAATGTATATTATTTGCTGATTCAAAAACAAAGAAAAACAGTATTAATTGCAATGAAAATACATGACTTTGAAAAGTTGTATTCTATGTTTATTAGGGAAAGACAGGGTTAACAGATGAGAACACTAAATGAATTAATGATACACAAATTAGGTCCAATCGATTGGTATTTCAGAAACTGCGGTATTTATTTAATGACAGTATATTATATGCACATATAATATAGCTACGTTGATGTAAACAGAAACGACGTTATGTTTTGAATCTAAGCGATCTATTTTGATATATGAATGGTCTATCATCAAATGGTCTATCATAGAAAATGAAATAATAATAATATGATTAACGCCATTTTAAAATTAAATTAACGTCTTTGCAGTTCTTCTTACTAGAAATCCAAGAGGCACAAGTTTTCATCGATTTAGACAACAAAAATTGGCGTCAATATATGTGACTAGATAGTAAGCTCATCCTCCAATCTGATGTGGTTACCACCTACATGTATATGATTCTTCCTTATATTTTTAACTTCTTCGTGATTTGTTGAAGAGATGATCTCTCTTCGCTATACGTAATAAAGTTATCTTCACATGGAGTCCAGCTTTAGCAATACACACTATCTTTGAGTCCACATGACTAACAATAATGCTGAGAGAAGTCCAGCATTTCTTATTGCTTGGGGCGCATACGCCCAAAGCAGTAATAAGGTGAATTTCTCCCTTTATACTGTTGGAATTTTCAAATAGAACGTTCAGCCAATGATATGCGTTGTCTTAGTATCTTTGAAATTCTATCGACCAATGACCAAAGCTGTAGCAAATTATGAACCACGTGACATTGTGGGTAATCCGAAATAATTGGCACAAACAAATGTGGATTTTGATTATCAATATTTGTCATATAGATAGAATTGTTCTTCAATTTTTCATTAGAATCAATGATAAACTTGTAATCTGCAATTCAAATCAATATCACAAGTAAAAAAGCGCTTTTCTATAAGTTAAGTACATTATTTGGCATTCCAGAATCGGAAACTACGTTCGGTTTGGTTAACAGTTTTACTGGTTATGATTGATTCGGAACCCGGCGCAACACCCGGCATACGCCGCCGAAAATGGTGAAACCGGCGTACGCCTAAGGCGTAATCCGAATGCTTCGGTTTGAAATGACAGGCGAAGGTGGCGTATAATGGCTTACAAATGCTATCCATGCGACATTTAATAACTATATTTTTTTTGACTTTGCATTTGACAACTAGATACTTTGACGAAGTGATTTATTTAAGAATAATACTTTTTCTTTAAAACAATGCCTAACACGCTAATAAAATGTCAATTCATGTTTGGAAGTAATTTTTTTTAAAGTTTTCTCATTTAAATGACATGTTAATTTAAGCTAGTTTGAGGGATGATGACGTCTTTCTGTTTGTACGCCGATACACTTGTTAACTTTAAGCCTGGCTTCAGAACGGTGCATGTACTCCGGTCACTTGGTCGGTGTATATGCCGATGAAACGAATCAAACATAGCCACTGACCTACTTTTCCAAAATTTTGCTGATGTCGAGTTAGCGAAGGCAATGTCATAGAGTTGGTCTCCATAGATTAAATTCCAAAAATTAAAAGAATAAGCGCCACACGGTAAATTGACATATTTGTTTGAGAGCTTTACATTGATATGATAACACACGGTGTTGTGTTGTGTTGTGCGTTGGTTGCTGTCTTGGAACTCCCGTTACATTTTGTCCTTAGGGGTAAGAACAAGTCCGAATCCTTTCGGTGATACTTTTTTGGAATAATACATCCGATCGAGGTCTTTGTGATATCTGACTGTAAACATGTGATATTGCATTATTTATACAAAGCGTATGATACAAATGGTAATTCTAAGGAGAGAAAATAAATCATAAAAAATAATTAAAACGTTTTAAAATTATTAAAATGCCAGTCTATAAATTTCTAACAAATAACACTTGATCTAGACATTAAGACAACTATATATATAACATTCAAATACTATGTTAATAGTTAATTAGGCTCTAATTTGTTACAGAAAATTCTTCAAAATAAGATATATTGATATGTTATGACGTTTGGAGCTAGAGGACTATCGGACAACACCAATCAGGACTTCTTTTGCAGACTTTCGAATTTTGTAAAATGGATATATTTACTTGTGCACTGGCTTTCATTGAGAATGAGTGAGTAAAACGTATCTCAGGTAATACATGTGTATGCATGCTTACGTCACCTGTTAGATGTTACACGAGCAGGTCTTACGCCAACCTTTGTAATGTCAAAAATAACTCAAAATGTAACGATATAGTTATGCGAGGAACTCCCACTAACAAATCACCGCCTCACGTTCCATACACTACATCTACCCAGGTGCCCCAAGCTTGCCTTTTTAAAGGCTTTTCTCGTTTCCTTTCCTGAGTTAACACATTCCACATTCACTGAGTGTGTCTTTAAACATCTTAAACCATAATATGTTGTCCACTCAACCAAGTATTTTTAACTCGACTTCGAATTTACTGGACTACCTTGCAATGTTCGAGTTGAAATGATCATGGTTGGTTAACTTAAACGCATTGCACGGAATGAACATATGCGAAGTAGCATAATCACTAACAACAAGGAGATATCATGAAACATATCAGGGTACGTTCGTTGTGGATATCAAGGAGCAATACATGTGATTTATAATTATCACTGAATATACAACATCATTGTCAATCGGCGTACATTTCTAGCATGGTTGACCGGAACGCCATTATAATTATTAGGCAATCGTAAATAATGTAAAACTTGACCTGTGCATATTTGAGCGTGCATGGGGCATACACTCGTTTGTTTACTTTAGATAGTCCACGTTTCTTATTGACCTTCACGTCAGTATGAATCGTAAGTCTGTCAAAGTAATACACTGTTCTGTGTCCACAGCGAGGAAAGGTACGTTGCCCCACTCAACAAGATATTTTGGGTAATTATACTGAGGGTAGAAACAAGTCAACACATTAGGGATCATCTGGATTTCACGTACTGGTTTACACAACCGTATCAGTATAACGGCAACCAGGATCACATTCAAAATGACAGATCTTCAGAGAATCGGTGAGAAAATATATCATACATATACCAAGTGATGCATATATCATACTAAATCTTTTCATAATAATCGTTTATGCAGCCAAAACATGATAGAGATTTTGCACGAGTCGTAGTAACCAACAGGGAACAGTTGACGTACACTCATTTCAATGTAACAACGATGTGAAACAATTAGAGTTTGCACAAATATTTGATTTTCAGATATTACAGAAATAAAAGGGAAAGTGTCAACGGCAAAATCACTGTCTGTGAGTCTCTTAACATTGGGCTGTGTCACTTTCGGACTTGGGATTCCAACACTTACGTTTGGGGCATTGGCTCCGCAGATCCACACTCCGTATGTGGCAGCGTCTGGCATATCCTGTGGAATCGCAGTGAGTACTGGCATCGGTAACGTTATGCATTTTGCTTCGAATTTTCATCTAATATTGCATACATGTAAAGATGAACATACAATCTTAAGCATCCTTTATATTGTAACGACTCAATTGTTGACACTTTGTTTTATTCTATTGTTAAAACAAAGCAAGGCACATAGGCACTTTGCATGCAGGATCATTAAATGAACGTTGTAGGACATTCGTTCAATGGTCGTATAAACTGACTCACTTTGTCAACCACATTAATACGCTATGGTTAATAGGTAACAGACAGTTTGAAATAATCATTCCACCCGTAAATAACTGGGCCAATATCAGAGGAGTGTTACCTCAATCACCGTAACATGGCCGAACGTGATCTCCTAATCATGGTAAATTATTCAACCTCGAGCTCCCTAGTGCTAACTTGATACGTCTCAGATGAAATCGGCGTTATGTTTTATTTTCTGTTCATTTGAATATATAATAACTGTATCTGTATAACTGTATTTTAATTAATGTTCATATCATTCTCTTCCCACAGAGGTCACTCCGGAAATCTGGAGGGATTAACCTCTTTGGGAAGAGAATCTGTTCATATAAGTTATCCATAATTCTATCTTTGCACCACTGCATTGCCATTTAAAGCTGGTGAAAAGAAAACATAAGCCCCGTTCATGCGCCAAACATTTGCACCGTATGCAACAAAACACACTATGTAAATATACTCAGGTGTGTATATGCAAAATTTACACTGCGTTCATGCGCCATCTGATTGTATGTATTTTGATAGGGTAAATTTTCAGTTTCCATCATTTTAGCGCAAACCTTGGTCATGTAGACACTGGTGTACTGCGGATACAAAGGAGATGTTTCCCTTTATGGTGATGGCATAGATGGTCATCAGTAATAGCAGGAGTAGGGATATCTTTCAGAAACAGTTCTAAGAACCCATTCTCCTCCCACAGAGGTTACTCCCTTCAGATTTCGGATCCTAACCTCTGTTGTTTTTCGCTTGAAATCGAGAGCAGAACCAAAGTCCCCTAGCGTTGGAAAGAGAAATCTCAAGAACAATCTTCAAGCGTAAAACAACAGAGGGTAAGATCGAAAATCCGAAGGGAGTAACCTCCATGGGAAGAGAATGCTAAGAACCATGTTGTTCACAAAAAAAGGATCTTTTGACTATATCTATATATAAACACAACTGTCTGGATCCCTGGAAACTCATACAAATTAAACGTCTGTTAGACTTCAAATAGCAATAACAATCTACTGGTTTGCAACAGCAGCTGAATATAGAAATGTTGCTCGTCTCTTTGGTGTTGCTAAATCTAAGGCTGTGACATGTGTTAAGGAGTCTGCAATGCTTTGATGGAGAAAATGGCGCCTGAAGTCATCAAGTTTCCAGAAGGAGGTGAACTGCGGCTCGAGGTTCTGGTGGATTCTAAGCAGAGTATTGTACCTTTACGGAATCATGTGGACTATCTTAATCGAAAGGGGTTTTATTTTTTTGTGTTGCCTGTTGTCTGTGAGTTTGTATTATGGTGGGCTATAGCTGGGAAGAGCATATTATGCTTGTATCTTTGCAAACTCTGAGATCTTGGAATGGTAAATAGACGGATTGAAAACAAAATATAGAATGTCCTGATCCTTTTGTTGAAAACATAATTAAAATGTCTCTCAGTCACTTATTCATAACATACGTGCTTTGATCCTGAATGAAACTTGTGTACAAGTGTATTGTAGGTTTTGATTTAACAATTCCCATAATCATCATGAGATGTGTTGATTTACATGTAGCTTCCCTTCCTGCTGCCATGGATATGCTCTTGTCATGCTTGCTAGAGGACATGATGGCTGTGCAAGACCAGTCATGATAATGTTCATCATTCGGTACCCTCTCTCTTAACTTATGTGTGTAAATCAGTATTTGCGTTCATGCGCGAAATATGCATACTGTGCAAACTGCACATGTGCAAAAATACATTTGCACTACCTCTTGACTGAGTGTAAATTTGAATACATGCAAATATACACATGTATGTAATTGCATTCATGCGCCACGTTTACATACCTATTTAAATATATAACGGGGCTATAGTGAAGTGTATCTCTGTCCATGGGATGCTTAATAAACAAGTGCATTTCCTTTATACAGACAGTTGCAGCTGGAGCGGTGATCATGGTTTACATAAGACGACTTGAAGAGTCCACCATATCCAAGGGCTACGTACGTATGTATGAAGCTTTGTTCACTTACACTTAATTACACCAGGCAGTAAATTCAACCAACGAAGATAACGGTTTGTGGTTGAATTAAACAAGAGTTAAACAACACGTTCAACAAGTGATATCCGAATACATAATAGAACGAATCATTGGATCCAATTACTTCCATGATATTTATGTGTGCAGGTAACCGCATTCACAGCCGTTTCACAGATTTGCCTCCAAACCACCAACCTGCACCTGACCTTCAGCCTGTGGGGACTGATAAACTGTGCATTTGAAGTGGAACCCTTCCCCAGATGTGGAGCCAACAATAGGCCAGCACTGTTACTCCTTACAGCAGTCAACGTCGCTCTAGCTCTGCCCGTCTTCGCCATCATCATATCGCTGATGTGTATCTTCTGTAAAACCGGACGTATAATCGCTCAGCAGACGCAAAAAGTAGAACCTGCGTGAACTAAAACGAGAGTATTAGTAATTGAATTGTATCTAAGAACATGTGTGTGGTTGAAAGTGTCGTCAATTATCATCGAAAAAGAGAGAACTAGTTACTCAGATAATATTAATGTTTAAGTTGTAAAAAACTTATTTGAGACAATATTCAATCGTTTAAGGTTTTCCGAACAGTTGTTTACTATAACAGTGCATTTCTTATGACATATCCAACTACAATGATGTAGCATGATGCCTTTAGCATATTAAACTCCAATCACAAACTGTGTGTGTGAGGAAACTGAATACATTGAAGAACGTTTTCGTTTAAAAGGAAATACTGACAATGAGGATACTTTTACGACTCAACTCCACTCCACGAGGGGTATGCTCTAGGCACACACAACAATTCCCTGGTGTACGGTCCAACACTGTACAATGTTATTCTCAACCTACAGACATGTTTGAGTGGGTTTGAGTTCGAAACTCTGTGCCGTTTTAATTTAAACCATTACGAGAAATGACGCCATTTGACTAATAGGTAGTCACCGTTTTCATGTATCATATAATTAACAGAACATATTTCATGTTGTGGATGCTGTCTTAATGCTAACTGTAGTGAACTTATATTAGCACCATTAAAATGTATCAATCTACTTTATTTGTATCGTGTGAATTCAATATAGATGACCAGTATTATAATTCAAAAGTAAAAGCCTAGATTAAACAACTGCAACGGCAGAGGTTAATATATGTGTCAAAACTAATTATGTGTACATGTAAGTGCAAGATGGCAACTATTACAGAATAGGCATATATAGACACTTGGAACAATGCATCATTTCCACTGATTTCGGGGAATCATTGTTTTATCTCGTTGACTTCCCTTAAAAATGAGAAACATCCATCAACATGGCCGACCCTGGACAAATCACTCTTCTTCTGAACACGGACACGATATGTGAAGTATGTGGCGAAAGTCAGATCAGAGGGAACATTATCTCTGAAGCTCCTTACTCTGTCGTCAGTTGACGTGTTGCGAGGAGCTAGCTCCTTAACAATCCCACACACTCTCCAGATGTGATCAGTAAAGAAGGGAAATGCATAGAACACTTGTTTTTGACATGCAGACCTTAAACAAGAAACAAGTAATACATGAAATCGTGACTAATGCAAATTGATTTCAGATATTTTAAAAATAGAGATGTACACTCATATAGGAATTCATTGTCATCTTCTGAAAATGAAGAAGTTTAAATAAAGAAATTTTACGATCCTTTTTACAATCCATCTGATTAACTTGTATATGTGTTTACCACCATTATCCCTATTTTTCAGTAAATTAAATCCTGTATTTTCAAAATAATGTTTTTTTACCCAAAAGAATATAACATCTTCAAATCCTGGTATGAAAAAGAATTGAGTATAATTCGTAATTGCGTATTTCTTTAATGGTCAATTTCATCAAAAAAAGTTGTATATTGGCCCTCTAATGAAATGTGCACATCTTTATGAGTTAATCCTTCATACACTGTATGTATGTATGTACATTAAGGTCGATCCGTAATAACCTCATGAACATCTACGTATGTTGGAGAGGACACATAACACATGGAAACAGTATCAGCTTGTACACAGCCAGACAGTTATAATCAGTCTAATTATATTAGATAGAAATCAAGTAAACATCCGAGTTCAGGGATGGGTCACTTACATGTAGGGTCAAATAACAGTGCATGTAATATAGACAGAATTTTTTTTTTTTTAAATTTGGCATTGGAATATAGTTATTGTCGATATCGACAAAAACTATTTATTTCAAATTTGAAAATATAGTTTTTCCATGCAAGCTGCATGTATCAGTTTCGGTGAAACACGACGACGATATTTTTTACAGACTTTGTTCCTGTGAACATGTACGCATACTCACATTACAGTCTTATCATTTGGCTTGGATCCCCAGGACCAAACATTTTCATAAGTGTCGGAATTATGTATCAGTTATCTGTGAGTTGGACAGGTCATATTTTTTTTATGAAATAATCTGTTTCCTGTGTTTATGATTTATAAATGGCTCCCGGAGACCAGTCAACGAGCTTACAGACCGTAAATTATAGGGCCAGAGATAACATTGACTGTATAAATGAGGATACGTCGCAACGAAATATACAGTTTCACTCTAAACACTTGATACTATCAAAAAATAAGTGTTGAGCTAACAAGCAAGGGCCAGAACGCCACTATTTCCTACTTTGGCCTTACTTTATCATAAGTATCACTTATGCTATATCTTTGTGCTGGGATTTAGATTGTATGTAGTTTTGTGAGTGAATATGACATGAATGGGATCCGATACAGGTGCACATCCTTTGGCATGTATCCATGTTATCTATCAAAGTGTCATTATTTTTTATTATATTATTGCAGGTAAATACCGGGATCTATCAATGAAAATAAACCGTGTTATCAGTCACTAGTGAAAATAACAATGGAACGTGTTACCAGTCACTAGAGACTGATATAACAATGACCTGACGTCATAAAACAATGCTCCGACGCCATGACACGTTCATGACGTCACATTGTTGCTGAGACGACAGACTCATTCTGGAGCCGATTTACCGTAAATGCAAGTCGAATTCGGTGAATATGCAAGGATGTGGTCATATAATAAACAGAAAATATGTCTTTTCTTGACAAATACCATGTTTATCTCATCTCGTGAGATAGAAACTTTAAATATTATCACTCGTGGCTGCGCCACTCCTGATAATATATTAAACTTTCTATCTCACTCGATGAGATAAACATGGTATTTGTCAAGAAAAGCCAAATATCCTCTATGTATTATTGTGTAAGTAAATAACTATATCATACCTATAACTCTATCATGACCAGACGTAGATAATACAATCTGTCTAGTAGATTTATGAAAACTAAAAGGTAAAACTACTTTTATAAAATATATAAAAATGAATAAAAACTTTAATATAGTTGGATTCTATGCATGATAATATCATTATTCATCAAAACGGTTTTTTATTTGTCTGAAACTATGTTTTCAAATATGAAATGATTGTCTAACAGTGCTGCTAAATGGCTTACAAAAAGTAGAAGTAACACTGTGTATGTGCTGTATAAAACACGTAATTGATAAGACTCGAGAGGTTCATGTAGTTCCACCGTGACCAGTCCACTACTCTGCTGTATTTGTAGGTTTCTCCTTTCAGATTGGTCCCGCCAAGAATGTGATACACAACACTGAACACTGTGTACATCACTCCATATATGATTGGGTAGATCATTTGATACACACGAACAGGCATTGCAGTCACCAGAAGGTTGGTCAAAACGTACAGGGAATTCATCCCGTGAACATGTAATACATAACAATCTGAATAATATGGTGAACAAGCATTATTTATATTCCCACTCGGATGAGTTATTCTTTGATTATGTTATATAGATCGTAATAACAGGAAATGTCACAATATCTGAAGTAATGTATTGATTATGAGGTCGCCATTGGTTTCAGAATCATTTCATTTCAACCTGCAAGTCAATCATGTGCACAGGATACATTATACATGATTTTGCATTCCTTATCTAACTGCTAACCTTAGGCATGTTCAGTATGTGACATTTACCGTTAATTGTGGAAACAAAATTCTGGGCATTCTTAACGGACAAGACGTACTTCAATTCAGTTTAAATATGAGGGAAAATATTAAAAGTTATTATTCATTATCGTACATTATCATTTATTGTATATTCTTGTATTGTATTACCCGTTCAATGTTATTTTCTTCTCATGGCTTACGTTTCATAAGAGTCTTATTTGTGTACCATTCAGTTATGTTTCAGATATTATCGGACTCACGGTGCATTTCATTCTAAATATAAACGTTTGGCATTTGGCATTTACAGTTAGCTGCAGTAAAGAATACATTCTTGCTTTAAAAAATGTTAATCCATGTTCTACGTGCAATAAACTAAATCCACGTTCAATCACTTACACATGCTTGGCATCTGTTTACCTTTAAAGATAAAAATCCAGTAGAAACCGCTGATATGTAAACTCCCTTTAGTAACGATGCTGAACAAAAGGCAGGATATTTTCAGGTACCATGAAAGATAAGAACTTTCACCTGAAAGGTAAATTAAATACTCTTTCAGTTGCTATTCAAGACATTTTCAAGACACGAGATATCCAGATAAACCTACGACGGAAACACGTCACAAATAATTTTTGTTTTTTGAGGGAATGTAATGTGCATGACTTATCTATTTACCGTGTGGCAGATGCAATACTGTAGCTAAACGTCCTAGTCAACGAACTATTCAGTTCTTTCCTAAAAATAAAAAAAAAGTTTGTTCTTGTAAATTGCTGAAAACCTTATGTGCAACGAGAAAACGAGGTATTTCATTTTATTACATAACGACAACTTGTTACTTGATAGTTAAATATATAACGATTTTTTGAAAAAATAAAATAGAATGGAGTTCGATGTTTCATAAATGACTCTAACCTGACATTCTAAAAAGAAATGAAGATAAGCGTTTACACAAAAACATTCATTTCAGGACGTCCTTGAATCAGATTATGCATCATGTGATAACACGTTGTGACGAAGATATTGATATTGATTCGGGAAAAAACATGTTAGGTTAAACATAGGTCAGAACCACCTCCCTAAAATCATTACAAATGACTGAGCCCTTATTCATTGAAGTAAGTTTAGGTACTGAATTACGCTTAAGTAATGGCGGAAAGACATAAACTTGCATACTAAACAAGTGTGTTTTGGTGACATGATACATGTATAACTATACTATATTTTCGGGGATGATCCCAATTTTTTTAGAAAATGGTTAAGTTTGTCTTTTAACTTTCTGCATCCTGTCACTGTCCACTGTCCATCCAAACTGCATTTTATACATTTTGTACATGATGTATAACTGTACCTATCTTTTCCTGCAATCAAAATAAAAACCATGTATAATTATGACTTTTAGTAAAAAAAAAGAATATTCAATTCCACTCTCGTTTATCTAAATGTGCTGTTAGGATTACTTAGGACAGCGTGCTCACTCTTTGTTAAATATCAAATGTGTTGTGGATTGTTCTTCCCTTTTACAATAACGAAGTGGCTGAATGTTGATGTGCAATATCTGTACATTATGCAGTGACAACTCAGTTGACAACGTTTAATATATACATCATAATGTTGATGACAAAACAAATACTGATTTTTCTCACAATGCCATGACCTTAATGATATACTTCCATCAACTCTGGTACTTACATGTAAGGGAAATGGGTGATATACTTATATTTTCATATTGACACACGTGTGTGACATCAACACAAATTCTCTGTTGGCATAGTTTGTTCCTCAAAGGTACTTTATAAACTCCGTCGATCCGATCATTGAGTAGGGGGTATTCTGTCCTCGACTGATATAACATGAAATGTCCAAAATTATGCACCCCAAGCTAACTCATATAAAGACAGACTTTGTGTGAGCATAGTGAGTTGACTGACAGTTGCTATCTAAGGATGATACCACATTTTATCATATATCTATCAATGATATGGGATGTTTTACATATGTGATAGAGGTTGGAAAACAGCCAAAATATTGCTGCCCGGTCCACAAATCCATTGTCAATATCAGCCCGCGTGACGTTAGGTTAGAGTGATCTCCCTTTGCCAACGCTATAGCCCAGGATAACGTCACAAGCGAAGCAGTGTCAGAAGTAACTCTTCCAGAGTAGCCAAGTCTCCAAACGAGGATGTTGTTGACGCATTTAACGTACTCTTTATAAACATAATTAAATTGACTATTAATTGGAAAATTGGGTAAGAGGCACGGCTCACATATGTTTCAAACATACCTATAAAAACTTCCCAAAACTTCTACATGCCAATACTTTTACATGCCAAAACTCCTACAAAAAGTGAGGGCAGAATTATGCAATTACCTATTTTATAATGGTACAGCCCAGGATTATGTTTTAATGTAATTTGCCAAAACTTCTACAGCTGATTGAAGAAGGGCGTAGAGGATTACTGGAACAGAGGATTAACAGGTCCAGCTTATTACTTACTAAGAAAGATGACAGAGTATTTGTGTTTATTAATATTAATAAATATTATATATAAATATAAATATTTTGTTTCATTTTTCGTACGTCACATACGAAATTTTTCGCAATTGTTACAATTGTTATCCAAATAGTACGTGGAAAGGGGAATTTATAAACAGGGATATATACACCTATATGTTTATCTCTCCCCGTGACGTTGACATAATTTATGCATTATAATATATAACATACATTATAACAAGAAACAATTCCATATACCAATAACTGAATATGTAAATTCAACAATTTCACACAATCTAGCTAAAAACGCTTGCCTAAGTCAATAAATGTACAAACAGAATCGACAATTTTAAAAATAGTCTCATCAGATAAGTCATTGTTACCACAGATTTCAAATTGAATTCATTAACATAATAATAGCTCTTTGATCTAATGCGTGAATAGTTTTGGCAGATGAAATGGTAGTTGCATAATGGTAGTTGCACAATGGTAGTTACAAAGGCAAGTAGCAGACTTTTCTATAACCCTATCAAATTTGTGGTCACACATTTATATATGAGAATAAACAGTTAAACAACCTACAACCTCGTATATCGTATGTCTATTATTTACTCGTAGCCTAATGTAGAAGTTTTGGCACATTAATCAGACCAGTCCATTCTTACTTGGGGTAATGACCATGTGCAGTGGACCCTGAACTGTGTTGTTTTAGTCAGTAGAAGTTTTGGCATGTAGAAGTTGTGGGAGGTTACCAATGTATCGAGGGTTTGTTCGCATTGCTGGCCCCTAATAATGAATTTTCGCATGGAAACATCATATTCTTCATCTTTCGTTCTGTCTTGCTTTAGCAAAAAGTAAGATATATGATGACAAGGTTACAACATGTAGTTGTGCATACCATACCCATATCAGCCCTCAACCCATAACATTCATATGGTCTGCGGCCCTCGGGCTGATATGGGGTATATGGTATGACAAATTGTATGTTATAACCTCTAAATATCAAAAAGATACATTACAACTAACGCTAACTCACATGTACAATTCTACTTATCTGTGAGCATAGTGAGTAGCGTGGATATTGCGAATCTAGGACGGTACCACATTACCTTTTTATCTATATCAAGATGATGCATAATGAGTGTACACAATGCTAACTCGTATACATACATCCTTTTTGTGAGCATGCATTACACTAAATGTTAAGTGTAAAGAAGAACAAACGTCTTCATGAGCAGAGTATGTTGACTGGATATTGCAAACCATTGATGGTATCATATTACATAATGATTATTTATTACACCTGCTTTAGCTCATATACAGTCTAGTTTTTACTCCTGGTGAGATACACTATAAAAGTTAATTTCCTCTCCCTATAAGTGATAACATATTGCTTGAGATATTGTCTTCCTGACATGTTTGCCGAGTTTATATTATGCAGTTGTTGCATTTACTTTGTACCTGTATGTATAAAAACAAACATAACCAAGTCAGACGCACACGTGTGTGTGGGTGCCATGTGATTAGTTCACCAGAGCTACTCATTCCAAAACCAGTGTTAAATTAAGGCAGAAAAGGTATGACAAGAAATAGATAATATTTCAACTTCCTCGGTAGCATAGAGATACAGCGTCCAGGTTAAAGAGCAATGGGTTTCGAGTTTTATTCCCTTCATCTATGTGTTTATACACTGTGAATAAATTTATCTCTGTTTACTTTTTGATAATAATTGTTGTAAATAGAGTTGAAAAATAAGTCTAAGTTTCATTTATAACTTTCAATAGTAGAAGCCCCGCGCTGCGAAAATCTGCGCATGGTTGGTGACGGTGATATTTAAACTTTTCTATTGTTATGGTGTGCTGGTTATCGTTTAGAAGACGATATCTACTCTTTTTAGTTAACCACCAAAGTAGTGGTCTATACCAGTATTTCAGATATATTTATCCCTAGGATATTTTCACCCATGTAGTAAATTGCAAAGTGTCACATTTCCATCATTAATTACCGGTATTTATTGACATCAGTGTTGATGACTTGATTAGAAAATGAAGAGCGGAAATTAACCTCAGCAGTATAACAACCTCATCTTATTGAAACATATCCCTGAGATACGTGAATGGACTTACGCTTAAAGAAACGTTTTTAAAACCAGCATTTGTGAAGAGATTTGTTGAAGATCTTATTAATCTTCTGTATATATGTCTGACAAGTGATTGTGCTCTGGAAGCAATACAGCTATAATGTAATAACAATATGTCTCTCAAAGTCACTTTCTCAAAATCTTTTTCAATTCAAACAGTGCTGTTGTTGATGAAATCTGATAATACCATCAACACTTTAAGTAAAAGAAGGCAGATCGCGTAATAAACCCAAAACTTCGACTAAAAAATAGATTAACTTCCGCTCACTCCGTACGTCGAAAGGAATTTCCATTATTCCAAACATCATTTACGCTATTGCACAGCTTGATTAGTAGAAAAAACAAATTTCCTAAAGTGTTGTTGTCACGCAAGCGGCGCCACATACATATTCCAGATCCTAATGCAAGGACAAAGACTTTGCAACGAACACATCAATATTGGAATCTGCAAGATTAGTCATGCAGTAAATTCCATGTCATGAATATCTCTGGGGTGGTACAAGGTACAGAATACGCACACAGCATAAGGGAAGTAGAGTGCATGTTTAAAGGCGCTCTAGCACAGTTTTTGCATATAATTTCTTCTCATATTTGCAATTTATTATCTAAGTTTATACAATATAGTGTTACTTAAAGGGTAAATATCTCATTACACGACCCAATAAGCCGTATCGTAAGAAAACGGTTATCCGTATTGGAAGAAAATAGAGCGACATATAAAACGACATTTTGTGGAACTCCGCAGTGTGAGAGGTAAATTTGTAGGTTTCATTTTGAATTTGAGATGTACAGTAAGATGGTTGGCCATTCCATCATTGACCATATTTAAAATTCATCAGTCAGATAACTTGAACTACCTTAGAGCGACCATTTTAATGTGAACATCTTAAAATGGCCCCACGATAGGAAATGGCTTTGTCGAGCCATGCACATTCGTTTTAGTACTCTTGTTGTTGATTCAGAATTATTATTCAGTCATTAGTAACACTTATTTACTGTTCTGTGAGAACACCTTATTTCAGTAAGAACAGCGTGCTACAAGGTCTTTAATAGATTGTATACGTGCACGTGCTTGCATGTGATCCTACGCATTGCTCAGTCGATTGATGTTGATGAGCGCGGCTCGCCGTAAGGCTGATCACTTTCATGGCTGAACAATGGCTGAATTTGAAAGGGTGATTCTCTGCCCCCTAAGAGAGAGTTGTGAAACTTGTGGTGTTACTTTAAAGCTCCCAAATTTGCAGTTATGTTGCGTATTCCCAATGAGTTGATAATGAAAAAGGAACGATGTTGGTCCTTATAAAAATAATATATTTATGAGTGCTTTGCGCATGTCCTTCGTGGCGTGTAATTCAGCACGGTATGCGTACAAATGTATACATGTATACTTATTACTATAATTATATGTAGCCACATGTATATGTAGTGGTTGTATTATTTGCTTCATTAAAATTGCAACTTGTTCTTATAATGAGTGAGTTACTTTTCTAAATGAAATGTTCTTTCATTTACCATAAGTAATTATGATATCGTCTACATGCATGTTGCAGATAGGTTAAATATGCGTTAAAATGATTTAGTATAATACAACTTACGAGGTGTCAATGTTAACCGCTTCTTGTGAATTAGACCCTTCTTACTTCAACATTACGTTCAACAATGAAGTGCGCATGGAGAGAACTTTGCATCTTGAGAGATACGTGCAACTATCAATCTGTATGACCTTAACCGATAAACTGTACATTCTATCTCCGATAAACACATGTAGAAGCGCAACCAGGTAACATAGATGACCTTAAATACTTACAAAATGACTGGCTTATCATATAAGAGGGAAGCGCTAAACCCACACTCACTGTAGGTGAACACGTGCATGGAGAGATGTAAATTGTTTCCTTATCATATAGTCACCACGAATATGACGTGTCAGCGGGAGACATGACACTTTTTATGTTTACAAGTGTTTTTACTCTCACAAGCACATTTAAAGAACCCCCAGACACGTACATGTACACTGCCTCCCGGTGCTGCTATAAATCCACATGGTCCCAGACACCACTGAATACGTATTTACAATGAACAATCTTTGTATCCATACAAGCTAGAGTAATTGCAATAGGTTCCTTTATACCCCACCCTCGGTCTTGTTACTATGGTTTCCTTTGATAAAAGTGTAAGGTTATTATCGAAAATACCTACACTTTCAAAATTATTCAACAACAATGGCGACGATTTAAGAACACCACAAACTGCACAGATTAAATATAAAGTGTGTGGGTAAATGTGCATACATAAGTCCAACCATAGGTTAAACTGATCAAAACAAATGTCGAATTCCTCGAGTTCCTGCAGAGATTCATGTTGCTTGGTGTACAGTTCTTCCTTTATAGGAGCGTTGGTTTCATGATCGTCCTCACCGAAACTGTTTAACTATCGAACTTCAAACACTCCTCTGACCTATGCGTGCAATGGAAACAGGAGGAATATAAAATAAACATATGGAGTTTTCCTATGATCACGTTTTCTGATGCGATCGTCGTTTCATCGCGGAGAGCGCTCAAGTGATCTAAATATACTAGATATGAGGTACAATTAAAGGTACATCCATTGTGTTGTTGGGGTCACATATTGCAAACGTTAAAGATGGTGTTACTTTATCGAGAAGTACCGACTGTTACCGAAAATTACTATTTTGATGATAGTCGACTTAGTATATTGACGATATGAAGGTAAAAGTAGTGATTTCTGATCGCAAAGCCGGACAATGCATCGCGATTGACGCGCGCCAATGAATCAAACGTAATTTTTGAATCTTATTTATGACAGACCACATGACAAATTTAGGCTGATAATGTCTAATAGTTCATATAACTACTGTGTATGTAAATGGAACGTGCAGATTCGGTTTCTACACGTGCATGATGATGTTACTCGATTTTAATTGGAAAATAGTAATTATGATATATTTGGCGATTGGGGATGAATATGCGAACTGAATGAATTTATTTGCACTGTAAACAGCATATATGGTGAGTCGGAACGTATTAAAGCTAAATAAAATTTTACGAAATGCACCTTTAATATAGCGGAATTTACCAACATCACTGTCAACAGTATTTAATATAGATAATTCACTCTTACAAGCGTTCTATATATGACCTCAACATGATTTTACATGGTAAAATAAATGACTGTACAAACTTGCTATCTGAAAATAATGATTGTTGGGTAAAGGAGGGCGGCGTCCAATCTGTCTTTCTGAATAACATAGATTAAATTACGTGTGGGGAATCATCTTCAAGTTTTGTTTGAAATGTCGTAAGTGGAACACGAGGACTGGTATCTCGGCATTCCTATGTGAGCGACGTTGCCGACTGGGTTGGTTTTCAATCTTCTTCTATTTGTTCATATGTCAACTTTATTTACCTAGGTCCCGCAATGAAGTTGTCGGAGCTATAGACATAACCTCAATCTGTGCATCCGTGCATTCGAGCTATTCGTTTCTGAACTATAACTTGAGAATATGTAGTTGTATTGCGTTGTGATTCTGTCACGCAAGCAGTATTGCGTTTTTAGGATTTTTAAAATTTTGATTTTAAACGTTTCCACTGAAACGTAACTTATAATTTCGTTTCCGGAGCAAATCATTGACTGCATTTTCAGATATATATGCCATTTGGAGTTTTCAACTTTTTGGGGTTTTTTTTCGTCGTTTCAGTATAAACCCAATACTATTTCGCTTCAAAAGCGTGAGGATGGACCTTATGGAAATTATAATAAGACTGAGCTCAATCAATATATGTAGAACAACATATTCGTGTCTAAGGTAAATTATTGAGCAATAAATTGAATATGTTGCTATATATATATTGTTGAAGAACTCCAAAAACATTTTCAATTTATTTCACACTTTTGCTATTGGACGGATGATATAGCCAATTCGTATCGTATACAATACATATTAGGTAAACCAACAATGAACAGCTTATTTTTAGACTGTAATTATCCATTGATGAGTCCAACAAATCAAAAAAAGCATGAGGTGACTGCTTTATGGTTATTTTGTTTTCACTTGTTGCTTAAAAGAGAAAAAAAAAACTGGTTTCTAGACTCAGATATTACCAACAAAACTGGTTGCTTGTATCTTAGTCTATTAGTATTGCGTGAAGGTTTCAGGTTGGTGAGTTTGTACGCAACTCATTCCACATAACCATTCTCGTTTGCAGAGACTGGAGGCAGCACTCCATGAGGGGCGATGGACAAAGCGTCAGAGACTGGAGGCAGCACTCCATGAGGGGCAATAGACAAAGCTTCAGAGACTGAAGGCAGAACTCCATGAGGGGCGATGGACAAAGCTTCAGAGACTGGGGGCAGCACTCCATGAGGGGCGATGGACACAGCTTCAGACTGGAGGCAGCGCTTCATGAGGGGCGATGGACAAAGCTTCAGAGACTGGAGGTAGCCCTCCATGAGGGGCGATGGACAAAGCTTCAGAGACTGGAGGCACCACTCCATGAGGGGCAATAGACAAAGCTTCAGAGACTGAAGGCAGAACTCCATGAGGGGCGATGGACAAAGCTTCAGAGACTGGGGGCAGCACTCCATGAGGGGCGATGGACACAGCTTCAGACTGGAGGCAGCGCTTCATGAGGGGCGATGGACAAAGCTTCAGAGACTGGAGGTCGCCCTCCATGAGGGGCGATGGACAAAGCTTCAGAGACTGGAGGCACCACTCCATGAGGTGCGATGGACAAAGCTTCAGAGACTGGAAGCAGCACTCCATGAGGGGCGATGGACAAAGTTTCAGAGACTGGAGGCAGCACTCCATGAGGGGCGATGGACAAAGCTTCAGAGACTTGAGGCAGCATTTCATGAGGGGCGATGGACAAAGCTTCAGAGACTGAAAGCAGCGCTTCATGAGGGGCGATTGACAAAGCTTTAGAGAATGAAGGCAGCCCTTCATGAGGGGAGAGGGACAAAGCTTCAGAGACTGAAGGCAGCACTTCATGAGGGGAGAAGGACAAAGCTTCAGAGACTGAAGGCAGCACTACATAAGAGCCGAAGTTCAAAGCTTCAGAGACTGAAGGCAGCACTTCATGAGGGGCGAGGGACAAAGCTTCATAGACTGAAGGCACACTACATAAGAGTCGGAGGACAAAGCTTCGGAGACTGAAGGCAACACATCATCGGGGGCGAAGGACAAAGCTTCATAGACTGAAGGCAGCACTCAGAGACTGAAGGCAGCACTTCATGAGGGGCGAATGACAAAGCTTTAGAGACTGAAGGAAGCACATCATGAGTGGCGAAGGACAAAGCTTCAGAGACTGAAGTCAACACGTCATGAAGGGCGAAGGACAAAGCTTCATAGACTGGTGGCAGTACTCAGAGACTGAAGGCAGCACTTCATGAGGGGCGAAGGACAAAGCTTCAGAGACTGAAGGCAGTACTACATAAGAGCCGAAGGACAAAGCTTCAGAGACTGGAAGCAGCACTTCATGAGGGGCAATGGACAAAGCTTCAGAGATTGAAGGCAGCATTTCATGAGGGGCGAAGGACAAAGCTTCAGAGACTGGAGGCAGCACTTCATGAGGGGCGAAGGACAAAGCTTCAGAGACTGAAGGCAGCACTTTATGAGGGGCGAAGGACAAAGCTTCAGGTTTTGGATGCTATTGGTCACATCCTCTAAATGAAATTGTAAGGGATAATGCAATTATCTACTACTATATTATCTGCTTGTGTACTGATGTACTGTTGAAATAAATTCTTTATGTGATTTCAATTCATACATGTATGGTATAAATTGTGAAACAATTAAATGAAAGTGGATGATGAATGACATAACAATATGAAATATGTTATGCAGATATTCTATACTTTATGTATCAAAATATATCATGTTATCATTTTGTATTTGATGTAAACAATTGATACATGTATATGTATGGTATAATGTGATACGAATTAATTGAACGCTATTGCCATAAAATGTGACATCTGTTATGTAAATATTCTATACTTTATATATCAAAATATATCATGTTATCTACAACAAATAAAATTATAAATCTATGCTGTATTTTGTTGTCATATATGGTCAAATTCACTTCTGATATTTGGGTGGCCGTTTTTTCTTGGTCTGCCTACACTTTTGGTTTGACTGTAGGTAGATCGAGATGAAGCATATCGAGAGTAAAGCGAGTACTACATATCGTTGTAGCAGTTCAGGAAGTGAAGTGTAAGGCAAATAACGGACGCTTTCCTCGTGCAAGGAGATCGCCAGTACACCATAACCATGAACATGCGTTGAATAGAAAAGACTTCGCCCTTTGATATTAACAACATTGTATTAGGAGATAAACATACTGTGTTTGAAAATCAGACACATGATATACTGGATTGATAGCGAGTAAATTTTAAATTGAAACCGAACGCGTACCATTCTACCATGACCGTTTTACCATGGGACTTTTTTTTGTCGGATGCTGACAGTGCGTAAAACGGCAGGGCGCGAGCTCCGAAGTACGTTCGCAAAATCCTTTGTGACAACAGCAGCGATTTCGTACAAAACATATTGTTGTTATACACAAAGTTTTCCCCCACAAGTTTTCTTTAACCATTTAAACAAAAATAATGTATGTGTCATTTATTACGGGAGTTTTAATTTTGTTTTCCCAACATTTGCGTTCACAAAATCAAGATTTGTATTTCCTGAATTTCGCATTTTTGGAATAACCTTCATAAACATATCACGCTACGTTCAAAATGGCTACCGTTTGCCAGCAGCTGTGAATGACGAGCTTGGGGACTTGTATTTATTAAATTGAAGTGTTCCAGGTGAGGAGGGTAACTGTCTCATTCAGGTAAGGAATGCACATTCTAGTTATACACGTAGGTGTGCAGATGATATGACATAATGTATTTCGTATTTTGCATCAACATTTTATGCTCAGTTTTCAGATCCGGCTGACTATTGCGTCATTGCGTTTGCTCGCTTTCTCAACCGGTGTCGGCCTTGGACGCCTAAAATCTTTATTACAAATGTACCGGGAAGCATAATTGTCAGTTTTGGAGAAAGTAGCGTTAAGCCTAATCCCTAGCCTGACCGATATGCTTATCAAAACACAAGCGCGATTAATTAATTGAGTTGAGGTATTTAATTAAGAAAACATGATTAGCAGAAATAACACTGATTTATGCTAACAGATATGAAAGAAATAGTTTATAGTATTTGAGAAGAAATATTTTATTATCATCGGTGAAATCACCTACACCGACCACGTCTCCGACCTCCTTAAGTTGTCTTGAACAACAGACGTATTGTACATTTGTAAATATTGTGTATATAACTTTGTGAACAACACCCCGTGTGAACGTGTACTCCTGATTTTTGCTTGTAAGAGCGGAAGTGTACGCTTGTCAATAGCAGAGTGCTATGTTGGAGGCCATGTGTTCAACACTTTTTTCTAATTTGCTATCTTCAAACACAGAATTGGGTAATTATACTTTATTTAGTAAAAGTATGGGCCTTATTCAATGCACAGGCCAAGTTATGGCAATAATAAGGCTTTTATAGCTGTATAGCACAGTCATGATCGTTACTAGCGATGTTAAATACTACAAATCTGTTTAAAAATGTTTGTTTACATAAAAACTAGAAATATTTGCAAGTTCACATTTTAGGACATGATTTCCGATTCATGTAAGAAGACAATTGCCAAATTTCATTAAATTTTGTCAAATTGATGTTAAGTTACAGTGTCTGCAAGTACATCAACATGAACAAATTAAATTCCGCTTGTAAGAGCCAATGCTTTTTGTGAAGACCAAGCGTACACCAGCAACACGTGCGACCGAGCTAGCACTGATGACAGTTGATTAATTTATCGTAGCCAACACCATGAAATTTACTGAAACTTTGACAATATATGTATAAATGATTATAATATCCATTCATTTATATTTGATTGTGATATATATTCGTTTTGGTACATGATTACTGAATTGTTGGAATAAATCTATTTCTATCATCTGTTTTTGCACACGGCTAACATGAGAAGTGTCTGAATAAACAACTGAGAACTTAATCCTATCTTACTTGTTATTTGTAAGAATTGTTAATTGAGTGCCTTCAGCCATAACGTTTTTGACCATGTACCGCGAAGCCTACGCTCACTGGACCTTGTCGAGTAGCGTTTTAGGCTTCCCGGACCATAACCCTTTCTCAACTGCATAAGTGTCATTATTTGAAGATCTTGTTACTGACGCTGTTTGTCTTGCTAATCTATCATTTAAGGTATCTGTTAAACACGCAACAGGAAATATTAATGTGATTAGTATCATTTATTTTGATTTCCACAATTAGATCACACTTTAGAACCGGCCGTTCGGATAGATTGTGACGTCACAAGGTAGGGGCGTCAATACGCGGTGAAGCGGCGCTAACATCAGAGGACGTTCAATCCAGAAGTGATCACGTTTGATTTTTCTGGAGAACCAATCAGAATCGAGTATCCAGCAATGTCATGCAAGAATCACCAATAACTGTGTTCCAAGGTAGATATTGCTTTTGTGAGATCAGATGATATCTCCTAGGATATATCGTTTTGGCAGTAGATTTGGAACAATATAATGCCCTGTCACCGTCAACTACATGACATCACAATGCTGTGACGTCATAAACATGATGACGTCATAATGCTATGACATCGATCACCGCATTGGAAGACAAAATGTGCTCAGAGATATTAATATTGATAAAACCAATGAATCACTGTGCAATAAGACATTCGCGAATACATGTATACTATATATATTTTTAAATATGTTTTGCTGACAAATTTTACTTTCAGACTTTTGTTTATCACTTTATTTCTCTTTTTTGTGGGTACCATACGGAGTCATAGAGCATATATTTTCAACATGTAATGCATTGTACATTCAGGTTGGCATGGTTGGTTTTCATGGTATACATTTCCTTAATAACATAACAATACAGTGAATAATTATGTAAAAAGACTGTGACATGAGGAACAAAATCACTGAATCTGCTTACCTTATTAACGTTATAAGTGTCTTGGAGGACTGATTTAAGGCCATTTATATGCGGTTTTCAAAGGTATTTTCAGATTATCGGGAATAAAAGGCCTATTTGGTTTCTTATCAATATTTCATGAGTTGGTTAGAATGTTTTTCTTTAATCGTTTTGAGTACTCTGTAGTCAGAAAGCTCTGTATTATGTAGTCAGAAAGCTCTGCAAGGTTCTGTTGCCGATAGATTTTGATGATTCCAAAAAACACATAAGTGAATATTTTTGGATGAATATTAAGTTTTGAAATAAATTGTAAGGGTGTACCTGTACGGTTATGGTCTTTTGGTTTCGAATCCGTAAATCAAGTTTATACAAAACTTTGCAATTGCACCAAGAACACTTATCACATATACAAATCACACGATAAAAATAACATGTGTTGAAAAACATTATATGAGGTTGTACAATATTAGCTTAGGCAACAGTTACATATGAAACGTGCCACACTGTCTAGAAAGGCTGTGATGGGCAGAGTAATATGAGTAAAACATATTTATCAAACCCAAGGCAAAATTATTAAATCAATTATCGTGGTTTAACCGAAGAACGATCTCATATTCTACTGTGAGGTATTAATTTACATGAGATTTAAAATGTGTCTCTTTTATAGTTCCCTTGCGCTGAAGTTAACACAGAAGTTTAATACTAGCTACATGTATAGGTGTAGGCCTATCGTATGTCAAAGTCGTTAGTTGTTTGGAACAGTTGTCTGATGAGAAGATAAACTAAACTGTGTGGGAGGTAGAGCTTTCAGAGTTTAAAAAACTACAATCTTAAATCATGGGAATTCATGGAAATGTAAAAAGCATTAGACACGTTCATAGACAGTTAAAAGGCATACGAGCGTCTAATGGCCCACTCGAGTGTGAGACGTGTCCCGACTTTCTTGATGTCATCACTTAGAGGTGAAAACATTCACTGTACTGGGGAGATTCCTTGATTTAAAAATCAAACACTTTTACAGATGGTATATCGGATGCAAGGTATTTAGTCAGTCTTTGATAGTTGACGAAGGAGAGTACGAGTCCCTATTTAAGTTGCCAACTTTGAACGCATAATGTTTTGTGGAGGAATATACAAGACGTCAATCACTCGAGGTCAATGGTGTGGATAGGGTGAAAACATCGAGTGTCTCGTATTGAGCATTCCTACTTCGAATTCCAGATAAAGTCATATGGTTTTACTTCAACAGTGCCCTCTTTTAACATATGCTCTGTTGCAACGAAAAATGTAACAATTGCGAAAAATGTAACAAACTGGAAAATTGTTACATTTTTCGTAGGTCACGTACGAAAAATGTAACAAAATATTTTTTTGTTACATTTTTCGTACATCAAGTACGAAAAATGTAACAACTTTTATTTTGTTACAATTTTCGCAAAACATGCTTGTGAAAAATGTAACAATTGCGGCTGCGTGATTTATTTACATCATTTCATTTTATGTCATGCGAACATGTAGTAACAATCATCAGTGTTTGAGCCTGAGAAATAAAATCATTATGACAGATTTGGATAATTTGGTGAAAATTCGTAATTTTTAACATGTTGGTGAAATATTACCACGAAAGTTATTTAGAAGATTATATGCTAATGATGTGCATATTATAGATTATGAATGCTTTTATGTTTAAATGTTATATATATGGAAAAATGTTATTTTATGCTGACGCGTACAAGATACATGTTGTTTAAACATTGTTTGATATATTATTTATATTAAGAGTAATATTTTTCAAAACACTGTATTTTTAAAAAAATAGAATGCTTAAACGGGAAATAGGCTGTTTTTAAAAACAATTATAAGATGATAATATTATATTAATTACTTTATATGTATGCATACTGCTACTGTCGACCTTAAAATTCGTCAAATGTATAATCGAATAGATGTTGCAGTTTCAGCATTATCATTGTTAATCTAATTTAGTCTTTATTCTCCCCGTTAGTTTAGTGTGTATATATTGTATATATGCACCGAGATTATTGCAGTCGTGCATTTTTATTTTACAAAGTTTTTTTCCATTGTGTTCTCCATCTCACCTACACAAGTATTGGCTATTTAAGCAGTTCTTACAAAATATCAAAGCCGTGCATTCATCAATCAATATCTAAAATACATATAAATTCATACATATACATATGAAATATATGAGAACTGCGCAAATGTGTCATGTCAACCAACAAGCGAATGACTGTCCATGATAATAAACATTAACCATTTTCATTATGATTCTGGACTGTTTATTCCATAAAATAATAATTTGTCCACAGTGATACGCGTTTTCATCTGCATTACAATGCACGTGTAGAAGTTAGAATAGCATTGGATATTGGAGGTTATACTTTTAATATTTAATAAGTGAGAGTTCAATTCTCAATCACTGGTTAAAATAAAGCTTGTAGCATTTCCTTCACTTTGCCGCGTTAATATAGTGGAATGATGCATCTGAAATGCAAATTTGGATCTGACTTTAATTAACCAGTTTTGGAGAATTCCGCGATGTATGCCTTGAGCAGGAAAGTAGCCTTCATCTCTTCAACGGACGTATTGATAATCTGTCTTATATGTAAACATTGACGAATAAACATAAAACTGTCAATATCAATTTTCTTTTCATTAAAAGTTCTAACGCTGCGAATTATAGGCGTATCAGAACAACTTGTGTTTTTTGCGATGCAGGGGCAGTAGCACGTTTTTTCGCTGAAATATGTTGATAAAATATATTTGAAAAATAATGTCACCAATAGTAAAACATTGTTCTCACTTCGGAAAATCAAGTTAAAAAATGAGTGTACATGGTTCCGTAAAGCCATGGGAATCGTTTTTGTAATTGGAAATGTGTTCACAATAAAATGGCCGCCATGCAACGTTTACTTCATACGCAACACCGTTATTACCACTACGGAAAATGTTTTGTGTAATAAGATATTTTAACCTCTAAAGTAAATATAAATGTCATAAACTATCATTATAAATGAGAAATCTGAAAAAAATAAAACGTGCTTCTGTCCCTTTTATCCTGTGTTTTGCTAGTATAAATTTAAACAAAGATATCAATGCCATCACTTGTATGTTCTTTGTAACCTTCTTTCTAATAGATGTTTTGCAAAATATAACTTGTGTTTGCTATATTTTGGGAATTTAATTCAAGAAAGATATCCTTTTTATATATAAATCATACCACATACATTTGTACGTTATAGATAAAATATATAAGAAATCGAATCAAAGCGTTTGAAATACTATTCTGCTAACTAGATTCATTTTACAGTTCTTCATATGACTAATGATGTCAGACTAAGTTGATTTGTCATTGTTATCAATTATATCTGACTGAAATTGTGCACTCATCAGCGCAATATTTAATCCACGCCATTACTAGTTTATTGTGCATTACATTATTTTTAATAATCTGATCTCATGACAAATTTGCCATGTTTTAAATGCCCCAAATAATATGTCTTCTCACATACAACTGATTTGGCATATTTGTAAATTCATGAGAATAATGCTAGCAATGAATATTTTTTAAAGAAGCGTTGAATAAAAGGTCAGTAGGCACACACATGTATAGAAATATATGTTTATTATTAATTTACCGAGTTGTAAACATATTGTGACATCACGCCTTTGTCGCCTTAGGTGCTTCGACAGGGAAACCTACAGATTCAGTTTTTCTAACATTTTCTCTGCATCTTCATAACTTACTCTATGAATGGTTAAAGGGTCATACCACCTATGGAGGGTTGAGCTTTAGCCCGGCATGTCTGTCTTAAATACCGAAAAGCATCACATACATATATTTTCATAATGACTTATAATGGCAAAGAATCGCATAATAATTTAAGTCGTATGTTTCAAAGAACTAACGAAGGCCAACTCATTCAGCACATCCCCTGTGGTACTGGGGTAGCACCGATGGGTTTAATGTGCAGTTTGAAGAAGGTTTTTGGTCTTAGAATATTTTTCGGCAGAACTTTTGCACACTGCATTTTCATTAAATTGAGATCGTAATTATGTTCCACTACGTTACACATATAACACAAATGATACTGACCGTCAGGTCGGTCTTGACTGTCATTTCATACCAACCATTGAGCGATTTCGCCCCGTAATCTTGCGGCTTACCTCAAATTCGCTTAACATCTCTGATATTCAGTCTTCGGAAAATGAACAATTCCGAGTGTATTCCGATTACAGGACACAGGACAGGTCAAGCCGTTCCATACTTAGTCGGGATGTTCAAGGGGGATACACATTTAACTGTAAGGGTGTTAACGCAATTCAATCAATCTTTATTCCTCAAAATCCCCCACGGTGGTACCAGAGAATACAAACATACATATATATTACATAAACAGACAAGAATGGTGATGACATAGTTCATTTTAACTTTTCAGAAACAATACGGAGATACTTTGGCGGTGTTTTAAATTCTGACATTTTTGTTGAACCTATCAATCTTTTATATTTGTAAGGAGGTTTATAATATAAGTAAAGATTTTTCCTTGTTTTCATTCTCTTTTAAACCAATTAGTTATAAAAGGGCTTATGGTAAATGTTTTGTATAATACCATGATTGTCTAATGTATTGAGATTTCTAGATCAAGTTGACTTTTCAACCGGTATTAAAGTAGTTTTTTAATGCTTTATTTATCACCTTAAATTTAACAGCTTCCAGTTTAGTTATACGTATTTCTAATTTAAGATGAAAACTCCGAACTATAGTGTACCGCCGGGCAGGTGAAATACCGGGATCTATCAATGAAAATAAACCGTGTTATCATTAGTGAAAATAACAATGGAACGTGTTATCAGTCACTAGTGACTGATATAACACTGACCTGACGTCATAAAACAAAGCTCCGACGTCACGTCTCGTGAGGTAGAAAAGGTTATATATTTTCACTCGTGGCTTCGCCACTCGTGAAAATATACCTTTCTACCTCACTCGATGAGATAAATATGGTATTAGTCAAGAAAAGCCAAATATCCACTACATATCCGACTCGGACTGAGGGACATTACTTAAGGAACTAAAGGACTAAAAATATCACTGCCCAGTGAGACATACAGTAATACGATGAGTTATGAAAGTAGTTTTCTTTTTGAATACCGTCATTTGATATGGGAAATCTTAAACTCAGTGTGTGCTGTTTTATTCCGATCTCTGAACCAGTCGGATGCTAAATCTCGTGAAAATATAAACGTTGTACCTCACTCGATGAGATAAACATGATATTAAAATAACAAGACAGATATCCTCCATTTAGTGGATATGGACTAAATAAAGGATCGCAAGCATTTTGCGGAATGATATATTGATGCCATAACATTAGATACGTATATAGATAGATTAAATATTAGATAGATATGGCACCAAAACGCAGCATAATCAATAAGATTGGTTCAAGGAAATCGTTTACTTCATATTATTTCATCATTTGTCGGGTCAAATTATAAAGTCTTGAAAGTCAGTATTTCCAAAATGTGATGAATGTAAACCATTCCAGGACATGACTTGGGATAAAATTGACAGGCTGGACACGTTTACAAGTCAACCAGTGTCCCGCCTCGCCTTATATGGACTGTACAAAACAAGTGTATGGCATCACGATATTTTCATTAAATACTCTCAAATATTTTATACTTATATCTACATACCGATATTGCAACTGTCAAAAGTGTTTTAAAATTGTGACCGTTGTGACTTGATTTCTTAAGAAGCTATACCTGAGAACTAACTCTTATAAGTGTTCCAATTTACAAATAAGCAAGTTATACTAATTTCAATATTCTTATTCAAATCTCCCAAACTTGTTTGAACGAGTTTAATTTTCATATGGACTATACACATGTCTGTCATTAATTCAACAATCAGCCAATATTATATATTAGATATATATGTTATCTCATCTTTGTTCTCTTATTATCATACCAACATGTATCATGTATATAACCTCTGCTTAAGCATCTCTGCCATATGCTTGATAACGGGCTTAAGGATCTATACCGAAACGTCGCTATTGTTAATAAATAAGTTGATCATCCATAAGCCTTCTTTCTTGATCAGAATGTTTATGATTTTTTAAGACTATACGACGAGTATTATAATGTATAAGTAGAAATGTTTATCCAACGTATGTGTTTCTACAAATACCAAGTATAGCTTGAAAGTTTAATAATGAAGCTTGGTCCTGTCTGTTAGACTATTTCATTTAGAAGTGGGAAAGTGTTTGCGAATAATAACTCCACAGGTTTCTCTTGGACCAATTTATGGGCAATAGAGGGCACCAGTTTCGATTTAATGCAACGTGTTTAAACGTGCATTATTTCATTTAATTTTTTTATTTTGATTACGTAGTCTATTACATGCTCACATTGAGAAATATTTATAATGTAGCTTCCATAATATTACTTTTTAATACATAATTGAAACTGTATTCATTATAAGAAAAAGCTTTTAAGGACCTACGTAGTAAGAATAACGTTGTTGTGAAACACATATAATGACATGACTCTGTGTGCATGTGGTAGTACTCCATTGTAGTAGATCGGTCAGCTGCTGATATAAGGATACTCATTTGGAAAGTAACAGACACACAGACACTATATTAGATGTTCCATTGTTTGTACTTGTGATGGTATTGTTTTCGTGCCAAGTAACGAGCAGGATTAGAACCAACATCAAACAGAAACAGTGGGAACTTACTGTGCATTGTTACATTTATGCACTGCCTAAATGATATATTTCTAAGTCATTAGTTGACAGTGATAAGATGACATCGGTACCCTGGTAGATTGGTAATGCCAAGACAATGTACGGTGTATTCAAACAAAGACTTCTGACTCATACTCTCTTTCATACTGCAACTATTACTCCGAGCATTAGTCACAATTACGCTATGTTTTACTGATACTGTTACTTTCAGTGAATCACACACTTTTAAAGAATAAACCATAATCGAATAGGGGAGGGATGTTTATGAGCAAGCCTATATTCGAAAATTATTGACACTACGAAAATAATGAAAAGAAGCACTATTTGAAGAAAAAGAAATTAGTTTTACCATAGTTTTGGACAGGACAGGACGCATATATGTTACACAGCGCATACTTAAATATTATAACGAGTTGAGAAGTAATAAACGATAAAAAATGATTTTTTTTAATCACTGTAATTTTATAAATTACATGATTAAACGTAAATGGCCGAGGACACGGCAGTTTTGATCAATTCAAGTGTAAGTTTTACGGCCTATGGAGTAATTATTATTGGATACACTATCGATCTGAAAGTACATTGTTGAAGAACAATGCATTCGTGTATATTCATTTGTTTAATTAAACGTTGTTTTTTTCTATAATCGAACCGTTATTTACATATAAAGTATTAATTGTGGTTTGTCTTTGGTAGTGCCCATTCATATACTGTCCTCTCAGTATTTTTCATAAAATAAAAAGAATCATGAATTCATGATTTCCCCAAAATATTAACATCTCCATAATCATACATAACAGAAATTGTTACATTTTTCAAAGTACATCAAACGAAAAATGTAACAAAGTTTTTGGTTGTTACATTTTTCGTACGTGATGTACGAAAAATGTAACAAAAAAATATTTTGTTACAAATTTCGTACGTTACGTACGAAAAATGTAACAATTTTCCAGTTTGTTACAATTTTCGCAGTTGTTACATTTTTCGTTGCAACAATGCTCGATAACTCGTATTATACTGGTATATGTTGATTTCATGAAATCAATTGTAAATTATTGAAGAATTGGCTTATGGCGTTAGCTAACATAATATGGTTTTGATGGCAGATTTTTCACTCTCATAAGAATATGCATCATATAAAATTAAATCTAAAATAATTATTGGAAATACCGTTTCAGTTGAAATCCCGTGTTACAAAACCTATCGACTCTCTTGTTTTCCACATATTTAAATGCTCTTAAAGAACACCTCTTTGACAATAATTGTAGTAACTTTAATATATTGAATGAGACCACACGAAATCTTTAAGACATCATTTTACTTTTCGAACCGAAACTATCAATATGCTAGACACATATGACTATCTCGGATAACATTCGCAGAAATTGACAATTTTGTCAAAGAATAAATGTTAATTTATCTCTAGATACACATCTCTGACAATAGAACTACAATTATGTGATCTGTAAATGTTTTACCCATATTGACATAGGTGTAGAACACAGTCATATGGTTGAAGACATTTACAGATGGAAGTTGTGTGATTCAGCGTTCAAATTAAAATTCGTATCAAATTCTACAGAACGGTGAATTTTATGAATATTTACAAAGCCAATCTAGCTTAGAAAGATATCCCTCACCAAAAATCATACATAACCAGATTTTGAAGTTCAAAACAACTAATCATAAATTACCGATTTAAATAAGCCTTTGGTTGAGTATTCATCGGGAAGACCGGAAATGTATATATTCAACAGCAGTCGGAGATGAGTTTCACTACTTGTTTAGATGTGAAACTTGTCTTCAACTGCAGCAAAAATCTCTGACACTTCAATATTTAAATTTTTCAAAAATATCAGTCATTAAAAAAGACTCTTAACTTCTGCCAGTATCAGAAATCTTAAATTCCTATCTAAAGTCATCAGCAGTGTATTGTCATATAAATGCCGTCTATCTAATATATATATATATATATATATATATATATATATATATATATATATATATATATATATATATATATATATATATATATATATATATATATATATATATATATTAGATATGTGGGAACTATAAAAGAGACACATTTTATTAGATATATATATTTATATATATCGTATAAATGTCTGTCTCATATATACCGCAATTGGTGATTGAGACAGTGGGTAATCAATTCATCTCCCAGAAGGAGACACAAACACTTACTGAATCTTTACGATCACGTGCCATTGAAGTCACGCTAAGGTTAAACGCAATTTACGGTTCGCATTGCCGAACTCCAATGAAACGAGATATCTTCAAAACATCCCCACGCAACATACATGAGCAGTCACAGACATTCCCTTGAAAAGTAAAAATATAAAAAGTATACCAAAATGAAATCAGTACCAATTCGAACTTCGATATCTTCCGACCAATACAAGATCCGCATTTACTCGATTAACCATAATATACCCATAATATACCCTCCACAGTAGATATAATCGGCTTTCAAGCCGACCTTTGTTCAATGTATTTTCGGCCAGGTGTGACGCGACCAGTCAGGCGAGTTTAAGAACAGCTACACCGGGTCTGACCTCTTTCCGTGACAAGCTGTCTTCACTGTATACCCCGGGTCGGTATTGCGAAACATTTCCACAAAGCTGTTTACTCCTGATTACGGATATTCTTTCATAACACCCATTTTCGCAAGAGTACAGTTACATGTTGGGAGTGGATTATTACTTATAAATACAACTAGCAAAGGCGAAGCATTTCAAATTTTCACGAGTAACGACAAACAACAAACAACATGACAGCTGAGGCACAATCAGGTATGTGGGCGATACACTCGTTAATAATTACTATAACTACCAACCTGAATGTTTATTACCTGATAAAGCGGAATTGCCTTTTACTTTTCTTCGATAGATAAGACGTTGTTTTGAAAGTTGGTCTTTTGAATATCTGCTATCAGTATTTGTATATATCAAACGAGAATATGTTATCAGTGAATGTGATGGGCTATTGGTCGTTTAGTCTCGTTTGTTCCATCGGGGCTGTCATTATCGTAAGCTCTTACATGACTTACTAATTGTACACATTGACACATTCCTCATGAGATATTATTCCTATTTACATGTAAGTTGAGCACTGACAACCATATTGAAAATACCGAATCAAGCTCATGTCGTCCTCACACACTTCAAACGCAGCAATGATTGCTAGCTATATATATATATATATATATATATATATATATATATATATCATTTAACTTTTTTAAATCATTTTCAATTTGCAATTCGTTATTTAATTCATATAATGCTTGAAAACATGATTGTATACGCCATATACGGCGACCACAAATGAAACCTTAACTCCGTTATGGTTGAGTGATTAAAATTCTATTATATATAGTCTACTATTTGATAATGTAAGAAGTGAATATTCAACTTACCGAATTTTGTTTAACATACATGTATATTTTGAATTAGGCCTATATTATGAATTTGTTCTAAACGTTGTTGAGATTTTGCGCCATTGCTAGATTCCAGCAATAAGAATATATATATAAAGCTATAGCTCTGGATGGAGCTATACATATAAAAAGGAAGACACATACGTCATTTCGTCATATTTTGAACTTTCGTTGTAGTGCAATAAATAGAAAGAGTGTAGCAGAAATAATATTTTAACCTACGGAGATAGTGGTACAATAACAAAAGTCATATCATAACTTTTAGAAGCAAAGGTAGGAACGTAAGTCACAGTTTGTACTGATGTTGTTATATTGCAGATTTAACGACTGGTGAGAGAACTGTCATCATTGTGAAACTACTTGCCGCGTCCCTCATGACACTCGGATGTGTATCGGTCGGTGTAGGCGTTCCGACAGTTGTGTTTGGAGCGCTGTCAGAAAAGGTTCACACCCCATACATTGCTGGAACTGGCTTATATTGCGGAATATCCGTAAGTATCGGTCTTATAGAAGACTTCGGAACGTTTCGCACATTCAGTTACCTCTCTAAAATATACTGTCATATATCAATTATGCAAAATCAAATCTCCGTTTACATGATGTATTATACGGGCTTACAAACTATAATTTCATCATATGAGGGAATACTTTGGCTTTCAGTCGTATATAATATGTGTATACACATATCGGAATATGCTAAATGACAACCATAATACATATATAGGCGGATTCAGGAATGTTAATTTTGAGTCCGTTTTTAGCGGACTATAGACGCCATGTAATATATTGGTAGTTTTAAAATAAACCTAGATTATCATCACTCTTCCACAGACTGTTATAGCTGGAGCTCTGACCTTGGTGTGCATGAAGAAGCTGGAACATGGCGTCATGACAAAGGGTTATGTAAGTAGTTCCCATGAACCTGTATAGACTAGCATTGCTATACATATGATAATGCGTTTGTCCATACACTGTTATTGATTAGTATGTGTTGTTTAAGAACAGACATCTTATGGTCCCATAGTATATACGTTTTACTTGTGATAGGTAACAATATCGAAATTAGAATCTATAATAACGCACATCATCGTCTATCTGTGTGCCAATCACTGAGATTCGTTCTGTTCTGTTCACATTTTACCAAACCTAAAGTTTGCCGTCTAAACGTCTGAAATTAAACGCTAACACAAATTGATGAAATGTACCGCCGATGAAATAATAAGAAGTTTACAGCAATAATCATATTTCAATAAACAGATCCATTGATTTCCAATTTTTGTATTTGATAACAGATTCAACGTAGGTAATAATTTTTAGCACAAATAAATGATTGCACTAAATAATAACCATGCCAATCTCCTGTGACTCGTTTCTAATGGATTATAATTTCAACTTTCCAGGCTATTGCGTACGGTGTCTTCTCGCAAATATGTTTGCAGAGTTCAAATCTGCATTTGTCCTTCAATATCTGGGGACTCGTGACATGCGCATTGGAAAGCGAGGTTGGCAGGCAGTGCGGCGGGGCCAACAGACCGGCCCTATACCTGCTGACGGGCATGAACCTGACCATCGCCCTGGGCATCTTAAGCATCATCATCAGCGTCATGTGCTTGTTCAGGAAGGCAGGGAGATGTCTCTCATGCCGGCAGAAAGTGAATGATATCAAAATGTGAAAGATCTCTATTATACCAGTAGATGGTACAATGAACATGCTAAAGACTAATTGATAATGGAACACTTTCAATCATCGAGTACCTCGGAATATTACGAGAACATAATTGTGCTTGTTTTAACTGACTTTTTTTTATAGTCAGGGACTTTCTGATGAAACAATCAAAGCCTATTGATAGTATTGTGATTTTGTGATACCACTGTAAATATATAGACTACAGCAGTCATCAACATGGATATTCAAACGTCAAATCCTGTTACTGTTTTATTCTGTTACACAAATAATGTTCCCTGAATACATTGGTATTAATTTCAAAGACAGACAATCAAACTGTAAATCTCAGATCAGGTTACATTGAAGATGTTGTTATAACAGTTCAGTGTGTAGGTTCCCTTTCTTATGACAGCAAGGCACACAGGTTCATGAGTTTACGTCATTGGGATCATTGAGATCATTGGGAAATTCCTTTTTATGAAACTATTAAAGTATCATTTTAATACAAGAAAGAGTTAGTTGAGCTAGGAGCTAAGGAACTAGGATGTTCTTTTGGCATATACCCGCCGGTTGCGTAAGTTGTTCTGTAGAGAGAGACACTTACATCCGCTTTGCATCTTTACACATTATTTAACGCAATGAGTAAACCCAATACCAAAAGAAACTTTGCACCCATCTTCTTGTCTTAATAAATCACATAATAGGCAACGATTGGATTTGGGGTTTTAAGTATTGTAATAATTATTCAATTTTACATTCGATGTATGAAAATATTCATTTCAAAAGTTTATTTAAATAAAAAGTTTGGACGCATCAACATACGAGGGGTATTAAAATGTGTGTTTGATCAATTCGTCTGTGATTCGGTGGTGGTCTCGTACTCGGTGGTCTTTGCTAATGGGTAATATCAACGGACTTTTAACATCAGAAACTGTTTCAGTAGTGCGTTAGTCGCTTAACATGTGTGTCTTGTCAAAATTAAAAGTTTAATATTTTAATTTTTTTTAAATTTCATTTTTTGTAAAAAAATTAAAAACTTCTGAAAAAAATATTTGACTGATGACAATACGCCATTACTTTTCAGTTTTAGTATACGATGTCCAAAACTTGAAATATTTGTAATTGAAAAACATACATATGATAAAATCAACTGAGATGCAAAGTTTCTTTTGGTATTGGGTGTATGTAATCTTCTACCATTGTTTTTAACCAATAAAAACATTGGTTGCAATTTGTTTTCGTACACTCAACCGCAAAAGAAACGTCAACACATTTTCAACGGTGTGATAAGCGAAATACTGCTGCCGGAAAAAGACGATTTTTAATGATTTTCATCGGGACATTATTTGTTAAGAGGTACCCACAATTTTATACATCAGGGTGTAATACTTCTATTTTCATGTCAGTTCAAGTACACTTAGGGTGTTAAAATCGATTTTTCAAAATGTTATTTAGGCCAGAATGTTTGGCATTTAACTTAAAATTCACAAAATTTAGAAATTGAATTAATAAAAGATGTTACCGACATAAATAACCTTCTTGGACTTAAACTTGTTGACGCTACTTTACTGTAAGACGTCATGAAACAAACCAAGAAAGCCGTTTTGGACTCCCTTATCTCCTCTAGATAAGGAGAATCAAAACGACACCTTTTTAAACGTGGGTTTCATAAAAATATGAACAGATACTGTTTTGAAATGTTAACTCTAGTTTAGTAGGCTTCTGGAGACGTGATGTATCTCTGTTTCAGTCGCCTTTATCACACGCGGATTGAAATATCTTGTATTTTGTATATATATATATATATATATGTGTTCTTTTGCAGTTGAGTGTAGTGTTGTTTTGAAAGTGACGTACATTTTTAAACATGTTAATAGTTCTTCGGTAGTTCAAGACAGGCAGGTAGTTATCGTCACGGCTTCAATTTCATACTAAGATCATATTGAAAGAGAGTATCGCTAACAGTTTGACCGTGACAGAGCCCATGATACTATATCTAATGTATTCATCAAATATGGCAACAAAGAATATACCACATGTCTCTCAACTCCTGTTTCAGAGAGGGAATTTACTCACTGATAAAGCGAGTTATGCATTTTGGTCCATAGTTTCTGATCTTCAGCCGAATGAATTTTATTTCTCCGAGATGTTACTTAACTTATATCTTCCCTAGTATCCGCTGTTCTCATCCGAGAGATTGATTGTGCCAGAAACTTCATCGGATGCAATCACAGTTTGTGGAACAATCAGCGACGTTGAGTAACGTTGTAACGTAACGTTGAATGCATGTAAATTAATCTCAGAATTTACTGGAAAAATCACTGTTTGATAAAAATACAATAAGTCAACAACAAAATTAACCCCAAAAAATCATATGTATCCAGGCTAAATTGTACAATAATTTGGAAAAAAACTTGAGAAAATGTCAATTTTCATTTGCAAGGGGGATAACTCTTACTCAATATGCACGACCGTTTCCCTTAAATTAGATTATAGAGCAAAATAGCAACATATTATATATCTTTACCATAAAACAAATACTACATTCTACAGTTTCAATACAATGGTTTTTTTTATCACATTACCAGACAATTATTTCAGTTTCTAATGTGTATAACGAACACTGTTACTAAAAGTGTACACTAAGGCTACAATGCTATGTGGCTACAAGGCCTATCTGAAGTTCGAGATCCGCTCTGCTGAAAGCGCTTGTAAAATCTCCAGCCTATCTGAATCTTATAACCGAGGATACTCAGAAACAATGGTAAGGAACCTCCTTGGCCGCTCGATGGGAAATCGACACGAATGGCTTAACCGAACCATGTACATACGTTTAAAAAATCGTTGTATTGATGCAGGAGTATTATTTAGAATTTGGTACTTATTTATATTTTGTGAGATCACTTTATTTCGGTAAGAAAAACGCATAACACGTGACAATTCCCATCACTAGCTAATTTAAGTGTGTCCTCATATCTCCAACTTTCCTGTGCCATGTAGTGGCGCGCTGCACCTGAACCTCACAGTACGCTCTACTATGCTAGCACCGGAAAGGTAAGGAAATGCGACTAGGCTTCAATTATCCAGTGATAAAGACTGGAGCGAGTTATGCCATGTGGTGAAAGTTGACCATCAACAGGAAATAGCAAAGGCCGAGAGCCTGCATAGGACTTCATGAAGTATGGCAATGCTAGAATAAAGTAAAGCGAAGTTTCTTATTCAGGGTCTTGTGTTATTGAAGCATGTGAAGGACAGTGTAACAGACTGATACTTAATATATTTGCCGTTATGAACTCATGGCTTTGAATATGATACCATATGTCATTCATGTTGATCTTACCAAACATTATGTCTTTAATTGATAGCGCATCTCAGACATATCGCCCTCTCTACCCGACGGATATTACCCGTGCATGCCTCCATTGTAATCTAACACTCTATCTTTAAACCATACACTTGGTTTGTTTCATCCTCGGTTACCCACGGTTTAATATATGCTCCGTTACTCTCCACTATATCACCCACGGGAAACCTTATCAGAAAAATCTGTACTCAAATTACCCGCCCTTGGCCGGCGTGAGCCAATCAAACTGCTACGCAGCTTGGACCTGTTAGCCAATGACAATTCATATCACTTCGCTTCAAAGCAAGCGAGGTCATTGTGTTAGCCATCCGTCACCGATTATCTCCCTGGACCATTTCCGTCTTATCCATTTTCTTTGGTTACTGACTTCGTCACGCCGGCCAAGGGCGGGTAATTTGAGTACAGATTTTTCTGATAAGGTTTCCCATGGGTGATATAGTGGAGAGTAACGGAGCATATATAAAACCATGGGTAACCGAGGATGGGTTTGTTCAGGAGACAGAGGATGTTAAGTGTAGATGTTGTCAAAACTTTGCAATAGGTTTCCATTACTAAATTAGACTCGTAATGTATGCTATCCAAATATAGCATTTCACCATATTGTTATATAATACATTATTGTGAATCAAATGTAGTTTTCTCTTGACATCAATGTAATCAAAACAAAAGGTTCATAACTAAATTCAATATATTCTCAATTCTCATGTGTTATAATTGTATCGAGAAGTACCGACTGTTTCCGAAAACTATTATTTTGATGATAGTCGATTTAGTATATTGATGATATGAAGGTAAAAGTAGTGATTTCTGATCGAAAACGGGACAATGCATAGCAATTGACGCGCTCCAATGAGTCAAACGTACCGTATTTCCTCTAATAGGGGCCCGGGCCTTTATTAACATTCAAGGGTTCTTAATTACCCCCTGGCTCTTATTCACCTTTGGGTACCTTTGACCCTGGCTGCTATTAGAGGCCCGGCTCTTATTTGAGGCCCGGCCCCTATTAGTGGGAATACTGTAATTTAAGAATCTTATTTACAACAGACAAATGACAATTTTAGTTTGACCATTTTTAATAGGTCATATAACTACTATGCATGTATATGGGACGTGCAGTTTCGGTTTCTGAACATACATAATGATGTTACTCGATTTTAATTGGAATTAATTAATATATATTTGGCGATTGGTGATGAATGCATGCAAGCTAAGTGATTTTACTTTTACTGAAAACAGCACATATGGCGAGTAGGAACGTATTAAAAACAAATAAAATTCTATTAAACACAATGGATGCTACCTTTAAGCAAAATCATTATCATTTATGCCACCTGAACCTCTTCATTTTGGAAGTTTTCGAAATTGAGACGTCGTTTGTCATATCTCTATACTACAACATGAACTATGGCAATCTGATTTGGTTATGACGTGTCATGGATGCGATCGGGGACATGGCCATTGGCTTTTAAATACCCAAACATTCGAGCCATCTTCTGCCTCCAGTCTGACTATATACGTGGTACAATTCGTGTAAGAGTCACAAGTATGGATATATCCCCTGTATGAGGAGAGGTGTCATGAGGTGGAGGCTTCTCCCTCCAGACTGACTATACACGTGGTACAATTCGTGTAAGGGTCACAAGTATGGATATATCCCCTGTATGAGGAGAGGTGTCATGAGGTGGAGGCTTCTCCCTCCAGACTGACTATACACGTGGTACAATTCGTGTAAGGGTCACAAGTATGGATATATCCCCTGTATGAGGAGAGGTGTCATGAGGTGGAGGCTTCTCCCTCCAGACTGACTATACACGTGGTACAATTCGTGTAAGGGTCACAAGTATGGATATATCCCCTGTATGAGGAGAGGTGTCATGAGGTGGAGGCTTCTCCCTCCAGACTGACTATACACGTGGTACAATTCGTGTAAGGGTCACAAGTATGGATATATCCCCTGTATGAGGAGAGGTGTCATGAGGTGGAGGCTTCTCCCTCCAGACTGACTATACACGTGGTACAATTCGTGTAAGAGTCACAAGTATGGATATATCCCCTGTATGAGGAGAGGTGTCATGAGGTGGAGGCTTCTCCCTCCAGACTGACTATACACGTGGTACAATTCGTGTAAGGGTCACAAGTATGGATATATCCCCTGTATGAGGAGAGGTGTCATGAGGTGGAGGCTTCTCCCTCCAGACTGACTATATACCTGGTACAATTCGTGTACGGGTCACAAGTGTAGATATATCCCCTGTATGAGGAGAGGTGTCATGAGGTGGAGGCTTCTCCCTCCAGACTGACTATACACGTGGTACAATTCGTGTAAGGGTCACAAGTATGGATATATCCCCTGTATGAGGAGAGGTGTCATGAGGTGGAGGCTTCTCCCTCCAGACTGACTATACACGTGGTACAATTCGTGTAAGGGTCACAAGTATGGATATATCCCCTGTATGAGGAGAGGTGTCATGAGGTGGAGGCTTCTCCCTCCAGACTGACTATACACGTGGTACAATTCGTGTAAGGGTCACAAGTATGGATATATCCCCTGTATGAGGAGAGGTGTCATGAGGTGGAGGCTTCTCCCTCCAGACTGACTATACACGTGGTACAATTCGTGTAAGAGTCACAAGTATGGATATATCCCCTGTATGAGGAGAGGTGTCATGAGGTGGAGGCTTCTCCCTCCAGACTGACTATACACGTGGTACAATTCGTGTAAGGGTCACAAGTATGGATATATCCCCTGTATGAGGAGAGGTGTCATGAGGTGGAGGCTTCTCCCTCCAGACTGACTATACACGTGGTACAATTCGTGTAAGGGTCACAAGTATGGATATATCCCCTGTATGAGGAGAGGTGTCATGAGGTGGAGGCTTCTCCCTCCAGACTGACTATACACGTGGTACAATTCGTGTAAGGGTCACAAGTATGGATATATCCCCTGTATGAGGAGAGGTGTCATGAGGTGGAGGCTTCTCCCTCCAGACTGACTATACACGTGGTACAATTCGTGTAAGAGTCACAAGTATGGATATATCCCCTGTATGAGGAGAGGTGTCATGAGGTGGAGGCTTCTCCCTCCAGACTGACTATACACGTGGTACAATTCGTGTAAGGGTCACAAGTTTGGATATATCCCCTGTATGAGGAGAGGTGTCATGAGGTGGAGGCTTCTCCCTCCAGACTGACTATACACGTGGTACAATTCGTGTAAGAGTCACAAGTATGGATATATCCCCTGTATGAGGAGAGGTGTCATGAGGTGGAGGCTTCTCCCTCCAGACTGACTATACACGTGGTACAATTCGTGTAAGGGTCACAAGTATGAATATATCCCCTGTATGAGGAGAGGTGTCATGAGGTGGAGGCTTCTCCCTCCAGACTGACTATACACGTGGTACAATTCGTGTAAGGGTCACAAGTATGGATATATCCCCTGTATGAGGAGAGGTGTCATGAGGTGGAGGCTTCTCCCTCCAGACTGACTATACACGTGGTACAATTCGTGTAAGGGTCACAAGTATGGATATATCCCCTGTATGAGGAGAGGTGTCATGAGGTGGAGGCTTCTCCCTCCAGACTGACTATACACGTGGTACAATTCGTGTAAGGGTCACAAGTATGGATATATCCCCTGTATGAGGAGAGGTGTCATGAGGTGGAGGCTTCTCCCTCCAGACTGACTATACACGTGGTACAATTCGTGTAAGGGTCACAAGTATGGATATATCCCCTGTATGAGGAGAGGTGTCATGAGGTGGAGGCTTCTCCCTCCAGACTGACTATACACGTGGTACAATTCGTGTAAGGGTCACAAGTATGGATATATCCCCTGTATGAGGAGAGGTGTCATGAGGTGGAGGCTTCTCCCTCCAGACTGACTATACACGTGGTACAATTCGTGTAAGGGTCACAAGTATGGATATATCCCCTGTATGAGGAGAGGTGTCATGAGGTGGAGGCTTCTCCCTCCAGACTGACTATACACGTGGTACAATTCGTGTAAGGGTCACAAGTATGGATATATCCCCTGTATGAGGAGAGGTGTCATGAGGTGGAGGCTTCTCCCTCCAGACTGACTATATACCTGGTACAATTCGTGTACGGGTCACAAGTGTAGATATATCCCCTGTATGAGGAGAGGTGTCATGAGGTGGAGGCTTCTCCCTCCAGACTGACTATACACGTGGTACAATTCGTGTAAGAGTCACAAGTATGGATATATCCCCTGTATGAGGAGAGGTGTCATGAGGTGGAGGCTTCTCCCTCCAGACTGACTATACACGTGGTACAATTCGTGTAAGGGTCACAAGTATGGATATATCCCCTGTATGAGGAGAGGTGTCATGAGGTGGAGGCTTCTCCCTCCAGACTGACTATACACGTGGTACAATTCGTGTAAGGGTCACAAGTATGGATATATCCCCTGTATGAGGAGAGGTGTCATGAGGTGGAGGCTTCTCCCTCCAGACTGACTATACACGTGGTACAATTCGTGTAAGGGTCACAAGTATGGATATATCCCCTGTATGAGGAGAGGTGTCATGAGGTGGAGGCTTCTCCCTCCAGACTGACTATACACGTGGTACAATTCGTGTAAGAGTCACAAGTATGGATATATCCCCTGTATGAGGAGAGGTGTCATGAGGTGGAGGCTTCTCCCTCCAGACTGACTATACACGTGGTACAATTCGTGTAAGGGTCACAAGTATGGATATATCCCCTGTATGAGAAGAGGTGTCATGAGGTGGAGGCTTCTCCCCCCAGACTGACTATACACGTGGTACAATTCGTGTAAGGGTCACAAGTATGGATATATCCCCTGTATGAGGAGAGGTGTCATGAGGTGGAGGCTTCTCCCTCCAGACTGACTATACACGTGGTACAATTCGTGTAAGGGTCACAAGTATGGATATATCCCCTGCATGAGGAGAGGTGTCATGAGGTGGAGGCTTCTCCCTCCAGACTGACTATACACGTGGTACAATTCGTGTAAGGGTCACAAGTATGGATATATCCCCTGTATGAGGAGAGGTGTCATGAGGTGGAGGCTTCTCCCTCCAGACTGACTATACACGTGGTACAATTCGTGTACGAGTCACAAGTATGGATATATCCCCTGTATGAGGAGAGGTGTCATGAGGTGGAGGCTTCTCCCCCCAGACTGACTATACACGTGGTAAAATTCGTGTAAGAGTCACAACCATGGATATATCCCCTGTATGAGGAGAGGTGTCATGAAGTGGAGGCTTCTCCCTCCAGATTGACTATACACGTGGTACAATTCGTGTAAGGGTCACAAGTATGGATATATCCCCTGTATGAGGAGAGGTGTCATGAGGTGGAGGCTTCTCCCTCCTGATTGACTATATACCTGGTACAATTCGTGTACGAGTCACTTGTGTAGATATATCCCCTGTATGAGGAGAGGTGTCATGAGGTGGAGGCTTCTCCCTCCAGACTGACTATATACCTGGTAAAATTCGTGTACGAGTCACAAGTATGGATATATCCCCTGTATGAGCAGAGGTGTCATGAGGTGAAGGCTTCTCCCTCCAGATTGACTATATACCTGGTACAATTCGTGTACGAGTCACAAGTGTAGATATATCCCCTGTATGAGGAGAGGTGTCATGAGGTGGAGGCTTCTCCCTCCAGATTGACTATATACCTGGTACAGTTCGTGTACGAGTCACAAGTGTAGATATATCCCCTGTATGAGGAGAGGTGTCATGAGGTGGAGGCTTCTCCCTCCAGATTGACTATATACCTGGTACAATTCGTGTACGAGTCACAAGTGTAGATATATCCCCTGTATGAGGAGAGGTGTCATGAGGTGGAGGCTTCTCCCACCAGATTGACTATACACGTGGTACAATTCGTGTACGAGTCACAAGTGTAGATATATCCCCTGTATGAGGAGAGGTGTCATGAGGTGGAGGCTTCTCCCTCCAGATTGACTATATACCTGGTACAATTCGTGTACGAGTCACAAGTGTAGATATATCCCCTGTATGAGGAGAGGTGTCATGAGGTGGAGGCTTCTCCCACCAGATTGACTATATACCTGGAACAATTCGTGTACGAGTCACAAGTGTAGATATATCCCCTGTATGAGGAGAGGTGTCATGAGGTGAAGGCTTCTCCCTCCAGATTGACTATATACCTGGTACAATTCGTGTACGGGTCACAAGTGTAGATATATCCCCTGTATGAGGAGAGGTGTCATGAGGTGGAGGCTTCTCCCTCCAGATTGACTATATACCTGGAACAATTCGTGTACGGGTCACAAGTGTAGATATATCCCCTGTATGAGGAGAGGTGTCATGAGGTGGAGGCTTCTCCCACCAGATTGACTATATACCTGGAACAATTCGTGTACGGGTCACAAGTGTAGATATATCCCCTGTATGAGGAGAGGTGTCATGAGGTGGAGGCTTCTCCCACCAGATTGACTATATACCTGGAACAATTCGTGTACGAGTCACAAGTGTAGATATATCCCCTGTATGAGGAGAGGTGTCATGAGGTGAAGGCTTCTCCCACCAGATTGACTATATACCTGGTACAATTCGTGTACGAGTCACAAGTGTAGATATATCCCCTGTATGAGGAGAGGTGTCATGAGGTGAAGGCTTCTCCCACCAGATTGACTATATACCTGGTACAATTCGTGTACGAGTCACAAGTGTAGATATATCCCCTGTATGAGGAGAGGTGTCATGAGGTGAAGGCTTCTCCCACCAGATTGACTATATACCTGGTACAATTCGTGTACGAGTCACAAGTGTAGATATATCCCCTGTATGAGGAGAGGTGTCATGAGGTGGAGGCTTCTCCCTCCAGATTGACTATATACCTGGTACAATTCGTGTACGAGTCACAAGTGTAGATATATCCCCTGTATGAGGAGAGGTGTCATGAGGTGAAGGCTTCTCCCACCAGATTGACTATACACGTGGTACAATGCGTGTACGAGTCACAAGTATGGATATATCCCCTGTATGAGGAGAGGTGTCATGATGTGAAGGCTTCTCCCACCAGATTGACTATATACCTGGAACAATTCGTGTACGAGTCACAAGTGTAGATATATCCCCTGTTTGAGGAGAGGTGTCATGAGGTGGAGGCTTCTCCCTCCAGATTGACTATATACCTGGTACAATTCGTGTACGAGTCACAAGTATTGATATATCCCCTGTATGAGGAGAGGTGTCATGAGGTGGAGGCTTCTCCCTCCAGATTGACTATATACCTGGTACAATTCGTGTACGAGTCACAAGTATGGATATATCCCCTGTATGAGGAGAGGTGTCATGAGGTGGAGGCTTCTCCCTCCAGATTGACTATATACCTGGTACAATTCGTGTACGAGTCACAAGTGTAGATATATCCCCTGTATGAGGAGAGGTGTCATGAGGTGGAGGCTTCTCCCACCAGATTGACTATATACCTGGTACAATTCGTGTACGGGTCACAAGTGTAGATATATCCCCTGTATGAGGAGAGGTGTCATGAGGTGGAGGCTTCTCCCTCCAGATTGACTATATACCTGGTACAATTCGTGTACGAGTCACAAGTATGGATATATCCCCTGTATGCGGAGAGGTGTCATGAGGTGGAGGCTTCTCCCTCCAGATTGACTATATACCTGGTACAATTCGTGTACGAGTCACAAGTGTAGATATATCCCCTGTATGAGGAGAGGTGTCATGAGGTGGAGGCTTCTCCCACCAGATTGACTATATACCTGGTACAATTCGTGTAAGAGTCACAAGTATGGATATATCCCCTGTATGAGGAGAGGTGTCATGAGGTGGAGGCTTCTCCCTCCAGATTGACTATATACCTGGTACAATTCGTGTACGAGTCACAAGTGTAGATATATCCCCTGTATGAGGAGAGGTGTCATGAGGTGGAGGCTTCTCCCTCCAGATTGACTATATACCTGGTACAATTCGTGTACGAGTTACAAGTGTAGATATATCCCCTGTATGAGGAGAGGTGTCATGAGGTGGAGGCTTCACCCACCAGATTGACTATATACCTGGTACAATTCGTGTAAGAGTCACAAGTATGGATATATCCCCTGTATGAGGAGAGGTGTCATGAGGTGGAGGCTTCTCCCACCAGATTGACTATATACCTGGTACAATTCGTGTACGGGTCACAAGTGTAGATATATCCCATGTATGAGGAGAGGTGTCATGAGGTGGAGGCTTCTCCCTCCAGATTGACTATATACCTGGTACAATTCGTGTACGAGTTACAAGTGTAGATATATCCCCTGTATGAGGAGAGGTGTCATGAGGTGGAGGCTTCTCCCACCAGATTGACTATATACCTGGTACAATTCGTGTACGGGTCACAAGTGTAGATATATCCCATGTATGAGGAGAGGTGTCATGAGGTGGAGGCTTCTCCCACCAGATTGACTATATACCTGGTACAATTCGTGTACGAGTCACAAGTATGGATATATCCCCTGTATGAGGAGAGGTGTCATGAGGTGGAGGCTTCTCCCTCCAGATTGACTATATACCTGGTACAATTCGTGTACGAGTCACAAGTGTAGATATATCCCCTGTATGAGGAGAGGTGTCATGAGGTGGAGGCTTCTCCCTCCAGATTGACTATATACCTGGTACAATTCGTGTACGAGTCACAAGTGTAGATATATCCCCTGTATGAGGAGAGGTGTCATGAGGTGGAGGCTTCTCCCACCAGATTGACTATATACCTGGTACAATTCGTGTAAGAGTCACAAGTGTAGATATATCCCCTGTATGAGGAGAGGTGTCATGAGGTGAAGGCTTCTCCCTCCAGATTGACTATATACCTGGTACAATTCGTGTACGAGTCACAAGTGTAGATATATCCCCTGTATGAGGAGAGGTGTCATGAGGTGGAGGCTTCTCCCACCAGATTGACTATATACCTGGTACAATTCGTGTACGAGTCACAAGTGTAGATATATCCCCTGTATGAGGAGAGGTGTCATGAGGTGGAGGCTTCTCCCACCAGATTGACTATATACCTGGTACAATTCGTGTACGGGTCACAAGTGTAGATATATCCCCTGTATGAGGAGAGGTGTCATGAGGTGGAGGCTTCTCCCACCAGATTGACTATATACCTAGTACAATTCGTGTACGAGTAACAAGTGTAGATATATCCCCTGTATGAGGAGAGGTGTCATGAGGTGGAGGCTTCTCCCACCAGATTGACTATATACCTGGTACAATTCGTGTACGAGTCACAAGTATGGATATATCCCCTGTATGAGGAGAGGTGTCATGAGGTGGAGGCTTCTCCCTCCAGACTGACTATACACGTGGTACAATTCGTGTACGGGTCACAAGTGTAGATATATCCCCTGTATGAGGAGAGGTGTCATGAGGTGGAGGCTTCTCCCTCCAGATTGACTATATACCTGGTACAATTCGTGTACGAGTCACAAGTATGGATATATCCCCTGTATGAGGAGAGGTGTCATGAGGTGGAGGCTTCTCCCTCCAGATTGACTATATACCTGGTACAATTCGTGTACGAGTCACAAGTGTAGATATATCCCCTGTATGAGGAGAGGTGTCATGAGGTGGAGGCTTCTCCCACCAGATTGACTATATACCTGGTACAATTCGTGTACGAGTCACAAGTATGGATATATCCCCTGTATGAGGAGAGGTGTCATGAGGTGGAGGCTTCTCCCTCCAGATTGACTATATACCTGGTACAATTCGTGTACGAGTCACAAGTGTAGATATATCCCCTGTATGAGGAGAGGTGTCATGAGGTGGAGGCTTCTCCCACCAGATTGACTATATACCTGGTACAATTCGTGTACGGGTCACAAGTGTAGATATATCCCATGTATGAGGAGAGGTGTCATGAGGTGGAGGCTTCTCCCACCAGATTGACTATATACCTGGTACAATTCGTGTACGAGTCACAAGTATGGATATATCCCCTGTATGAGGAGAGGTGTCATGAGGTGGAGGCTTCTCCCTCCAGACTGTCTATACACGTGGTACAATTCGTGTACGGGTCACAAGTGTAGATATATCCCCTGTATGAGGAGAGGTGTCATGAGGTGGAGGCTTCTCCCTCCAGATTGACTATATACCTGGTACAATTCGTGTACGAGTCACAAGTATGGATATATCCCCTGTATGAGGAGAGGTGTCATGAGGTGGAGGCTTCTCCCTCCAGATTGACTATATACCTGGTACAATTCGTGTACGAGTCACAAGTGTAGATATATCCCCTGTATGAGGAGAGGTGTCATGAGGTGGAGGCTTCTCCCACCAGATTGACTATATACCTGGTACAATTCGTGTACGAGTCACAAGTATGGATATATCCCCTGTATGAGGAGAGGTGTCATGAGGTGGAGGCTTCTCCCTCCAGATTGACTATATACCTGGTACAATTCGTGTACGAGTCACAAGTGTAGATATATCCCCTGTATGAGGAGAGGTGTCATGAGGTGGAGGCTTCTCCCACCAGATTGACTATATACCTGGTACAATTCGTGTACGAGTCAGAAGTGTAGATATATCCCCTGTATGAGGAGAGGTGTCATGAGGTGGAGGCTTCTCCCACCAGATTGACTATATACCTAGTACAATTCGTGTAAGAGTCACAAGTGTAGATATATCCCCTGTATGAGGAGAGGTGTCATGAGGTGGAGGCTTCTCCCACCAGATTGACTATATACCTGGTACAATTCGTGTACGAGTCACAAGTGTAGATATATCCCCTGTATGAGGAGAGGTGTCATGAGGTGGAGGCTTCTCCCTCCAGACTGACTATACACGTGGTACAATTCGTGTACGGGTCACAAGTGTAGATATATCCCCTGTATGAGGAGAGGTGTCATGAGGTGGAGGCTTCTCCCTCCAGATTGACTATATACCTGGTACAATTCGTGTACGAGTCACAAGTATGGATATATCCCCTGTATGAGGAGAGGTGTCATGAGGTGGAGGCTTCTCCCTCCAGATTGACTATATACCTGGTACAATTCGTGTACGAGTCACAAGTGTAGATATATCCCCTGTATGAGGAGAGGTGTCATGAGGTGGAGGCTTCTCCCTCCAGACTGACTATACACGTGGTACAATTCGTGTACGGGTCACAAGTGTAGATATATCCCCTGTATGAGGAGAGGTGTCATGAGGTGGAGGCTTCTCCCTCCAGATTGACTATATACCTGGTACAATTCGTGTACGAGTCACAAGTATGGATATATCCCCTGTATGAGGAGAGGTGTCATGAGGTGGAGGCTTCTCCCTCCAGATTGACTATATACCTGGTACAATTCGTGTACGAGTCACAAGTGTAGATATATCCCCTGTATGAGGAGAGGTGTCATGAGGTGGAGGCTACTCCCACCAGATTGACTATATACCTGGTACAATTCGTGTACGAGTCACAAGTATGGATATATCCCCTGTATGAGGAGAGGTGTCATGAGGTGGAGGCTTCTCCCTCCAGATTGACTATATACCTGGTACAATTCGTGTACGAGTCACAAGTGTAGATATATCCCCTGTATGAGGAGAGGTGTCATGAGGTGGAGGCTTCTCCCACCAGATTGACTATATACCTGGTACAATTCGTGTACGGGTCACAAGTGTAGATATATCCCATGTATGAGGAGAGGTGTCATGAGGTGGAGGCTTCTCCCACCAGATTGACTATATACCTGGTACAATTCGTGTACGAGTCACAAGTATGGATATATCCCCTGTATGAGGAGAGGTGTCATGAGGTGGAGGCTTCTCCCTCCAGACTGACTATACACGTGGTACAATTCGTGTACGGGTCACAAGTGTAGATATATCCCCTGTATGAGGAGAGGTGTCATGAGGTGGAGGCTTCTCCCTCCAGATTGACTATATACCTGGTACAATTCGTGTACGAGTCACAAGTATGGATATATCCCCTGTATGAGGAGAGGTGTCATGAGGTGGAGGCTTCTCCCTCCAGATTGACTATATACCTGGTACAATTCGTGTACGAGTCACAAGTGTAGATATATCCCCTGTATGAGGAGAGGTGTCATGAGGTGGAGGCTTCTCCCACCAGATTGACTATATACCTGGTACAATTCGTGTACGAGTCACAAGTATGGATATATCCCCTGTATGAGGAGAGGTGTCATGAGGTGGAGGCTTCTCCCTCCAGATTGACTATATACCTGGTACAATTCGTGTACGAGTCACAAGTGTAGATATATCCCCTGTATGAGGAGAGGTGTCATGTGGTGGAGGCTTCTCCCACCAGATTGACTATATACCTGGTACAATTCGTGTACGAGTCACAAGTGTAGATATATCCCCTGTATGAGGAGAGGTGTCATGAGGTGGAGGCTTCTCCCACCAGATTGACTATATACCTGGTACAATTCGTGTAAGAGTCACAAGTGTAGATATATCCCCTGTATGAGGAGAGGTGTCATGAGGTGGAGGCTTCTCCCACCAGATTGACTATATACCTGGTACAATTCGTGTACGAGTCACAAGTATGGATATATCCCCTGTATGAGGAGAGGTGTCATGAGGTGGAGGCTTCTCCCTCCAGACTGACTATACACGTGGTACAATTCGTGTACGGGTCACAAGTGTAGATATATCCCCTGTATGAGGAGAGGTGTCATGAGGTGGAGGCTTCTCCCTCCAGATTGACTATATACCTGGTACAATTCGTGTACGAGTCACAAGTATGGATATATCCCCTGTATGAGGAGAGGTGTCATGAGGTGGAGGCTTCTCCCTCCAGATTGACTATATACCTGGTACAATTCGTGTACGAGTCACAAGTGTAGATATATCCCCTGTATGAGGAGAGGTGTCATGAGGTGGAGGCTACTCCCACCAGATTGACTATATACCTGGTACAATTCGTGTACGAGTCACAAGTATGGATATATCCCCTGTATGAGGAGAGGTGTCATGAGGTGGAGGCTTCTCCCTCCAGATTGACTATATACCTGGTACAATTCGTGTACGAGTCACAAGTGTAGATATATCCCCTGTATGAGGAGAGGTGTCATGAGGTGGAGGCTTCTCCCACCAGATTGACTATATACCTGGTACAATTCGTGTACGAGTCACAAGTGTAGATATATCCCCTGTATGAGGAGAGGTGTCATGAGGTGGAGGCTTCTCCCACCAGATTGACTATATACCTGGTACAATTCGTGTACGAGTCACAAGTATGGATATATCCCCTGTATGAGCAGAGGTGTCATGAGGTGGAGGCTTCTCCCACCAGATTGACTATATACCTGGTACAATTCGTGTACGAGTCACAAGTGTAGATATATCCCATGTATGAGGAGAGGTGTCATGAGGTGGAGGCTTCTCCCTCCAGACTGACTATACACCTGGTACAATTCGTGTACGAGTCACAAGTATGGATATATCCCCTGTATGAGGAGAGGTGTCATGAGGTGGAGGCTTCTCCCTCCAGACTGACTATACACGTGGTACAATTCGTGTACGGGTCACAAGTGTAGATATATCCCCTGTATGAGGAGAGGTGTCATGAGGTGGAGGCTTCTCCCACCAGATTGACTATATACCTGGTACAATTCGTGTACGGGTCACAAGTGTAGATATATCCCCTGTATGAGGAGAGGTGTCATGAGGTGGAGGCTTCTCCCACCAGATTGACTATATACCTGGTACAATTCGTGTACGAGTTACAAGTGTAGATATATCCCCTGTATGAGGAGAGGTGTCATGAGGTGGAGGCTTCTCCCACCAGATTGACTATATACCTGGTACAATTCGTGTACGAGTCACAAGTATGGATATATCCCCTGTATGAGGAGAGGTGTCATGAGGTGGAGGCTTCTCCCTCCAGACTGACTATACACGTGGTACAATTCGTGTACGGGTCACAAGTGTAGATATATCCCCTGTATGAGGAGAGGTGTCATGAGGTGGAGGCTTCTCCCTCCAGATTGACTATATACCTGGTACAATTCGTGTACGAGTCACAAGTATGGATATATCCCCTGTATGAGGAGAGGTGTCATGAGGTGGAGGCTTCTCCCTCCAGATTGACTATATACCTGGTACAATTCGTGTACGAGTCACAAGTGTAGATATATCCCCTGTATGAGGAGAGGTGTCATGAGGTGGAGGCTTCTCCCACCAGATTGACTATATACCTGGTACAATTCGTGTACGAGTCACAAGTATGGATATATCCCCTGTATGAGGAGAGGTGTCATGAGGTGGAGGCTTCTCCCTCCAGATTGACTATATACCTGGTACAATTCGTGTACGAGTCACAAGTGTAGATATATCCCCTGTATGAGGAGAGGTGTCATGGGGTGGAGGCTTCTCCCACCAGATTGACTATATACCTGGTACAATTCGTGTACGGGTCACAAGTGTAGATATATCCCATGTATGAGGAGAGGTGTCATGAGGTGGAGGCTTCTCCCACCAGATTGACTATATACCTGGTACAATTCGTGTACGAGTCACAAGTATGGATATATCCCCTGTATGAGGAGAGGTGTCATGAGGTGGAGGCTTCTCCCTCCAGACTGACTATACACGTGGTACAATTCGTGTACGGGTCACAAGTGTAGATATATCCCCTGTATGAGGAGAGGTGTCATGAGGTGGAGGCTTCTCCCTCCAGATTGACTATATACCTGGTACAATTCGTGTACGAGTCACAAGTATGGATATATCCCCTGTATGAGGAGAGGTGTCATGAGGTGGAGGCTTCTCCCTCCAGATTGACTATATACCTGGTACAATTCGTGTACGAGTCACAAGTGTAGATATATCCCCTGTATGAGGAGAGGTGTCATGAGGTGGAGGCTTCTCCCACCAGATTGACTATATACCTGGTACAATTCGTGTACGAGTCACAAGTATGGATATATCCCCTGTATGAGGAGAGGTGTCATGAGGTGGAGGCTTCTCCCTCCAGATTGACTATATACCTGGTACAATTCGTGTACGAGTCACAAGTGTAGATATATCCCCTGTATGAGGAGAGGTGTCATGAGGTGGAGGCTTCTCCCACCAGATTGACTATATACCTGGTACAATTCGTGTACGAGTCACAAGTGTAGATATATCCCCTGTATGAGGAGAGGTGTCATGAGGTGGAGGCTTCTCCCTCCAGATTGACTATATACCTGGTACAATTCGTGTAAGAGTCACAAGTGTAGATATATCCCCTGTATGAGGAGAGGTGTCATGAGGTGGAGGCTTCTCCCACCAGATTGACTATATACCTGGTACAATTCGTGTACGAGTCACAAGTATGGATATATCCCCTGTATGAGGAGAGGTGTCATGAGGTGGAGGCTTCTCCCTCCAGACTGACTATACACGTGGTACAATTCGTGTACGGGTCACAAGTGTAGATATATCCCCTGTATGAGGAGAGGTGTCATGAGGTGGAGGCTTCTCCCTCCAGATTGACTATATACCTGGTACAATTCGTGTACGAGTCACAAGTATGGATATATCCCCTGTATGAGGAGAGGTGTCATGAGGTGGAGGCTTCTCCCTCCAGATTGACTATATACCTGGTACAATTCGTGTACGAGTCACAAGTGTAGATATATCCCCTGTATGAGGAGAGGTGTCATGAGGTGGAGGCTTCTCCCACCAGATTGACTATATACCTGGTACAATTCGTGTACGAGTCACAAGTGTAGATATATCCCCTGTATGAGGAGAGGTGTCATGAGGTGGAGGCTTCTCCCACCAGATTGACTATATACCTGGTACAATTCGTGTACGAGTCACAAGTATGGATATATCCCCTGTATGAGGAGAGGTGTCATGAGGTGGAGGCTTCTCCCTCCAGACTGACTATACACGTGGTACAATTCGTGTACGGGTCACAAGTGTAGATATATCCCCTGTATGAGGAGAGGTGTCATGAGGTGGAGGCTTCTCCCTCCAGATTGACTATATACCTGGTACAATTCGTGTACGAGTCACAAGTATGGATATATCCCCTGTATGAGGAGAGGTGTCATGAGGTGGAGGCTTCTCCCTCCAGATTGACTATATACCTGGTACAATTCGTGTACGAGTCACAAGTGTAGATATATCCCCTGTATGAGGAGAGGTGTCATGAGGTGGAGGCTTCTCCCACCAGATTGACTATATACCTGGTACAATTCGTGTACGAGTCACAAGTATGGATATATCCCCTGTATGAGGAGAGGTGTCATGAGGTGGAGGCTTCTCCCTCCAGATTGACTATATACCTGGTACAATTCGTGTACGAGTCACAAGTGTAGATATATCCCCTGTATGAGGAGAGGTGTCATGAGGTGGAGGCTTCTCCCACCAGATTGACTATATACCTGGTACAATTCGTGTACGAGTCACAAGTGTAGATATATCCCCTGTATGAGGAGAGGTGTCATGAGGTGGAGGCTTCTCCCACCAGATTGACTATATACCTGGTACAATTCGTGTAAGAGTCACAAGTGTAGATATATCCCCTGTATGAGGAGAGGTGTCATGAGGTGGAGGCTTCTCCCACCAGATTGACTATATACCTGGTACAATTCGTGTACGAGTCACAAGTATGGATATATCCCCTGTATGAGGAGAGGTGTCATGAGGTGGAGGCTTCTCCCTCCAGATTGACTATATACCTGGTACAATTCGTGTACGAGTCACAAGTGTAGATATATCCCCTGTATGAGGAGAGGTGTCATGAGGTGGAGGCTTCTCCCACCAGATTGACTATATACCTGGTACAATTCGTGTACGGGTCACAAGTGTAGATATATCCCATGTATGAGGAGAGGTGTCATGAGGTGGAGGCTTCTCCCACCAGATTGACTATATACCTGGTACAATTCGTGTACGAGTCACAAGTATGGATATATCCCCTGTATGAGGAGAGGTGTCATGAGGTGGAGGCTTCTCCCTCCAGATTGACTATATACCTGGTACAATTCGTGTACGAGTCACAAGTGTAGATATATCCCCTGTATGAGGAGAGGTGTCATGAGGTGGAGGCTTCTCCCACCAGATTGACTATATACCTGGTACAATTCGTGTAAGAGTCACAAGTGTAGATATATCCCCTGTATGAGGAGAGGTGTCATGAGGTGAAGGCTTCTCCCTCCAGATTGACTATATACCTGGTACAATTCGTGTACGAGTCACAAGTGTAGATATATCCCCTGTATGAGGAGAGGTGTCATGAGGTGGAGGCTTCTCCCACCAGATTGACTATATACCTGGTACAATTCGTGTACGAGTCACAAGTATGGATATATCCCCTGTATGAGGAGAGGTGTCATGAGGTGGAGGCTTCTCCCTCCAGATTGACTATTTACCTGGTACAATTCGTGTACGAGTCACAAGTGTAGATATATCCCCTGTATGAGGAGAGGTGTCATGAGGTGGAGGCTTCTCCCACCAGATTGACTATATACCTGGTACAATTCGTGTACGGGTCACAAGTGTAGATATATCCCATGTATGAGGAGAGGTGTCATGAGGTGGAGGCTTCTCCCACCAGATTGACTATATACCTGGTACAATTCGTGTACGAGTCACAAGTATGGATATATCCCCTGTATGAGGAGAGGTGTCATGAGGTGGAGGCTTCTCCCTCCAGATTGACTATATACCTGGTACAATTCGTGTACGAGTCACAAGTGTAGATATATCCCCTGTATGAGGAGAGGTGTCATGAGGTGGAGGCTTCTCCCACCAGATTGACTATATACCTGGTACAATTCGTGTAAGAGTCACAAGTGTAGATATATCCCCTGTATGAGGAGAGGTGTCATGAGGTGAAGGCTTCTCCCTCCAGATTGACTATATACCTGGTACAATTCGTGTACGAGTCACAAGTGTAGATATATCCCCTGTATGAGGAGAGGTGTCATGAGGTGGAGGCTTCTCCCACCAGATTGACTATATACCTGGTACAATTCGTGTACGAGTCACAAGTGTAGATATATCCCCTGTATGAGGAGAGGTGTCATGAGGTGGAGGCTTCTCCCTCCAGATTGACTATATACCTGGTACAATTCGTGTACGGGTCACAGGTGTAGATATATCCCCTGTATGAGGAGAGGTGTCATGAGGTGGAGGCTTCTCCCACCAGATTGACTATATACCTGGTACAATTCGTGTACGAGTTACAAGTGTAGATATATCCCCTGTATGAGGAGAGGTGTCATGAGGTGGAGGCTTCTCCCACCAGATTGACTATATACCTGGTACAATTCGTGTACGAGTCACAAGTGTAGATATATCCCCTGTATGAGGAGAGGTGTCATGAGGTGGAGGCTTCTCCCACCAGATTGACTATATACCTGGTACAATTCGTGTACGAGTCACAAGTGTAGATATATCCCCTGTATGAGGAGAGGTGTCATGAGGTGGAGGCTTCTCCCTCCAGATTGACTATATACCTGGTACAATTCGTGTACGAGTCACAAGTGTAGATATATCCCCTGTATGAGGAGAGGTGTCATGAGGTGGAGGCTTCTCCCACCAGATTGACTATATACCTGGTACAATTCGTGTACGGGTCACAAGTGTAGATATATCCCCTGTATGAGGAGAGGTGTCATGAGGTGGAGGCTTCTCCCACCAGATTGACTATATACCTGGTACAATTCGTGTACGAGTTACAAGTGTAGATATATCCCCTGTATGAGGAGAGGTGTCATGAGGTGGAGGCTTCTCCCACCAGATTGACTATATACCTGGTACAATTCGTGTAAGAGTCACAAGTGTAGATATATCCCCTGTATGAGGAGAGGTGTCATGAGGTGGAGGCTTCTCCCACCAGATTGACTATATACCTGGTACAATTCGTGTACGAGTCACAAGTGTAGATATATCCCCTGTATGAGGAGAGGTGTCATGAGGTGGAGGCTTCTCCCTCCAGATTGACTATATACCTGGTACAATTCGTGTACGAGTCACAAGTGTAGATTTATCCCCTGTATGAGGAGAGGTGTCATGAGGTGGAGGCTTCTCCCACCAGATTGACTATATACCTGGTACAATTCGTGTACGAGTCACAAGTGTAGATATATCCCCTGTATGAGCAGAGGTGTCATGAGGTGAAGGCTTCTCCCTCCAGATTGACTATATACCTGGTACAATTCGTGTACGAGTCACAAGTGTAGATATATCCCCTGTATGAGGAGAGCTGCTAGAAGGTTGAGTTGAGAGTTCTTCCCCCAGTCTGACTATACAATACCTCGTTATTCTCACCCCAGGTTTCGAAGTTAATCTAGAGAAGTCAAATATTGTTGTTTTTATAAATGGAGGATACTATAAAAGGTTAGAAAAATGGTATTTTGGTGGAAAGGAAATAACTGCTACAAGATACTATAAATATTGGGGTAATATCTTTTCGTCTCTATTAATTTGGTCTAGAAACTGTGAAAGACTAGCATTACAAGCACAACGTGCCTGTTTCCCTATCTATCGTTTGTTTTGTAATTATCCAAAGATTGGCTTTAAAACTATCATGAATATTCTGTATACTAAGATAGCTCCTATAGACATATATGGCAGTGAAATCTTGGGATATTGTTTCAGAGAATGTATAGAAAAAGTACAGAATAATTTCATTAAAAAATATTTATTAATTAGTAAAAAATCAGATAATATAGCTGTTTTGGGTGAAACTGGTAGATCTGTGTGTAAGATATTATTGTAATTGTATTAGATATTGGTGCCGGTTAATACGATTACACCCTTCACGACATCCTGCAGCAGGTTATCAAATGTTAAAGCAGCATGATGAAAATGGTAGCCAGAACTGGGTATCCCATGTACGCACACTTTTAGCCACAACAGAATTTTCATATGTATGGGTAAACCAAAATTTCGGGGATTTCTCTCTTTTTATGTCTGAATTTAAGAAGCGCTGTATTGAAATAAATATTCACGATTGGTATACAAGATTAGACAAGTCACATTACCTATCTTTCTATAAATCCTTCAAGTCTGTTTTTGAAGCTGAATCATATATTTTTTCAGATACTGTACCTAAAGACTTATAAAGGTTATTTGTTAAATTGCGATGTCAGTCACATAATCTTCAAGTACAGAAGTTTAGACGAAGCAACAATGTCAATGATTTACTTTGCACACGCTGTTGTTTACATGAGATACAAGATGAATACCATGTTATTCTCGTATGTCCATATTTTGAGCATCTTAGAAAATTGTATGTACCATCATTTTACATCAATAATCCTACAAGAATGAAACTCTGTAAGTTAATATCCTGTGAGAACTTGCCATTAATTAAAAATGTTGCTTTCTTTTTTAAAAGAACTCGGGTATTTACATGATGCAATTGTAACACCACATCGTACTATCGCTATTAAGATGTAGTCTGGGCCATGAGGCCTTTAATTCTGAATAAAGTCTGTCTGTCTGTATGTCTGTCTGTTATCCTCACGAGAGGATGTCAGACACATGTCAGTTCTAAATACAATATTGCAACCATTGGTTAGTTTATTTTTCTGAAGATATACGAGACATTTGCCTGTTTACATTGAGTGCTAAGTAAAATATTCTGGGAACTCATACAGAGGGGACCCAGAGGCCATTTCATTATAAAAGAATTATTGAACTAGAAGAAGAAGATGCAAAATTATTAACTAATTTAGATAACACCAGTAATACAATCTCAAAGTTGAAGCAAGTTTATAACAAGACTAGAACGTTCAACATATAAACTCACGGGCAAAAGAAACGTTACCAGGTATTTCAATCTAGATTGAAGGATAAATATAGAACTCAGATTAAAAAAACAAATATTTATTCAAAAAGAAAATGTGCCGATATCATATATTCATAAGAAATACAACCAATCAGCTTCCGGTATCAACATCAGTTTCCGATATTCGTCCGAGGGTCAAAATGTCCAAGTTCACGGTTATGACTGATACCGGTGCAGGGAAATCCAGGCTCAATGTAACGAAACAGTTCACACTAATGACGTGTATGGCCTCCCCTTGTCTTGATACACGCAGTGACCCTCCGACGCATGGAGAAAATCAAACGCCTGACGTCATTACGTGGAATGCGCTACCATTCTTCTTGGAGAGCTTGGACAAGTTGCAGGCGGTTATGTGGAGGTGGTCGTCGTTGGCGAATACGACGATCCATAGCGTCCCAAAGACGTTCCATCGGTGACATGTCAGGCGAGCATGTTGGCCACGGCAAAACGTCGATGTTGTTGTTAGCAAGAAAGTGTTGAGTAACTCGAGCTGTGTGCGGTCTGGCATTGTCTTGTTGAAAGATCACACCTTGTGCCTGTTGTCGAATAAAGGGACAGACGACGGGACGGAGAATGTCATCGACGTAACGCTGAGCCGTTAGATTTCCATTCACGATAACCAGCGGCGTCTTCTCACCAAGTATACCTCCACAAACCATGACACTTCCTCCCCCGTAGGACACCACTTCCTGAACACAACATGCAGCTGTGCTCTCTCCCCGACGGCGATAAAAACGTACTATTCAATCTGCTTTGAAGAGACAGAACCGATTCGTCGGCACCCTCTGCCACTGACGTCGCTGCCAACGTAACACCGTCCTTGCCCATCTCAGTCTTCGTTGGCGATGTTCGGCTGTCAACCGCTGTCCCGGAACGGTCTGTATGCCCTGATGCCATGGAACCATAGACGTCTGAACACTGTGCGTCTGCTTACCCGGTGGCCCAGGGCATTTGACGCCGATGACGTCACAGTCAAGAAGCGGTTCCTGAGGTGTAATGTCCGCAGGTATCGGTCCTCCTGGTGGGTTGTGACTCTTGGTAGGCCTAATATTGGCTTGTCTGAGGTCTGTCCGGAATGACGATAACGCTTCATTTGTCTTGCGGTGACAGCCAAACGTTCTTGCAACATGGGTGTCACTCGCTCACGTTCTTGTAAAGTTAATCTTGCCATTTTTCAAATGTGTTTTTTTTACAAAGTGGGTGTCTAACAACCAATTCGCATTGGTTTTACATGTATAACCCGTCGGGCATGGGTCTTGTTTGCTTTGCATGAAAAAGGCGAAAACCACAATTTTGGAAAAATTGGGAAAATCATGCGTTTGATACCACAGTTCAATATGAAACAATCATTGTTGTGTTTGGGCGATGTGCTTTCATGTGGCTTGGTTTGAATCTGAGTTTGATTTTTTTTCGTAATTTCAAATCTAAAGTGGTAGCGTTTCTTTTGCCCGTGAGTTTATATCAGCAACTGAATACACCTTTTAAAATTATTTTCTTTTTCAGTTTTATTTTGAGTATCTATTTTGAAATTATATTCGCAATGCGGTTTGTAAAATTGTAATCAAAACAGAAATAAAGTAACTTATGTATTCTTTAGAAATATTTGTTCAATGTATGTTAATCATATTGTGCGACTTAACGAATAGACGTGTTGACCTTGTTTGTTGATCCTATCAAATGATGGACAAAATATAAAATGGCAAAGTTCTTAACAATATGATATTGGCTTGTAACTATGTTTCTGTAAAAGCAAGATGTGAATTATATTACACGATTATTGCATTGTTATACATAATCTACGCCAATCTACATGAATCGTTCAGAAAAAAACGAAACAGGACCCACGTCATTAGTGTGTGTCGAGCAATTGTATGGCATTGTTTATGTGACGTCAGCCACACACACCCAACACCTGTTAATTCTTTGTCTTCTCAAAGGTCATATTCCGATGCCCGCAAACCATTAGAGTCATTTTATCTGGAAATGTAAATTATATGCTATTCTCTTATCATGACATTACACCTTAAGCTGTTTGCTTATAATTTAATAATAATAACAAAACTTTATTGTCCTCATAACAGCTCTTGGTACCCGGCAGCCACAGTGCAACGCCAGTTCAGGCGTTGTTCTATCCTTATAATGCTGAGCGCCAAGCAGAGAGCAACAACATCTTTTTAACGCGGCCTGAATCGAACCCCGACCTTCCAGGTGATGAGCGGATAGTATTATATATTTCACAGCGTGGACTCCAGTATTTCTATGAATAACAGACTGAACGTCTGTAAGGCATGCTGTATATCAAGTCAACTTTTAATTGAACGAATCATCTCAAGATATAGAGCAAATATAAACAAGGTAAAACCTTAACATGAAGTTATTAATCACACGTTTGATGTTACCTTTGCCGACCACTGAATACGATCATTCAATCAGAAACTTGTGGAGGTGGTATTGAACATTACCCGTTTTAATATGACGAATGTTATTTGAAAGATTAGAATGCTTCATGGTTTTCACTGTGTGTCCAGCATCGGATACATCTAAATTATGGGACAGTCGTTTCTTTTCACAGAGCGAAATACCGTTGGCTGGGCGCATAGAACTCATAAAACTAATGTTGCATGTTTTCAAAATAACAATTCCTTCTTCTGACCGTGATCATGACTTATGACCTTTAAAATTATTGATTGATTTTTAAATATTTGTCAATGATCTCTAATGAACACGTATGTTTTAGGGCTGACCCACTTTCGTTTTTATAAGTATCTCAATTTTTTTTTACATGTTAGTACGATATGCGACATTTGGAGATAAAGACGTTAAAACATATAAAATACGCTCCATGTTAAGTAAAGAGGGTCCAATATGTCACTGATGAATACCGTGTCATGATGATCTGCAAAAAATACAGCCAAGAACGACAACTCTGTTTCCCTGATAATAACCTCAATACTCTCAACAAGTTTCTCACCATACTGTCTACGGAGAACATTAATATTATTAAGAAAATTGGAAAATATCTTAGGAAAGTACGCACGTAACTGTTCATACTATTAAAACTATCTATGTTAACACTATCAGCATGCAATATTCCAACTGTTTACATGTACGTTGTATGGGCCGGAGACCTTAAACACTGAATAAATACTGTCTGCCTGTCTGTCTGTCAATATGTCATTTGTTTTCAGAGGGTTACCATGTCAGCTTAGGATGAAGTAAACGTGAAAACAATATTAAAGACAGACAGTGAGTCAAACTAAACACGTCAAGACATTCCCTTCTACGAGCGTATTTGTGATAGGCAATTTCGTTCAAAGTTCGTTAAGTTCAAAATAATGTGTGTTTTTGTAAAGTGATTGGTGACAAAGGACCGATTTAAAGGGACAAATTGGTTTAAAAAATACCACGTACATCCTCATTTAGCCGTTGATTAAAAAAACATATTGTGTTTGCTAAATAATTCTATGTCTGAAAGCAAAGTGTTGAAGGTTTGATATATTTGATTGATGTTTATATCGTCTCATATTTCATTCAGTTACAGTTTGTGCGCGTTCCTTTGGCAACCACCCAACCAACTTATAAGCAACTATAATTATCTTTTATCGCTTGTGAAACATTTGAAAGTTGATAATGCGAGCACATGAATTAAAGTCACTTTTAAAAATAAAACTGCAACATATAGTTTTGCTGTTGAAAAGGATGGGCGCTGACATTTTCTTTCAATGCACCGAAATAATTGTGGTTATATCTAGGTGTATTTATACATCAAATAAATTGTGCAAGCTGCAGCAATGCATCGGGATAGCTCTGTTCGGGATTGGACCGATAAGGTCTAAATGACTGGTGGAGGAATGATCGTCATCAACGTGGTAACTTTAACATTAAACCTTTGACATTCAGGTCTTAGTCTAACATTTAGCCTCTGAAATGAATTATTTCATAAAATCTTTAAAAAAATTAAAAATACAATAAAATAAAAAGGAGCCTCTGAGATGTGTTCATTTTCAGATTTATTTTAAACTGAGCTCTGTAGTCTTGTTCTAGGCTTGCCTAGGCACTTTAATTTAAGGGGTCTGGATGACAGACTATTCAGGTCTATGTAGATACAATTGCTGAACGTAGAATAGATGGTCGAGTATGCCTCCAAGCATTTGATTGAACAGTAAACAGAGAGGGTTGTTCCAGGTTGTTTTTATCTAAACCGAAAAAAACATATACTGAATAATTGTAAACTGAATTCATCATTTCTAATGTTAAATCTTGAACCGAGTGCAAGTTCATGTGACCATAAATACCCCTCAGACAATGAACTTTACCTATTAGCTTAACATGCATTTAATTTCCATAGGTTGTAAGCTTTAGTTTACATAGAGGATGTCATTCCCAGCATATATATACACTACACTTGTAAGCATTTCAGCATGTTCACTATGTTACCCAAATTAGTTAATGCAGTCCTTAGCAAATGATAACAAACAATTCAAAATGTAATGATTAAGAAAACACAATTCGTCAGATTAACAATACATATGTTTTAATAATAATACAATAAGGTCACAAATATATTATGAAAGTTGTACATCTCTAATATACAATCCCCAGAAGCAGAAGTCTTGGATTAACCCTCAAAAGCATTAGCGTGTTTACAACACATTTGGCACAAGGTGGACCTCGGAAGCCCAGGGGTATTACACATATATGCAAATGTACCTGCAATTGCTATCATAATCATGAAGAAGTTGGGGAAAAGGTTGATCTTAAAGGACATGTATCCAATGATCTAAAATGTTATTTTAACGTATCTCTAATTATTTGGCGTTCCTATTTCGGTATATTTTCGCCCTTTGTAAATGCAACTATTTGATTACAAAATTCCAATGTATTCAAAATGTTTGGTTGTTCTTCACTACAATTATTTTATGATATTGAGGCTCATATGTTGTTTTATTGCAGAAAATCTATACCCCCTGGACTGCAACATGTCAAACTATACAATGGAAAAACCAGAAAGGATGTATACATATATGTAAAACTTTCATAAAGCAACGAACGTTGCCCGGTTGTCATTAAGAAGAACGAATGAAAGCATGTATATTAGGATAAATGTATATTCAATTAACACAAACATTATGAAACTGGTACTCATGCAGTGTTCAGTCAGAATGAACACACAAGACAGTCTTACTCAGAACAATCATTGCAGATGATTCGTGTGATGGTGCAGTAGACCTATTTTGACTATTTGGTGTTTTGCAGTAGGGTAGATACAACATCTCCTCCTCTTCCCTGTTTTAGATGATTCTTCTTTCGCAGGTGTGGAGGGAAGAGAAGTAGACATATGCTCTTGCAACCCACGTGTCAATCCACATTCCGTTATTCTCTGCATAAGTGCACCCATCAAACGTTCAGTGTGTTGACTGACAAGTGGAGTCTATTGTTTTTTTCAAGACTGACGATTACCGTGTTGCTCTCACTGTTTAACTTTTGACAGACACATAATCATGGCTGGGCCTTAGTGTAACAACAAAATGTTTCTTAAAATAATTAACAGATTTTATATTTTTCGTTCGAATGAAAGATATTGATGTGTTTGAGGAATAGATAGAACGTCATTAAATTATTCCAATAATAAAGCGTTTGAGTGCATGAGAACACTCTGATGAGCCTCAAAGACCTACATTGTGCCTTGGAGGGTTAAGGCACATATCACCCATAGTGTCAATTTCTAGAATCCAAAGCATAAATTGCCCGTACACAAACAGCCCTATATATACTCAAACTGTCACCAGAAAGTCAATGACATTGACAGAAGCTTCCCTATTGTATCATAACGTCTTTCCGAACAGTCTTACCGAGAGTAATTTCAAATTTGTTTTTAGAGTTGACAATATATCTCTTTATGTCATAAATGCAAATTTGCAAAATAGTTGAAATTGCATGTGAACATTAAATTTTGATTTCGGTTGTGTATTTTGCAGAATCAACAGACTTTTCATAATATACATTGTATGTAAAGTTCGATAATATACCCTTTCTGTAACCAATACGATAAACACAGACTCAAAAAGTCTATAACTCATTTCTTGTCTTAAATATCACGTAATGGCAAACTCACATGTGAAACATGTTTTCAATATACTGCGACTCTCCCAAAGTTATAAACTTCATATAAAAGTTTTAATGTTATGTAACTGTTATCGTCTTAATGCATTTTACACAAGATGAAAGGCAAGATTCTTATGACAAACATGGTGTTCATATTTTCACTTTCTTTGAGTGTGCTATGTCATCACACTCAAACATGGTTTGAATATCCTGATGACAATAAAGATGAGAGACCCAAAAACATAAATATATAGCATTGCTATTTCTTTACGATATTTCAGTTTTACATGTGACAGTAAAACAGTTTTATTGCAATGTGTCTCATAACACGGACCCCATAATACAATATTTCCCCTGAAAGAATGGGTGGTCTCAAAATCCGTTTTTTTCTCACATACATTATACACATTTCCTGGGATTTAGTGTACAAGAAGTTTCTAGACATATTGTTAGCATATGCATTTTAATATCCATGGAAACCTTCTAAGTAAGAACACTGGTTTACTCACATGTCGTGTTAATAGGCTTCGGCAAATGAATTCAAGTAATACATATTGGTTAAGGAATACATTTAAGCGACAAAACTATATTTATTTTCATATTTGAAAAATGGATACCCGGTATGTGAATTGATATTGGAAAGTAGCCTCAGAGAAATAGAAATGTGAACCTTAATCTAAACATGTCGGCTCAGGGTGAGGAAAAAGTACAGAATGTCAATCACTTCCTGATAGACGGTGAAGGCCATACGAGAACCAACGAGAAGAACTAAATGGAGTATAATTATAATGTCTTAATGAAGTCACCATAATTTCAAATTCATTCTTGGAGAAAAAATTACGTTTTTTGACATCCATTCTAAGAGCCCTTTTAAACTTTGTACAACATAGGGAAATTATAATTGCATATTCTTTTGGATTGTTTTGTTTTTGCATTTTCAATTCTAATTAATTAATGTATTCAGTAATGAGTACCATTCAGGGCTATTGTAAGATTACCTGTCAACGTCCCTATCAGTTACAATGAGTAACCTCATTCTCTAAATATTATATTCAGTAACAAACCAGAAGACATATTGCAATTGTAATGATATAAAAATAATATTATCTGACGTACATGTTAATCCAAGCGACACCGTCTCTCTCTCTCTCTCTCTCTCTCTCTCTCTCTCTCTCTCTCTCTCTCTCTCTCTCTCTCTCTCTCTCTCTCTCTCTCTCTCTCTCTCTCTCTCTCTCTCTCTCTCTCTCTCTCTCTCTCTCTCTCTCTCTCTCTCTCTCTCTCTATCTATCTATCTCTCTCTATCTCTCTCTCTCTCTCTCTCTCTCTCTCTCTCTCTCTCTCTCTCTCTCTCTCTCTCTCTCTCTCTCTCTCTCTCTCTCTTGAATAAAGGCGCCACAATTTATTCAGAGTTGTTTTCGCGATCATATACCTCACTACCAATAAGGTGTAAAGCAAACTACACTAAACTAAAATGTTAACATTCTTTAACAATATTTTAAGGTCTCTTAATAAACATTTTAGAATATTTTAAACACATTTACAAAAGACAGTATTTAAATCTCCATCATATACGTTTAGTCGCTATCAGCTCCATGTAGTTTGTAATTTATTTTGAATACACCATTCACTCGCAAAGAACTAACAGCATTATGAATAGACATAATGTATACTCCAGCATAGATAATAACAGGATAAATTTAATTCGACATTTGCCACTGAATGATTATTGTGTAATGAAACAGATAACATGCTTCCGTTGAAAGGCAAGATGTCAGTCCCTGAAACATCCTGCAATTATTATAAGTTCATAATTTGAATAATTGGCTCGCAGAACAGTAATGCATGTAACGGAATACCTATCATTTATATATGTTATGTCATTAGTGTAAAGGTCGACGTATTTGCTACGAATCTATCAAACGTTGTTACGGTTACAATGTGGAATCTACATTTATGCAATGAAGCATTTCATTGAGGAGCAAGTGCTAGTGTTTCACTGGGAATGCGTCACTGAAGTGTGCACATGAGAACGGTTGTCCAGTTTGTTTTATATTTTTGTAGGCAAACGTTTTGAATAACCTGATTCAATTAGATCAAGCTTGTGCGATAACATTTAATATCCCCTATGAGGTATCGGTTTGACAGTAGATCTTGCCCGATGTCCTGCCACCATCAACTCCATGACATCACAACTCTTATTTACTTAATCGACTAATGATCATCACAAATATATAGCATCATTAATATGATGACGTCGCAGTGTTATAACACCACCGAGGTCCTTAGATACAAAAATGTATGTAGTACTACAATTTCCATTGAAACGTAAATTGAATGAGAATTGATATTGGATGATAAATAGACTCTCAACCTCGTGTATCCTGATATCAAATATTTCAATTACATTTAGATGTTCATCTCATGACCTTTGTATGGAGACGGGGCGCTATATAAAATTACTTGTGAAGAAAGAATCTGTAAGCTTTGTAGCTCAGATGTAATAGAGGACGAATAGCTACAAGCATATTATCATAAATTACCAAATATTATGAAATTTTCTGCCCTGCTATCGAACACATATAATAATGTTCTACAAAACATTTCTATGTTCATTTATTATGCCTCCTTGTACAGACATGATTTATTGAAATAATGTAATACATGTTGGGATGTGATATATATATATATATATATATATATATATATATATATATATATATATGTTATGACAATATAATATATGACGTCATTAGATGTGAAATGATATGATAGATATTATATGTAACATGAATAGATGTCAAATGACAAATATATGTGAAGTGATGTGTTATTCTGTTACATGTATTGTACAAATGTGTAAATATTGTTTTCACTAAATGTACTATAGGCCTGTGGCCTGTAAGTATTGAATAAAGATTAATTGAGGTGCTTTCAGGAACGGCACCTTCTGAAATTTCAGGGTAGAACCACCAATTTGAAAAAATGCTAGCAGCGGTGATATAAATGAAATACTTTTGAAGACGCCGTTAAACCCCATTTCACCTCACCTCACCTCACCTCACCTCACCTCACCTCACCTCACCTCACCTCACCTCACCTCACCCCACCCCACCCCACCTCACCTCACCTTACCTCACCTCACCTCAATTCATCCAAAGTCAATTGTGACGTCATTGCTAGGCTAAGGCTATACAGTTCATGTATATATTCACTCCTTACATCGTGAAGATCATCTACGTTTTTTTACTTAGTAAAGAAAGTAGAAATGTATCAGATGAGTATACTATCTGTTCTTGTCTGAACAGAACTCGCACATGTAGGTTATGTATAATTGATATTTCATCCGTGGTGCTGGGTTGATGTCTATAGCACATTGTTATAATGTATACTGCAGGGGAAATGAGCATCATGGATCTGCTTCCGTACTTGAAGGTCTACATTTACCTGCTGGGGGCCCTTAACAGTTCTTTCTTTATTTTGAAATTCAATTCTCATGGTTCAAATATCGTCTCTTAAGAGTTAATGTGGGAACCATCCGAAACTATTAAGCCGCTTAAAAGTAGGCATACAACAACGCATCGACACGTAGATAATAGCCAAATGATAATGAAAAACATAATGTTTCTTTTCTTAATGTTAATTTTTTGTTCTTGATTTGCTAGATGAGGATCTAGGCTGTATTAACGGTTCTTAAATTATTGAAAATTTTGGATCTGAAGCAATACATGAACTCTGATAAAAAAAAAGTCCTTTTACTCCGAAATAATTGCAGTAAGTGAAAAATTCACAAAAGTATCGACTTACATCTTCTTTATTGCAGTGATATGCGACGTTTTGGTGTAGATACAAACAACGTGATCAATTAAGTTGAAATGATACTGAACAATTGGCATTGCGTTGCATTATATGTGTTTAACACATATCGGTGTTAGTGTCGACACCGAAAAGTCGCAAATCACTGCAACGACGCATATCACTGCAATTAAGAAGTTGTTAATCCAGAATTGTTTTAATCGTCATCTTACCATCTTCTAAATGTCTAATTGATTGGACATTTTGAAATTTATGTAGAGAACAAAAGAAGAAGTGTAGCAATGCGGATTTTCTGCCTCAAAGCTTAAAATTTGTGTCCATAGTTTGGTGCAATAAAGTGTTAAAATTGCTGTGTATGTCTTAACATCGCCGTGAGGTTACTGTGCGTTGGCGGCTTGATAATTAATGAGCCTCGAATGGAAAATGGTGCAATTCAGTGATAAACGTCTTCGCAAGTTATAACTCGCGTCATTCTCCTTCACTAGCTAGTTTAAGCCTTACTGCATGTCTTGAACTTGTCTGTGCTAGCATAGCAGCATGCACTATGAAGTCCACGTACATCGCGTTGCTACTGTGTGAGGCTCATTATAAATTTTACTAAAATACTCTGACAACATTGTATCCACGCCCTCTGACGACTCTACGTTATTCCACCCCGTTCACCGCAGTGTTATTCAATACCTGCACCGATAGTATCATCGAAGACTTTCTACCTACATTGTTATTCAAGACCATTAAATTTCTGTCGTATCTTATCAATGTTCATTTATAACATCGAAAATAAAACACACAGTGGTTGGAAGTTGGAAGCTTGAAGAATATGGATGAATGTAGCAGTGAATAGAAATTAGTACTTTGGCCAGGGAAATCCACACAAATTATTGAGTTTTTAGATTTATAGATTGTCATGCAGACAGACAGAATATAGTTTTTGGAATCTTGCCTTGTTTGACACATTCATTGTACATGTACATGTAAAATATAAACAATAAATGAAAGTATTAAATGTTTCTCATAAAATACAACAGAGGAACACGGGTTGTCTGGACGGCAGAATACAACGTAAGAAATCGAATGCCGGTGAGGTTGCGTTCAACCTTCAAGTTACGGTAGTTGTTCATTTGGATATAAATTAGCCATACACCATATGGTATAAGTCACACACTACTATAAATCTTACAACTACGGGGACTGCGGTGTATACATCTGCCAATGGTAGGAGATTTTTGGAAAAATTGGCTTACTAAAATTACAAAGTTGACATGACGTCAACAGATGGTAATGTTTTTATTTCCTTCTTTCAAAGCGTTTGTTTTCTTTCGAGGTACAAAAACACCTTTGACACCATTAACCTTATGTTCCTGTTGAGTTTTATCAACAAACCCATCTAGATCACACCAGATATAAACTCAAGGAGGAGAAGATACCAGCAAAAAGTGACTGTATTATCCGTGATTCGGGGAGCACTTCAAGCCTCTTCCTTTCACATCTTTTAAACTGCATGCAGTTCTCTTGTCTGACAGATGAAACATAGACTGATATCCCCTATAGGAAGCTACGAACTCGGTGAGATACATATTACACGGGATTCACTTGCACCAGGTCGGGTATGAAGGATTGATATCGACAATATGAAGACTGACATTGCTAATTCAAAAGTTTGAAAGAATACAAAAGTACGTTATAGATTAGCTCGAATCACAAAATCTTTCTTTGAGAGAATCTCTGATCACGGTGAATGTTGATGCGGGTCGAACTGATACTACTAATATAGAGAAACGTTTGGGTTCGGTACTGTGAGAGACGGCGAACAAGTTCTGAGAGACCTTGTAGAAAAACACCTGAAATTGAACAGTAATAACTTACAGTTGAAGCGAGTGATTATTGGTCGGGAACCTACCACTCTGAATACGCAGTCAGCAGATGAAATGGCAGCTGGTAAACCCTCTGGAATAGCAGAGTAACATGAAGACATAACAAATGTTTATATGGCCTTAATAAAAGTGGCACTAGATGAGAAAAGGAGATCGCACATCGTTGTGGCTAAACGCTCTACCGTCTTCAGTCCGTTCCAGTACCTCTATGTTCCTTCCCGTACAAAAGGAGACGTTTTACCGCAATGCAGGTTTATACGTAATAGTTACGGACTGAGACCGTTCGGAAGTGTCAGATGATGTACGATGAACCCTCTCAGACGTGAAGCATGAAAACGTGAGGCCGAAGTATTTTGAACACGAACGAGGCCACAGATGGTAATAAATTATTGTTTGATCGAATGTTTGATATCTTACGGGGGGCCTTAATGGTGATTCTCTAAATATGTTACAGTCTTCTTCTCATGATCCAAAAGTACTAGAATGCTGAACTTTGTTGTGAGATAAGTCTGATTAAAATCGACCCCTTTCAGAGGAATATAAGTTGTACACTATATTGTATATTTTATTTGACGCTTGTGCAGTTAGCCAATTCAAAACAAGCCTTCGATACTAGAAGTTTTGGAAAGTAACTACCGAGCACTATATATGCATTCTTTCGATGGTGGATTAACGTTTGGAATGTGTGAATATAAACTCACGTGCAAAAGGAACGTCCCATAAAAAACATACAAGATATTTCAACCAATAAGTGATACATACAAGTGAAACAGAGTAACCTCATGTCTACAGAAGCCAACAAAACTAACATAAGTCTCAAATTTCAAAACATTATCTGTGCGAATTTCAGAGGGAAACACGTTTTAAGATATCGTCGTTTTCAAATCTCCTTAACAAAAAGGGTTTTGGGGCTCTTTTTGTGACGTCCTGCAGTAAAGACGCGTCAAGAAATTGAAGTCCAAGCAGGTTATTTATGTCGACATTATCTTATTCTATCATACTATCATAATGTGAGTTGATCCTAACCCTCCCCTCCCTCTTAAACACGGGAAAAACAACATCATTAACGTAGAAAGCTACACTTTCCAGAATAACAGTTGTGTCAGTGTGATTACAAGTCCATTTTAATGTTTCAGTAACAATACTGATGATATAAACATATTTAATTCCCCAAATACCCTTTGGCTGATAGTGTGATGTCTGGTGAAGAAACTTCTCTTAGATTTGATAAGGTACAAGGTAGTCGGTATGAAGACCCTAGAGTCACCATGCCCATGCATTACAGCGTTTAATTCTAGTTAGTATGAAATTTTAAAACCTGAATAAAACAATGTATAAAACGTAGGCGTGTGATCAGTTGCCAGGAGTCTCTGACAGTGAGAGTGTAACTGGCTAGTACTGTTACTTGACTAGTGTTACTTTATCCTAGGAAGGGGTTCGTTTATCGAGTCGGAATTAATAAAACTAGAGAACCAATCGGTATAAGTTTATCTAAGAAATAGATTGTGTAATGTGTGTGTGCATGTGTGTGTGTATACGTATTAGTGTGTTGTGTGTGTGTTAGTGTCCTGTGTGTGTTAGTGTGCTGTGTGTGTGTGTGTGCTGTTGTGTACTGTGTGCTGTGTGCTGTACAAACCTGTGCTGACTTAAAAACATTGTCAAGTTAAACTGAAAAGCTCGAAAAACCCAAGTTATATAACATTTTGAAAGTTTGAAAGCTGCGCCAATTTACGTCTATCAGAGGCTAGGGGTATTGAATGTAAATGTAGCTTAACTATCGATTGTTGGACCTCGATTTTTGCCGAGGCGAAATGGTCGTGTGGTAAGCTGTTGGTACAGTCAATGATGGCGATAGTTGCCTTACTCTGTGGGCGTGGCTTCGAATCCCGCATGGGACTCGGCTCGAAAAAGTACAAGAAAAAACTACTCCAATTCAGCCATCTCTGACCACATCAAAATCAACCCAGACCACAATATCAACTGGAGCATCATGAAGGTCCTAGAAAAGAACAAGGCCAACTACATAGTATGTAAGTACCTCGAAGCCATCCACATTAAGAAGGTAGCCCCAGCCCTAAACAGAGATGCAGGATACTACGTCCGAAACGCCTACCATCGCTTGCTACGTTACTCAACTCATATTCATATTTACCTCATCTTCAATCACCATATTGTTGTGTACATTTCCTAATTACCCCCAATAATTATGTTGTTAAATCAATCAATATCCTTAACAATCTGTTATTTACCTGTTATTTAATCATTAACCTAGACTTAATCTCCTTAACAAGCTGTGTACATCAACCTGATCTACTGTACACACACTATAAATCATTCTACCTGACTTCTACTCAATATGTGCACATCAAGCCCATCTACTGTAACAACAACTCAACATATCCTCTTCCTCCTCTATTGTATAAACACTACATGCATATAAATCCTGGAAATTTGTTCAACTGCACCACCTGCTGGACAACGACATTAGGATTTATGTCGAAACGTCGCCAACACAGAATAAAGATGTTGCGTATGTTAAGGAGAAAACATGACTCCGAGGTCTTCTGCTCTGAGAATAACCTGAAGGGAGGGATAAAGCCCCGAGGGCGTTAGCCCGAGGGGCTATCCCGACCTTGAGGTTATTCTCAGAGCAGAAGACCGAGGAGGAGTGTTTTCTCTAGCTTATAAACCGTCAACTATCAAAATTTACGAGGTATAATTTCGGACGCTCAAAGGGCCTAATTCCTCCGCTTAGACTATTTTAAAAGCAGAAGACGAAGGAGGAATGTTTTCGTCCTATTTATAAACGTCAAATGTAAAAATTTACATTTTATAATTTGTGATACCCAAATCGTGTTTTTATAAAGGGTATGTCGCCCTCGATTGCGTTATATCGAGGCAAAGACGGTATGACTATAAATGGAGTGATTCAACTCCACTCATCATCTCGGTCTGCATAGCCGAGCGGTCTAAGGCGCCAGTTTAGAGAGCGAAGGCTGCCAGGTTCGAATCCAGGTATTTCAACTTGGAATTTTTTAACTGTGTATAATTTTCGATAATAATTGCTGCTTGTTGGCTATTGCGTTGCAAGTCTGAAAAATTATTCTAAGTGCATTTTCAGGTCTTACTTTAAAAAAACCTTAGGTTCAGGTCTTACTTTAAAAAAAAACTTAGGTTCAGGTCTTACTTTCAAAAGTAAAACCTCATACCGGGTTATTCTCGGAAGTAAGACCTCATTAGAGGTTATTCCAAGAAAAGAAGATACCTACAAAACAACAGACAGAATCCGACCTAGGTTTATAAAATAATAATAATATAATGATAGTATATTTATAGTGCGCACATATCCATACACAATGCATGCTCAAGGCGCTAAATGATTATTACCCTGAAGGAATCGTACTTTCGGTGCTGCCATATATTCCAATGTCCATAAACTTGTTCCTCAGTCTTCATCACCTCAACTTCTAGAATGTCCATCAAAGATGTTAAAATTTGGTCTATTGAAGGTAGTGTTATCCCAATTATAACCATGTTATATTTCTTCACTATCTAATTGGCAAGTATTTCTATTTTCCGGTCATTTGGACCTAGCTCTATCAATAATTCCCAACATTACACTCAGGTAGTTTTAACTAGATGATCGGTGCAATTAAGACTTCTTAAGGTTAGTATATATCTATTCCTCCGAACGTCAGTTCTTAATGTTAATAAGGATACATGAAACTGGTTGAGACCGATGAGATCGTGGTGGTCGATGTGACGTTCTTAGCATGTGGAGGTAAAGTGAAGCTCTGACATACAATGCCTAAACCGTGAACATATTAACGTCAGAGGGAGGTCGATCCGTTATACACATAGGCCCTGGGGTCATTGCTTTTCACACCAATTAAACAAATATAATTAAAAAGTTTTAGATGACCTTTGTAACAGATAGGCTTTGTAGTCACATAGTCTTGTAGCCTTAGTGTTCATTTTCAGTAAGAGTACTAGTGTTGATCATGCACATTAGAAACTTCAATATCTGTCAAGAAATAAGATAATAAAGTCATTGTATTATAATTGTGGAATATAGTGTTTGTTTTATGATAAAGAGATACCTTATGTTATTTTACTCTATAATCTATTATAAGGGGAAACGGTCGTGCATATTGAGTTATAGTTATCTCCTTTGCAAATGAAAATTGACAACGACATGTACGGTTATAAGCTTGGACCAATCAGAGCGCTCGCTTCGGCCACACCCCCGTCACCATTACTAAGTTGAGATTGTCGACTTGTAGAAATGGCAATAAAAAAGTGGTAGGTTCCATGAATGTTGATCGATACTATTAGGTAAATCATCCACGTATATGATGGTATCAAGTTTTAATCGATTTCACGTCGTGTGAGCGTAGGCCTGAAGGCCTGAACATCGGGGGTCATCTCAATTTTGTTTATTTTTAAAAAAAATATTTCATTTTTAATTGGTGTGAAAAGCCATGAACCAAGGGCCTGTTATTATACCCCCATTCCAGCGAGCATACGACCCGACTGCGATCGATTTTGGTCTCCCGTCGTGCACATTCTCACTCCCAATGACATCGCACTGCAGTCTTGGGAAGATCCAATACATGTAGCTCACAAATATACGAGACAGTGTGAATCGGCCTTTACAATCGACATGCAAATTCACTGCAATTGAAGATGAATGAAATAAGACGAGTGTACGTTTTTCATAGTGGAGTAGCACTTAGAAGCACCGCGATCTAACAGTGTTCCATTCCATGTGATTGATGAGATTGTGCAATATAGAACATACTATGAGTTGTAGAGATTATGTCAGTGTATGTCTCTCTGAGGAGATTTAAAAAGCGCAATATAAGTGTTCATATTGAAATAATCCCGCTAGTTAACAGGCGATTTACCAAATAAAATGGTTAAAGAAAATTGAATTTAATGATTCCATGGACGCTAAAATCGAGTGGTGTCTGTATAAGCCCTTATACTGCAGAATGATAACAAGATTTGAAAAACAACGGCTTTAAAAAAGATTTCGTCAAGAAGACAAGTGTCAGTGAGAATTTCTTCCAATAATGTCAATAATGACACTATTATATGTCTGATGTCTACTGCTTTAAGTTTGGGTTTGGAAAGGAAGCCTACCCTTTTCTTGGATTCATTTGTTTGCCATGATATCAAAAAGCAAACTTTACTAGGTTCTGAAATATCAGAAGGCACGTATTCACTGATTGTTTGATGCGTATTTGACGACAATACGATAAACAGTCCGAAAAGCCCACATTATGGATTCAAGGACGGATCTCATTTGTGAAATCGTCAATATGCGGAACGTGTTCCAAGTTTTGCGGTGATCTTCACATCGAAGTCAAGTTCACCAAATTCGATTGACGTCTGAGTAACCCCTGCATTGTTGGCTGCCTCTAAGTTTGAAGACAAGTGTTGTACCAGCTCATGAAACGCCGCTGAGTAACCTCCCATCATAGATGTCAGCATACTGTCTTAAAATATTTACACAATCCTCCTCTCACCGCCTTTTATATAACTAACGAATTCACACGAGATTCGTACATCATATATTATATAGATATAATACTGACGATAGCTCACAATGCTTACATGATCATCCTTCTCGCAGTTAACCTTTCATTATGAACACTTATCATAGCAAATACACAAATATATAAAGTTCACTGTCTATTTTCCGACCAAAAGAAAAACATAAGCATTGTTTTGCTTATCATAAACATGCACCTACCGATACTAAACATTTGGTCTTCATACATAAGCCGTCGGGGCTGTGATTTACAGGTAACAGCAGTTGTGGAATGTATTATGAAAGAAATGTCAGAACACCATCAAAGAACATAAATATGCACAAGACAGAAAGCGTCTTTACACCTTTTCATCCAGTAAAACGTGCTTTCAATCAATATGATACTTTCATAATGTTTTGCACTGCCACAACTACGTTGGCGGTATGTATAGAAATTAGCTCTATCCGTTAGTACGTAACGTTGCGATTAGCATATTGGATAATGAAGACCCAGGAGGATACCAGCACATGAAAAAAGAACAAGTCTTAGTTAATGACTAAACACAATCAGATTTAATTAGATACACTAGAGATATACTATGGTCATATATATATATATATATTAACATAGTTCTATAGATATCAAGAAGTTACCATAAGCAAAATTCTTGGACGTATTTACGATGAGCTTGTTGACGGTCGCAAGGCAGAATCGAATAAAGTATCCAAAGTGTCAAATCCAAGTAGATACCAAATGCCCTTTCATAAAACTGCAGAGCAGACAAAGTCGCCGAGCGCCTGGCGGGATTCGATCCCTCTAAGCCGAAAACGCTAACCACGGCGCTATCCCGCCATTCAAGAAACGAAAGACGTATGCACTTCTTTGATGCATTAAATACCCAAAACAAGGAATAGTTTGTAAAATACTATATAAGGAAGCATGTACACTGTATTACATTGGTTAAACATACATGCATGGACGACATTTAAAGAGGTTATAATGTAGACGACCTAATACATTTATGCAAATGTTTGTATTTGAAATAAAAAAAACATATCTTAAACAGTTTATTGATCTGCAAAATCATCAAAGTGTTATTGTCACTTTCATGGAGTTAATGCAATTTTATGATATTGATTAAGCTTTGGCGAGTAATAATATGTCACGATAAAAGAAATTTATTTGTAAAATGCAGGACAAAAAGTACGTTCCCAAATTGAATATTTAACACAATAGTGTTATATTGTTGTATCGGACACAATAATAATACTATTTGAAGTAGTCGTAATTATCCCAGCACACTTATTTTAATGTACACAATTTATAATCCGCCTATATTCAAAGTAATGTTGGACATTGTTACTCCATCTGTAAGTTCACAAAGAACGATGCCAAAACAAGTTTAGATCACTGATTTTAATTTTACGCAATTCTTTTTATTCGTTTAATTAAAAAAAAAATTAACTGGAGAAGAGTTCATTCAAACTTTATTTATACATGTTTAGTCAGGTGTCCTGAAATTGAAACTCCGGTCAACATTTTGAAGACAAGCGCAATACACTTGTAGCTTATTTTCGAGATAAAAACATGAATGTAATGGTATGTGAGAAATGTTGAGGAATCCATTGAAATTCATTCCTGTATCTTATATTAACACCGTAGGAGCTCCGGGCGGTTCTGTTCTGACTTTTCAAGAGTCTTCACAGTCAGTCCCAAATTGATCTTTGAGCACGTTCACAAATCTGACAAAGCCTGGGGGAAAACAAAATGAAAATCTCGAGGGTGAAGAAGCCCTTGTTTTCTTGTCACATGTAAGCAATTAGTTTTTCTTCTTGGGACAAAAAGAGGCATGAAGTTACAAACATTGACGTAAATAAGATTGAGATGTTTTTATCCTTAGATTAAACTATATTATAAGACTGGAATCAAGTTGAACGGGCCATGCTGGTGTGTGTCTTGTGATATACTCGGAACTTGTATAGCTTGTGCTCTAACCAAAGGTATATATTCACTTTACATTATCTGCATGTGCATATTCACTCAGCCTTCTCATTATATGGATGTTTTCCAGATTGGTTTTCTTTCAGTTTAGACTTTCATGTTTCACAATTATGATAGTTCTTGTGTTTTCTTGTCAGTTTACAAACGTTTTTTCTGCTAATGTGGATTTCAAAAGAAGATTACGTTAAAGAAGCCTTGCTAATTTACCCTCTTCTTCAGCTGGCATCAGAACTGTCTTGTTCTCGCGTTAACAGAGAAGGTTCTGTCCTATTGGTGGAACGCTATTAACGTTAGGAAAATATATTAGAATACTAATGCATATACGTGTTTAGCACAACGGAAAACTCGATCAACGTGAAAATACAACCATCATTTAAATACTTATATTGTTATGATCAGAAAAAATACAACATTAAAATAATTATTTCAAGAAATTTGAAAACAAAATTAAACAGAAATATTTTATTTTTTAAAGTATATCAATGTTGTTGTTTTTTATCACTTGATTTTTTTTTTATATGGGTACAGCATTTTCATATGTATAAATGAAGTGAACACAGCAAGTCAAATATTATCTAATTGGATAGGTTGCGGAAATTAGGATGACCACAATGTGACGAAAGAATCACATTTGCATTGTGAATATTCATTTGATTAATGTAGTTGATAGTTGTATTGCAGTTGTGGTTTCAAACCTGCTAGAGAAGGTATCTATTTACCAATTTTGCTGTACAAATGTATTATTTCGTTAAAGTAAAGGATAAATTCAGAACACCGGATATCAATGTTGTTACTCAAGTATTATGCCTGCTGCATTCTGTACCTGTTTTATGTCACATGTTTATATGGCATTTTTTTGTTACACCAATACATAATGTGCGTATTATCCTTCTACCTGGGACATTTCAGGAAAATATTGAGGATTAAACTGTTGGCCGTTTAGATTATGGCCGTCCAACCTGCCAACTATACCAGTGACGTCCAATCACCAACGAATAGTGAGAATTCGACTATTTTATCAAAGATGTCATTTTGTACAACACGTGTATTTTTATGACCGTTTAGAGTGTCAGCGTTGATTTAGAAGATAAGGGTATATCTGTAGCAATGGCAACGCTTATTGTATGTCAAGTTGTATTTGATGTCATTGTTATCAACATTTGAACCTTGTGTGGTACATGTATGTATCCTTATCTCGTTTGATTTTTACAAAATTGTCATCAATCATCTGTGTGTTATACACATAAGTAAGTTAAATGGGTGGGAAATAAAGCCAACCGACGATGTTAAAAGTTCCTGTAAAGAAATCAGAAGATATACTTTGGATAATGAACGGCATAATAAATACTAAAATCAAAATATTTTAAAGAACATTTTACAATTGAAATGTTTATTAATTTATGTCACATCATCCAAATTAACTGAAATATATAATTGAATTGACATATAAACCATTTCAAATATTTCATATCACGTTAAGAAGATTCTTTAAAACACGGAAGACAATCTCTCCCAGTATTTTGAATTTCTTCGCGACCAAGGCACGATACGATCAACACATATACGTGTCGTTTTTACCCTCCTTTGTCCATATTCCTAAGAATATTGTGATATCATATCAATTACTACCCTTGCCTTTATCAAAACGAGACTCTAGCTTGCTAGACTTATTGTCCGTGTGAAATGCAGGAACGATGTTGAAGAGAATCTGTATGTTGATGGCCTCGAATCTCTCATCTCTCTTACTAAATTAGCCAACCTTGCCTATCAATCGTATGTTAAGCATACCCAGCAGTTTAACAAATGACTATTCATTTATATAGCAATTAGTACTTCTGGTTATTGGGAGACATTTTTTTAAATCAATTAAGACAGTTAAAAAAACATTTTTACTTTAAATTTCATCTTTTACTATATTAAGAGTTTCCATAGGTTAACATTTTCAATCATAAAATATATCTTTTCAAATTTGTTGTCCGAACTTTGAAGTACTTTAATACACTCTGCAAAAACAGATAACGTAACACAATATATTCTGAACTATGTTTATTTCTTGCAAAATATGCGATTTGCAACTAATGGGCCGGACAATATACCACGATTAAATGCTGCTGATGGAAATATCGCTATAGGACGTCTTGATTCTGAACTCCAGACTGCCGTAACTATAGCACGACATGTTTAAGTTCACCAAAGCAGATGTCGTTTATGGGATCGTCACACACGCTTCAATGCAACACAGAATCGATCGAGAAATTGAAGGCCAAATGTTAACACGCCTGCCACGGATCGACACTTACGTACATCTACATGTATATTGCCCACATGCAATGCCAAGTGCCAAGTATGGAAAGATTATCAGACCAAACCATCTGAAAACGACCGAGAGAGACAGGACTCCGTGCACGACAACCTCTATTATCGACGTCATACTGTCAGACTGTGCAACACTGTACAGGTTTGTGATTTGAGAGAATGATTTTGCGTATCTGGATCAGCGATGAATATTTCTCCAACGTAGAGATCTACGCGCGTCAACGTGTCACGTGTGTATCAACATCAAAACGTACGTTTGCACTCAACTGTATGGATGCGGAACTGGTTGCAGTCCAAGGAAAACCATCCTCGGTTACCGAGGGCTTTATATATGCTCTGTTTCTCTCCACTTCATCATCCCTGGGACACTCTATCAGGGAAATCTGTACTCAAATCACCCGCCCTTGGTCGGCGTCACGAAATCATTAACCAATGAAAAGGCTCGATAGAATTCACGTTCGCACACTTTCTTGAAGTATATGTCGGCATTGTTTACTGAATTAACTAAAACAGCTGTTAAATGAAATTTCATTTGCTCGCGCAGATCCAAGCTGCGTAGCAGTTTGATGGGCTCACGCCGGCCAAGGGCGGGTAATTTGAGTACATATTTCTCTGATGGAATGTCCAAAGGGTGATATAATGGAGACTAATGGAGCATATATAAAATCCTGGGTAACCGAGGATGAAAGAAAACTGACGGCAAAAGAAATCCTATAGGCTATGCTTGAGTCGGGACCCGGTGCACCATACGTCTTACACGGTGAAACACTTGACGGCTGAGGCGTACTCCAAATGCTCCGGTTTGACTGGCGAAAATGACGGACAAACGCTTCGCGACATTAAAAAATATTGTTATGAGTTTCAATATTACAGCTAGAAAACTAACTGATTTATTAAAAAATGAAACTGGTTCTTTAAAACAATGCATTATAAACGCTAATGAAATTATAATCTTTGTTCGAAATAGCTTTTAATAAATCATTCATCAACTTCAGGCGAATTATTCCCAGCCACAAAAATAGCTGTTTAGGCATAACAAGGCATTAAACTGCACGTGTCACAAAGAACACCAATATCTTTTCATGGCCCTCCAATGGAAGAGTGGGGGACTATGTATTCAGCGGCATCAACGCGACATCTCATGAAGCATCGCTTCCAAAGTCTTCACATTTGGTGTCAGCATACAATGGGGGATGACGAAGACATCAGTCGATCTTGGTAATACCCCCATCACACCAAACCCGTTCTCACTACGTTCTTGTTTTTTTTGGAAAACGGGCTTGAACTGTGCTCGAACTGTGCACAAACGGAGTGGACGTAATGGCAACTGTTTACAAACTTTATGGACGGGCTCGAACTGGGTAAGAACGGAATGGTGCTCCAGAACGTTGAACATGTCCAACGTTCTCCCCGTTCTAAATTTGGACGGAGTAGGAACGTAGTAAAAACGGGATTGCCGTACTAAGAACGGAATTGCCGTATTGCGAACCTACTAAGGACGAGTAAGAACGTTGTGCAGTCGGGACGCGATTGCAATACGTTTGTGCACAGTTTCCACCCAGTCCATGACGTCCTCAGTCAGATCGAACTCGACCGCAGTACGACCATAGTCAGTTGCTCTAACGTCCAAATATGTGTAAATAAATTAAATTGTTTCGATTGAGTTCTAAGTACGTTCCTACACAGTTATAAAAGTTCGCATTAGGTTGTCATTGCGTTCTACTCGTTGTTAGTACGTTTGCGAAATCTCTACACAGTTCTTACGACGTTGGCAGTACGATGCGAATGAACTGGTATAAATACAGGCGTGTTAATACGTTTATCACTTTGGTTATATTAATGACCAGAGAACCATGAATAGAGTTACTGCTCTCAGTATGTTGAATGTAGGGTTTCTACAGTTTTTGATGGAAGCAGAACAACAGTGGAATTTGGTCTTTGCGCAAGAACAAAGAAAAAGAACAAGAACTTGCAAAGGTGCAGGGGATACTGCTCTCTCGGGAACAGAAGACTCGGTCGCTATGACTTCTACAGGGGTTGAAGATATTGTATTTGGTTTTCTTTGAACCATCTTCTTCTGAATACACTTCTTCTTCCTGGGAGGCATGATGTTTTCACCTTGAAGTTCAGAACGGCAATGAGAACGGACAAGAACTTTCTGGGTATTTATAAAAAACGAGGCAGGACGTGACGAGCACGCACTGAGAACGGAATGAGGACGGAGTGAAAACGGAGAGAACTGTCTTAAAACGAGTTAGAACGGTATTGTGCGTATTAAGAACGAGATAGGTCTAGTCAAGAACGACTTAGGACGGAATTGGACTGGCTGAGAACGTTGTGAAATCGAGGTGAACGGTCAATATTATACAATCTAAACGTGGTACCAACTGTCTGAGAACGGCGTAAAGACTAGATGGACGTTCTGAGAACTGTTTGTGAAGGTACTGGGGTCGTTGTTTGATATACAGGAAACAAAAGTTGCTCGTTTCTATCCCGTTCGAGGCCGTTCTACAATATTTTTTGGACGGAGTAGAACGTAGTGAGAACTACCTTGGTGTGACTCAGGCATTACCTTGACCTTGTTTTCAAGGTCACCACGACACTTTGACGACTTCTCGAACTCCTGTTAACGCTATATCTCATAAATCCTAGCACCCAAATGTCTGCATTTGCTGATCATCATGACACCTTTAACAAGTAATGCAATGTATGAAGTAGCTTAAATGACCAAATGATGTGTCTTACTAAACTCAATATTAGCGACGGGGGACATTGTCATATTAGTGGCAAACACTTGTTTCTTGTTATTGTTGACGAGCGTTTGTAATCGCTGAAATTTCAGCAATATTTGATTTTTGCATGTGATTTAATAAGACAAATGATTTTCACTTACATTTTATAAGTCAACATAGTCCGGATCGTATTTAAACGTTTCTCTTTTCATTTTTTGCAGATCACAAGAGGTGTAAAGATGTTGTGGAGTTTATTAGCAATGATATTAATTGGAGATCTTGTGACTGTGATTCATTGTCATAAGGATACAGGTAATACATATATAACTTTACCTATCTTTTTGTGAAACCGTTTACTCGACAATTACTTTCATTATGCACAATTGACAGTGCCCGGATTGAAAGACCGATACATTTCCTTATTATGACATTTCATTGGTTCACAAAATATATGCATTTAGGAGATAAACATACTGTGGCATTGTCTGAACTATTATAGCTCTAAATTGAATTTAAAGTCGAACGCGTAGCGTCAGGCTTTAAATGGATAATTAAGAGCTATAATAATTCAATTACATGTATATGCCGCTGATTTTCAAACACAGTATGTTTATCTTCATTCTACTATATCAAATATTTAGTATTGAATCGGGTGTTATTTGTCATTCGACACCGTGGAGAAATTCCACGGTCCGACATTTACAAAGATGTGACGTAATTAGTAATCTCGAATGACGTAGCTTGTTATAAGGCTTCGGAAAACAGCGAAAGTTTCCGAATTCATTAAAGGGAGGTCACTCTACTCTATAGACGATAGCGTTTTGCAACCGGCGTCAGCGTTCGGGATAATTTCTGCAGTATTTTCAAAATTTGTATAGTTGTTATTGCGTCAATTTTGTAAATAAAGTTTTAGGTAAGTTAAATCTACATTCCGACAGTTTCCGGGTGACATACTGTCATGTTTTAACTCTTTTGTTATCCGAATTGAGTTTATTTAGGAACGTTTCTGAAATGCCAAGTTGCCGTATGACAGATTTTTCGAACTGCATTGTTAGCTTTCGCCGTTTCGGGTCTCATTTTGATCGCTTTCAAATTTATTATCAAAATTATTTATGTTTGTCATTTTGTTCACGGCAACAGCACATATGAACACGGCATCCCGACATAATACGGCCGCGTCCTAAACCATTTTGCCTGCCTTCCGTTGCTACATATCATAGGCTATGCGTGCCTTCATTGCGGAGATTATAAATTAACTTTTAAAGTAATCAATGTCACCAATGTTAAATTTCCATTTTAACGTTGAATGCTCATTCTCTTTCCACAAAGGTTACTCCACTCTGTTCTTTCATCGTAACCTCTGTTGCACTTTCATGGCTAGGAATAGAATAATAGAGATTGGTTGCATCAAAAGTAGGTTGTGAAATCAGCGACGTTATTTTAAACGGGTTTTCCCGTAACTGTCTAAATGACCAGTGCTGCTGCATCTGTGCGATACGCACATATCTGTTACAAGATATAATTCAGTCACAGATGTAAAACGATGTTTGATTGGATAGAAATAGGGGGTTTCTGAATTATATAAATCCACAATTGATCAAGATGACACAAACCTCGCTACCTGTCACTGCGTAACTGATACAGATAAAATTGCGATAAACAGTCTGATGGACAAACTAAAGACAACGCGTATTACTTAAAGGGAAAGTTCTATCACTATTCTATCGGTAGCATCCGCCATCTTGGTTTCTTGGCATTTCGTGAAATGAAAACACGCTATATTTAACTCGATTATTTTTTTTGTAATAATAAAACATATACACTGATAGAATATTCACATAGTAACACATAACGTGTCATAAAACAACAAACAAAATGATATTCGGCCGTATTATAATTTTCCCCACTCGCAGCGCCGATGAATGGCTTCAATTCTCACTGTTTTTAGTTTTCAACGGATGTGCTCTTGTCATTATCAAATTGTGAAATGTAAAGTCATCAAAGTATTAACTTCATTAATATCATTCAATTTGACCGTGTTTAAACATGTATTAACCGTATAAATGTCTTAGCGGGAATATCCTCTCGAATTTCGTTTCCACAAAAAATACCCCGATAGAACCCTCCTTTTAAATAACTTATACAACTTATATATTACACATATAACTAGAAATGAACTATGTGATTATTTGATGAAAATATATTTTATATTTGCACATAAGCAGTAGAAAGTCATGTTTTCACTGCAGTGAAAATATAAGTCATATATTCACTGCACTACTTTTCATGAGTGTCTCCCTTTGAAATAAAATGATCTCCCTTTGAAAAGTGATTACCTCCCTTGCTTTCCACGTCTTACGGTTAACGACAATGTTTTGCTGTTTCAGTCAATGACTGTTGACCTTTTGTGGTGTTAATATCACATTCAATATTACATAGCATTATGATCTTAATTTATTGTTGATATGCTGCATAATAGTTCGTGAAAAACTTGGTGAGGCGAGAGGTACACAAATGTATGACTATGACAGACACAGCGAACGTCACTCGTTGAATCACTTCGCGTTTGAAATAACGACAAAATTTGCGTTCTGCAATGTCTTAGAAAGCTTCACTTGACTAGATGGTACCGTAAAAATAGTATTGGTCTCAAATTTATAAACATTAACAACAGATTCATTTTTGTAAAACATTGTCCTGTTTTGTATCGACTTATTTCAGTCAAATTATTTTCTCACTGCACTTATCGTGAACTATAGCGGGGAGTTGTTCGGATTATGACAATCAAGGCTGCTCTAGCCTTTTAATGTTTTAATTTTTCTGTTTATGCAGATGAAAGTTATATAATAAATATTATTATAAAATAAATACTATTTCATTGTTTTTGACGAATATCATTTATTTCTCATCGGGTGGAGTGAGAAAGTGTTCACTCGTTTTGTTTTGTAAGCTAGTTTACTATAGGCCTTTAATTGGTAAGCTCGGTTTGTCTTGGTAAGCTAGTTTACTATAGGCCTTTTTAAAAGGCAAGCTCGTTTTGTCTTGTAAGCTAGTTTACTATAGGCCTTTAATTTGTTAGCTCGTTTTGTCTTGGTCAGCTAGTTTACTATAGGCCTTTAATTTAAACCTCGTTTTGTCTTGGGTTAGCTAGTTTACCATAGGCCTTCTTGGGCAATAAAGTATTATTATTATTAATGGGTAAGCTCGTTTTGTCTTTGTTAGCTAGTTTACTATAGGCCCTTAATTGGTAAGGTAGTTTTGTCTTGGTTAGCTAGTTTACTACAGGTCTTTAATTTGTGAGCTCGCTTTGTCTTGGTTAGCTTGTTTACCCTAGGCCTTTAATTGGTAAGCTCGTTTTGTCTTGGTAAGCTTGTTTACCCTAGGCCTTTAATTGGTAAGCTCGTTTTGTCTTGGTTATCTAGTTAACTATAGGCCTTTAAGTAGTTAGCTCGTTTTGTCTTGGTTAGCTAGTTTACTATATGCCTTTAATTGGTAAGCTCATTTTGTCTTGGTTAGCTTGTTTACTATAGGCCTTTAATTGGTAAGCTCGTTTTGTCTTGGTTAGCTAATTTACTATTGGCCTTTAATTGGTAAGCGCGTTTTGTCTTGTTAAGCTAGTTTACTATAGGCCTTTAGTTTGTAAGCTCGTTTTGTCTTGGTAAGCTAGTTTACTATAGGCCTTTTATTGGTTAGCTCGTTTTGTCCTGGTAAATTTATCCTCGTCGGTTTCCATGGCAACATGACGTGCACAGTGACTCTATATGTCTAAAATATTTTGCCTGAAGCATATCTCCTCAAATTAAGATGTTGATAATTTTTACAGAATTCAACCATGATACCTTGACAATTGTTTTGATCAAATAATGACCTCTTAAAGGGGCAGTAGCACGTTTTTTGAAATTTCCCATTTATAATGATAGCTTATGTCATTTATATTTACTTTAGAGGGTAAAACATCTCATTACACAAACCATTTATCCGTAGTGGTAATAACGGTGTTGCGTATAAAGCAAAACTTGCATGGCGGCCATTTTATTGTGCACACATGTTATTATTTCAAATGACAAAAACGATTCCCATGACGTTACGGAACAATGTACATTGTACATGTAACTTGATTTTCCGAAGAGAGAAGGGTGTTTTACTATTGGTGACATTATTATAAAAATAAATTTCTTCGACTTATTTCACCGAAAAAAGTGCTACTGCCCCTTTAAAATAAATGTAGAATTGTCACATTTATCTTTCTGAAGTGAATCTTTGTATCTTCACACGCTTCTATAAACTGCAGCGGTATGTCTATAACAAGGGTCACAGATGTCCCGTTTACTATTTTGAAGCTGTTTCTTTGAACAGCGGGAGCGGACGTATATAAATGAGTTGTACTCACTAATTCTTCTGATTACAGTCCTATCGTTTTTTTTGTATTTATTCTGAATGAAGAGATCCAAAATAGCGATGGGAAATGAAGGCGAGAATACTTTACATAAAAGTGGTATAAAATGTATCGATAACAATGTTGCCGTTACATACATCAACATAAAGTGACTATTAATAATTTTACACTATTATTTTCCCATTCATTTGTATTATAAGTTAATTAATATCACAACAATTCGGAATGATCGAATTCAAATGGTTTTGATATTTAAAATTCGTTTAACGTTCATATATCCCAATATACCAAGTCAACATATAAGGCAGAACACATACCTTAATGACATTATCTTGGACTCCCTTAATTAGAACAAGCCATTCCCTTAGGCGTCATTACAACAGTGTATGTTTCAACATCATTAGGAAAGTGTCACTTGTCTTTAAACCCGATTATACCTTATGTAATAGACATGGCTCTGAAGCTCTTCGAGCTTAAAAAGTATATACGGCAAAATAAAATACACAGACTTTTCTGACTCATTTGTCAGAAGTTTTACAGATCTACAGTTTGTATTCCACACTGGTCAGGGAGACTGCACACCATATTCAAGTTTGTAGGGCCTTTAGTTCTTGAGGTAAACACTATCTGAAACGTTTAGAGCATGGTCGACAGTATAGTGCCCCTCATCTACAATGTATAGCCCCCATCTGCCGAGCCTACAGTTGTGTACCGAAAGTTTGTTCACCTGGTGGTGACCGTCGTGTACGTTAGTGCAGAATAAGGAGAAATACGTTTTAGGATGTGGACCCCGTTATCCTTCATGGGATTACTGCGTCACACGAACTTTTTTTGTGTATAATTCCTATGGCAAAGGAGTATCTTCAGCATTCTAAAGCTTTTAGTTTTTACAATGAGACGAAAATAAGTTCCCCTTTTGGGGGACCAGAGAGTCTACACATCTACAATTTATATTTGGCATCGGTCTGTATACCAAAATTCCAGCTCTCTAGGGCTCAGTGGTATATTTTAATGTTACTGACGGACAGACTTGCAAGCGGACACTTGGGTGAATTTTGGCAATTATAATGTCCTTATATAGATGTGTTGGACATTTTATTTATGCTATTCGTTCATGTTTTACAGATGGTGATGGACTTTCCATGTTATATTTACGACTATTTCCAAGCAAAGCACAAGAACACAAGTCTGAAGAACCAGGGTTCAGGCCTGATTTCCATGTCATGGTGTCCAATCCACAAATCAAGTTTAAAAGTGAAAGTCTGGCTCCTGACACGCTGGTCTCTGACTGGGATATCAAGAGGCTACAGGACCTGCTCACTGCTATCCATGTCAAGAACTACAGGAAAACTCTGCAGGAGAACAGATCACAAGAAGCTCCCATGTTCGTTGGTTGAGAACCCTTGACTAACGCTTTGGAAAAAACACTCTCAACCAACGACGGCTGCAGTACTATTCATAGTGGAATTTCGTACATATATTTATAGGATGTGTTAAGTTTGTCTTTTGCGGTCAATACTGATGGCATTGGAAATAAAGATATTTGAACGTTTGATATACTCTTTGTTATTTACACTCATGCCGTGTACTGGAAGGGCATTTGCACTATGTATCCCATGTCAGTGAACGGGGACAATCTAACAACTCTTCACTAAAAATAATCAATCCGCCATGACATATGATTTATATTTTAATTTAGAATTCTACAGTCTGTACTCGTTTACCTTTGCTACTGTCAAACCCAACACATGAGTTTGTATTTTCTTTTCCCCAAGTTTTTCTCCCGTTGATTAGGCTGCGTAAATGTCGGACAACTGCAGGCGCCTACACATTCCCATGAAATACATGAAATCTTTCTTCAGACGTTTCTTCATCAATGTACAATGTACTGTTTTAGCGACAGGCTACACTTGTCAGTGAAGAGAGAAAGACAATGTGTTGTGACGATGTACATGATGTGATTGTTTATTCTTTTGGATGAACTCGTGTTCATTACGGGATACGTTGTAACCTCCCAAAGACATCCGTAAGCGTCTTTAAAATGTTGAAGACAATTCATGTGTTTCCTTCTAGTAAACATTACGTTAAGTCTCTGAAATGCGCATGGTAAAGTAGCGGTCCTCTTTCCGTCGTGTTCAATCGCGTGAAGAGGTATAATGTTCAATAGACCCAGACGTGTATTTCGCGAACAATTGGAAAATAACGCCACTTAAATAATCAAATTGATTCAAATCCTACCGAGTGGAATATGTTATCCGTTGATACTACATGAGCGTGAACAACTAATTAATGTTTCGCTCCTTCTTGCCTCTCCTCGAGACGGCTGGATTAATCAAGTACAATGTAGTTCAATTGATAGTGCCCATGCCGCGAGCCATATACGTGTACTGAAGACGAGGAGCGTGACACAGATATGTTTAGGACACCTCGGCAAGACGATAGAGGCACACAACAAAAAACTAAATGGACTGGGGAGAAGAGAACGCCTACTCGGGGAACATGAATGAATAGCAGGAATAGTGCCATGAATCTGACGAGCGGGATCTACTCCAGTCGACGGGATGACGTTTATGAATTATCTTATGTTAGTATTTACTTCACTACACACTAGATCTAAATCTGAATAGTGACTCATAACGCCGGAAGGCAACAGAGACTTGACTGAAGGTTATTCAATGTGAATAGAAAAATTCCTTTATATAAAACAAACTGTATTTTTGGATGACTGTCAGGATATCATCATTAACACGTTATTAGAACGATTGCTTTGGGGGAATAACATGTAGATCTACTAAAATCAGTGAACACGTACCAGTTGTTGGAATCTTCATTCAAGTCTTATGTAAAGGATAATCTAAGATATCAAATATACCATCATGTCGGGGAAATATGTTCGTTATCATGGTAAATAACTGGTAAACACAAACATATGGAGTCACTGTGTTATTTGGTATTTGTTTTTCTTACATTGATTATGAAAACTAATTTGTGAATATTAGAGACTGGGTCTTTCACAATGTTTGTTCAATGTTTAGACAATGGAATTTCGTAGATACCAGTCTATGACGTACTAACACATTCCAATATTCCTGTGCATGTCAATAGGCTAATTATACCAACAGGTGTCACTCATCAACATAACACGTGGTCTTCATTGTATCACATCGGCCAACTGTGTTCAAAATATCAGCACTATAAATATTGATGCATATAACCCACTCTATCTCGAAAGATATAAATCATGCAATGTTATTGTCTGTCCTATATGGGTCAATTTCAATAAATCTATAAATTTCGAGGAGATAAAATCAACACTAAGGAAGTTGTATATTCTGAATTTTATTTGCAACATTCAAACGATTTTATCTTCAGGCTCACAAATGCGAAATATGCAAGCTTAATCTAGCTTAATTAATGTTTAATTAACAGTTGAAGTGATAATTGGCAGTGATCGTGTCAGTTCTGTTACCAACATTATATGACATATTTCTTTTTTAAATGAAGATATTTTTTGGAAAATTTCAGCTTTATGGAAAGACATGTATATAATGAATTAGAAAATTGATCCAAACAAGTTTATTTTTTAAAACTAAATGTCATTCAACATTTGAGTTCATCTGAACGGCAAAAAAGTACATAAACAGAGATAAATTCCTTTTTATATCTGATTATAATCTGCATTATAATAAAAAAGCTACCTATAAGTATCTAAATGAACATAGTATTTCTACAATTATTTGAGAAAAAAATTCAAATTGAAATATTTTTCTTTGTTTTTTCGAGTCTTATTCAGAAAACAGTGAAAGCCATTGATGGTAACATAGTTGACAGTGATGGTAACAGAATAGACAATCTTAATTGTAATCACTTGACTACTGCATATATAATATCTGACATGATTATTGGTACCTTGGGACTATATTATGTGAAAATACCTCACCATTAACTGTGTTTTTACAAACTTAGGGAAGTAACAGTTTTAACTGTAAGCAACTCAAAGTTCTGTTGGTAACAGAACTGACAAAACTGGTAACAGTATTGACATTATGAGACAGAAGGTACTTTTCATCGATTATCATTGTTACTATACAGTAGAATACAGTTATTGCAGTGTCAAAACAACAATACTTCGAAAGTGTTCTCCCAACTTTACTCCTAAACAAAACATTAGCCAATTATTACATGATTGTAACAGTTTTGACATCTATTTTCAGTCAGATCTGTTACATTTGTTAGAAGTTGATGGATATTTAGAAATTATCTGAATAGGAGATATATTCAATTTTAGAAACTAGTAACATGTCAAACCCTTTAACACCAAGTCTTGAATCAAGACGTTAAACCAAAAAACCTTTCTCAAACAATATCTATAATGAGCAATTACCACATACTATGAAAAGTTAAACAAATAAAGCAAATCCTGCTGTAAATTGTGATGAAACTTGTGAATTTGATTTTTAGCTCATCAGGTTTCAAAGACAAAGTGACAGATGAATATTCAGACAGACAAAATATGGCAGCTCCTGTCCTTAGCCTTCCAAGCCTGATGAGCTAGGATATCATGAAATAGTAACATTGAACATGATAGAACAAACAAATTGTACTCTAAGAAACACTTTTGATAAACTTTGCTCAGCTTTTATAAATCTTTCACAAAACGGGCTACAATGTCCCAAATAATGTGGTCTTCCTTATGTCGAGATGGTTTGCTTCCATGTGGTTCAGGAATAACAGCGAGTAGCTGGGTATCATATGAATACCAGAATTTATCCTTCATATGAGGCCAAAAGAAACAGTTTGCCTTCCTGGACACATGTGACATACAGTCAACATAAATGTCATTTTCTTCATCAAAGTCAATGACTCTCCCAGGATATGCTATATTGCCATAGAGGACAAGAACATACTTATCAATAAGTTTCTCTGGTGTAGGTAGTGATCTTTTCAGATCATCCATTGTCCACGAAGAAGGTTGAGCAAGGATTGGGTGAGTATCATCAAGAGTTGAGATGACTGGTGTCACTTCAGTTGGTGGGTGAGTATCATCAGGAGTTGAGGTGTCTGGTGTCAGTTCAGTTGGTGGGTGAGTATCATCAAAAGTTGAGATGACTGGTGTCACTTCAGTTGGTGGATGAGTATCATCAAGAGTTGAGATGACTGGTGTCACTTCAGTTGGTGGGTGAGTATCATCAAAAGTTGAGATGACTGGTGTCACTTCAGTTGGTGGGTGAGTATCATCAAAAGTTGAGATGACTGGTGTCACTTCAGTTGGTGGGTGAGTATCATCAAAAGTTGAGATGACTGGTGTCACTTCAGTTGGTGGGTGAGTATCATCAAGAGTTGAGATGACTGGTGTCACTTCAGTTGGTGGGTGAGTATCATCAGGAGTTGAGGTGCCTGGTGTCACTTCAGTTGGTGGGTGAGTATCATCAGGAGTTGAGGTGCCTGGTGTCACTTCAGTTGGTGGGTGAGTATCATCAGGAGTTGAGATGACTGGTGTCACTTCAGTTGGTGGGTGAGTATCATCAGGAGTTGATGGAGTGTCCATCAAGTGCATCAGTACTAGTCTCGCTTACAGCCGGTTGTTACACTTGGATTGCAGGTACAAAGTTGTTTGGAACCAAGTGCTTATTGACCATATCTTGCCGTGCAGTTGTCCACATCACATGAACTAGAATGTACAAAATTGAGGTATGAAATCTCTCAAAAAGTCAACACTGTTACTAAATATGTCCAATCTGTTACCAGTTTTCAGTTAAACTATGCACAATGAAAATGATTTTGCAATCCGAATTGTCCCAGCAAAATCAGATGACAACGAAACCTTTTTTTATAAATTCAAACTGAAGATGTCTTAAAACTGTCAAATTAGTAACAACCTTGCGAATAAACTTTAAAAAGGTCAAATCTGTTACCATTAGTAACCAAGTATGTCAAAACTGTTACCTAATTTCCATAAACATGAAGATGTTATCATTTTGATGTTATTAAGCAGAAAATCAGATATCAAACTAAACAATCTAAAATGTTCAAAGAGAAAATGTTTTTAAATAATTCAATTCAGAAATATTCAGTGATAAAAGCTACCAAAATGTCATAACTGTTACCAGATATGTCCGATCTGTTACCAAAATTCAAAAAACATTTGCACAATGATAATCCATCAATATTTAAAAAATTTGTCATATCATAAAAGTTTGTGTAAAAAAGGACAAGCTTTAAATTGAAAAGCTCAGTAGATAATTTAAATTTTGTAAAAATACAGACAAAAAATCTAAACAAATGTCAAATCTGTTACCAAATTTGTCAAATCTGTTACAAAATTTCAATAAAACGATGAAAAATTATAATGCATCAACATTTTAAGACTTTTCATAACATAATTTCATAAGTAATCTGAATGTCTTCCATATTTTGAATAAAAGTACACGACTCCCTTTACTTCAAGAAAAATCAGTGATAAAATGTCCAAAAATGTCAAAACTGTTACCACTTTTGTCCATTCTGTTACTGGTAGAGATAGTAACAGAACTGACAGTAACATAGTTGACATTTTCCACTTTATCACTTGCTAAACAATGCCTGCCCCCTATCCTTTGCAAAACCATGCTGCACTGGTCTGATACTTCAATTAGCTTTTCTATGGAACCCCAGTATATGTGAATTTGCAGTTGATAAAATCAAGAACCTTGGTAACAGATTTGACTAAAAAATTCATAGATATGGTGAACCACTTACTTGAAGGTGATGTTCTTTGTGAAATTTGTCACTGGAAAACCATGCTGACGTCTCTTTGCAAGACAGGTAGGAGGAGGTCCATAACAGGAAGTGGAATTATCTTGACCAATAAGGGAGCATTCCTTTTTTCAAATAATTGTTCATGGTAACAGAACTGACACAAATCCTTGGGACAGGCACAAATGAAGAGGAAATTTGCTTAAAATGCAAATTTTACAATTTCTTTTTAATTTTGTTTATGTATTATCCTTGTTACTGCTATTATATGGTCGCATAACATTATTAAGTCGGAAATTTTTGTTTATTTCACATCCAAATTGATCATGAAAAATGTCAATCCTGTCTACGGGACAGTCATTTTTAATGAATTTTGACACTTCAAAGTGCCACAAAAAATATTCTAATGTAATTTTAATGAAACAAATGTGTGAATGGGGTAGAGTTGATAAGTCGGAATTATAATTTACCAAAATATATATGAACAATTATGTATTTTTTTTAAAACGTGCCTAGACACGAAATTTACAGATTTATTGAAATTGACCCATATACGTGTAAACAAGTACAGTTTTATTAATCTTGATTTAATACAATCGCTTCTAATTATAGCTTAGTTTATATTACATGAGATACCCGAATCGATCAGTGAATAATCTTTATGTGAACATTTGCACATTTTAAGATTGTGTATGGTATATTTGTCCTTTCATATACTCTTGTCCTCACTTATGATAGTAAACTATATGCCAAATGCCATGTTGTATTATCTCAATCCGTATAAAATAGGTCTACGTTAAAACAATGATGATTCATGTATCAAAATGAAGTGAATAAAATTTGTAAAAACATCCCAAAAAAGCCCCATTTACACGTTGTAGATACTGTAAGATACTGGCCGCAGTTCTCCTTTGCCCATTCTCTTCCCAAAGATGTTATACTCCCTTCAGATTTTCTATCGTGGCTTCTGTTGGAAGAGAATGGTTTCCATAAGCCCATTTGGTTTCTTGCTAAGCGTCCCTCTCGTCTTGCCGACGCTTCCTCTCTGCTGTCCATGTGTTCTAAACATTATCTGTTAACTCCAAGATATCCGTTCCGGTATGTTCCAAGATCTCAGTCTACTTTTGCTTTCATTGTTCATTTTTGTAAACCCAGATTTATCTGAACAAGAATCGCAAGAACTATTCTGTGTGTCTATTAGGATAGGTAGACATTCAATACACCCACACACACAGAAAAGAGTTGAAACTACGCCATTCATGTATACTGAAATGGCTTTCCATGTCGTATATATATTATATATAATCCCTTGTTTGGCGCGATGGCAAACGTTCAAACTGAATATTCCATGCCAAACACAACTCCTGTCATTAAAAGGTACAGAACGATCCGTGTATAATGTAGTAAATTTTAAGGTATTCCAAAAACGCCTTTTAATAAACATAAGTCTGACGACAAATGATGTGGAAAACATTTTGTTACATTTAATTTAGTTATACGTGAATCAATTAGTTACACCATGCAATAAAAGGTTGCAGTTATCTGTTTTCGCAATGTGAATTATTTTAATTAATACCGATGTCTGATTTTCTTGTAAAATGTGTTGGATCCATGACACATATGTAGTTCCATCACTGAGAACTCAACTGTAAACTGAACCAAAGTGCTTCAGCTATTAAAAAGTAAACATTTAATCTGGTTTGAATTTATTTTGCAGTTTATTTCAGGCCTCAGTTGTTTTGTTTTCTGCATCGTGCTGTTTATTCCTGGCACCCAGTCAACTCTTACTCCTTCATGTGCAGTATGTTGGATAAATTGCCAGTAAATACATTCGGACAGAACCTCAGCATCTCTTTATTTTCAAAACCAAAATGTGATTTAATTGTACTGTGAACACATTGTTGCTGAATTTGATTTATTTCTGAAATCATCTTTGCGAAGAGGCCAAACTTGTAAGACATTCAGAATAGACAAGGAACAGGAAGAATTTGGCATCTTACTCTCATTATTATATTCATGTGGATCCAATTACAGTAATTAAGTTGAGAGTGTATAATCTATGGAGTGTATCAATACACCAAGCTTATTGTACATACATGTATGAATATTAGCTTATCGTGCAAATCATCGATAAACATTTGTTAAGGGACTGCACTATGCATAGAGGGAACGTGGAGGATCGGAGTGTGCAAAGCTGGAGACCTCGAGACATGAACTCACACAACCTCGTCCCGGGGCTAATCAACCACCACCTCTGGGTTCACGGACCTCTCTTGGTCAGGATTCCTGACCATCAAAGTTTACTACTTTCCAGAAGTTATAACATGTAATTAATGTAAGGAAAATGCTCTTGTAGCCTCATCTAAAGGATTCCGATATTAAGTTTACAGAAAAACTGGTTAAGAACTCATAAATATAGACAAATTAAACAGGAACTACATGCAATATAATGCGCGAACATAACGGTTGGTAAAACATGATTTGTTCAGACCCCAGCAGGCACAAGACGTCTATTAGACGTCTAGATGAGGTCTATATCTGGTTTAGACGTATAACAACGTCTTTTAGACATTGATTCAACGTAGCCATTTCGACGTTTAATCCTAGATGTTAATTCAACGTCTAATAGACGTCTAAAGTTCGACCAGCACATTTTCATATTTTGTGATGTGTTATTGTGTATTTCAGCTTGAAGTGTTGTTTTCTTCAATATGTGTGTATAGAGTGACCTTTCTATTATTAATTGAGTAAAATTTTAAAAAGGTATGTTGTTTTTAATGCTTTTCAAATATATTTTGTAGATTTGAAAACATATTTTATATTACATATAGTTTAAACTTTGAATAAACATTGACATTATGTAAAAAGCATGCTCAAAGTATTAATGTATTCTTTTAAAAATATGTAAAAGTAATGATTTATTCTTTTAAAAAAATATAAAAATATTCCCTTTTTGAAGGGATTTGAACTCCAATCCGGTTCGATAATCGTATGTGTAGTGCAGAGTTGCAGTTCCTACACCTCTAGATGTCGCTGCGTATGTTCACGCATGCGCTGTAAATCACAACTTGCGTCGTCTGCAATGAAACGAGTGCTGTCAAAATCATTGAACCGGATGGCAAACGTCGAACAAACTGGTCAACAACTCTCATCGAGGAGGAAAACAAGCCCAAGGAACGTCTGTTAGCAAAGTTCAAAGGATATGAAACAGCCCTGATGAAAAGAGATTGTCCGTGTGACGCCGTGTTCTCGACAACATTTACCGGTATGTAGCCTAGACCGTTACTGCGTTAGTAAAACTGGCGTAGCGTTGTGTACATCGATTCTATGTAAAACAAAATCAAAACAGATTTTTGCCCTATGAAATACAAGACTCGGCCTACTGTAGTAAATAATAAAATGCCACTTATCGAAATAACGGCCTGCACGCCTGCCCGAGGCAGTCAACTTTTCTGTCGGACTGCCTTGAATTTTTCCTCCCCAGCCCGACTGTCTGACAGTCCTCAAACAAGATAAAACTTTATTTTGAATATTACCAGCCATGTCTTCGAGATGTTCCAATAAACCCATCCAACTTCGAAAGGTACCGAGAAAAATTCATATTGTGCATCATGACTAGTAAATCGTGTGTTCAGTTACACTGTGGTAAAAAAATTAGATCATTGACAGTGGCAGTTTACAGTCACATTAATGGCAATCACTTTTGAAAAATACTTCACACACAATTATATTAATGCCTCTTAAATAGTGTCATTCATATATATTTAAGAATGATCTGCATTTAAATAATTACATTGAAACTGGCATTGGATTTTCCGATCTATTTTTAGAGTTTGAGCTTACTGAATATTTCAACAACATTCAATCAAAGGAAATATCCCTTTGTAACTTAATATTTGTTACTAATATATAATATGAAAATCAATAAATAAATAAGATAAATTCGGCTTAATAAATAAAACAGAAACAATAACACAGCATGAGAGTTACGGCAAATGTTCTTGCTTCATGAAAGGGTCAGCCTATTTGTTCATGGGGGAAAGAGGGGGCCAACTTTGAGAAGGAGAGTGAACCATCTTCTGAACATTTGTTTATATATTTATAATAGTTTTCGTTTTGGATACTTTGACAACAAAACAATAGATAAACTATGACTATAGTCTTACATTTTCAATATTATATCACAAGTTAGTTGGCACTATATATTACTGTACCCCTTTCACTATAATAGATTGTTCCAGCACAGATTTCATGGAATTCAGTAAACAAATGATTGAAATATCCTGTCTCAGCTTGAAGGTCGACACAGTTAGGAATTATTATCCCCCGCCAACATAGTTGGGGGGGGATATTGAAATGGGCTCCGTCCGTCCGTTCGTCCGTCCGTCCGTCCGTCCGTCCGTCCCGATTTTGTTTCCGGAGCAGAACTCGAAAACTATACGACATATCTCAACAAAACTTGGTGTGTGGAACAATCATCATGTGTAGATGTGCCTTTTGGGTTTTCAACTTCTTCGAGTTATTTTTTTTTACCGTTTCCATGGAAATGTAACTTAGAATTTCGTTTCCGGAACAGAACTCGAAATCTATAAGACATATCTCAACGAAACTTGGTGTGTGGAACAATCATCATGTGTAGATGTGCCTTTTGGGGTTTTCAACTTCTTCGAGTTATTATTTTTGACTGTTTCCATGGAAATGTAACTTAGAATTTTGTTTCCGGAACAGAACTCGAAAACTATAAGACATATCTCAACGAAACTTGGTGTGTGGAACAATCATCATGTGTAGATGTGCCTTTTGGGGTTTTCAACTTCTTCGAGTTATTTTTTTTTAACCGTTTCCATGGAAATGTAACTTAGAATTTCGTTTCCGGAACAGAACTCGAAATCTATAAGACATATCTCAACGAAACTTGGTGTGTGGAACAATCATCATGTGTAGATGTGCCTTTTGGGGTTTTCAACTTCTTCGAGTTATTATTTTTGACTGTTTCCATGGAAATGTAACTTAGAATTTCGTTTCCGGAACAGAACTCGAAAACTATAAGACATATCTCAACGAAACTTGGTGTGTGGAACAATCATCATGTGTAGATGTGCCTTTTGGGGTTTTCAACTTCTTCGAGTTATTTTTTTTTACCCTTTCCATGGAAATGTAACTTAGAATTTCGTTTCCGGAGCAGAACTCGAAAACTATAAGGCATATCTCAACGAAACTTGGTGTGTGGAACAATCATCATGTGTAGATGTGCCTTTTGGGGTTTTCAACTTCTTCGAGTTATTTTTTTTTACCATTTCCATGGAAATGTAACTTAGAATTTCGTTTCCGGAGCAGAACTCGAAAACCATAAGACATATCTCAACGAAACTTGGTGTGTGGAACAATCATCATGTGTAGATGTGCCTTTTGGGGTTTTCAACTTCTTCGAGTTATTTTTTTTTACCGTTTCCATGGAAATGTAACTTAGAATTTCGTTTCCGGAACAGAACTCGAAAACTATAAGACATATCTCAACGAAACTTGGTGTGTGGAACAATCATCATGTGTAGATGTGCCTTTTGGGGTTTTCAACTTCTTCGAGTTATTTTTTTTTACCGTTTCCATGGAAATGTAACTTAGAATTTCGTTTCCGGAACAGAACTCGAAAACTATAAGACATATCTCAACGAAACTTGGTGTGTGGAACAATCATCATGTGTAGATGTGCCTGAAAGGTCCGATGGGCTTATGGCATTGCACGGTGTCCAGCCGTCAACTTTTCGCATTTTGTCTTCTTCTCCTGAACCACTTTGTCTAAGGAGCTGAAATTTTGTGTGTTGTGTTTAGTTGAGAAAAGGTCACTGTTATTCAACAACTATTCTTCAATAAATTTTCCCAAAGGCGGGGGATATGGCCGACTCTGTCTGCTTGTTCTAATTTAGATTCAATTCAAATGAATTTGCTTATGTCACACAGTCACATAATTGTTAAAACTAATTAAAATCCTGAAATGACACAAAACAGTATGTATAAGTGATATACAGTATAAGGAATTAATGATAAAATTTACATGATTGAATTTGAAATTCATAAAATTTTTATTCAAGAATGTTTTCATTCAACATTCACACTGTGTTGATTATTGCCATCTGACTTTTGAAATTTACATTAAGGCTTTTGAACATTTATTGTCAGATCATAAGTTTGAAATATTTACAATTATTATATATCATAATGTTGAAGGTAATATGTTTAAAATCTGCAAATGACTGAATTATAATTTAAGAATATTTAATCACCATTATCGTAAGAATGGTCATTTTGCATTAGTCTTGATGTCAAGATGTATGTAGACTTAGTGTAACAGTTAAAAAGTTATGTTTAGAGTTGAAAATAAGTTGAATTTCAATAGATGAAGACAACCTGAAACAGGGATTGGGTAGGGGCCATTGGCCTTTGCACATTGGATGAAGAAATGGCCTATTGAAAATTGAAATTTTACTGTTGCTATAAAGGGGAATGGTCCTTTTAAAATTTTGAAAATGAAAATGAAAAGCCCTATGAATGGCCCATTGTCAAAGGTGCCTCCCTGCTGAAGTAACAGATATTTAACAAAAATTTTAAAAGAATTAACATGTTACACCTTTTGTTTTCTAAAGTCAGTTCAAATGAATAACAATGCCTACTGTGACTGAGACAGACTGACAGCTGATGAAACCTTCTTTTTAAAAAAAATAGAATTTAATATTAAAAAATTTTCAATATTGGAGTTTAAAATTATAAAATATAATCCAACATTGAGTTCATATACGTGTTAGTTTATCATATTGTAGATCTATGTCAGCCAATCACAGAAAAGAGAAAACAAATTACTTTCAAATAATTTAAATTGTATATAAAAATATCGGAGAAAAGAATGAAATTGTTCTTTCTTAATGATTACAATAGTCATATACATGTAGTTCAATCTGGCATTACTTTATATGTTTAAAACCAAATATCTATGTACATTTTCATTCAATTAATTATCATTTACACAATGTCACCCCTATCAATTTTAGGTCATTGCCTACAAATAGAACATTAATTAATTTAATGTTATGTATCATGTCCCTGACCCATGAATGATATTACCTGGTATTGTGTATATCAATCAATACACAAACTGAGAATCACAATAAAGTTTGTGATAGGTATTTCAACATGTCAATGTTGCTTTAGTTTTTTTATAGACTATCATTTTAAAGTAAGTAAAAAAACGTTTGTGTCTAAAATGAGAAGATAATAGAAGAAATGAACACTTTCAACCATAATCAACAATATAAGCAACATAATGTAAAATTTTGGAAAAAGATGGTCAGACATTTCATAATATTTTCTTGGTTTTGTTTCAGGAAATCCAGTTTGTTACAAGAACTGATGAGAAAGTGGAGAAAACAAACGCCAATTTGACAACACAAAGCATAGAGGTAAAAATAAGTTATTATGACTATAAAATAGATACATGGTTCATTATTAGTTTAATTTTGTGATGTACTCAAGTCAAATTTAGTGTAAGAAAAAAATCCTGTCTTGCATGATATAAAAATTTCAATATAAAAATTAGAAAAACATAAAAATTTGGCAATTTCAGTTTTAAAATGATGATGCATTTGCAGAGAATATTTACCATCTAATTCAGTAAATGTAACATTAGTATATAAAATAAATAAATAAAAAGTACCTACTTTTAATTTGACAGTTTTATTAATTTAATCACATTTTGTTTAAAGTGATTCAGAATCAGAGTTGTTTATTCAATTTGATAAATTCAAATTTCAAAATGTGATATTTTAATAAATGATTATGTCTTTGAGCATATACAGAACAATTTCAAATTCAGGGCAATCACATTTACATTCGCAACCATGCAGTTCACATATAAATGAAGTTTTCTCTTCCAAAATTTTAAATTTTGATAATTCCAAAACCTTGTATGAAAGGTTTAATAGATAGAGCCCTACGGGTATATGTCTTTCCTCGATATACCATGTTTATATCATTTTGTGAGGTAAAAGAAGTATATATTTCAGCCACGAGTGAAATATTATTTTTCGAACTCATAAGATGAGTTAAACATCATATTTTCACTGTGACCAGTGACTGATGTGATTTGACGTCATGAAACAATGGTCTGACGTAGCGCATTGGCTTATGACGTCACAGAGGTACTGTGGTGACGGGCTGTTCCCAGTGGTCAGTCAACATGAAAATAACCATCTTTTGGCATAATTACATGGGTAACATCATAATATAATAACTAGAATTTTATTTTGTTATGATCCAAAGAGATTGTAAAAGAAGGTTGGGGGGTATTAGTGAGCCACACTCACTTTTTTGCTTCTTATAATTAATAATTTATTACTTTACAAGTTAACATAAATGAGTTGAAGCTTTTAACAATTTTTAACACTGATCTAAGTGATCTTGTTATGAAAGATTGGTTAGAAAATAAAGTTTCATTGTACAATAAATTTCTCAATACCCACTTGGTACTCTGATTGCATGTTTTCATTTGAATTAAGAAAATGCATCATTACATATTTATGTATTTTACAGTCAAGGACAAGCCGGATGCCATTCATCGGCCCAAAACCGATGATGATTCAAAGTTCCCCTCTCCTTCTCTACCAGAATTCAAGTTGATCGAAGATTTGGCAGAGAGTTTTACTTTACAGAGCGGTTTTGATTCGGAAGGTAAGTGAACCAAACCACTAAATATATAAAGAATATACCAAAGTTAAATACTTACACTATTACATAATCAAATACAAGTAAAATATTTGAGATTTTACCTGATATATAAGTATTGAACATATTTTTTTTTCTCCAGATACTACCAGGAAGACCTGGAAGGAGGTCACTCAGGACATGGTTTTCAATGACAAGGCCAAATTCTGTTTAAATACTTCTGTAAGATGCCGACAGCGTTTTTCTAAAAGGAAACTATAATTATTTCATAAGAGTATTCACATGAATACATTTGTACATTATAAGTGTCAAATTTTAATCGTTTTAATTGTACATTTAATTTGTATGCCATTTCTTTCTGTTAACCAAAGACTCATCTACAATCAAATAGAAAAATACGAAAACACATTGTATTTCAGTACCTCATACATTCTTTTGTTGTTAGCTGCAAGACACTGCTGTGTACCTTAGGGGAACATCTAAGTGTATTTTTTCCTGTCACAATGTATGGTATGTTAAATATTTTGGCATAACCTCAATGTGAAACATACTTTACAGTATGGATTGATATACTGAATAAATTAGTTTATATTCTATGGCTTGTTTTATTTCATTGTTAATTACTACATTGTTTATTTTTAAGGCACAAATGCACACATCTTACCTGTAAAATAAGTTAAATTAAATCAACATGTTCCATTGTTTCTAAAACATTACAGTGAAGTCAAAATCAATAAATGTTGTTTTGTTAGAAATGTGAATTATCTTAAAGAAGATACTATATTCTACATTAAATCCAATTTCATTAAGAATGTGTGCAAGTGTGTCTTAAATCCGGAATTTATTGTGGAATTTGACAGCGTCACATGGTAATAAGGAGCCACACCACAATTATAAGATGTCTTTAGACGTCTGTAAAACAACTTTTAGACTTTTAAACGTCTATAGACATCTTTTAAATGTCTATAGACATATTTTAAACGTCTTATAAATGTCTTTTAAACGTCTTATAGACGTCTTTTAAACGTCTAGTTCAGGACTATCTTTAGTCGTCTAAACAACGTCTAGGCGTCAACGTCTTTTCAACGTCTTGAGTAGACGTTTAATAGACATCTTTTAAACGTCTATAGACGTCTTTTAAACGTCTTTAGACGTCTTTTAAACGTCTAGTTCAGGACTACCTTTAGTCGTCTAAACAACGTCTAGGCTTCAACGTCTTTTAAACTTTCATTTTAGACCTATATTTAGACGTCTTTTCAACGTCTTGAGTAGACGTCATTTAGACGTTTAATAGACGTCTTTGTGCCTGCTGGGACGTCTTAATGTATCATTTGCATATAATTAAACATCGATAATTAAACTTTGAAAATGATATGTTTAGATTTAATATAAGTATAGATATGATATTCTGTCAACATAATACGAAAGCATCATTGGTAACGATCGGTCAACGTGAGCTAGATCGGGGCCACGGGTACGAAGGCAGTGTTTATAAAGGCTTGGCGGAGGAGAAACAAAACAGCAATGTGAGGAGTTTGAACTCACAGTTCTACCCAGCTACTTATATGCCAGATGACAACGGTGAAGACACGAGTTCGTCACTTGTAAGTAGGGGAATATCCAAAGTCGTGGCGTGCCAGGATCGAACCGACCTGTCACCGGGTTTAACAGTTTTGCGTCGATGTTATGAGTGCTCACAACTATCGTACAGTACACAACATTGCGCACACATCAACACCGAAAATGCGTTAAAACCTATCGTTGGCCACGTGGACACCTGTAAGTAATGTCTTTATGTTTGGACAAAGTACTGTTGATACATGTTCCCGTCCACTCAGCCGAGAATGCCTGTCGTTGGATGATCTTGTAACGTTAACTTCTGCCAGGTGACCAAGTCTCTGAAGATCATTTAAAAGTGAAATACAAGAAACAAGATTTACTGGATAACAATTTCGTTTTTTGGACTTGAGGACAGTGACATCACATCATCTAGAGATCACCATCATTATTATGATCATCAGTAATGTGTATTGTATCACTTAATAGCATATTCACGGGCTATTTTATCAGCAAAGAAAAATGCAACTAATTCAACTTTAATGTTGGGAGCTATGTTATAAGATAGATGTTGGTTTCCGTTCTTTGTAATATAGTGTAAACAGGTGCTGCAGTGCTCTTGTTAGTTGTATATCTGATTGAGCAGGAAGGAGAGATCAAAGGATTTCTTAACAAATAGCATACATCCATGTCTGAATGCTCCCTTAATAAAGGTAAGATCTGGCGCGCTCAACATTTATCATTTAATTCCTCTTGATGCTGTTCTATTTTTCATTGAAATCGTAGGCAAACCAAATGAGCTTGCATGGTTGTGATGAGGAAACGGGTTAACTTAACCATGAATGATTGTTTTTATGATAAGTTAATTACTGAATGTTGAGTTGTTGAGGCGCCAGGTGTGATGCATATATGTGTGATATGCATCTATAATGTACGAGGCGAACACGTCCACTCTGCAAAGAGTCAAAACTTCACGCAGTTTAAAAACAGTCACATCGGACATAGTGACCAGGAGAAGAAAATTTAACACCAGTTTTACATTATCATGTCCAGGTATATATAGTAACGCATAAAAAAAGAGAAAAACAGCTCAAATCCAGTCTTTCGCTCACATGTATTTCCGTATGATTTGACATTTTTGAAATTGTTATTTGTCACTGCGGATACAAACATAATATCACTATATCATGATATGATATCACATATGATATTGATTAAAAGTAACGAACACTGTCCAATGTAATATATATATTATGTACACATAAACTTTTAAAGACAATAATAATAGGTAACAATTCAATGTAAAACCTTTACACCAAGTGCACTGTATATTGCAATCAATGTTACCTGTATATTGCAATCAATGTTACCTGTATATTGCGACACATTGCAATACACATGCAGCCTCTCTATTGTGATGATAATTGCAATATATACCTTTTTTAATATTTGTAACGTTTTAAAACACATATGCAGTTTAACATCACATTTTAGATGAAATGCCTTTCAGAACTTTCAACATACAGAATATTACTAAAAGATAAAAGAAAACTGATACTTACAGTAAATTCCAAAGCAGCAACATTCATATGTAAAACAGCCCAGCAAATGTATTTGCACAACAAGAGCATTTACTTGCATCTAAAATCTGCAATTTTACCTTAGAACAAACTCATGGAATATGCATATATTCACTTAACATTGTTTGGTGCGATAAAACGAAACAATATTGCAATAATTGTATATCATTATCTGCAACAGTATGCATGTATACCGCGATATGGCGGTAATGTCGTATAGCAATTATTTTCCTTTTATCTAACTGTATTGGTGGAAATGTGCCCATGTGTGTGTGTACTTTCTCATGGAACGCTAAAACTGTACATTCGGATTTTGTTAAATTCCTCGCAGTCACAACAACACTTATAACTTTAACCAAGCTAGTTTACAGACGGTGTGGAAGCTACGACCAAATGCCAGCTGGTTCCTTCCTGGTGTGAGCACTAAGGTTCATGCTAACATTCTGAATTATCACGGTTAAAATTAACCCTCGCATGAATACAATAAACAATAAAAGTACGACACAGCAGCAGCCGCTACTTCAAAATTGACAGAAACAGACAACAACTAAAAACGTAACATTCCAAAGATTTCCCTTCCTATCACCTCTTGGTACAATGAGGTTCAACCATGGTTCAATTATCAATCATTGTTGCATTCAGCTTGGCACCTGGAGTAGCGATTACATATATCATCGTCACTGCTTGTTAAAAATAGTACGTTGGTAATAAAAACAATTATTCGGTATTGAGGGCGTTGAGATTTCACTATTCCCTCATTTTGTGGTATTCTTTGGAAGCACATCTTTGAAAATAACACTTGATTGATAAATCTACGTGTTAATTGTTTTCATAGTTAGAAAAATATAAATTTTTATATTTTGGATTTTCATTATTCTACAAAAAAACCCTTCTTAAATCTTGATTCTTTTTGCTTTCTTGATTGACGAGAGGTTTGGTGTATCTGCTATTCACCCAGTGACTGATGTGCGTGTATTCATCACCCTTTGTCTGTATCCTGTTTACAGGACAAGTCCAATCTTCCCTGCAGCTGCACCTGTAGCACTGAGCTGCTACGTACAGTTTTACGGTTTCGTATACTTAATTTGAGTTCATCGTGGTTTGAATGTTGGTACATGTGGTTATATTCATAAACCAATTTTCCCACCTGACCCGTGCTCAAGGGCATTGAGTACTTAATCACGGTATAATTTTTCTGAACAAGAAACAAAATAATAAATGAATTATATCTTTATTACATTTATAAAGATACCTTACTTTTGCAATATCCCATGATTATATGAGATATAATTGTCATCGAAAATTATCCTTACAAAAGTAGGATTCTGGAAGATTTTGTGAAAATTCAATGCCGCAAAATATGGCATATCTTAACAAACAAACAGTTTGCGTTGTCAATATCAGGTACATGTATAATTATGCAACACAATACTGTGTGAAATCTTAACCATCAATCATATGATAATTAGAGTAAAACATGAGTACAATTCAGCTTGCAAAACAGCAAAATTGTTATGTTGGTGTAGAGATTAAACATTTTCTGAACGCAAGAACGGGCAATGGTATTGTCATCCATGATGAAGATAAGATAATATGTTTGTCAAAATAAATTTTAAAAAACAGCTAAAAGCTAGAGAAGATTCGGATAAGCAGCTGACAGCTTGAATTCTAATGTACCTTTATGAAATAAGGTTTAAAAAGATTCGTATGCCCAGAGTATAAGGGATCATCAACATGTACATGTTCATGATTTGGCGTAATTTGTGAAAATTATGAACCACCTGACAAAGCTCAATAAATATGATTTGTAGTTTGGTTTTTATGTATTTTATGTATTGTTCAAAACCATGTCACTAAGGGCGTCAATTGGACTAACATCTGGAATAGCTGAAATTTGGGATATTTCTTTGACAAAAAAATAACCTAGCGACAGTTGTTACTGGGGAATGGGAACAGGCAGTATTAATTATGGATGCAACATTCCAAGGATTTCCTTCCTCTCCGAGTACCTGGTTCAATGAGATTCAGTCACGGTTCATATACCTGTATACTGAGGCAGTGCGATACTTGTCAGTATGATGAACTATGGCGATATAAGGAGACCGTCAGGGAACCAGGACATCTAAATGATGTGAGAACCTTCAAGGACAAACCTCACAACTGATCATGTTATACAGAACAGCAGCCTAACTCAGAGCAATTCATGTTCAGATGTGCTAGTCTAATATACTACAGTGAATTAACATTTTTTGAAAATTCACAATGGATTTTGGCACTGCTCATATTGACATTGTTACGTACATATTCTTTGATGGAAAATCAGCGGCACATAACGAAATACATGACGTCATTGACTATGTAACTCTTAATTTAATGGAAATTCGAACACCGTAGATTTAGAACTATTGTAATTGTTTTTTTATTTGCTACTGAATTTCCAACACAGAATGTTAATCTCTATTCTACCATGAAATGGAGCACAGTGGTGTAGTGGTTAGCATGTCTGCCTCTCACGCCAACGGCCCGGGTTCGAATCCCGGTGGAGACACCAAACATTTGTGACTTGGGTCTTATACTGTGTTGCGTCCTTGGGAAGGCACTTCATCCACATTGCACTCAGTTCACCCAGCTGTACAAATGGGTACCTGGATATGGGAACTTATGGACCTAATTGGTCGCGCGGAGCGCTTCATAGGCAGCACCGAAAGTATGATTCCTTCAGGGTAATAATTGTGTAGCGCCTTGAGCATGCATTGTGCATGGATATGTGCGCATTATAAATATACTATTATTATTAGGTCTTCAAGACAAAGTCTGGAAGACGTATTGTTTTTATCCGAATCCTTCTATTATTATTATTATTATTATTATTCTTTCCACACGTTTTTGTTCGCCGACTTCTGAAGTAACGGCTGAACCGATTTTGATGAAACTTTCAGGGATGGTAGGTTTTAATGCGATCTGAAAAGTGGTCGAACGGATTTTTTATTGCTGTCCTCATTAAAGGTCCAGTTCGATTCTAATTTTCGATTTTTAACATGGGAAAAAAATTCAAAATACACTTAGAGACTTGGAACTTTTTTTAAAACATGCGCATTGACAATCCGAGCAAAAAAGTAAATCGTGGTGAATTCGTCAGTCACGTGGTTCAGCCGCCATTTTGATTTTAGTCACTTTTTTAAAATGTCCGACCCCATGTACCTTTGACAATCTTCTCCTCTGAAGATACTTGCACCAAAAATCTTAAATTAATTTTTGTATATAGCTAAGGCATTGGTGATTACATGGTGTTGTTTTTCAGGATCGAACTCTTAATACTTTTCGCACAGTGACCATTCAAAGTTGGGCGACTTGTTACATTGGACCTACTTCAAGGGGACATTACTCCAACTTCCCGATCTTACAATTGCATGAAATTTTCAGGGCTATTAGACCAATATATTGTCTTTAGAAATCAATAATAAAATCGCTCGCGAACAGTCATTTCCGGTCACAAATAAGGCTGAAAAATTACAGGAAATCACGATTTTGAATTTTAACATGGGGAAAATTTTAAAAATTGAGATAGAGACTTGAAACTTTTTTTAAAAGATGGGCAATGACAATGCAAGCAAAAAAGTCAATCATGGCGAATTCGTAGGTCACGTGGTTTTGGCGCCATCTTAATTTTAAAATTAAATTTTTGATTTTTTTAGGTTTTCTCAGTACATTATAAGCTGTTATGAATGGAAGTTTTGACAGAACAATGTTTGTGACATTCCTCGATCAAACATGGAGCTGAGGGTCAAGCAGAAGTCTTGAAGACCTAAGTATTGACGCGTCAATCCTAGTTATTATTATTATTATTATTTACTATAGGTTATTTATTCAAATAGGTAGTGCGTCTCCAATCGAAGTCGAGCAGAGTTCCACGGATTTGACATGCTCTCGAATGACGTTACTTGGAAAAACTACCATCTTCCTAATGCATTAAATGGTGAGGTGAGGTGAGTTGGGGTTTACCGCCGCTTTCAGGAGTATTTCACTAATATTACGGCTGCTAGTATTATTGCAGGGAGAAAGCCCGCAATGCCATGCTGGCTATGCTTACTTGCACAAACCTTACTGCGTGTAGAACTGTTCTCTACTGCAGACAAAGATGTCCGAACCAGTTGTTGAAAGGGATTCGAACCCGGGACATCTTGATCCGAAACCGAACGCGCTAACCACTGCGCTATCCCGCTCCCATTGAATGGAGCTCACTCTATATTCTGTAGACGTTATAATTACACGACAAGCGTCTACTTTTGGAATCATTTCTGCAACGTTTCATACTTGATATCGGTATTCTCATTTCAACCGTTTGCAATTGAAATATTGCTAAGGAAATCCTATTTAAAGACTGTTGTTGTTGTTGTTGTTGTTGTTGAATTGATAGATTGATCATGTGCAGCCATTCCAAATTTGACACATATGATTTTATTTCGTCACAGCATGGCTTGTTTACACCAAAATACCCTTATATCAGCAGTTCGAGGATTATCTCACTCATAAGTGCGTGTATTCGTGCCACTCGGCATTCTTCGACTATACTACGGCATTTTGTTTCAAATCATCCTTATATCAAAAAACAAGCAAAAAGAACATTTTACTCTCATATCTCGCCATGTTAAGGAGAGAAAAAGATATATCCTGTTTAAAAAGATGAAAATATAATGTTAAAATTATCACAGGTGTTGTTAAGTTGGCTTCTCATGATGTACATTTGTCAGTTGTAGTTATCCCTGGTGGATTAAAATTTCTTGTATTTTATCAGTTATTTTGCCTTTAGCATCAAATAAAGTAGATACATTCGGAGAACTGACATTGACTTTACCATGATATCAGATCTACATTGGCAACACAAATCCAAGACATTTTATTTCATTTCAGATATGGCTACATGTACTCCTGGATTATGCAATTGAAGGGAATATATCGGAGTTCAACAAAGCTAGGGTGTCTGATTACAATATAAAAGGCTGGCTTCAAGTTCACCAAACTGAAAGTCGAAAGTTTATTCAATTTTTTAAACGGTTTTACGTACGCAACCCTTCTCTGACAAATCAGCTTTCTCTATTATAGCAGGGACAAGATTGAGATGTGGCTGCGGTCAGCTAATGAAGGAAATGGGTTCCCGAATGGACATAGACGTCGAGAACCGCTTATTGAGATGCTGTCTGTAATATAATGTCCATCTTTTTAAAATGGCACGACCTTGTATGCTGTGCCTTTTCCGAAATATATAGATTATACATTCTACAATAATCTCTCAATTCAAATATTTGTTCGACTTGTGTCTTAACATCACCAACTTACTTCTTTAAATTTGTCTCCATAGAATGTTTTTATGCGATGAAATCATATGGATCACTCCATTTATAAGTGAATATTTTAAATGGTATTTCCTTCGGCCCTGTGACGTTGAAAAACGAGAATAAAACTAGACATATCAAGCTGAAGAATATTATTTGAATTATGAAATCACTGCTAGTTGCTGAAAAATTATATGAGTGGCCTCCATTATTTCAATTTCACTGTTTTAACATCAGCCCCCAGAGAGCTGGCACTGCCTCTTCTGACATACTGCAGGGGACATAAAATATACGCACACAACTAAAAACTGAGATGAACAGTTTTTCCTTTGAATGAATGGGGCGCACAATCTTAATACAATGCAAGATGTTCAGAGAAGATGTAAGTAATAACATAATGGAATACATAAAGTTCAATATTAAATTAAAAGTGTTATGTCATGGAACGCTCTTCAAGCATTTATTGGAACACAAATGGCGTGGATGCTACATGTGTAATCACTCAGTGGATGAGGAGATTCTCTCACATGTGTATTCTTGATCCAGATTTAAACGTTTACTTACATGCCCTAGCATGGATTATGTGAAGTCTCAGTTATACTTTTTGTATTACAGTGTATTTATGATACCATGTGTATGTTAAACCTTAATGTCTCTGTATAGTCATGTGTGCATATGTTATGAAGGGTGTAAATAATGTACTATGATTAATTTATCTTTCCCATCAAGGTGTATTTCTATAATTGTTGATATTGTTAAAGAGATCACTCTCAAAGTAAAAAAAAACAAAAACATGGATTTGATTGAGCACATTTATTTCACGAATTACAAGAGATAATACACGTATATAAACAATATGTACACAAAGTAAATTATGTAACAATGATTCCTTTATAACTTGTATTACACATTCATAAAACAAGCTCACCTTTACATTTTAAAGCAGCATTATGAAACACTGAGTTCAGTCGATACAGCAAATGGTTAACAGAATAGTCACAGGCTGTTGCATATCGGGAGAGGACTGTTCATCCATTTAATTTCACGTTTTCAAGATGTATGTAGTGATCTACATACGGGGTATGTGCTTTGTACAACACTACGAGACAAGGAGATCAGGTCAGAGTTCAATACAGTACGGTACTATGTTACGTTTCGTACATATGAATCACTCAGAATTCAGTTAATTAGTTCTTTCAAACAGATAGGGGAGGGCGGATTTAGTTCTCCTGTCAATTCACTTACTTTCCTTTTTGTTAATGTTTCACCTCTTCAGTTTTCCTGTCCCTGTGTCTGTATGTTTATGTTATCTGAAGCCCATTGATATTAATTTGATGTCTTAGTACTAAAATACATTTATCATAAACGTTTTACTACACTATACTCTACAGCTCCAATACATATTATTCAAACCTATGTCATAATGGATCTTGTTGAACACATAACGATACTGGTGAAACCTATTCAAATATCACCAACGACATTCTATCAGGTACTGCACAATCGTCTGAAATCTACTTAGAGTCGTCACACCATGAGTGATAAACATAATCTTATATAAACTCTGAATCACGTTCGCGCCTTTCAAACTAGGCTAACAAGGTCACTCTACCAATACTAAGATCAGAGTGTGAATAAACTATTATTTTACTATTACAATGGATTGTCAATGTTATAATATATCTAGAATGAATCATGTAACATTCTGGTAATCCAGTGCTTAATGATCTGATATTATTCAGATATCATCTTTGAAATTTTCATTAAAAAAATATCAATTCCATTATGACAATTTTAATAAGCAAATAATTTGATGTGACTGAAATAACTTGCTCCATTACATTAGAGGGAATAAAATCATACTTCAATATATCCCCAAAGAAAATGAAAAAAGGGAAGCACATGTTGTAATATTAAAGACACAATCATTGTTTTGCAAGATATTCTATTTGACTTTGATATGTGCCAAAAATACAATACGCGCCGATTTTAATTCAATAGTTTCACGCCACCTGCATAGTCATTTACAACGTTTGACAAATGGATCTCCCTACAAAATATGGTAATTATCAGAAGGTTACCCAACGAACATTGGACTGCTAAATTTCGAGACAGTGCTGAGAAATTTTCTGTAGTTACGGACATGGGCGGATTTCAAAACACCCATGAGCTGCCTCCATGAAATCTCTCTCTTAGATATTCTGTGATGTGACAGACTACTTTCTTGAACATGTTTCCCTGAAGCAGTGCCAGGAGTGCCAGAAGAAAGCAAGTTTCTGTCAGTTGTGCCATCTGCAGACATCCTGTGCTGAAGGTATGTTCTTTCAGATTGATCCTCTTTAGGGTTATTCCACAGGGGCTTGTATTGTCGAAACTAGCAATTAAAACGAATATGAAGTCGACGATCCAGCCCCATATACTATAAAAAAGTAAAGGGATGTAACGGGGTCAACACCCCATGTCCGTTTGAAATTATATTTCAGAATGTTGTCATCATATTATCATTCAATGTTAAATATCACGGCAAAGCCAATACATTTGTCTTTAAAACAAGCCATCAAACGTAAAAATCGAACGGATAATAACAAGGATATGATTTTTCAAAGCCAAAAATATTAGCACATTGCTCATGTAAGCCATTTGCCTGGCCCACCAAAATGATAAAATATTCGCTTGAAAAAATTATTATAAAATACTTTATAATATCCTGTCAGCTAATAGTGACCCAGTTACAAAGCCCAGTATTTGGTGCATCAGATCGCGCAAGAATTATAACACGGGGTGCACTGTAATTGACGTACCAGAGATTTTAGATGATCTCAAGTGTGTTTCGAAACATCGTTTGATAGTGAGACGTCCATATTGAATGACCTTGGCATTGGTCTATTTTTGGTAACGAAATGATGTCATAGGGCTATTTGAGGCCCTATGACATCATTTCGTTTCCAAAAATAGACCAATGTCAAGGTCATTCAATATGGATGACTACTAGACAAACGATGTTTCGAAACACACGTGAGATCATCTAAAATCTCTGGTACGTCAATTACAGTGCACCCCGTGTTATAATTCTTGCGCGATCTGATGCACCAAATACTGGGCTTTGTAACTCGGTCACTATTAGCTGACAGGATATTATAAAGTATTTTATAATAATTTTTTCAAGCGAATATTTTATCATTTTGGTGGGCCAGGCAAATGGCTTACATGAGCAATGTGCTAATATTTTTGGCTTTGAAAAATCATATCCTTGTTATTATCCGTTCGATTTTTACGTTTGATGGCTTGTTTTAAAGACAAATGTATTGGCTTTGCCGTGATATATAACATTGAATGATAATATGATGACAACATTCTGAAATATAATTTCAAACGGACATGGGGTGTTGACCCCGTTACATCCCTTTACTTTTTTTATAGTATATGGGGCTGGATCGTCGACTTCATATTCGTTTTAATTGCTAGTTTCGACAATACAAGCCCCTGTGGGTTATTCCAGATCGCAGATTTGATGACATTAAGCATTGCTGATTTGGGAGTGTCCATTATTGGAGACTTATGGGTCGGACTGCCAACAATTCTTCCTGTAAATATAGAATAAAAACGGACATCACTTAAAGTTTATCTTTCATTCATTTATATGCAATGATGTTCTTAACCGGTCATCTTGATAAATGTATAAAAGGCGTGCAAACAAACAGATGTACATGTATTTCTGCATCCATACATTACGAGAAAATATAAATTAGGAAAAGCGTTTCTTGAAAGTATACACTTTAAATTGTCATAAAGGAAGGTTATTTATAAAGAACATTTGATGTTATGGGATAACTGACATTTACAATAATATTATCAATAGAGACATTGAGAAGGTCAAATGCGATAAATTCAGTTCATATCGATCTATGTAAGAATAAAGAACGTACCTGAACAAGTGTTGACAATCATTAGACACACCATAGATAGTGTGAACAGACCACACGTTGAAACTGCCATTCTGTGTGTGTTACCTGAAAGAGAGGGGCAAATAAATAATTCCAAAAGTTGAAAACTAATTATTCCGAATATATTTTAAAATAAACTGTTATTTACATCCAAATATAATAACAACATTGGTATCATGTGAAAGGCATTATTCAAGAATAGATTAAACATTACATTTTAAATCATTCGCTTCCTTGTTTCAAAACAAAACATTAATGTAAACTACTTTACTTACCTGGATGCATGTCCTCGTTGCTGAATGAAGATAATTATGCACATTGTCAACATTTAAGTAGCACGCCGTTGACCTTTTTCAGACGTCATTGCCATCTTAATTCTCATCTCCCAGGAACCTTTTACAAACTGTAAAGAAAACTGTGACAGCGTCACCTTCATCATCAGTATTTTGCATCCTCTGTATACGGAATATATATACGTACTTCTCTGTGCTATCATTTGTGAGGTTTTTTACCTTTCGGTAAGAGATTATATTTTCTGAGATGCACCATAATTACAATAGCATAGCACAATAACAATTAAATAATAATTTCCATCAAAGCAGTTGGAAATTAATTAAACAGCACACAGAATATGTTCTGCAAAATCGTTCTGATAAGAAAGAAGACAACATGTAAGGAAAATAATTTGTGACATTAGGTAGAACAGAGACAATTTAGGTTGTCTGGGTAGAATAATCATGTTATGAAACTAAAACCAAATTAACGGTCTTCTAGTAGCCGCTTTACAATAGCATGTGTTTTTGTGTCATTGTAAGTGAAGTGATGGAACATTACGAGACTTTCTCTATCCCACCAGACATCAAACGTAGTCTTCAATCATGTTTAAAGATACGTGGTAGATAATAGTTGCTAGATTAACAAATCATTTAACAGACGACATGTTTAAAAGTGTAGCAAGGGCGTTTCTTCTCTGTATGCGGCCTCGTTCACCAAAATATCCAGTTATCACCGGATGAGCTGCATGTTAAAATTAAACATGTTTAACATTAAACTTCCGGAACTTTTTGTGCAAGCACATTGGTATGAGATCATTGTAAATAGTGTTACATAAAATAAATGTTCTTCTTCGAATACATTACGTTAAGTAATGTGACATGTGGGGAATATACATCATGTCAGCAGAATGAATATTTATTCTTTGTTGTGATTGTCTTAAAGAACCTGGAACCTCATTTATTACATGTATTAATACAGACAATACTTTCAACTGTAAGTACTGAAAATTTGGTATTGATGGGTCCTCTCATTAACGGGATATTAATGTTCAAAGTGTGTAAATATTGGACTGCTGAAGAACTCAACCGCGAGAAGACCCTAAAGCGGGTGCGCGGGACTAGCTCTACTGCGCATGCCCGAACTATGGATAATAGTGATATTATGTGTTGTGATGGTGACATTACTCTATGTATTCATAGCGAAGGAGCTATTCCTTCTACACTCGTTTCCTCAATTTAAAGACAATGTTGGGATTTTCCTCTCGGAGGAGAAAAGTTTTGAAAAAATACTTTGTAAACAATATAAAACACCGAAATAACGACAGTAACTAGCCGGCCGGACTGTCGTGTTTAATCATTGATGTTTTCATCAACAACATCATAATTTCTACAATTGTCGTCCAGAGTTTTTAATATTAACTGTCGAGTAACATGTTGTCATTTAAAAAATTCTGTTTTACATATGCCACTTATATTTATTTTATTTCAAGAGCCGATCAACTATGAAACTCGAAGAATTCAAGTCAAGGGAGCGAATTCCGTTGTTACCGTTAAACGCTAAAATTTGGATCGAGTCACGGAAATAGGATTTAAGATATTTTTCAATTAGGACTTAAGATCTTAAGATTGGATCGGGTGCATTAATTATTAATATGATATGAAGTTTAGTAATTATAAATAACAATTCAATTTTATGTCTATTTATTTGACTTATTGACCTCGATCCATCTGTTATCCTCACGGAGCTGATTAATGTATCGTATATTTGACCACAAAGCTGACTTGAGGATAAAATATTTGGCTAAATAAAGTGTGTGAAATTTTATTTCAAAATAAAATAATTAATGTTTGACAATCGTTGTATTTAGACTCTTTATTTCGTCACAAGGTGCTCTTCTATGTCCACTTTTAAATCATCCTTAGTACGTACATTATAGTAATATATAGATATTTGGCATATATATATTTCTTGTGTTCTGAGGCAAACCTTAATTTAAGACAGTAATGTTAAACAGTTCTATATGTATTCTACACGCTTCTTATATCAATCAACTTGTGTAGTTTTAATTAATCATACTTTTTATTCAATCGATTCGAGGAAACATGAAATAAACAAAGTAACTTTGTTTTCAGTCAGCGTAGACTTTGAGACTATTATGTTTTTTTAGCAATACACCCGAGACGGGGTCTAAGTGGTGTTTATTCAATGCTGGTTGTTTTTTGCATTTGTCTCAGTGTCGCAGATGTGGTAACATTTTCCTTCTGTCACATTCAGAACACCTCGATGCCCAATGTAGGTTCAGTTTTTTGGAGCATGCATGGATTTTGTAAATGACATATACACAGGAACTATTCGTTTATTTTGAATAGGTACGTTATTTTGAACCGTTATATGTCAAAAGTAATTAACATTTGAATATACACTTCTAAAAAATGCTGTCTATATCATTCTAGCTCATGCAGTTTTAAAACTTTTATCATTAAAAACACGTTGTTTTATCATTTCGTATCATGCTCGTGAAAACAAATTAATGAAAATAACGTCCCCACCGGATGTAAAACTACCGAATGGGATATGAACGTTTACACACCTTCAGAAATCATTTCGTTTGTTTCAATGGCTGAGTGTATGTCTTAGCAAAAATGTATGGCCAGTAGCAAGATACATGTAACCAAACTTAGTCTATGCAAACAAATGGAGCAAATATTTAAAAAAAACATGTTTACAACAACTAGTTACATGTACTTGCTTAGGAGTATACAATTGTGTGAAATAAAAACTATAACATGCACAAATGACACTTTTTCATTCCGTTTAAAAAAGGATTTGTTTAAAGCATAATACATAACTGTACTTATTCAATGCTTTAATTCAATAAAATAATGTTAGGCTCTTTACTTAAGAAAAACTGTTAATTCTTCCATTTTTGTGCAGCGTAAAATTTTCTCAACTACAATTTAAATGTCATTAAGATGGCGTCTGTATGACAAAGCAAGAAGTTGTGGCTTATCAATGTTATTCTGAAGATTCTATTATTCCTGGGCAGTGTCCAATATGACAGTTAATTTATCATAATTGTTTCTGTTAAGGAAATTGGTCTATTGAAATATTAGGACAGACAGATCAAGATCAAGTTCAAGTCATACCAATGTGCGCAAAACCACTCATGACATACCTGGCGGCGGACCCTGTTTATGGGCGCTCACTTCACGTCATCATACCATTCCTTCAGTCAGAACACCGTTGCAACCATACGCTCAATCTACAAGCTGTTTGTCGGAGGTAAACATGGTTTTCTGGTTCGTCATTCAGTCAGTGTCACTTAATCAACACTTTAGACTGACGAGTGTTGAAATCCTATAGTCGAGATATACGTGTACGTCATAAGGATTAGTTTCTGTTGAATTAACACAGGATACGAGTATGCTTTGTCTATCACTTTGATCAAACATCCATATGTTTAAATCTTAAAACAGGTCATCAAGAATTTGAAGAATAAGGGTAAATAGGCTCGTTAAAAGCCTGTATAGTCTGTAAGCCATTCCTAAAAAGTAGGCAAGAAATTCAGTTCGTAAAATAAAATTCAATAGAAATGTTCTGTTACCATCAAGTCATAGTACAAATATTGTTGTATTATTTTATGTATGATGACATCTTGACATTTGAACTTGGTCATTCAAGCTAAAATCCTGAAAGATTATCAAAGGCACGATGGGCTTATTATAAATATTTGGTGACCGCGTGGCCAAAATATGGGCCTAGGGGCATCATATTGTCATCGTCTTCTTCAGAACGAAAATCCTTGAAAGGTTGACGTGTTGTAAATAGGTTCTTTAGCTTATGAGAATGTATGTAGATTCGGTGATCCGTACGCGGTGGCTGCAAATACGGCCCTCAATGGCACAGGAAGTCGATATCGTAATTAAAACGTAGATAAAACGTGGGTAAAAGAACCTACACCTTATATCAAAAAGAGTAAAGAAGCTAGGGCAGCCATTTTGGATTCATTCAACATTACTTCAAAAGGTACGCTAATTAGAACTTGGTGGTATTCACTATGGAACGCACGTACCTATCAACTATAAATTTCATTTGCCTACAAAACGAAATTAAGTGATAAAAAACCAAACTATTCACTTTTCCGCAAAACCTTACTGAGTTTCACCATATGTCACCCCTAAGATAACTTTAATAACTCTTCAAACTCGAAAATCTAATTCAAAGACCTCTCCCGTGAACGTTATTCCGCAGTCGATACCCATTCAAACGCTCAGATTGGTCCATACAGTGCTCTCAGGGAAGTATTTGGTCAGTAGACTCAATAGGTACCCAGGGACTGTGCCATGATAACACTGGTATGCTAAACACAGTACATTGTAGTCGATCTTTGCTTTCACTGGGAGCTAGTGCAGGGCTTCAGTATTGGCGTAATGTGATACATCTTTGTTACATTGCAAACCACACGAGCTGCAGCATTTTGAACTTTTTGCATCTTTTTCAGCAGTGGTAATGGTAATCCGTAACATAGCCCGCTGCCGTAGTCTAACTTTGACAGAACAAGTGCTCTTACTAGGTCATGCGCTGCATCAGTTGTCAAGCATTTACGGACATGAAGTTTTTTTTATTTATTCCAACACACATTGGGTGCTACAACCGCTATATCAAAATGTGTTTTGGATATAATGCTTGGCACGTAAGTTTTAAAAATATTGAAATAATATTGAAATCGAGTTTATTTCGTCGACGCATCGGTGCTGTAGGACGGCATAAAAGGATAAAGAAAAAGCTGTACTTCATCATTTTATCCTGCCTTGTTACGAATATTCCAAAACTGTTGATTGAATCATATGATGCACCATTGATAAAATAACTTATACAGCTTTTTATTGCTGCATTAACATAATATTTTCATTGCTGTTCATTTTATGTGTGACTTTCAGCTTTTTCCCCTGTATATTTCAAGTCAGCAGTATATAAACCTTAACATGGTTGTTGGCATAACACTACCTTCAATACTACAAATTCTTGTACTTTTTCGGGCCGAGTCCCTCGATGTTGGCACGGTCAGTGGTGGCGATAGCTGCCTTACTTTGAGGCGTAGGGTTCGAATCCCGTAAGGGACTCGGTCCGAAAAAGTAAAACAAAATTAAGGAAGTGTTATCCCAAATATAACCATGTTTACTATCTAAATAGCGTGTATTTCTAATGCATTCAGCCTTGGGAGCTGCGTCAATTTACATCCAACAGAGGGGAACTGAATGTAAAACACGTTTATCTATCGCTTGTTGGACCTCGATTTTTGTCGAGGCCCGGTGGTCGTGTGGTAAGCTGTTACGGTCATTTCTGGCGATAGCTATTCTGAGGGTGTGGGTTCGAAACCCGCAAAACCCGGAAAAGTACATGTACAAGCATTTGTACTATTGAAGGTAGTGTTATCCCAATCTAAATGACATGTATTTCTGGAGTATTAAGCTTGCTATTTTAACTTCATGATCACAATATTGTTATAAATTGTCATTGTTGGATCTATAACAGATCACAGATAATCTAATCACAGATATGGTAGGTCTACAACTTGAACTTGAATTCGATGAATCAGAAATGTGATGAGAATCGTCGATTTCCATCACACTCAGGGAAGACAAATTAATGCATCACAACTACTGTTATCCAGGGTTATTTGTTATGATGTACGTGACTTGTATATGTGTTTACCTTTAAACATTTGAATAGTGTATGATTATACAATTAGTTCTAGTGGAGGGAGAACACTTTCTCCCAGTAACACTGTGTGTAGAACGTGGATTTGTGACAATATTTCTGATAATATGCTGTTGTTTCTGTGTCACATCACACCTCATGTTTGCACCGTTTGATTATAGGTTTAGCTGGTTAGATGTTCCTGCCACTTAATCCATGGTCATGACGTCACTCTATTGTGTTATCAGTTGATTATTATTTAGGAATCTACTGGTCATTGACTGACCCAGTCAGGAGGGGTGTTAGGTTTAGACACATTAAGTAATGGTCAATCGAGTACATTTTTCGAGACTGATGTATTTTGTCTTGGTGTCTCTGAATAGGATCTTTAAATTGACTTATTTACTTAAACTTGAATAATTAATTTTTCTAATGCATGAACCTGGATTCGAACATGCAACCCTTCGCTTGTTAGTCAGCGCTCCTAACCATTCGGCCACAAGACGCTCACCGCAAGAAAAGTGCTAGTATACTGACCAGTATACGTCTTGTCAACCACCCTAATTTCCTGGCGTATACTAGTTTGTCAACCACCCTAATTTCCTAGCGTATACTAATCAGTATACGAGACATTTCCAAAGCTTAGGACACTTCAGTATACCCCAGTATACGCTAGTATACCCCAGTATACCTCAGTATACCCCAGTATACTCTAGTATACTCCACTATATAATAGTATGTGTCATAATTTATTACAAATGAAATGAAAATATATTTGTTGGTTTGTTTATATAGGTGTTCTCTGTTGGCTTAATTATATCAGATTGAACTACGCTAGACAAACTTGTCTTGGGTCTTTTGTTTTATAAGATGAAAATGTCCGTGTGACAAAGTTGATAATAGCTATATATGCATTCAAATAAATAAAACTATATTGACGTGATTATTTAAGCAGATCAAATGTAAACGTGATCAGCAGAAAGGCATTATGAGAATTATGTATTTAATAGCAAACACGATATATTGTATCCTCTTTGGTATGCATTGGATTATAGGCACTGGTTACTTATATCGGATTTAAATTCTCTGTTCAGTTAGTATCAATTGTGATCGTGGTTTGTCGTTACTCATACAGCATCAATTAATGGACTGTAGTATAGACGGGTGTAGGTGAATTCGTAGGCCAGACCGGTTCGTAGGAGTATATTTCGGTGGATTCGTAGGAGGATCGGCCGGTGAATTCGTAGGAGTTCGTAGTTTAAGGGAATAAATGTTTATAGACTGACTTTATGGTACGATATTATTACAATTAAATTATTAATAACTTACTAAATGATATTTTGACAATAACACGTGTTTACTTGTCCGCTGTGTTGCGTTTTGTGTTCAATAAAAAAAAATCGTGTGTTCAGTGTTGTTATTATTTACTTTGGTCGAGTTTTTTTATAAATAAATAAAAGAATCAGGTAAGTATGATTATATTCCAGTTTACATTACACATTTACACAATTTTGCGGCATTTCTGAGCGGCAAATTTTGCGGCAAAAGTGCGGATTTCCGTAAGAGTTGCGGAATTCTCATGTACGGGTCGTCAGCAATCATATAACCCTTTGTTTTGTTAACGTTGTTCATGTACATACTTCCTAATTTATATTCTTTATTGATACAACTTTACACCGACAGAGTATTTAGCAATCAAAACATCTCACACCATGTTTTTTTAACAAACAAATAACTTACTTTACAAGTTTGGTGAGTAGGCTTATTACTTGGGCTCAAACTTCGACTCAGTTTCGTATACAAACACACACAAGGTATATAAGATTCGAGACATTGTGAGTCTCGTACTGCAATCTATCAACATGACATGGTATCCAAAACATAACATAAATAATAACAGTCAAACGAATATTTACAAGTTTAAATATCACTTTATGATATATATTTTAATCCTCCTACGAATTCACCTCCTACGAATTCACGAGTCCTACGAATTCTCGGCTCCTACGAACTGGTCTGGCCTACGAAATCACCGCATCCCGTATAGACTGTCTCATCATTGTATATATAATTCGCAAAATGTGTGAAAGTGTGTTATCGTCATACAAGACGTTTCACACTTTAAACATCTCATATATATATATGTGACAATGGATATATTGCATTATTGAAGACTTACCTTTGTCGACGAACATATCCGGAGGAAAATTATAAATATCCAGATAGTCAAAAGAACACAACTTGAAACAGTAAATCCCTAATCGAAACGTATGTGTTTGGGTCACAACTGATGTCGAAAAACACAGAGATAACATCAACGTTACGTTATTTGTTTGACAGTAACTGCTAATGATGATGGCGCAGTCTTTCAACTGAGGGGGTAACTGGTAAAGGCATGTCCAAATATTCATGATCATGTATTTTATTGGTTGTTAGTTTTGGCCTTAATTCTTATTGGCTAACTTTAAATGACCAACCAGACGCGCGAAGCCCATAGTCAGACAGACATAGTGTTTATTAGCCTGTCGCCAGGTCGTCTGTATGTTTATACAACACACCTGTCAAGCTCTTCAACGCACAACTGGTCTCTCAGCTAATTACTAGCCTGAGTGGCTAAAAGTTTTGTTTAAATAAATGCTAATTAAGCATGCATTGTCCCTCAAACAGACAGACAATTGTTGAGTTGCACCTAGCTTTGGGCATACAAAAAAGCGTTATATCAATAACCAACAACAATAATTATTCAACTCATTTAACCATAAATTTATGTATTAAGAAGAACATGAACTAACATAAGATGGAACATATCATACAGACCAGGACATAGCTTCATGATATTACTGCATCACAGTTACGTTGGGATTTTTTAAATTGTGAGAATAAATGAGATAAATGTACATAAAAACAGGATATCTATGGTGAAGCAACAACAGTGCTGTTAAATAATCCAAAGAATATAAATGAGATTATTCATAATTAAGTTATTAAATTTATAATATTGGTACACCTGTTGCCGTTTTATGTGAAAAAATTTGTTTTAAGTTGCGCGAAATAATATAAATATAAACGGACAATAGCTATGCAAAACGATATGATTTTGTAAAGTTTGCTTTTGTTCAGACTTCACTTCACAAGTACAAACATAATATACAAATAGCATATAGGATATAGATAATGAAATAACAACAAAGTATGTGCAAAACAAAACGAACTTACATAAGGCTAGCAGTTACTTTTCATTGGTTTTTTTTTTGCTTTTCTCTTTTCTTTAGACTGCCTGACCGGATGAAATCGCTAATAAATTGGTAATGGGACGCATCGTATATGTAGGTCAACATCCTCAGTCGAAACAATCACCACTGAAATGAAGGAATAGTTGACCGTATTCAATATAACACAATTCATTGTTTCTAATATCTGTACTTTTTATTTTACGTATAAAAATAAGTGTGATTGCATCCTCATTGTCATATGAAGACGAACATTCAGCTTTAGTTGATATATCCATATATATGTTTACTTTAGATCAAATGATATGTAAATAACTACTATTATTAAGGATAAATTAACAAAGTTAAGTATACATGTTATCTGTAATAACAGGATTTAAACAGGAAATGTATCCTTAAAATTACTATCAATGTAGTTTTCATAATCTTCTTAAATTACAAGAATTCAATTCAATACCATACTCTTATTGTTTCTTTATATCAATTGTTTTACTTATTTCAGTTATTTGTTTTCCTACATATATCTTAACCTGATCAGCTAGCTTTGAGTAAACCTATAGGAACAAACAAGAATTGGTAAACAGACTCGCAGTTTATCTTTAAATGTCTTTAAAGGTGACATCGTGCTTTGAACTAAGACGTTGTGCTTGTATATTACCGGTATATGACAAACTCTCACTGTACTGTTGAAAACTGTTTTTTTCTTAGCAAACACTGTTACTATTTTCTGATACTTATTTCTGTTACTTTTTTCTGTTACTTTTTCCCTAGCACCAAGTTTTAAGTCGAAAGTATGTCTCCATTAGAAAGTTAAAATCCAAAGATATATTTTCGTTATTTATGATTCAACTTTTCACAATAATAAACATTTTAATCCCCATTCTTGCATCACGAAATGACAGGCAGAGGTTTTTTAAAATGCTGCAACTGATCAGAGACAAATCGGATTTATTCATGAAAACATCAATTTCTCAAACTCTTGTTCTGTTACTGATCAAAGACAAAAAGGGAATTACTTATGAAAACAACACTTTTTCAAGCTGTTTTACTGTTACTGATCAAAGACAAATTGGAACTATTTATGAAAACAAAAATTTCTCAAAATTCACTTTGTACAAACTACTCTACAACGCTCTATAACAAAAGATCATTTTAAGCCTACTTATTAGAAATAACATAAAGATCAAAGACACATTCTATTGTGTTGGGGATGGTGTCTGTGTCTTGTTGTTTTTGGGTGGGGGGATTATATCCACAGGGGATTTTGTCATAGGGGATTATTTTCCTTGGGGATTATGTCCAGTGGGGATTTTGTCCGTCCACCTCGCTGGTCTCCATAAATCCCGAAAAGTTATCATTAAGACTACTATTTATACTAAAATAACATTACATTTTGTAAAGTAAACTTGTTATCAGTAGATACTGTAATGCACTGGGATTTAATTCTGCCCTCTCGCCTAAGCAGAGGCTTATGTTCAGCTTAATTTAGTAAACGCTGTAGCTGTAAGAGCACTTCTCTCTGTTTAAACATATTTATTTCCAAAAAGAAGGAACCGGATTGGTAGGTAAGAAAATGCTTTTATACAAAGCGCTCCGGGATACAACCAAATACAAAACATGACATGTACAGTATAATTATGAATACAAATAAATGATACAATCTGATTATACAAATTATGACTGTGCCATAGAAGCACTACTTTAAATCAAATCTGCCTGTTAAATTTATAAATGAATGAACTGAATTTAAGAGTTCCATATTTACAGCTGGGCAAGAAATGTGACTTCCAAACAAAATTGATTTCAGATCAAATCCCTTTGCATAATAATACAGACTTAACGATATATAATAACGAATATCGCTATAGAGAGGACATACAAGGAATTAATGAATATTCTTCAAAGATATAACCACAAGAGCAAGCTGGTGTTGGAGATATAAACCGTTGATATTTATGTGCATTATGATCAGTACATTCTGGTCGGAGACGAGATTGTATTATTTGACAAAATCTGATGCCGGTGTTTAAGTCAAAAGTGGCTGTAAATATTAGTATTGTTTAGAATAGCAGTTTGAAATCTTGAAACTGGCTGTATTTCAGTTCTGTTCAGGTGGCAATGAATTCAATAATTTAACTGCATCGATATCTGTGGGGAAAGGACCTCGCATAACTTTCAGTTTTACAATGTATAATCTGAAGATTCGAATCATTGCGAAGATTATAACCCGTGACATCTGAGAACTTCTCTCATTAGAAATGATCAAAAATAAAGATGATAAATTTAAGTCTCACCTCACAAATTAAATACATACATTGTACAAAGGCAATCATTTATGTTTAACTATTGCGAGTTTACTAAACATGTGTATGAACTTCAATGTATTCCCACAAATGTATTAACAAATGATTTGTTTTAAGTTTGTTTTAGAAGAAGCATTTATATAGGCTAGTGTATAGCCTGTTTGCTAATCCTTTTTTAAAATTTAACTTCTCATAATTTCTTTTGTGTTATATGTTATTTGGGAATAAAATACTGTTTAATCAACTATTGCTTTTTCTCAAGCAAAAACAGTTACTTTTTTCTGCTATTTTTCCCGGTTACCTAACAGTAATGTCAAAGCTAAGTTATGTAACCCATTTCATCATCACTAAAACGAATGTGAAACACAATCATCCACATGCCATTATTATAATACGTTTAAGCTTTCTACATCGAATATACTTTTCATTGAATTTACAATAAGTACCTGTAACCGTAGACTCCCGAATGAAACAGATAGAACTATGTTAAAAAGGATGAAAGATTATGTGCATTTTGTAAAAGGCTATGTATGTAGCAAATGTGACTCATAACATACGCAGGTCACCTGACTGAGCTTCTAATACTTTCTTAAAATGTAAATGGACAATATTGTATTGTTTTGTCTGTCAAAAGTAAAAAAGTGCCCATGTCTGGTATACAATGTATACTATAAAGTATGACGTATATACCCGTTAACTATATTACTTAGAAATATGTATTCGCCAGAAAGTATATATCAAGTATTATGATGAACAACTGCACATCACGCACAGTGTTCATTCAGGAATAACAAAACGATTAAGTGCCATGCCCATTCAGGTGTGACTTATCTCGAATTCAGGTTTCTCGGCCATGAACCGTATGACATTACACACGCCCAGTACTGATCATCCAAAAAGTTAGCACTCAATACACATTGATGACTTTCACTGATTAGACTTGAAACTAGGTGTGATAAAGCGCCGATATATTGCCGGCAATTGATGACAGTGGCGACGCAATGTCTGGTTGAACATATCTTTTACCGACTGTTAAAGTGTCACTCTCTGCGCGTGAATAAACAGTGGTTACACTAATTAGACCTATACCCCTTTGAGAAGTGACCATTAACCACCACGGAAACATATTGCCCACAATTAATTACCGTTACATAATGCGTGGCTATTTAAACTGGGACTCTCTGTAAGTCCAAATCACTTCATAGATATATTCAGTTGCGTTAATCCCTCCTGGTTCCTGCAATTTATTTTGCACAAGTGTTTACCAAGTCCTGAGGAATGGATTTCTATCAAAGGTACGTTGTCACTTCTCATGTCAATGTATAATGTATGATGAATGAACTGATTTTAAGATCGAGGTACAGATAACAGATCGTAAGTAAGATACATTAGGCTGTCGAAATGTTCCAGATCAAAGTTTTGGTAAAAAGAGAGGGTTCGATGGTTTTAGAATGGACTGCATGTTCCAAGCTAATAAGGGTGATATTATTATTCATTGATTTGTAAAATCTAGCGTACATTCATTACAAAATCCAAAACAATGGCGAGTGTAGAAAGCTTTGCTACGGCATAAGAGGACAATGTTGATTAAATAATTCACATCTAAAAATGTTGCGAAGATTTAATCACTTCATCAATATTTGAATGAAAATACATCATTATCCTTGTAAATATCAATATATACTTTGTGATAAGAAAGTGGATGTGTCTTAAACGTGAATAACATAAATGAGAATATATCTAAAATAAATTATGGTTTAGGAAATAGTAAAATGTATATCACAGAACACATGGAGTGTAAATGTAAACTTGTTAAGGCATATTGATAATATAAACACTATTTATCTATATATTTTAATTATTATTCCTACATATTAGAGAGATCATTTAAATAAAGGTCAGTATAATGATCATATCAAATATTCCTTTCACATTCTATAAATATCTTAATTGTATAAAGTTACTTGAACCGTTACACTAGCCCATTGGTTGTTTCGTTTTGAAAAGCCGAATGCATTTACGCTCGATTCTTTGATGTTTGATATCTGTGGCTAGTCCGGTTAAATTAAACAATTGACTTATCTGTGTTTATTATCAAACTTCCTGTTCCCTGTGACGTAAATGCATGGGACCACAGACTAAAAGGTTACTACCTCGTATATTCTGCCAACGGCAGCACATGAGTTAATTCAATATTTACAGTAAGACGGAACAATTTGTTTTTGATTGTGATTCTTTAGCACTTATGCATTCCAATGTACACACAAGATGATAAAGTGTATTGATATTTATTTATCAAATATAAGCGTTGATTTGATAAAGCATTACAATTAAATAAATAATGAAATTCATCACGAATCTAGATAGAATTATATAATGTATATACTCGTTCTTGACGAGGGATTGTGATATCGACCTTTTTCAACCGGCAAATTAAGAATTACAATATTGATTTGTACACCATATTGGTTTCGTTCCTTATAACATATTGATCAAAACATGGGGAATCCTTAATGACAGCAGAGTATATTTGATAATGTCACTACACTATGTTTGCAGAATTTATCTTTTAAAACATTGAATAACTATCCATTTCTTACAGAAATACTAGGGATAATGGAAAATAAGTATTTGACCACATGCCACATGCAGTTTTGACATAATTTAACCAAGGATATGATTGTCGTGCTTATAATTATGCTTAGAGCACAGTCAAATGCTTTCGTCCAATCATATGAGTGTATTGTGGTCACGTGGAGTACATTTATATCCCGATAGATGTACAGTTGTCTGGTTGCGTTCGGGTAGCATGCTCATAAAACTGGTTCACAGACTTCCATAAAAACAACAAACAATGTCAACTGATTGTTTTATTTATGGAGATAATACACAATTAAACACTTATTACATTGACAAATGACCTGCTGTGTTCCCTTTCCGAAAGGAAATAGTCGCTTCCGTTGATGGGGGTCTTCTATATTAAGGAGCTTGATATTCCTAAAAGAAGAATAAAAGCATGTAAATAAAGCAAGTAATGTGAGGTCTATTGGGATTTTTCAAGTGTATTTTATTTATATCACGATCAAGTAAAATAATGACAAGCATCAAACCATGTTACCCATGTTTTATATATGTTCAACCACGATATAAAACATAATATTCAAAAGTTATATAGAACGACATCAAAATGAGAAATAAGAAAGTGATACAAATTACCTTCTTGGAGTGTTAGAGGATGGAGGCTCCATTGTCTGAAACTGAACTCCTGAAACTCCTGTATCATCACACAGCGTCCGAGCGATGTCCAGTACGACGTTACATTCCTTCCTACAGACAATTCGAGTTCCTTTGCTGCAGTAACCTGAAATAATTTATATGCAATATAGACGGGATGCACACTAGCATATGCAACAATAGATATAAGAACTCGCATATTGATAAATACAGCTCAACAAACAACTTATCGTGTGGGTAACAAATTTGAAATACAAAAAAAAAACAATAACTGTTATTAAATAAACCAATTTAATGAAAATTAGTTTGAATTTTAAATTAAAGAGTTTTAAAAGTAAGGTGTAAAAAAGTAAAGTTACCTTTCATGAATGAATAGTGTACTTGTCCTTCGACTGTCCATGATGAAACCATTGTGTGAACTGATTCATTCCACAAACCACTCATTCTTTATAGGCAATGAAATGTATTACTGCTCAATGTTGCTGAATAAAAACGTAATTAAATCATGCATGTGCGTGATTCAAGCACAACGCTTATGCTGTAGCACGACTCGTACGCTTTATATAAAATGTACGCCTCATGCACCTCGGACAATTTCAGAAAGTCAGTGCTCACAGTGCCGAAGATGACGTCAATGTCCCTAACATTTGCATATGGAAATGAGAGATGTCAATGTTTTGCATGTTGTGTTCGAGAGAATGTTTCCCAAATTTGTTGACAAAATATTTTATAATATAATTTTAAGACTCTTGGCGACTCAAGCATATGGCTGTGCTCTAAGATAGATAGAGAACTCGCAGCAGTACATTATCGGGATATAAATGTACGGGTTTGAGAGGGTTAGGCTCGGCTAACGCCTCGCCCAACCCTCTCAAACCCGTACATTTATATCCCGATAATGTACTGCTACTCGTCCTCTATCTATTACATAATACTTGTCCAGACTGTGTACAGTACGTATTAAACGGTTTGCAATTTGCTATAGGCGCTGTTTTGTATGATTCTCGCAATTCCTTCATTACCGAAAAAGACTTTGTACCGTATGTTTTTGACCCTGTTGAAATGTGTTAGCTTGGCCTACACCCCATATTGCCTACATCCCCAAAACTCCTCGTATCGCCTTCACTAAATGCAGAGCGTCACCTATTGTATAACATACTACTGTTCACTTAGCAATTAATGAACTGGTTCATTGTTATGAAGTCAAATCTGGTAAGGTATACATAATGACATATATACAAATATACATGAATATAACGCAAAATTTGATGGAGCATACGAAATTCACGTTTGTTATGCAAAGCAAATCTAACTAGTATTGGTTTGTATGTGATGGACATAAGTGAAATATATTTTTCAATGGATACATGTTAACAATAATAAGCTGGATGAGGCTGGAATTATGCTATCAAATAACGTGCGTATTCGTTTCAGAAGTTTTATATGGCGGTATTGCAGTGAATATACCAGAATAGGTCGATGGTTAGTCGACATCGGTAATTTTTTATTATGAAATATGATAATCTTGTAAATTGTCGAAAAAGCATTTGTCATACATGTCCGACAGTACAATCTTACACCTGAAAAAATATGTAAACATATATAAAATAAAATATATAAGGAAATTATATGGTCTATGAAAAACGATAGTACTTTATTAACAGCCATCTCCTTCATGTATATGATCTGTTTGTGGTAGGTGAAGTTTCTAACTAGTTTTATTCAAGTTATCCATTGGCATCTAGCACGTGGACGTAATTATTCAAATAATATACAGTATATAGTATTCATACAGTATTTGCCAATATGTCGCTATTTTGCAATTTTGATATCCGTTGCAGTGAGCAGATACACTAGCTGTCATTTGACCATGACGTGAATATACAAATGTGAGAATGTACCAGATTAACTGTCAAGTAATTACTGCTCATTATGTCTCAGGGTGTTGAAACTGCGCTGTGTATGTGTTTTGTTAATTGACTTCATTGGAAATTGCGTTCAAGATTAAAGATGTTAATGGTGGGCCGACCGTGAAAAGGATCTTTTGTCACCTAACTAACAACCTAACAAGTAAAGATATAAAGAATATCATTGAAAATGACACAATTATAATGACATCAACATACATTGGGAGATATATAAGGTTTACTTATTTAAAAGGTTGATTGTTTGGATAATAAAAGTAGCTAATTTCCCATCCGACAAACCAGGGGATGAACCGTTGTGTGTATAAGGACAGACAGACAGACAGACAAGTGTTTATTAGAGTCTCACCCCGTTACAATATAAAACATACAATAAATATATACATAAAAAGGGCCATCCACAAGTGGGATTATGAGAGACTATAACTAAAATATACCTAAAATATATATACACATATATAGAACATTGTTACGTAAAAGGCTAGAGTAAAAGAAAAACGTTGGTAAAATTACGAGTATAAAACCTGTTTTCTCTTCAACAAAATATTTTGGCAGGTTTTGGCAGCAATCATAAAAACATAAACATTTGATAGTATAAAACCCACTTTCTTTAAATCATTAAAACTACAAAACTCTTGATTAAACATATTGCACATTTCAACTAAATATTCTCTCTCACATTCATACAGGGGGCAGTGAAGTAGTACGTGCATTTCGGACATGTATTAACCCCTAAATTATATTCTGTTGTATGATATATCATAACGTTGACGTTAGACCTGCAGTCTATATCGATTTGTGTTTCATGCATAATAATACAACAGTTCGATCATCAATAATTTGAATAGAAATGCGGTTGATTTCATCATATCATATCATCTCATCTCGATGAAATACATGGAATAGATAACGAATTGTGAAATTTTAATAATGTTAATATTATTAGAAGTTGGAGGCTTGAAAAGACAATACACCTTGTTATACTTTAGAGGTAAACCATCATAAGATAACAAATGTGGATCTTTGTTCAATAGTTTTTTAAATTTGTATTGTTGTATGTGCCTAACTTTATTTATCAAGATCAAGTTTGTCAAACCTAGTCTATATCGTATTGATGAATGATACCATAAAATGTGGAATATTGTTTTCTTCATGAATCATATCGTTAACGGTAAATATGCTTTTTATTATGTACTTAGAGTGATTAAACCAAGCAACTATAAATGCACGGAGAGTAAATGACACAAACCAGGTACCCTCTAATCATAACTGTCATTAGCGATAATAAGTATGTACCTGCACGAACATAAATGTATTTAACTCTCCCTTGGTTATCCGTTTGGATGTAAGTTGGCTCTGTACCCCCCTCCCCCATTAAATTCTCACATATATATATATATATATATATATATATATATATATATATATATATATATATATATATATATATATAAACTAAAATCGTTTATGCACATTTGTATCTCTAAAAAAGTTTACACATGACTTCATATATGCTTCATGCTTGAATAGTTACACATTGGTAAAAGCAAAGTCGTCATTTTAATGTTTATATGAGAAAAATGCTCCCAAAATGTTGAACTAACTAATTCTAGTGATTGAAATACATGTATTATTTACACATATACGCATTTCATATGGCATTTTGCATTGGCATTTTAAAATCCTTCACACATTTTACTTAAACTAGTAACCCACAGTTGATTTACAGTGAAGCTATCACTTACTGAATTGCAATTAATTTATTGCCCCAATAAACTTGCTCTCCAAAAGGATGTTCACAATCCCGTTACGGTTCGTTAATCACCGCACTATACAGAACTTAACCCCTAATTAATTTATTGCTACAATAAACTCGGGATCAGAGTCTATGCAACACCGTTATCCAAATGTACGTTTGGTTTGGTACATATAAAACTATATGTTAGCACGAATCAGACTTTATAATTATTATTATCTAATTAATTAATTAATTAATTATATCGTAAGTTTTATCATACAGCTTCAAAATATGCTAACAGATGTTTAGTAAGTATCTGTGTTTGGTTTGTTATTTATCCATATATTCATGTATAACTCAATTTAAATTCTCACATATTTAAAACCGATGATGTAATAAGAAATGAGTTAATCATTGTCTTAAAGGTACATCCATTGTGTTTCATAACATTTGGCTTAAATACGTTCCAACTCACGACATGTTCTGTCTACAATACAAATAAATTCACTCAGCTTGCAAATTTATCCCCAATCGCCAAATATATCATAATTATTAGTTTCCGATTAAAATTGAGTAACATAATTATACATGTGCAGAAACCGAAACTGCACGCCCCATTTGCATGCACAGTGATAATGGGACCTATTAAACATTATCAACTCAAATTTGTCTTTTTGTCTGTTATAAATATAATTCCAAAATTACGTTTGACTCATTGACGCGCGCCACACGCTGTGCATTGTCCGGTTTTCGATCATATCGTCAATATGCTAAGTCTGCTATCATCAAAATGGTAGTTTTCGGTAACAGTCGGTACTTATCGATAAAGTAATACCATTTATAGCGTTTGCAATATGTGACCCCCAACAACACAATGGATGTACCTTTAAGTTTGTATGGAAGGCAGAACGGTCTGAGGAGAAAATTTGTTTTCAGATAGTGTGCAAGAATTCCTCTATAAATGTCTAGATTCAGTATTCAGTGATATCAATCGTAGTGTACAATATGTGGCAGATGAGATGTGTACTGTTGCAGCAAATATGAAACGAAAATTGTCGTTTAGAAATGCGGGAAAGGATAGTCCATGGGTTGATTCTGAATGTAGAAGTTTGAAAGCTGAGCGTTGTCACAATATTAAACCAGTTTAGAAAACATAAATGTAAGCAACACTTAGATGATTACCACGTAACAAGAAATTTATATAACACTGAAATTAAACAGAAACGAAAGGAATACTATAAGCAGAAACCAGTTAAGCTAGAAAATAATATCAATTCCAAAGAGTTTTGGTCCATCCTTCGGGAGTTGCAGGGTAAGCAATTCAAAAAGTATAATATAAGCAATAAAGAATGGTATGAACATTTCAAACATATGTTTTTGTCTATCGGAAAGGAAACAGGTAGCACTTTCAGTGTAAACTCGACTACGGGAGTTACTGGCGATTTACGTTATGAGCTTGAAGAATTATAGTGAATATAGTGATATTCTGGATTCGCCAATAGATAGGCAAGAAACATTATATAGCATACAAAAAAGGACAACAAAGCAGCAGGTGTAGATAATATTTTACCGGAATTTATAAAACACTCGGGGGATATTTAGTTATATTAGTTTTTAACGTAATCTTAGAGAGTTGCAACTTCCCATCGACTACTGGAAGTGTTATCCCAATCCATAAGAGTTGAGATGTAAATAATGTAGATAATTATATAGGTATAAAGTCCCTAAGTATATTAGGGAAAGTATTCGTCTACATCATCGAGGTTAACATTCTGGGCTGATACACTAGATAAAATAGATATTAGGCTTAAGGGCGGGATATAGCACAGTAGATAATATATTTATATTGCAATTGATAGTTCAGAAGTGTCTTGGTACAAAAGGTAATAAACTATATGCCCTGATTATTGACTTAAAAAAAGACTTTGACTCGATACAAAAAATAAAACTTTGGGAGGTAATGGAGAAACATGGCATAAGCCCTAAGATGAATACATTGTTCAGAAATATGTATGATGAAGTCAAAGTTGTATCAGAAATAACCATGACATTTCAGATTCTTTTACCTGCAATTCTGGTCTTAGACAGGGATGCATTTTAAGGCCGTTTCCGTTTTCAATGTTTATAAATGAATTTTTGATTATTCAAAGTAGTGGTTCTCATGGCATCCAGTTACACTCTTATTTGACGAATTGTTTTTATTAATGTTTGCCGATGATATGATTTTATTTTCTTCAAGCGTCATCGGGTTACAACGGCATATAAATGAATTAGAACATTACTGAGAAAATGCAGGATTGACTGTCAACATGGAGAAAAGTTAAGTTATAGTATTCAAAAACGGAGGTAAGCTGTCTAAAACGGAAAAGTGGTGTTATAAAGGTCAGCCGCATATCAATATCTTGGAGTAAACTTTTCAAATTGCTTATGCCTTTCATGCAAAACATTGTTCCACACTAGCCAAAAAGGTGTTAATTGGTGTTCTCAAAAGTATTTATAAACTAGTAGATACAACCAATGTATTGATTGCAAATCATTTTACAAAATATTTGACTAAAAAATTCTTCCACTATTATTGTATGGATCAGAGGTATGGGGAATTAAACATTATGATATTATTGAAAAGATACACTTTTATACCTGTAAGAACTTTCTAGTAGTGAAGGCAAGCACACCCAGTAATATGGTGTATGGACAGTGTGGCAGATTCCCAGTTCATATATTTGCCAAAGCTGGAATGATAAAATTTCTTAAATATGCCTTCTAATAGATACCCTGTTATGATATGATGATTCTGTATGATAAGAGAGGAAAGGCAAATTGGGTATCCAACGTTTGTGAGTTATCAAATACTATTAGTTTTGGGGATATATGGCAGAGTCAAAACGTGGATTTCAATTCAAATTTTGTAAATAATGTTACACAAAGACTGAAAGATATATTTACACAGGAATGGGCTACATCGCTGTCACTTTCAAACAAATGTGTTGACTATAAAATGTTTAAATCACACAGAAAGAGAATATTATTTGAGTATGTTAGATATAAGGAAATTCCTAAATGCAGTTTCACGTTTCAGGTGCTCATCCCACGAGTTAGTAATTGAGACAGGAAGATATTACAATATGGCATTAGAAAATAGAATTTGTAAATTGTGTAAACTTAATTGTGTTGAAGACGAATACCATTTTCTTTTAATTTGTCCTTTGTATACTGTCCTGAGAACAAATAATATTCCAAAATATTACTAGGTACCTCCAAACAGGTGTTTTCTATGTTTGCATGTGAATCTTTGCACGTTTTTGTACTATAGGCCTGTGGCCTCTAAGTATAAGAAATAAAGATTATCATAACTAAAATCGTTTGTATGCACATTTGTATCATTAAACAAGGTTACACATGACTTCATATATGCTTCATGCTTGAAGAGTTACACATTGGTAAAAGCAAAGTCGTAATTTTAATGTTTATATGAGAAAAATGCTCCCAAAACTAACTAATTCTAGTGATTGAAATACTTGTATTATGTACACATATATATAGTCGCATTTCAGTATATGAACACAAGCACTTTATTCATTGGTTCATATGGCATTTTGCATTGACATTTTAAAATCCTTCACCCATTTTACTCAAACTAATAACCCACAGTTGATTTACAGTGAAGCTATCACTTACTCAATTGCAATTAATTTACTGCCCCAATAAACTCGCTCTCAAAAAGGATGTTCACAATCCCGTTACGGTTCGTTAATCACCGCACTACACAGAAATTAACACCTAATTAATTTATTGCTACAATAAACTCGGGATCAGAGTCAATGCAGTTCACACTTCCAACACCGTTATCCAAACATACAATTGGTTTGGTACATATTAAACATTAGTTAGCACGAATCAGACTATATATTAATATTTAATTAATTAATTAATTATATCGTAAGTTTTATCATACAGCTACAAAATATGCCGTATTTCTGTACTTGGTTTGTTATTTATCCATGTATAATTCAATTAACTTATTTTAATCAATTGACTGACTACAGACGCGTGCTTGTAATTTGTACTTCTGTAAATGTTTTTGTACTACCGAACGTTGTTTTTGAGTAAACAGTTTGTAGCATTTGTATTTGTATTTGTAACATTGGGATGACATACTATACCACCATTCACGCATTAAAGAAAGTAAATAATTACAAAGATAAGTTCAATGATTAATAATAATAATTAATAATGATTAATCGTCCTATGTAAGACATATCATATTCACTTTATTTTTAGATTTTATACATAGTTGTATTGTAAGTCTAGCATGGGTCTGTAACCTTTATAATTATTATTATTATATTATATAAGAACGCAATGTTACCATTTTTGTAACTGTTTCCAGGTTGAAATGATTTGCGCCATCAGCATTATATTTTTTACCCAAACCGAACATTGGTTGATATATCTATGATATATCTTAACAATTACTACTGTATGTTTTACTGTAGTTTGATAATACTTGTTGAATCATGTGTCACATCCATAATCATCTATAAGGTTCACTGAATTCAACTACACAGTAAACAAAGCATCTTTGTTACAAAAGTTTCCTGCAACGACAGGCAGGCTCTTACGTAATATACATAAACCATATCACGGGACCGTGGAATATTAAACAACTGTCCCTTTACATTCACAGAAGCACTTCTATGAACAGATACGACTCAGCGACTTCAATCTACATAAGCAAACCATACAATAGAAACCATACTTAGCCACATTGACGTATCTTAAAACATAATGACTGACACATTACACAAAAGTTAGTTACTTCAATCACACACAAATCCGACTAATGCTCCCATAAATATGCAACATACATGTAGCGCTATATCATTGTAGTTACATATAGAAATGACTCCACCTTGCTTTTCTAATTATTGTTTTCTTATTTTACATCTTAGACAATGTGCATCTCAGCATAGTCACCCGAGTCTACCACTAGGTACATATATCCCCAGCTCCCAGCATAACTCTTCACTTACATCCTTCCTACATCACCGTCCCCATTCCCAGTAATTTACCATGCCGCTACCAAACCCTGCCTTAGTCATCCTTGATGACGAACTTCACTCTGAAAAACGGCACCCCACACCCAGTCACCTACCCTCAAAACTCCACAACCCCAACCACCAACATACAGATTTGTAAAAATTATAAATAAACCTGTATAATTAACATTAATTAAGTTACTATTATATCAGACTACATTCATGAAGGATATAGATTTTCATGCTAATTCCAAAACTTCATTCCTTATTATGTTAATGTTATTAAAGTGTAAAATGCACTCTGAAGTAGTTAATTCAATATAAAATAGTTCATGCAAAAGTATACAAGAGTATACAAAAGTTTCCTAGAGTATACAAGAGTATACAAAAGTTAACAAAAGTTTCCAAGAGTATCCTGAGTTTGGATACCCGCCGTATACTGATCAGGATATTTTTGGATACCCGACGTATACTGCCGTATACTGGTTTGGATACCCGACGTATACTATTCAGGAAACTTCAGGAAATCACTGTATTTTCTCCTGTGGCTGTTAGAAGCCTTAGGATTGTTTGTCAGTAACACTCCCGCGTTCTATTGAAGACTTTTAACGCACGGGAGGCATGAAAATTCAGAGTTTCAACTGTCAATCGCATCGCTTCGCGTGGAGGTTATGCGCTGCACGTGCGTGGAAGAATCCATTTCATGAGGGTCGCAGCTACGTGTACCATATCCGATGAATGAGCACCGAAATTTGCAAAATAATTGATTTTGGTGTCCCATAATTCAAATTTATTGTTTCAAATGTAAAATAATCATATATGCATTTTTCGTGACGTCATACATGGATTAAGATGGAGAATGCATTCGGAGCAGTGGATTCGTTAAAAATAATCTTAACGAATCCACAGCTCCTCATGCATTCTCCATTACATAATATGTACTCAAAACAATAGAACTGACCAAATAATGATATGAAATTACAATTAGTTCCTGTGTCATTTGTCTTTTGATTTTACTTGAGTGACTTGCAGTTTAGTGTGGTTTAAATAGAGTTGTTTTCACTACTCATTTCCAAAATCATTTTAAAAAAAATCCTGTTTGATTACTGTCAAAGACAAACTATTAAACATATATTTGTGAATATATTTCAATTAACTTGTTATGTACATTCATGCATTTTGATTTGCTGAACACTCTGTAAAACGTAGTAAGGAAAATAATATAGACAAAATATTCTGAAAGTATACACAATGTCACTCATGAGAGTGTGATACTTAATATTTCATTTCTGTTCAAACACACATGGGGTGCTGAAATTGCTATTTTATAGGTTTTAAGACATCATGTTTGATATTTAAAATAATTTGTTATGAAATGTTGAAATTATGTTAGTACAACACGCTGTCGGCATTATTTACCTTCTACCTTGTATTTAAACTCGTTGCTGTAGGACATCATAAACAAGCCAAGAAGCAACTGTTCACTCTCCTATCTCGCCTAAGGAGGTTCTAGCACGACTCTTTTTTAAAGCACTATTAATCAAAATTGGTTCATTAGAATTTACTTTTTAAGAAACTGTGATAAAAATATTGAAATAATTGCACAAAGAGAAATAACAAATACTTCCGATGTTGATTAATGAGGGTTGCTTTTATCTCTTCTGTACACAAAGTTACAGACTGCAGAAGTTTGTATCACTTATTAACAAGAAAAACGACTGATTTGTCAGCAGCTACACCGATAACATCCTCGGTTACCCATGGCTTTATATATGCTCCGTTACTCTCAACTATATCACCCATGGTAAACTTTATCAGGAGAATCTGTACTCAAATTACCCGCCCTTTGCCGGCATGAGCCAATCAAACTGCTACGCAGCTTGGACCTGCGAGCCAATGACAATTCAGATCACTTCGTTTCAAAGCAAGCGAGGTCATTGTGTTAGCCATCGGTCACCGGTTATCTCCCTTGACTATTTCCGTCTTATCCCATTGAGCATTTTCTTTAGTTACTGACCTCGTCACGCCGGCCAAGGGCGGGTAATTTGAGTACAGATTTCGCTGACAGAGTTTCCCATGGGTGATATAGTGGGAAGTAACGGAGCATATATAAAACCATTGGTAACCGAGGATGCTCAACCAAACGATGTATCAGAAAACACAGGATATCAATGTTTATGTTATCGAGTGAGTCATTCTCTTCCCATGATCCTACACTCTGCTATATTAGGCCCGCTAATCTAATGAAAAGACAGCTTCCATCGGCTTCGTCGACCGCGTGACGTGAAGATCTTAGCATTTTTAGGGTCTTGCTAATGAGCATATTATTTCCTTCAAATATATATGATGTAAATAACACAAATACACTATTTTCGGTTTTTATCTCTGATTTGGTCCTCTTTATTTATCAGCAAGTTAATGATCAACTGTTTTCACAAAACCAAACAGCATATTTCTCTGAAAACTCATAAAATGTTCCTGTTATAAAACCATGAGTAACCAAGGATACACCGATAAATATCTTGCCCCAACTAGTCACAATGAATGACTTAATCTTCCTCATATTTAATTGTAAATAATTATGTTAAACTGAACCAGTCACACATTTGTGATATATGACATAACTCTTTTGCCTGGCATACATTGTCTTTGCACGAGGTTTTTTTTTTTCGTCCTCTGTGAGGTCATAAACAAGTTACATTAATACATATTCTCGTTCGTTTTCGTTATAATGAATGTCTATTTGTACATTGGTATATTGGCGATGATGGTGCCGGTAGCCCTTAGTCATAACCTTGAGCTAGTTACATGTACCTCAGATTGAGAGAAGTCTGTGCAAGTGGACAATTGGCTCCAATAATACCCGACCCAATATGTCACGATCATAACAATGGCTAGTTTTAAGCTTGATATATTACAGTCAGTTTGTGTTAGATAACATGTTAGTGGATTCGAACACAGACCTTGTGGATCCCCCTTGAATATTTACTGATTTGTGATTATAACCAGCAACATCACATATGACCAAATACTTGTCATATCTGCTGCCGATTGTTCTGTTGTAACATACATGTACTTTCGCTAGTGAAATACTATTACCAATTGCAAGCTAACTGTTGTGTGTCTACATTCAAGATTTACGGATACTGCGTGGTTTTCATACATTAGTACCATTAATGTGAAAATATTATTCAGATATAACATATTCTTTAAATGTGAACATACAGAGTTAGAGACTATTTATAATAATCTGTTATCTGCACCGAGGGAAGATCACAGAACTACCAGATAATGATTATAACAACTATGTTGGCAGAATAAATCATGTCTTTAGACGTTATAAAATCCAACAAGCTACTCATGCTGAATAGGACTCGTGTACACGATATAACATGTCAATGTATATCCATTTCAAAATTGGCACTCCTGCTTTAATGGAGACGACTGAAAAAGTCATTTAAATCTAATAAGACAGTAGATTATTGCATATAATTTAAATTATAATTTTACATTATATCTGAAGTGAGATTCTTGAGAGGCGTTTAGGAATTGGTGAACAAGTATAGGACGAATATATAATAATGATAATAATAATAATAGTGCATATTTAAAAAGAGCACATATCCACGCTCGACAGCATGCTATATGGATGCACAATCTTTCTGGTCTGTTCTTTGCCCCTTCATCAATTGAATGAATATAACTGAAGTCATCAATTCAAATATCTTATTCCTCAAAGACAATATATAAGATAAATATACAAAGACACTTTAATATGCATAAGGCAATCACCGTTTTAGTCGAAATATGATACAATTACAATTAATATTGTACAAATACATTCAAAGTAGGAGATGTTTTTCTTCATGCAGGTTGTATCTTCCGACTGTGCAATGTTTCATGTTTACACAATCCAAGGATCAAAGAAAAACATTTGCAGTTTGTTAATTAAATCACCAATGGTACACATCTTTTGAAAATAATCGCGAAATTCAACAACTACGAATTGCAACATCCATAGGGAAATAATCAGCATCCGTGGATATTAGTGTATGTAGAGTATAACTATATAGTCAACATTTCATGAGTTGTTACATTCCGTTTGATGCTCTAAAATGTAACACGTTAAACATACGGTAGTTGGCCATTATGAGTTTACATTAAATCAGCTTCCCGAAACGTGTGCTGTATATAGCATTTATCGTTCGTTAATACAAGCACTTCCAACCATTCCGGTAAATCGTATGAAGATGACATGTTGATAAAGTTCATCACAGGGATTAATTCTTATCTGGAAATGATGAGGCGTCACTCAGCTATGAAGGGTTGGCGCCTTGTGATTTAAAAAACTGTTTAGATAAGATCTGATTACATTATAAGTCTAAGCTGTCATAAAACACGGGATTATCTGGTGGGGAGCTAGCCTTTACAGCTTTTGTGTCTGATAATTGTCTCAACAAGCATAACAAAAACAGAATATATATAGTTACCAATAACATAATACACAGACAATGAGGAAATTAAAATGTAAATTTCATGATATATATGTAGCGGCAACATCTGCTATCATAGAAATCTACAGTTTTCTCTCATTAGGTTTAAAATTTGGAATTCATGACATTTTTTGTACGACAAAATATTTTTTGTTTGTATATTCAGGATTAATAATTGAAGTAAATTTGTTTTTACAAGAATCCACTTCTTCCACTACACGCAGCATGGATGTTTCATGGACGACAACCGACCTCTTTGATACATGACACCTTTGCTTCACTTCAAAAGGTGGAGAGTGTGTGCTCTTGGACGCCAGAGCTCACTTTAATGTAGTTCTCTTTACATGAATCAACTTCACGCTTTGAAGATCTAGTTGAGTAATGAGTTTAGATCAGTTGGGAGTTTTGCAAGAAAATATAGATTCACATCAGTTAGAATGCAATGTTTATTTGATACATGCACATAACTGTCTACATTGTATATTCATAGCAAACTACATGTTATCTATTTAACACGTCATAGAACAACATTTGGAATGCTTCAGTCATTTGATATATTGGAATTTGAGCCTTATCAGGTTTTCACACAGAGTTAGAGATGTGTGATAATTTCAGTGATGAAACATGTAGGATGGAGAAAACTATGTGTGGAATGGATTCAATGATCTAAATGGCAAAATATAATCTATATATTTAGAGACAATGATGTAGAAACACTACATGCTTCTACTTCTACTTGCATCTTAATCTAAATCGTTGATATCTGATCCCTTTAGTACACTTCAGAAGGTTTGTGTTTTAAATTTACCGACAGTACATTTTTAACACATCGTGGTGAAAGCACATGAGCGTTTTGTAAGTAGGCGTTCAGTCTCAGTCAGTACGCACCTCGGGTTTTATGTATGAAACAACTGAACAGATCTTTGAGATGTCGCCTCACTTAAACCCTTCTATTTATCAACACTTTGCATACGTAAGAAAGACAAGATATCCGGATAACAACTTCTTTATTGTGCAAAACACGATTTTCACAGTATAAATGTGTGTTTGCTCCTTCATCACCATGGCAATGATGAGGTAATAAACATATAGTTTTAAACCCTGCGTTTCTTTTACTCTTAAGACGTTGTTATCTTAACTCTTGCTTCCTAAGTCTCAATCATTTTTTCATTTCCTAAGGATACATAAAGGTAACAAATTGGTTAAACTTCAGTATGACTTAGATGCTTGATCAGGTTTACAAATGACCAATCCAATCCAAACCAATCATCCAATCATATGATTTATAATTATATTGTTTATAGATTTTAAAGAATCTAAACTGCGGCCTTATGTTATTTGAACTTTAATTTCATTCTGAAGTTATTAAACACACAGACCAATACCTAATACACACTTGTTTCTTACATTTAAAACTTGCAGCGCTTGTCGTGGGTTTTATAAAGGTAGAGCAGACAATCTTGCCTTTCACCCCTCACTAATTGGAGTTCTTAACACCTGTCTGTTGTCTGTAACGAGTTAATGGAAGAGTTTCATTTGCTCAAACGCTGTACACATCATCATGGCGTTGAATACATCGCAAATCAACATACTTGGCTGGATAATTGCAGCGTAAATGTTTCAAGCGATGTTCGTATATCAATGGATACATCTTCAAACACTGGCTATTCATGGAGTAAACACTTAATTCTTCTTTTATCGCAGAGCGGCAGACAAATACAGTTGACCTTAACAGTCAGGAAGTTGTAGGAATTTAATTACCAAATTGAAAAATATATAATTTTAGTTTGTTTAATTCATTAAGATTTACTAATTATATTTCTTGTTGATATGTTCTTCTTTGAATATAATTTCTATAGCAGGCATTATCTGCCCCTACAAAGATATTACCTGTACATGTCAGCACCACATACATGTTTACATTACTCATTAAACGTCATACAATGTTCATTAACCAATGAAGTGTCCAGAAGGAAAACCGTGTGTAAAAATCATATTTCTTGTCAGATAACATTTAACTCTACTGAATGTGTACATCTCCTGACAGCAACAGTGCCTTCTGCTCAGAGATACCATTTATCCTCGATCATTTGATGGATGTCTCACGTCAGTCATATCTGGTAGTCTGTAGATTTCATACAACTGATGCGGTGACTAGAACTATCGTTAAACATTACAACAATAAAACGCCATTGCCTTTGCAGTAGTGTGGTTTTGATATTCGATTTTATTTCTGCTTTCACTTGGGTTTTTTGTGTGTTTCTGGACAATGATAGGAACTAATCTATCATGATTTGGCCTTCGTCAGTGAAAGACACATACGAACTTCAGGTTGCATAAGTTATAGTTTTGCGGTCTCAAAATAGTTTCATATATATATGTTTCAGAATCGTATATTTTTACATTGGTAGTAACATTCAGGGACATGAATGAAAATCTTTTTTTTATGTAGGTAATATCGAAAGTGACAAAGTCATATGATGTAATATGTTCAACTAATCATGTGTAGTGTACATGTAAGCAATTCATGAACATAACAGAAAGAAAAAATGCTCTGTCCTTATTGAACAACAGCAATGTATGACATATATTGTTAATCATCATGCAATCCAGGTATTCTTAAAAAATGTATAAACTATCTTGAGTACTGGTGGAATGTAGGCAATTCAATACATAAATGCCATTGATAGATAAAGGAAATGGATATGTATGACATGCTTTGATGAGAGGGAAAGGAAGGTAAACAATGTATACACCATAGCATATGGAGAACATATGACCTGCATTACAAACATTCGCAGTTCATTGAACTGCATTTCACAAACTGAATTAGAGCAAACATATCATTAGCGTGAACGTAAATATATAGTACACGGCTAAATTATATCTGTAACAATTACACGCTTGACTGACAAAGCTTAAATGAAAACAATAAGGCTTATCAATTGTTACAACTCAAAAACAAATATATATATATATATATATATATATATATATATATATATATAAAAAGATATATATATATATATATATATATAAAGATATATATATATATATATATATATATATATATATATATAGGCAACTAAATCGTAGTGAGTGCAACTTGTTCCCTTTGCTTTGAGTTCCCATATGGTTGTCTTAACTTTTATGAGCTCCTTATCTTTTGTTTATGATCAATTATTTGAGACATACTGGGATCCTCAGCGAAATCCAATGGTGCATAATTGACGAACGATACTGTATGGGTCATTTACAGTTTCATTTGGATGAAATATGTTCATTGTTTTCTGCTTAATGTGAGACTTTCAGCTGTTGTTCATGTTTTATCGTCATAGTTTGATTATTTTCCACTTGAAAATATAACTTTTTTGATAACATTTACAAAGGAACGTTTTATATTAAAGTATACACAGTATCTGATATATTATTGCATAGTGTGTCTTGAGAACCAGGGGAGGATATCCAATCTTAGATATTTCATGGGTGAGGTGAGTTGATTCGGGGTTTATTTAAAGCCTCTTTTAAGAGTAACGGTTGGTAGTATTATAGACTAAAATTTAGTCTATGAAATATATAATTTTTGAAATAAATAATTACATGCTTTTCAACATTTTTATTTCTAGGTCTCATTTCATAAATTGCTGTAGCCTAGACTTGCTGAAGGAGAACCTAGACTGTATTAAAGGCTCCTTTTTATTTACAGTCCTGAAGCTGGACTAGTAGTATTATTGCACATTGTATTACAGATTGTGTGGCCTAGGAAATATGCTATAATTCGAGGAAAGGAACGCCGGAAACAGTTACAAATCATCTAAGTAGCTCAAGGAACTATACCCAAAAACACAATTTGAATTGTGCAACCTGATAAGGTCGATTAATAATGCATTTGATTAGGATATATCTGGTGAAGAAGTATGCATAATTTCACCCATGAGGGTTGGTCACTTATTATTTTTTTTAAATCTGTTCAAACACACATGAGGTGATGAAATCTTTGTTTCGATAGTATGCTTTAGGATATGTTTGGCAGTTACTTTATCAAGCTAAAACACTATTGTGTCGACATAATTTACCACATTATAATTGAAGATTATATTGCCTCTTTCCAGTGCCCACATCGCCTCATTTGTTCACAGTATTATGACCCTGAAGCAATTGTACTTTCTTTGTAGCTACGTAGTGTTCAGCGCTGCCGTATAGGTCCGTACTTCTCGTGTTTAGGTATCCATTTAAATCGCTGGGTGGAATGTAGATGATTTACCTTGCTCAGGGACACAATACAGTGTGTAGCCCGTTTCACAAATACCTCTTACCGGTACGTTTTCGCAAAGCTGGTCGTAGCCCACCTCTTACATGTTTTACCCGTTTCACAAAGACCTCCTAAATGTACACTGCATCGTAAAGAGCTAAACCTTTAGGACCCCGATTGACCTGTCGTAAATGGTTTAGGACATCGTGAAGCATATCAACATGGCGGTCAAGTCCAAACTGATAGATACTGATATATATTCCAATACAGATCTACATTTAATACATCTTATATAGTTTTTAGTTCAACGCAAATGACTTCCTATATTTCTTTTAGTTTAGATTTAAATTTCCAATTTCAGATTCAGCTGTGACTTCAATAGACAGAATTAAATATATGGGCTTATTTGACTTTAAATTTCAGAAAAAAAACATTTGAATCAAATAATGTTAATTTATCCTTAAAAGTTACTGTGCATTCATGGGTGGTTTCAGTATCTTAGAATGTCACTTGATGGTTATTGTGTCCCTAATTTTTTTAATCAATTCAAGTCCTGACTCCACAAGACAACAACTTCAATCCAGCTCACCTATCGACACTCTGTCATTGCTCCTATACAATCACAGTTGATGGCGTGTCCCATACAGTCTAGATTTTCAACTTGGTTCACTACACTTTATTCTATGTATCATGTTATATTACATATTTTGAATGAATTTAATACTGATTTATTGAATTATCAACAAACACCAACAATATTCAAACTTGTAGAAAAGTTAACACTTTTAAGCTTAAAAGTATACCTATTCCCAAAATTAAGATTTTGATATTATATACAAATTGATGATACAAACATGAATTGCTAAGACAATATGCTTGATATATGTATTGTGAACCTTTAATATCTGTGGTTATTGATCTGAAACTACCATATTGTTACCTCAACTTTTTCTTTATTGTTCAGATCTGAACTGTTAAGTTTTCAAAATAAAAACCAATATATTTATCAGAAGGTATATTTCTTTTTAATTTGCATTGAATATAATTTGTCTCCATACACGTTTACTGTAATTAAGCTATACTCGTATGTATAATATATAATATTTGTTTTAAAGAAAATGTGCTCATACAATATTATGTCTAAATACCCACTGCATGCTATGTATGTGTCAGTACAACATGAAATATGAATAATGGATAGTACGAACCTGTTAAAAAATGTTTTGCTTTCATTGAGGGTGTGTAGCATCCAGTTCTTATTGGTAATATACATTGTACTGAATTGCCAAACTGATACCACAATTAGAATTTGGACCCAGAGGGAATATATAAATATAAACAAAGTTGATAGAGATTATAAAATACTTCTTTGACCCCTATCATTCGGATTACCCGAATTAGAAATTAATTGGGTAATTGTATCCCTGATTCTGCTTTTGGAGGGTGAGGAAACATTTCAAATGTAAATGTGACATGAGAAGGAATTAATGAATCAGAATGAACATTATGTCACCTGGTAACATGTTAAATCACATGACAGAATTTCCAATAATTAACTGAATAACATATTTTTGCATCTTTGTAATGTCTACTGTGTAATGATTTTAAAATATATCTTCAATTTTGTATTTTGTTCAATTTTATTATTTGAAATTAAGAAGAATTAAGAATGAATTTTCCATTAAAACAGTTCATACAAGTTTAATTTTGAAAACACCATGTTTATGACTCATGTCTTTACCAAAGCAATGGACTAGCTTGAAACTTATATGTCTGCATATTTGCTGTGATAAACAAATAACTGTCGAAGACCTAGAACTTGTCCATTTTAGCTGAAAAATCCCAACTGCGCTAATCTTGAACCTCGATTGGTTTCTACTGATGCCGTCTATTTGATATCCAAGTTGTTGGTACTCTTAACGTCGATTTTTACGTTTTGGTATTTGCATCGATTGCCAGTCAATAGCGTGATTTAATTTTACCGCCCACGTCTAACGTTAGTTCAAGGGAAGTAACTCGTGCTTTTCACGATTATAATGTTTCAAACCGCAATTTGTAAAGTTTGAAACTAGTCTGCTTTAATCCCTATTTTTATATATTTAATAACGGTAATGTTCTTTAAGAATCTAAATTGACGTGTTTAATCAACGTTTTTGGTCTATAGACTTACATATAATTGATAATTAATTCATCAGACTGAAATTGTGATAAATTCAACAGGTAAAGGACTAGATACACTATGTAAAAATGTTCACAGGTGCCCGTCCTCACGAGATCATATGTTGCTAAGCAAGAAGTACCTCATAAATAATTTACGACGTGGATTTATAATTAAGTCCACTTTGAACGACATGGATACGACCCCGTTGTGAAACGGTCGTAAGCCATGTCGTATGAAGGTCGTAAACTAGGTCGTATGTGCTACGACCTCCTAAATTTAGGAGGTCTTTGTGCAACGGCGAACAGGTCACACATTGTTGATCTTTCCACCGGGATTCGAATCCTGGTCTTTGGCCTATGCGGCCAGCAAGGTAACTTCTACAAGGCTGTATGTGTCCCATTACCTTCTTGGACTAATTGTAGGACGTCATATTATATAATATTGTAGTAATAGCTAAAGTTGAGGGTAAACAAGAATTTATACCTTGAATCGACGATTACCTCAGATTCTACAGAATCAAATAGAAACTTAGTTTCGGTAACTTTAGTAACTTAGTAACTTTAGTAAGTAAACTGTGTTGCTAAAGTTGAATCATATGAAAATATTATTCAATGCGAAAAATATAAATTATTGATGTGGATTACGGTAATTGTAACGTACCATTCAGTGATATGTTAAACTGTAAATATCGGCAACACTTAACAAAATCTTGATTTCATGTTCACTCAAATACCCCTTCTGTGAAACATTACAAGTGCATTTAAAGTCAGCAGTTTAAAGCCTTTTATTACTGTTACTGATTATGCTTATGGAAGTTATATTATTATTCAGCTATGATAGTTTGGCGCCGCTTGATGTAAAACAATCGTTAAGATAAAGATCAGCTTAATACACAATCTAGACTATCCAACACCTTTGCTTTAAAGGCGTTGTAGCACGTTTTTTTGCATATTTTGTTTTCTCAAATCTGCGATTTATCATTAAAATTTATACACAATATTGTTAATTTAGAGGGTACTACATCTCATTATACTTGCCGTATCCATAGAAAACGGTTATCCGTATTGCAAGAAAATGGTGCGGCATATAAAGCGACAGTGGTGTGGAACTCGTCAGTGTGAGAGATAGATTAGTTTCATGCCAGTTGAGAGTTCAGACAGCATGATAATTGACCATTCTATCGTGGCACTATATTCAAAACACTACTTTGAGTGTTCAGATATCGTTACAGCGGTCAGATCACTTGAACTACCTTCGAGCGGCCATTTTACTGTGAATACATTAACATGGCCGCTCACAGGGAAATGGACGCGCTTGGAACAATGTACATTCGTTCTAGAACTCCTTTTATTGATTCGGGAGTAATATTTATCCATTGAACAAACACTTATTTACCTTTCATGAGATCACTTTATTTCAGTAAGAAAAACGTGCTACAGCGCCTTTTAAGTTAGAAAATGGGGATTTTATACTCAGGGGAAATCTTAACATTGAATGTTATTCTCATTATAAGTAATAGAAGGATGTGATACATGCATATCGAGATTTCAGGAATATGTCTTCTTCAGAATATAACTTTGCAACACGAAATTAAAGAAATAACATCTTACTATATTCAAAATTGCAAAAGGCATCCTATCATAAAAGAACTAACCATACATGTGTTGCTCACAAACACAATGAAGTAGTATAGGCCTAGCACATAACCTTGCATATGTTTGTGTATCCAGTTACAGCACTTGACATGCTCCCTCCTGTCGATACATTGTTTGCATCTTGCAACAATATGAACTCATTGCAACAGTTTCTTTCGAGTTCAACAGGACTAACGTCCTCCTGCTTCAACTATAATAGTTCAGGGCAAAACTATACTTTATTACAAAACACATTGGGGAACAGATAACTTCCTTTCTTAATTAATGTGTGTAGGCCACCGTTACGTTCATATCGGCAGTCATAAACCATGCAATTAAACCAGTTGAAAATAATAATAAACGTTGCGTCTTACTAAAACATTAAAAGTAGCAAACATCTTCTTGAATATTTTTGCACCAAGCTTAGATCAACTGATTTGCTAAGTGCCCAATTACTGTCTTACCGGGACATAATAAACAAACGATAAAGGATTCCGATAAGTTATAAAGATAAGGACAATCAAAGCACAGACATACTTAGTAGTATCAGTGTGATTTATTTGTGTCATAAACTCACGGGCAAAATTAACGCTGCCTTTTATTTTTCTTTTAATAAAAACGCATGAAAAGGTATGCTAACAGATGCGATACCCTTTTTAGAATAACAACAATTTACATCAGGTTGAAAAATCTCTGTCTGTCACATGATGATAAGTTTAGAAATTATGAGCATTTGTGTGAGGGGTTTTTGATTGTCCATAATTCGATCATATGTTCCTGTACTTGTTGTCAAACAATAACCGGTTAACGTCTGTCTGTCGTGTAGAGGGTGTTAAAGACGTTCCTTTAACAGTGCCTGCGTCATTGTCTGTCTGTCGTGTGGAGGGTATTGGCGTCACTTCTATGACAGTGCCTGTGTCTACTACTGTCTGTCGTGTGGAGGGTGATGACGTCACTTCTCTAACAGTGCCTGCGTCATTGTCTCTCTGTCGTGTGCTGGGTGTTGACGTCACTCATCTAACAGTGCCTGCGTCATTGTCTGTCGTGTGGAGGGGGTTGACGCCACTCCTCTAACAGTGCCTGCGTCATTGTCTGTCTGTGTTGTGGTTGGTGTTGACGTCACTCCTCTGACAGTGCCTCTCTCAACGTCTGTCTGTGTTGTGGTGGGTGTTGACGCCACTCCTCTAACAGTATATGTATATATACTTATATACGTATTAACCTCAAAAGCCGATCATAGACGTTTATGAGACGTTTAAAAGATTATTGCTAGCATATGCGCATAGTTGTGCTAAATGCTAACAAGGATTCTTCCAAATGGAATTTCGACCATAGAAAGGAGAAAAACTTATTTCCCCGAAAATTCGTATTGCATATTCGCCACGACCCCTCAGGAATGGCTGGTCCATTTGTGAAAATGTTTTGTTTTATATGGTATCGAAAGATGGTTCTATCTTTGGGTCGAAATTGTATTAACGTTTATAAAACTAGTGTTTCTTTCTGAGTTTATGTTTATCTGGATTATATAAAAATTCCCTGAGATGAATGTAAAAAAGAACAACCGAAAAAGCCATGTGCTATCCAAGTAGGTTATATGAACATAAACTTATATGATAAATTCATTTTACCACGAAAAACTGAACTTTGACATTCTGTAAAGGTCAACAAAGATGATAAATAGAACTGACAGCTTTATTTCATGTGTCTATTTTTAGGTATTTGCATGAAATATTGATTATTAACTGTCGATTTTTTAAATTGATACATTTTCCATGTTAATTTCAACACCAAAATATATGTGATTGAAAAATAAGAATAAAAGGAATATTTAGAACCATTTACAGTGATGTGTGTCATTCCTGTTCATAAATCTGAAAACAAATTCTGATATTAATTTATCAACATAATATACATTTTACTGTTCTTCCCAAATATAGCAAATTCTAAGGGGTAACATAATATAGCACGTCTGTATCAATCTAGAATCTGGCATTTTACACAGTTGAAAATTTAACCAGAAGTACAAATATGCATGGGATAACGTTCATATTCTCGAACAAACAAGACTAAATGATTGGAAAAGGAGCGTTTGACTTAGACAAACCGGATTATTGTGACAGCTTTATTGCCCAGCTTTCAATTGTTTATGACCTAATTGTAAATGTTTATATTATTTCTATACCGTGTGCATGGTTAGTAACTAATGTGCATGCTACACTGTATAACAGCACTAGATCGTGAGACGCCGTTATGAACAAATGTGGTCATGTGAATCTGTCATGAACACATATCACAGGCCTATTCGGTTTAAACTTCTCCGGCATGAAATGTGTATTTGACACGTACGTATCATCAACTATACTTAGCGATAACCATCGCTAACAACCGCTTTATGACTATGTGTATTAAACAGTATGGATGTGCTGATAGAGTACAACTGTATTGTCTTTTACATAAATGTGGTTATAACAGACTTTAAAAACGCATTTTCTGATATGATGTCGTTCTACTAGATGGAGATAAATGTACTTCGATGTAGTCTATATCTTTGTGAGGGATCGTTTACGCTACATACGGCAATGAAGCATATTTACTGATGAGCATAGATAGAAACGAACTCCGAATTCCTTTAGATGGAATTAGTTCGTAACTTAGGAGTTAGTGTGAGTATTTGGTAGATCTGCAATTTCTATAACATACATAACATAGTTCAATTATCTTATTTTTTGTGTACTTTATTATTACAATCAATAACAAGTAGTTGTCACTAAGGTGACATGATCCCCCGCCGCAAGTTTATACCTCAAAATTTTAAAATAATGTCAAGATCAGCAAAATCGACTGTCAAACATGTCGAAAAAGTCAAAGCTCCACTGTGACCTTGAGAAAAATGTCAAGGTCACCAAAATCTAATCAGCCCTTTGTCTTTTCTAGGAGGTGCAATATTTAAGATATGATGGAATTCCGGTGAATGGTTCTTGAGATATCCCGCTGACAACCTTTACATGTACATTAACATGTAAAAAAATTCAAAGTTCTGCTGTGACCTTGAAAATAATGTCAAGGTCACCAAAATCTAATCAGCCCGTCGTCTTTCCTTGGAGAAGCTTTGTGTAAAATATGAAGATAATCCAGCGAATGGTTATTGAGATATCCCGCTGACAAGGGTAAAATGACAAAGTCTCGTTGTGACCTTGAAATGAAGGTCAAGGTCACAAACCTCTGTAGGAACATTACTCTTCCTATGATGAACCCATATGCAAAATATGAAAAGAATCCAGTAAATAGTATTTGAGTAATTCCATTTCGTACGGACGTACGTACGTAAGGACGGACGGACGGACGCAGCCGAATACTATATCCCCCGCTTCGCGCTAAACGCGCGGCGGGGGATAATAAGGTAGCGTAATAACCCATGTTGTGTCATATATACACTATATATATAGAATCACTCCTGTTCTCCTCAAAATAGGAAGAACAAATTAGAATGTTTTGTTCATTAGAGGTAACGTGTGAAGAAACTGGGATACTAACAATATGGAAATAATTACACAACGAGAAAACCAAATGATGAGCTTCCGGTGTTGATTGGTGAGGGTTTCTTTTAGCTCTTCTTTCCACATACTTACAAGCTGTAGAAGTTTTTATCACTTATTAACAAGCAAAAAGACCAATTTGTAAGCAGCTGCACCAATAAATCCGACATGTTTGCTGTTAACCTTCCCTGCCGTTTAATCTGTCGTATTCAATATTCGTAAGTCTAACGGTTCCTGAACAGTTAACTTGTCAACGAGAACCAAATAATTAACGAGGCTCTGATGTACAACATTTTATCAATTCTGAGGTGTCCCTGACAATTCTGGTTTGTTTTATGAAAATAAACATATACACTTCCGAACAAGAGAAAGTAAACACCTCATTTGGTATTATTATATGTATGATTTTTAACAATCTAAATAAATTTAGATCGACTGTTCTATATTATGTTAATACAATATAACATTATAAAATATGTCGATCTAAAGTTATTAAGATTGAATTGTTAATGACAAATATCTCGAGTTTTCGACATCGTACTCTAAAACTGAAAAATGCAGGCGTTTAGTCATCAGTCAAGGAATACTTCTCCGTGGTTTGTATTTGAAAATCAGTAAAATATAAATTTAAAAAATCTTCTCAGATTAGTGTGAATAAAGCCCTAATGTTAATCGTCATAAAACTCACATTATATGTGAAAATAAATAAAAGTGCCTCATTCTTCACATACACATATACAACATTTTAAACATGGTAGGGCTCATGGTGGCGTACATTTCATGTCTACATTAACCAATCAATCACTCAAACTACCACATGTATGTGGTATCATATCGTGCCATAATCAATGCATCTAATGTTTATTAAAACATTAAATTTATCGAAAATCGAAAAGATTTTGCTCGGTAGTTTACATCTTAAAACTATACCTTACTCCAGGACAATACTTCATGTTCTCCTGTAAACCAACTGTCAAAAGCACATATGTGCTCCCCACTTATACAAGCAGCAATGAATGCAACATTGAACAAATAAATACCGGGAGATGTTTTCCTACCTGCAGGTGCGTATACTTGATGTATACTTTCTGGTGTGCCATATTTCAAGTGTTCGACCTTAACTTAATGGAAATACATTCCCCATGTGATTACCTGCTACGCGAATAAAACATTAGAGTTTGAAAGATAAGACGAAACATTACCTAACCATTGTTCAGGGAACTTAAATCAGCAGCATTACATATTTTGTCAAATCCTGCATTTTGCCTGCACCTGATGCTCTAAAAGGGGTGAATACAACAACCATACTATATTTTGACAACAAGATAGTATCTAATCTTAAGACGTTAGTTTACATCAATCCACATTACAAGTAATTCAAACCATCATGCAACCCTTCATGTAATTATTAAGAACAGATCTATTGATAAAGCTTATCATCGGATGGTTTTAATTTAGCTAAATACCCTGTTACTGAGTAGACTCTATTGAGCTATGACCAGTTGGCGCCTTGTGTTGTAAAAACCTCTTACGATTAAGATCTAATGACATCAGACATTTTATGGTGCCACTTAAACTTCGAAATAGACAGGAGCTAGATTTGCAGTGTTGGGTCTGATAAAATCAAATAGAATACCATTAAAAACAAATAGAGGTAGGACCAAATCTTTAGAAGTGGAATACATGAGAAAGAAATATTTCTAGAAAGCAAATTCTTCATTGTGAATATAAGTTGAGCATATGTGTACTCCTTCATCAGGTGGATTATGATCCATTTTCAAATGTTGTGGTAATTTAGCCTTGTTACTTGCATTTCATGGACAACACCGTCCATGAGAAACAAACATATTTAATACAAGCAAGAATTACGTGTACGTCATAATGTCAAATAAACTAAACAGAACACCACAACAGTTGCTATTGACAAGCAGAAAAGAACAGGCGATATTAATCACGGACGTTACATTCCAGAGATTTCCTCTCTCGTCGGTACTGGGTGCAAGGAGATTGGGTATTCAGTGTTTGGGGTATCAGTAAATACCGAACTCAGCAACGTGGCACATGACAAAAGTTTTAATGGTCAGAAGTTATGTATACGCATTAGAAATATATACATTTAAGACTTCCATATGACATAAAACTAAATTTTATCAGTTTTATTGTTGTTCTGTGCGTAAACAAAAAGACAACAAAGATGAAATGGTCATGGTATTGATAAATTTTACTCACTCTTGTTTTGGGTTAAGATGTATGATTTTTGGGGAAAACATTACTGTTAAGAGAAGAGTTGTACAGTTATGTCCACCTCTATTGTTGATAGGTCACCAGCATGCTTAATCAATATTACTTAAAATATGTTTCAATTACAGGCTGTAGACGTTTTAATATGGGGAAAATTACAAGTTGTAAAGTTCTCATTTCAATTCGCTTATGTTAAGTTAACTCTTACACAAAAGGAACCTAAAAACAGAGGCTCCTTTTCGATATTTAATAAAATAGTTATGTTTTCAGAATACATAATTTAATCTAAGGGTTATAAGTTGTTTGGAGTGAAATTAACATGCATATGAGATATTCAACAAAGAGCGTTTGGTACCTAGGTGTGGTGATGGATGATCTGAATCAAGAGTCCGGTATACTGATGTTGAAGTGACATCCATTGTGCTTCATACTATTTTATTTGGCTTTAATATGTGATAAGATACCATATGTACATGCTATGTAATAATAACAAGTTTCCACTGAAGATCGAGTTACATCATTATACTTGTGCAGAAACGGAAACCTTATGCCCAATTTTCATGCACAATTATCGCATGACCTTGACCTAAACAGAATCGTCGTTTTGTATTCTTGTCTTTTGTACATAATTAAGTTTAGTTTCCAAATTACGTTTCACCAGTCATAGTGCATATCAAGTTTCCGATCAGAAGTCACTATTTTCACTTTTATGTCGTGACTTTACTGAGTCGACTATCAGAGTCAGTGCCTCTCGATAAAATAACACCGTTTGGCCTTCGCGACCCCCAACAACACACTAGAGTAAACGCGTATATGTCGTAAATAGCTAACTTTCTATTTCTGTGTCTATAACAGCGGACGATATAGTATATAGATACTGTTATTAGGTTTAATTATAGTACCTATCATACCTACCACTTGGTATACCCCTAGGGAATTGATATGAAAATATTGATCCGTGATTCATAAATTTGATTGGTGTTTCAGAACGGTCTTATCAACTCTATATCTTGAGGTGATATTTCCTTAATGTACGTTTACCCCCATATGAAGCTTTGAGCTTTGAAGAAGAGAAGTGTAACTATCGGATATTTGACACCTACAAAATGTACACGTCATATTGTGAAGTGTGGAGGCCATTATCGTACACCAGAGATCTCGTTTATGAACGAGTCGTAAATGAATCAACCTTACTATACTTACATGTAGGTGTAGGTAGGATCACCTGTGAATTTGACCCCTCAGTGTATACCATATTGGTGTGATGTATGTGTGAATCAACTGGAAAGTAACTGGAGATTTAGCCTCACACTTAAAAGACAAAATGTCTAGATATGTCTTAAAAAAACGAGGTTTCATTATAAATGTAAAAAATCTTCATCACCACTGACCTGGTGAAGCGGTATACAGATGCATGTCCTCTGCAGTCTAAAGTTCTTCGTCGTACGTCTGCATATGTAAGACAGACGATTTTATCCAATAATTTATCATGTTGTTACTTCGTAGCTGATAAGTGTTAAAACATTAACGCACTGCAGGACTACTCAAATCTAGTTATTCCGAAGTTGTTTAATAAACAGCGACCAAGAAAAATTCGTAATACTTCTGTTTTTGGTTTTATAGGTAGAGCAGACATTCTAGTTTTACACCCCTCACTAATTGGGTTTCTTAACACCTGTCTCTTGTCTGTATCACGTTAATAGAAGAGTTCCATTTGCTCAAACACTGTACACGTCATCATGGCCGTGGATACATCACAAATCAACGTAATTGGCTGGGTAATTGTAGTGTTAATGTTTCAAGCTGTGTCTGTATATCAATGGATACATCTTCATTAAGGGGGAAACAGGAACAATCTGTGCGGTAAACATTTAATTCTTACCTTATCACTAAACTGCAGGCAAATAATGTTGACCTGTAAGGTATACGAAAATATTTATCATAGAACATACGCTGACAAATGATAATTGGCTATTTGTAAGATTCATTACTTATCTGGTTATTGGAAAAGATAAAACGTTAATTATTCTTTAATGTGTTCTTTCAGTTTTAGATTGGTGAGTACATTAAGTACGGGTTATATATATTCAGGGCAATGTGCACATACACGTCTTCAAGATTTTAACTTTTACTACGTACATTCAGGGAATGATTCCTCAGAGGAGATGAAGCTGGGTGTGATTGTACGTAGTGTTTGTCTGTCGTCTAGCAGGTAAAGAGAGAGGGAAATCATGACTCGAAAAATGACAGATAGTTCTACATTAGTTTGATTCACTTTCTTCAACTGTTACAAAATGTATCATATGTTTTTACCAGGAAATTTATTTTCATATCATTAATTTGTGAAACACATTTATCATCCCGGTTGTAAATCCGCCAGGGGTCGTAAAACTATGTTTATTGAAAACACGAGGCAAGGAACCCCCAGCACGACCTCCCAAATGTGTTTATAGTTTAGGTTGAGTGTAGAAATGTGATCCAGTGCCGCACTGCTACTTCAGTTTAACCTATGTCAGGGACAATTACTCTACCAGAGAGCTGAAGCTGTGAAGTCACAGCACGCCGCATTCCTGGTGCTCCACGAGATGTGGCTTGGTTCAAACGTCAATGCTGTGTTATGCTTTATGTTTCTCCCCATTTGTGTCACACTATCGGCGTTTAGGGAACCACGAGAAGAATTCAGATTATACGCCAATGATTTATTGCTCGTAGTACAAGCTTTGAGTGAAGTTCTTTGGCGTTCTGGTTATAGGGGAGACTGTCCCTGTCCATACCTCTTGTCGTTACGAGTGACGTTAACCAGACAGAACAAAAGAATGGTGAAACATGTAACCAACATACAATGTACATATTTATTTACAATTTAGATATAAAAGGTTTATGTTTCGGTTGTGTAACAATGGAATATGATTGACACATCATTATACAACAGATAATAACGATAGCTTTCTTTTGATAGACTGAGTTTATGAATTGTTCAAGTTGATAATCACAATATATTTCCAATATCAGAAATGCCAAGAATAGTTCATATGAACGAGCCGCCATGGATAAACTCCTGACATGGTGAACACTTCTTCTTACTGCCTTACGATTTAAGATAAAACCACTCTGCTCAATACATTTGGGACAGTTATCTTAAATGATACGAGGCTTTTACTTAACAGTATTAGCAAGCTGAACAGGGCTTTTGAACAAGGTTAACATGATTTCATATGGTATACTTGAGCAGCCTACACGGAGAGGTGAAAGATAACATCTACTGACTCTTACGTACAGAAAATAAAGTTAACGCATGTTGACAAATTTGTTTGTTACCAATAGGTTATACTCACAACGCAGGTTTGAGACTGATAACTGAAGAAGCCTCAATTGTTTTTAAAATGATTTGACATGTTCAGGCCATCAGTCAATTTAGCACATAAGTAAATTTTACTCCTTTATCTACGCCACAACCCAACTGAACTCAATACATACATACAAACGTACATTTTAATTCACATTCTCACATCCTAAATTTAAAACTAATCTTATTTCTAATAGATGTAATTTGTTACGGCTTAAAGCGTTGCAATACTGTTAATACACATCAATAAATCACGAGAAACGAAGTCAACAGCAGCCGGTGCACCACTGAAGATTTTATGATACTTCGTTCGGTTTGGGCGACTTGAGATAGATTATAGAATAATAGAATTATACAATACAATTTGAATACTACAAACAACCTGGAAATCAGCTTGAAACCCAACGTTAACCTAGCATTATACAATTTGAATACTACAAACAACCTGGAAATCAGCTTGAAACCCAACGTAACCTAGCATTATACAATTTGAATACTACAAACAACCTGGAAATCAGCTTTAAACCCAACGTTAACCTAGCATTGATGCGTGGCCTGTATTTTGATATTCTCTGATTCGATAAGCCTGCATACATTGAAGCAATGGGCTTCTCTCTCACTAGAAGTAGTCCTGACATGTAGGAAATAAACTGTAATTGATTTTCTGCAGTCATATATTTGTCTACATATTGTGATTTCACATATCACATTTTAACAATATAAAAGAAGACGTAAAGAATTACTCACGAAGAGAATGTGCTATATGAATGTTGAAAAGGCGCAACATGTACAGATACATGGGGAGTTATGTTGTAAGGTCTCTACCATGATAGGTATAATGTTCTGGCTTCAGGTGAGATGAAGAAACTGCGGAATAAAGTAATCTAGTGCCTGGATTTAAATAGTTGGATAGCTGAGTGGGCCTACTACGAACTACTCGAGGACAAACGCTTGAGTCGGTGTACACATCTAATTAAGATATTTTACGACGCATCAATGTAAAAAAATCGTTACTCGTCTTCGACATTGTGCCTTTTTGTGCTAGTTCGGTGTACTGCATGTGCATAGACTATAACATCCAGAAATGTCTTGCGCCAGTTATTCCTCAGGATTTATTCACAAAGGACGGATTTGCTGAATTCCTCTGGTTAGTATATATTGGGTTTCCTCTCCAATCTTCCGTTCATTTAGGGCTGAAGGGGCTTGTTAACATATCAGATGTATTCAATTATAGACTGACTGCATGACTGGGCATTGTTTCTGAAACTTTAAGAGGGCGTATTCTAGCCTATGAACTATGCAATAACATTCTATGAGATGTGGAATACCCTGTCTCAATAGATAAAGGACACCATTCCTTAATCCTATATTGACATGTGCACCATATGCACAAAACTAAACAAACGAAGAGTTAATCGATTCATTACCGACCCAAGCTTTAGAAAGAGCACTCCTTGCAGAAATGATGTCCTCGGTCGGACAACGATCAAGGGCATTAACCTCAACAAGTTTATTTTCTGGCTTCCCATTTACCAGTATCCGCAAATAGATCACCTCATTTCAGACACTGGAATGTCAATAGCACCATCAATCATTACTTATATCTAATGAAGGTCCATAAGGTCTATTGTCCCGAATTATTCTACGAATCAATGTTTACTCATCTCAATCCCTTATATAACAAATCACATATCCATCAATGATTCAATAAGGGGGTCATTCTTAACAAATATACCGGTAATAGAATTATACAATTTGAATACTACAAACAACCTGCAACAAATATCAGTGCATGTTGCTCATGTATGACACTTAAAGGAGTTTTTTTTATGTTTCATCGTCTCCGAAATGATTTTCTGAGTTAATAATAATTTAGATAAATCACACTTGAATCAATGTCAACTTATCTCAATCAAATGACATGACAATGGACATCAATATGGCTGTCCTTATCAACAAATCTTGGTTTTTATTGTTCATGTCTCACAATTAAAAGAGTTGTTTTTATTACCATCTGAGCAGCAAAATGTCTCGGGAAAGTTTGTCCTGGTTAATAATGATGAGTAATAAGTTGGCGAATGAATCACATTCAATACTTTGATGTTGCCCGTGTAACTTTAAGTCGGTTTTCCACGACAGCCAAGTGATAATAGCCAAGATATTTTCCATTACCTTTGGTAAAATTCTCACAAATTGCTTCCGAAATTTCTTGTGGGAATGACTCAAACAAAAACAATCCAACATTGATAGATTCACTTTCTGGTACGTCTAGTATATGAGCCTGAATATGATCTTCCAGGTCATGGAGGTCTTCTCCATAGAAGGATATTTCACACATCTGACCAACTGGACTCCAGTATCGAAGACCAATACTTATGGTTGATACTGCTTTAATCGTCATTTCGTTCTCGTCGAGTGTACGCTCCCCCGAGACCTTAACATACACTGATGTGTTGTCGTTAATGATGTGTCGGATGTTCTTCTTCTCCAGTCCGAGAGCAATGTAATGCACGTGTATGGTTCCTCGAGGAAACAGCTTTTGACAGAGAGAACGGCAATCAAAGATTACCTCAAGTTGTGTTTTTTTTAGACGCATCATTTTGGACAGTGTGTAGCTTGTACTTGGACGTGGTATCATGAACTCGTAAATTTTCTGAATGAAAATAAACAAGAGAATTTTTTGCTCACTCATGATACCCCCGCTTTTACATTAACATTGGTCAAAGAGAAATGTTTGAAAATAGCAAAAGGGTATCAATGTTTAAACTTTTGTATGAAAAGACCATAACATATATTATTAAAGCAGAGTAAGTATTACACCTCTAAGCATGTTTTAGAAGTAAAATTCAAAGTGGTTTCGTAACATTTGAACAACTAGAAGAGCGTTTGCGGGACACCGCAAAAGCAGAGCAGCTCCGAAACTTTGGGTCTCGCCTTTCCCTGTTCCGCCTTCTCCTCAGCATAAATAAAATGGGATTTTTCTTGGACCAAAATTTGTTCATTATTCAAGTTATTCTAACAAGTTGAATCATCACTGGGGTCACTTTTCACAAGTTTGTTCTTAAAACCTATTTCTGATTTCAAAATTGGATCAAAGGATTAACATGGCCTGAACCAATATCTCATGACCTTGGCCTTGACCTTAGACCTTCAAGGTCACACCATCACTGATTACTTTTCATTGTGTATAACAATCATGCAATTACTCAAAGTGTTCATTGTTAACATAAGGCATATTCACAATAGCATGTGACCTTGACCTTTGACAGATTTTAGCGAAAACTTTTTCAAATCTTGGTCTATCTCCATAGTTGATATATACCAAATAAGAGCCTGACAACACAAAAACGTTTGAAGTTATCATGTTTACAAGGATTATTGTAGTAATTAAAGCACTCATGACCTTGACCTTTGACCTTGAATGTGAACATGTCAAAATCATTTACCAGATTTATAAGAAAGAAGCTATGTATATGAGGTGTTAATACCTTCTTGGAAACAAGTAGTATTTGAGTTATGAGCGGAACCAAAAGTGTGACCATAGACGCGCACACAAAGACGCTTAAAAGTGGAAAATCTGAAAAAATAATCATGGAATCTGAGGGAAACATAGAAAAGGCACATCTAGGGACCATAAAGTGTACATGTATAAAGTTTCATAACAATTGAACAAGTAGTATTTGAGTTATGAGCGGAACCAAAAGTGTAAGCATAGACGCGTACACAAAGACGCTTAAAAGTGGAAAATCTGAAAAAATAATCATGGAATCTGAGGGAAACATAGAAAAGGCACATCTAGGGACCATAAAGTGTACATGTATAAAGTTTCATAACAATTGAACAAGTAGTATTTGAGTTATGAGCGGAACCAAAAGTGTTCCGGACGGATTGACGGAAGGACGGACGGACGCGCTGAGCGCTATATACCCCCGACTACTTCGTAGCGGGGGTATAATTAAAAACAAATCACATGATGATGCTAGAATTGATCGTTGTGATGCTTTACATATAGTATGATTTTAATATTTAGCCAGTAGGCATTTCAACAAAAACGATCACTTTGAAAGCAATAGAATATTCCGATGGTGATGTTAAAAAACTTTATTCTTATCAGATGTGAATGACCACAACAATGTGTGACTCACCAGCGTGTGCAGGTGTTTCTTGTTTTGGTCTTCATGAACATCTGCCCAGTTGATAACGTCACTTGAGCTCGCAAACCACAGATATTGTATATTGGCGATGTTTGCTATGCTTTCTCGCAAGCGGTCACCCATAGCTTTACTGTAACCTCTCCCCTGGTATGATGGTATTACACGCCCTGCCCTCCCCTGAATCACTCTGCCATCATCATGTATCAATGCACACTGGTACCCAATCTGCAAAAGGGTAAAGAATCAAGAACATCTACACAAATTTTAATCTGTTTAAAGTTGTATGGTCCTCAGAAAAGCTAGTATCATTTCTGGAAGAGAGCTCGCATCACCGCAATGAATTTACATTTTTCAAACTTTAGACTCATGTCAATGCACGGAGTTACAATGTAGCAATGCAACTCAAACTTACTGCATGCACCAGCGTTTAAGTTTATTTCACAATTTTCTGTCGAATTCAACTCCTTTACTTCGAGGTAAACATTTTACTGTGAGATTAGATTAAACTGACTGACAAGTTTATGAAAGGTAAATGTTTGGCAAAACCCACAAAATACTTCAAAGTCAAAGCTATAGTGCATCCCTGTCCTGCCGATTGGTAAACTTCCGGTGTTATGATTCTCGTTCAATATGTATTTATTGAAAATGTCTTAGGTCATCGCTCGCAGAACGCACCAGAGATACAATATCAACACAATGCTGCTTGAAGACTTGGCTTCTCAAAACCGAGTAACCAACACAGTGTTACCTTGTTTATTTTATATGCATACAAACTTACAATCTTTCCACCCACTTCGCACACATATGAAATGTAATCAGGATCGTTGATGAAATCATGATAGAAGTAGGGGAGATAATCCCGTCCATCGTATACAGTCCCAATGTCGAGCACGGCTTTGAAATCCTTGGCTGTTGCTTGTCTTACGACGCAAGAAGACATTCTGTGATGAAAAGGATATCTGCGGTAAATAACGTTCAATCTGTGTGAAAAGTTGTTTAAAATATTGCAATAATTGTAGTCCACCTCCCTGAACCAGCAAGTGAGTTTAGTTAGTGATGCGCTGAGGGCACGCTGTTCAAAGAGGTGATACAGATTTCAGAAAGGATGGGAGAGAGAGGGGATCTTATGGGTAGACCATGGATTTGCTCATAGACGTCATCGCCCCAGGTGAAATGGGTGGAGGTGATTGGAGTTAGTAATGAGCTGAATGATTGAGTCAGTGTTGAGGTTAGTGTCCAGGGGTTGTTAATGTTATAAAAAAAACTGCAAGAGGATGTGCAGGGTTTAATCAATGGGAACACTGGTAAACAGATCAACAGCATCATAACTTACAATTTGACCTGGATTGTTGATACACTTAAATGTTTCACAAAATTCGACAGAGTCTGGTATGAAGGAGTCAGCAGTTTAGCCAAGCGAGAACATCACTTTGGTAAGATGCTGGAATGTGCTGTAAAACACCGTTTCCCGAGAACACACAAAGGGCCTGATTTTAGGTAGGTCCTTATGAATTTTAACAGTTGAACGTGCCTATGGGGTTTGAGGATGAAAGACAATGAGTTTCTAATGGAGATCTTGACTAATCTCATACTTGTCCCGTAGTTGGTTCAGTTGGGCCTTGTGTTGTCTCCGAAGCTTCTGGATATTGGTCTCGTTTTACAATTCAGGACTCACTGAAGAAGAAAAAATTATATATATGGATGATTACCTTTTTGTTAACAATGGCAACGTTGCGGTATAGATCTGTATACCATTATCAAGCATATCGGAGAGATGATAAAACAGCAGCTTATATACAGGATCCATGTTGGCATGATAATGTCATAACAAAGACAACAAGATGAGATATGAAAGGTTGAAACAAATGTAGTTGTGATCACAAGGATGCGATCTGTAGGATAGCAGTGATTGGTAAGTTGATTAACTAGAGTTTGGGGATACAAAGCAGGGGTGAGGATAGCCAATTAGTGGAGATTTAATGAGAGATGTCAGTCGAGTGACTGGATGTTGAGTGAGTGGATGCGGAGTGAGTTTGGAGGCATTGTTAGAGGTGCGGGTGACTAGGACGTCAAGGACGTCAAGGAAGAGAAGTTTTGAGTTGATTTCAGTTTCAATTGTGGATTGAATACGTAATGGTGTTGGAGGAGAACAATCGGGTTGTTATTGTTAGGGAGTACGACAAAGGTGTTGTCAGCCTTCCAGAACCAGCAGGCTGGTTGGATTAGTGATGCGCGGAGAGAATGCTGTTCAAAAGAGGTCTATAAACTTCAGAGAGAATGGGAGAGAGAGGAGATCCTATGGGTAGACCATGGGTTTGCTCATAGAGGTCATCACCCCAGATGAAGTAAGTGGAGGTGATCGAGTTAGAAATGTGCCGAACTCCACTATCAGGGTGAGGTGTTGTTTCCCTTTGCAGTGAACTATAAAATGTACTTGTCAGTAAATCGTTTAATAATTGTTTTGATTTAAGAAGTTGATTCCTTAATGCATTTGTTAACGGACTCAAACACAGTTGATAAAGGTCATGTGAACGACATATATACAGTAGTTAAACTTGATTATTCAAACCGGTTATAAGACAGTGTACAGGCGCATTCCGAAATCAACTTCTTCTATTTCCAAACTTTGCAATGGAGGGAATGTTGAACATTTTCCAAATAAATAAATATACAGTGTATATACAATATCAACTTGTTGTGAATTCTGAATCTATACCCATATTTATCGAGATTATTTCATGTAATGTTTAGGTAAAATGATAATACGTGTATTACCTGTTGCAGAGTTCCCAAAAGCAGGCTTGTGACACACCGTAGACACACCAAGGTAACACACAGTATTCATAACCATGCGCAGTAACGTCAATGAATATTCAGAAACATTAATGAGAGAGGCATAAACAGTATAACGCATTGAATTGCTGATAAAATGACATTTTAATTCAGTATGTATATGCACTATCTATCCTGTGTATAACGCACACGAATGAGTGATTGGTTGATTTGTCATATCATTCATATTATTTTTCAATTTGTAGTAAAGTATTACAAGATCAAGTCAATATTTTGTGACAGGTCATTGAAATGAGTAAACCTCCATCTTAGAATAGTCTTAAACTTCAGTATGTTTCCTCATCAGGCCTATAGATAAGTGAAACATATTTTATTCTCTCTCCCTAAGTGCCCAGCAACCACTTAACAATTATCACTCAACCTTTTATGGGTTTTCCGTATTAAGAGTTGACCATAGTGTGACATCGTACAGTGGAAAGCGTGAAATTACTCATAGATGAAAATTTGAGTCAAGAGCTGCAGGAAGTAGTCCAATTGAATGTGGGAGGGGCTGGGGGAGAGGTCCTTCAAGGATGACCGGATAGCAGTAGATAATCTTAGGGTAGGGAGGTCGTGTGAGGAGGAACCTATTATCTCGTAAGTATAAGTTTTCCTATCTCAGCGATAGGGAACCCTAACTGGTTCCAATATAAATGATTCGTGAACATGTTTTGACAAACAACAATCTTTTCACAAATGCTACGATTAGGAGAAACGCTGCCGATATCATGTTCATGAGTTCATGAATTAAATACAGATTAGAATTATCTACGAATGTTCACGAACGTGCAAAATTTCGCATTCGTGATGGTTCGGGACCGATGATTCGGGTCATAGTGACATTCGGGCAGAAGAAACGTCACTGGTCATTTTGGCTGTATGGGTTGTGATGTTGACTTGGCTGTATGGGTTGTGATGTTGACTTGGCTGTATGGGTTGTGATGTTGACTTGGCTGTATGGGTTGTGATGTTGACTTGGCTGTATGGGTTGTGATGTTGACTTGGTTGTATGAGTTGTGATGTTGACTTGGCTGTATGGGTTGTGATGTTGACTTGCTGAAACATGGTCCACTGTGCATGTTGTCGAAGGAATGACTGCACTGCAGGATGTCCCAGTATTATAATCAGAGGAGTTTTCTGATCACCAAGTAAAGACGACTTAGTTGATCAAGGATCGGGACATTCCAGATGTCCGTCTCACGGTTAATAAACCCACGAGTGTAGAACAAATGTTGCGAACATCGAAATGTCATAATATTATACCCGTCAATGATTGATTCAAAACTATAATCAATAATTATCATTAAATGTAACATCACAATGAAAGCATTTACATGAATAATGTTTTAATCGTTTAAAAAGCATTAAATATTCGAAAATGAAAGAAATGATGAACGAATGTGATATGACGAATCAGTCATATTCATGTCTATTACTCACCCGTCGAAATCGCTGTCTGATAAATCTACAATGTTTTTACGATTGAGGCCTCATTATAAGTGGTTAAAAAATGACGTCACAATATCAACGCCGTGGTCGCAATGGAGTGTGTCCCAGTAAACGACAAGTACAGTATGTGACGTAAAGTGAGTAATACATGATATATTAAATTCGGTTTCATTTAAAAACACATTTATGAAACTCGTGAATGGTATCTGTATCTAACTCGTTTTCGCTCAGAATATACCAAACCACATACTCATTTCATACATATTGTATTAAACGGAACGTCGTTTAGTATTCTCTATCTCTCTCATTAATGCATTTGAATATTCATTGGAGTCACTTGTCATGTTTCTGAATGCGGTGTTCACAAGTTTATCTACTTTTTGGAGCATCTTTTAACAGGTAATGCATGTACATTCGTGTAGCCTTGTACTAGATCGTTTATTGAAAGAATCTTGATGAAGTGAATTAAAAAACATTACCTCTTGACCTTTAACACTACATGTTTGCGTCTGTTTTAAAGGCTTAAGAGCACACTTTCCATGCCCAAATTAGATATGTTCTGTGTCACAAGAGTGCATATGCGCCCACCTCACCTTCCTATCCATGCAATTACAGTTGCCCTACAATCCGTATGAAAACACTGAAATGGTCACTAAGAGATTACACACATCGTACGCCTGTGTACAAGTTGTAAATAAAGAGTATTAATAACGACTGAACTGGAAACATGTGCAACTTTTGAATATGCCCTAATCTCTTATCCGACAACAAAGTATGAAAATTCTTCATTAAGGTATGTATGTAGTCTGTAACTTCATCGATATCACGATATCTGATACTCGGTGTAACCACTGCCGCTGTAGGTCTTCAGGTTGTTCAAAATTAGTATTTTGCCGATATGTAGTTCATGCGGAGTTGATGCTACGTTGTATGAATTACTCCGGTCTTTTAAAATTAAGTTTTAAACCTGGATACTTAGTACATACCTACCAGATAACTTATACGGTACATTACCCGAGGGCAGGTCGTTGTGCATTATTTATATTTCAAAACAATTGGCGTGCAATTGTAAAGTGTGAGTATTGCATTGAAGAAGTAGAGTGCATAATCTGTATGTCCAGTGATAGATAAAGGGATTTTAATTGAAGAAAACTGCTGCATGAATGGCCTTGATCAGCTTCAGTGTTCTTTAAAAACACAAATAGTTCACGATACACTAACAAGAATATTTCAATGCAGAGGCAAACACCATATCTTAATCATAATAAAGTCTCACCATTTATTAACAATAAATTAGTTCTGTATTAACCAACATATCTAGTATTGTGTAACCTTTGTAAAAATATAACTGTTACATCGTTTGACTGTTGTAAGTCCTGTCAGGAAGATATATATCTATATATATATATATATAATATATATTTACTAACTACCCTTTAGCGCAACCGGCGGTCGCGCTTAAGTACGGTTTTACGGCACAGAGATCTTTATTGCGACCGAGGCCGGTAGCGCTAAAGTTCCGTCGACTCTAACGTCACATTCCCTGGACCAAAATCAAAACATTTACATGAAACCGTCTGTAGTTACTTAATAATCGATTCCACAAACTTACTTAAAACATTGAGCTCGTATTTTTGTTTTTTTGGACGGTTGAAAAAATCCGATATTTTGTGAGCTATATCGTGCTTACCCGATTTCCACCCTATAGCGCGACCTTAGAAAAACTTAGAAAAATCAGCTTAGAAAAGATATATCTCCGTAAAACTTTGTAGTGAGCTACAATAACAACATATTTGCAAGGAAAGTTAACATATTCTATCATTGGTAAAAAGTGCAGCTTTAAACAAAAAACCAAAGATTTGTGTTATCTAAATCGCTAACATTTTCGACGAGTGTATCTGCATTGACTGCGCATGTCTCGAAATTCAAACTGTCTGGGCGTGCAATGTCAAGGCTTGCCCGAGTCGTCAACAAGGAGTGACAAGACTGGCGACGGAAAGGTAAATATTCCATCATCGGCTTTATTTGTCTAGTTTGTACTTATTCCATCATCTGCTTTATTTGTCTAGTTTGTACATTTCTTACATCACATTATGCCATGGGTAACATTCATTAATTTGACATATGTTGGACTATCGGCACTTCGGTCACGTCCATTTAGAAATCCTTCTCTTCCAGTCAATATTTGAATATTAATTTGTGTTTGATATCATATCAGGCCTAGATCTATATAGAGAATCTCACCCAAGTGTCTTCTGATATCAAATATATCAACACGAGTTGATAAAAGTTACAAATATCCGAGGCTTGCCGAGGATATTTGGACTTTTATCAACGAGTGTTGATATATTTGATATCAGAAGACACGAGGGTGAGATTCTATTTATCACCCAAAATCATTCTTCATTAGTTTTCCATGACAAATTAACATATCTGAACACAAAACTGCCATTTGGCTTCCGGTGCTGTGATGTCATAGCATTGTGACGTCATCGTGATTATGACGTCATATCATTGTGGTGTCATTACTTGATGATGCAAAATCATTGTGATGTCATGGAGCTGACGTCAACGGGGCATTGTTCAAAATCTACGGTCAAAACGATATCTCCTAGGAGATATCGCTTGATCTCATACAAGCAATATCTCCTGTGGAACCCAGTTTTGGATGATAAATATCATTATTCATATCTTTCCCAGTAAATCTCCACATATCCAGGTAAGTACTTTTATATTTCAATCACACTACGAGTTTGAGAAATTATGACAAGTGCGTGACAACTCGTCGGTGTTTTCTAACCCAGAGTATGGCTACTGTACTGTACTGCAGTACACGATGCTCGAATTTTGCAGGGCTTGTTAGTCCTTTTCATGGTCACAAGAGAACTGGTCCAGTTCAGTTTAGAGGTAACCAAAACTATGTGTGAATGTACTCGTTTCAAAGATTTATTATATGACTGACGGTGAAATACTTAGAGAATAACTATATTTGTCCATTCTAACATAGAAAGTTATGTCGCTATTTCTTTTAATCAATTATCTTAAAATTTCAGGACAGAATATAGATTTGGATACCAGTGCCAGTGAGACAGAGTGGAGGCTCATGGAGCAAGCTATCTTCATAGCCAAACATTACCAGGTATTTGTCAGGTTTATTTTTATATATATGAAAGTTGCTAATTTTTCTTTATATAGAAATATGATAATACATGTACTGTTACATATTTATTTTATTATTTTTCATTTCCATGACACAGGAGATTTAGTCTGCTTGTTAAATCTTACCTTGTTTACTTTATTCATCAACAGGTGGAAGGCAGCTTACCCGGATGGACAGGATGCAATCAACTATTGAGCAAGGATTCTCATCCTCTGAGCAACATAGGTTACCTACCCGTTGTCGATGCCAGTCCCACTGACAAGGCTACAGTCAACGCTATTCTCCAAAAGAGTGTACTTATTGCTCAGAGTCTGCAACTTCCCTCAATTGTTCTTGTTATGGACCAGGCAATATATGCTAAGGCTCAGGAAATAAGATGGCAATGCTCTCCAGAATTTAGAGAGAAGCTTGTGATTCGTCTTGGAGAATTCCACACGTGCATGGCATATCTGGGTGTGCTGGGAAGGCGCTTTGAACACTGTGGTCTCAGAGAAATCGCCATTGAATCTGGCATTGTGGCAGCAGGATCCATCAACAGCGTTATGAATGGCCATCATTTTAACAGGAGCTTGAGATGTCACAAACTAATAGCTGAAGCAGTCAACAGATTGAGATTACAGGAGTACATTGATCATGAAGCAGCTGACGACATTCCTGAAGCATCGCAGATGTCTCTGGAGGACTTTGAGGAGAAATTTTCACAGTCTCTAGAGAATGAATCTGTACTGAAATTCATCAAGGATTTCCAGGATTACGTAGAAAAACGCAGTGGAGAGAATGTGATGTATGCATTCTGGTCATCCTATCTGGATATGATGGAGCGGTTGCTGCTGTTTCTGAGAGCAACTAGGGAAGGGAACTGGGATCTTCATTTGTCTGCTCTACGAGACATGATACCCTGGTTCTTTGCATATGGGAGGATCAACTACTCTCGCTACCTTCCAGCCTACTACCTGGAAATGACAAACCTTCCTTCCTCACACCTGTTTGTCCATTTCAACTTGAAGAATGGTAGCTTTGCCGTCAAGCGTCATGTGACTGCTTGTGACCAAGTGATTGAACAAACATTCAACCGCGACTCCAAAACAAAAGGAGGACTGACTGGATTGACTTTGAACAAAGGGGCTGTTAGAAGATGGATTTTGAGCCACCCAGATAGAGCAGCTATCACCAACATGTGTCATTTAATGTCCACTGACAATGCAACTTCAGCATCTTCACAAAAGGAACTGACAGCATCAAGAATTCGTTCAGATGAACAGGCTGTGCAAGACGTGATGTATACCATCACACACTATGCCAACCCATTTACATGTGAAAGTGACAGTGAACTGTTCAATATTTCCACAGGTCAAATGGCTTCTGAGTCCATCAAACTGGATCTACTGTCAGCTCACACAAAGGGAGAAGCCTGTTTTCAACAGTTTGTGAATGAACGTTTGACAAGTGATAATAAAGATCTTTATCATCCTCTTTCTTTGCCTGCCACAAAGACATTTGCAGATATTGACAAGAAAAAGCAAAAGTTGCCCGTTTCCTCCCTCAAAGAAGAAAAACAGATATTGTCCCGTTCGCTCGATATTGCTCAAGAAAGGGGAATTGACTTGAGGGAAATCCTTACCTATCCGTTGAACTCGGTCCCTTCAGCTATAGGCAATGCAGAAGAATCCATGGTTAAAACAAAACAAAATCAGTGCTGCTTCATGAGGTTGAGAAACAGGTACCTGAATCAGCTACAATATCTGCAACAACACTGAGTGCAGACACAGTTCTCATCATTGATGCCATGGCAATGGTACAGCAACAGCGACATTTTCCGGAAACATTCGGCCAGTTTGCAGTTTCCCTACTTCACCAAATTGTTAACATGTCCCACAAATATCATGCGAAAAGGATAGATTTTGTGTCAGACAGGTATCCAGATGTCTCCATTAAACAACTGGAAAGAGAAAAGAGGGCAACACATGGAGAGAACAAAATTCGAATCGAGAGGTCGGATCAGAAAATGCCAAAGCAGATGAAAAAATTTCTGTCCTGTGGAGCAAATAAAGAAAGATTGATATCCTTCATTGTCCAAGAATGGGAAAAGAGTCCACCTCTATTATTCCAAGGACTCCATATTTATGCCACTGTTGGTGAAATGTGCAAGAAACTCTCAGTTTCAGAAGAGGGGGTCTTGGTCTCAGAAGATGTGCCAGATCTGCACTGCGACCATGTTGAAGCGGACACAAGAATGTATGTTCATGCTCTCCATGCAGCCGAAAGCAGTCCGGTCCTGACAGACATTATCATCCATACTGTTGACACTGATGTGTTCATTCTTGGAATCTGGGCAGCAACTAGGATTCCAAACCGACTGGTACTGCTGCTCTCCTTGGCTAACAACACCAGGCTTCTTGACATGACATTGATGAGCACATCACTTGGACGAGACAAAAGCACAGCATTGTTGGGACTCCATCAATTTACTGGCTGTGACACGGTCAGTGCCTTCAAGGGGAAAGGGAAATTTAAGGCATTGAAGACCATGTTCAATGACCCATGTTACATGAGAGTGTTTTCAGAACTTGGTCAAGAATGGTCAGTTCCTGATGTTGTCAACCAAGAAATTGAAATGTTTGTCTGTGAATTGTATGGCTGGAAGGAGGATGTGAATGTGGATGAAGTTCGGTACAAATGTTTCCGATTTGGGAACATTTCCGACATATCTATACCCCCAAATAGAGACAGTTTGCAACTCCACATCAAGCGAGCAAACCACCAAGCCTGCATAAATAGGAACTGCATGAAGAACTATGTCTGTCCACCTGCGGCCGCAGAAAATGGATGGGTTTGTTCAGATTCAGGAATGTCAATCAAGTGGCGCACCATGGACATTGCACCTCCTGTCGTGCTGCAAAGTGTCAGTTGCAAGTGCACCAAAACAGCATGTGACTCGGCCAGATGTTCTTGCAAGAGGGACAATATTGTCTGCACAGATTTGTGCCACTGTGATGAATGTCATAATCGAGACCTGGCATCAAGTGACAGAGACGACAGTGAAGAGGAGCCATGAATTATGTCCATGATGTCCATGAATTATTGATAGTAATTTTGTACATAACTGTTTGAAGACTTTGATTAATATAATACATTGTAGAACATATCTTCATGGTCATAGTGGCTGAAAAAAATGAACTCTGATATTGATGGAAGAAGCTGATGAGCATATTTTTTATAATGAAATTTGTTTGACTGAAACCCTAATTTTTTCAGGTAAAAATGCTTTTAAACAGAACTAAGCAAAAACTGTCCCCTAATGTTGTATATATAAACCAAATAAGACTTGATGTTGTGATAATAATGAACCAAGGATTAAAACAATTATTTCTGATGATACATTTGTCCGTTTGATGCTGATGGAGGTCATCTTTGAAGATGCCTTATTCACAAATGACATTGTGTTTCAAGTTAAACTTTATGTTTACATAAAGAGGAGTGTCTGGGGATTCTTATGATATATAGTTTATGTAGTCACCTAAAAAATGATACCTATGAAAATTTAAGCCACAATTTCTGTTTCGGCCCGCGGTCTAAGTCTCTTGATGCCGATCCGAAATTTAATGAATGGGCATTAAAAATTGGGTCGGTACTCGGTAGTTATTTATTTAATATTTTACCAATGTTCATGTGCAGTCAACTTCCAAACGCAAGGCATAACTCTTGCCAGTCTGCATTACTGGCTGATTTAACCCTTGCGGTATCTCCCTTGTTCTGTCAAAATAGTGAATCGCTGCACTAGAAATGCATAGCGGGCCTGGATTTCTAAACACAGATTTCTTAAGGAAATACTGCAAGGCCTAAATCAGCCAGTAATGGAGACTGGCAAGAGTTATGCCTTGCATTTGGAAGTTGATGTGCAGTATGTTTTGGTAAATTCTGCTCAGGAGGATAATTCCGCTCGGTTACTAAAGTCTGCCAATACAAGCCTTCGGTATTTTGTCTTGTTGAATTACCTTATTTCACAACTTTGTTAACACACGTTGTCGTTTATGAAACACAAATTTATGGAGACATTTTGGTTTGATTTGGCTTATTATTACACAAGTTTTTTCTCCCGCGCTTTCCGTGTCCCCACGTCGTTAGTACGGCGGGTGGCCATATTATTTAAGTTTGTACAGTACTGTGTTAATTAACTGTTGCGAGAATAATTTTCCTAAATTAAAGAAGTCTCTTGGTAATCATCTCGGCTATCGATCATCTATCAGTTGAATAGTTTTCGAATGATAGGCCTACTTGTCTACTGTATACGGAAAAAACGTCACCGTCCACTTATGACACGGCACTCAGTACTGTACTTACAGAGTCGTGCAAAAAGTATTCGGACGGTGACGTAATTTCCATCAATTTACATGTTAATTTCGTCTGGGATAAATAATAGATACGATTTTTGTCAGATCCTATTCACATTTATCAGGTTTGTGAGGAATCATCTTGGGTACACCCTCATAATGTATGTGTAATTGTCCGTTTTTATATAAGGAAATTACAGTAATTGCATTAACATACATATAAGCATACATTGACAGTTATGTTAAACCGAATCGGTATGTTGTACATGTCTTGTTTAATAAGATGTAGATTTCTAAATAATTATCAGAAAAAAATGAAGAAATTATTTATCTGTAGTTAAGATGAATTCATTTAAGAATTGACTTCAAAATGTATTAAGTTTTATTCCGCTCACCTAATGAGATGAGGTCAATCTTTCAATGTATCAAATTTATTTCAAATGAACAAAATAAAAATTATTGTTTGTCTTACGATCAATTGTGATTTCAAATTATTCCATTAAAATCATACAAGGGTTCAATTGATTATTTCATTACAAAAAAAACTTCAATGTCACTGCCTTTTTATCATAAATGAGATCTATAGTTCTGTAAGAAATATCTAGTTTTAAGCTTGGTTTCTGAGAAAGGAAAAAAAGGTATAGGAATACTGATGTGGGCCTACATCAATTAGAAAATTATTTAAAGGTGCATTTATCACCCAAAACTGTCTTCACTTGAGATATCTTTTTTGCAGTAGATTTTGCACAATGCCCTGTCACCGTCAACTAAATGACATCACAATGCTTTTGCGTCATCGAGTAATGACATCACAATGCTATGACCTCACCTCACTGGAAGTCATATAGCAGAAATGTACACTATTTTCACTTAAACGTTATAAGAATGATTTTGACTGATAATTAAAGTCTCACCCTTGGGTGATATTTTATATTTATCCTATGACTTATAAAAAAAACTAGGGCCTTCCTATGGCAGTATTTGTGGCAATACTTACAATTGTCATCTTCTATGAAATCAATTGAAACTGTTTAACAATGATACTTGAGAATATGGATACTTGCAACATTGTTACAATTGAGGTTTTTTTTTATAAAAAGTGTCATCACTTTTAAGAATCTAGATTTCATACACTTGTACATGGTCATATTCAAAGGTATTTACATAAAATTTAATAGATTACTCTAGAAAAACAAACAAGCAATTTCTGATATTTATATAATTTCTTAGTCCAAAATGTCTTATCATTAATAGGGTGAATTATAGGGCTGAGTATTATGGGAAATCTCACGATACAGACATGCGATACAGAATGTATCACGATACATTGTTTAAAATATAATTTCATGCATATTTTGTGAAATTTTCAAGACTGTTGAAATGTTGTGTTATGAGATGATTGAAAATCAATGATTAAAACAGTTTTTTCCTTCTAAAAACAGTTATTAATCAATTAGATTGCTTCATGCTTACTGTAGTTACTGTAACTGCACAACACTAGCTGGTTTTATAGTGTTCACTTAGTTTTTCTTTTCATTTTTAAGTAAGTGAAATCTATTTTTAGTGTATCACGATACAATAATTATGATTGTATCGTAGGTATCGATGAATCGGTACAGCCCTAGTGAATTAGCCTTCTCACAAAATGCACCGTTCCTGCTAATTTACTATTAAAATAATGGGCCATTTTCAGTAAAATTTAAAATCAATTGTATATATTCATAGCTGCATGAAGTATAACAGAATATCTCTGTTCAAATGTACAATGTATTGCATCCAAAGGTGAGTGGAATTAGCCAGACCTACTCTAGATGTAGCTATATCTAGATTTACATAAATGGGTAAAAAGGTTTTTTTCCCACCATATCACAGAGTCAGGTCTGGAAGTCATTTTGTTTTTTTGGTGAATTTGGTAAACCTGTACAAGCAGCAAGAATGCAGACTCGTTAAGACCTGAAAATCAAAATGCCCATGCAAAAATTAAAGATTAAAAATTTAAGGCATAACTCTTGCCAGTCTGCATTACTGACTGATTTAAATAGTCAAAATAGTGAATCCCTGCACCAGAACTGCATAGCGGGCCTGGATGTCTAAACACTGATTTATTGAGGAAATACTGCAAGGACTAAATTAGCCAGTAATGGAGACTGGAAAGAGTTATGCCTTGCATTGGGAAGATAGACACGCCCTGGCTGTGGCTGTGATTGGTCAAAAACAAATAATGTTTTAGTATTTACAACTTTTTATTGACACGTGACTCAAAGTAAAGACATCAACGGTACGCTACGCAGGCGGTATTGATAAAGAAATGGTCAAATGAGTTTCAAAATATGTTGCATGCATTTGTTGTAATTATTAGTGTATCCTTAGTTTTACAAAGACTTAATCATGAATTTTATCTTTAATTGTTTCTGCTGAGTAAACAGATTATCATTAACTTCCATTTACATGTTATTATCATTGTGAGATCAAGCGATATCTACATCGCTGCAATCAAATTGTCATACTCCTATTACATCATCAGTTAATGACATCACAAAACTTTGGCACCACTGAAAACACTGTTGACAATGCTGTGATGACGTCCCAATGTTATGACCTCACTGAGATCACTGCTGAAGAAGGTAAATGACAGTTTTGTGTTTCAGATATATCAGTCTTAGGCTAATAATTGGTGAAGAATGATTTTGAATGATAAAAAATAGAGCCATGGGCTCTGTAGCTCATCAGGATTTCATTGATTTATAACTAAGGTTGAATATCTAAGTTATCTCAAGTAATACGTTGTTAACAAGCAATAATAGGTTTTTGGAGTTACAGGGCAACCAATCCTACAATTAAGAATCACCTTTGACCAAACAGTCTCTACACAACATTTCACCTTTCTAGAGCTTTACATACTTGAGATAAATATGAAAATAGGTTTTTGGGTGGGATGACCCATGACCTAGATTGGGGTCACATGGTCACGAGATCTACAATTTAGAACACAACTTTTCAGCTCTCTAGATCTTTTGGAACTGGAGAAGATGAAGATAGGTTTTTAAGAATGTAACCCCTGTGACCCCATTTACAACTTAGAATCCCGATTGGCCAAGGAGTATGCATATAAAATTTCAGCTCTGTGGAGTCATTGGTTCTCGAAAAAGCAAAAAGTTGCCATGCCATAACATCGGACCTATAGGCCTGATGAGCTAAAAATTATGGCCATGGTTTAAAGGGGTGTAAGAATACATCAAACTATCGATGCATTGCAATAGTTGGCTTGGCAATAGTACTATATCGATAGGAAATCAAAAAACCCTAGTAAGGTTAACTAACGATAGAAACTATTACATTTCCCTTAATTATGGATGATTTACACAAGCCTCACTGAATTTAATTCAAGAGTTTTCATTTTAGAATGTCAAAAGGGAAGAACTAGAGATAGAAAGTAGCAAAATGACAAAAAGTCTTTTCATTTATGATTTCTTTATTGATTTTGGTTCCACCTCACCTTACATCAATTAAACATTTCTACAAAAACCTTTAAGAAATCTAGCTGATATTGCGTATTTGTACAAAATACCCTATCGCAATAGTTATTGCAATAGTAAGTGGTAATAGACTATCGGTATCGCAATAATCTGTTTGGGTCAATAGTCACCCCTAATGGTTAAGTTTCTCACAAAATGGATCCTACATCATGGTCAAAGGTTACAGGGATTGGGAAAGGTAGGTGCCATGAGCCATTTTGCACATTGAATGAAACAAATGGCCCGTTATTATAAAATTTGTTAAATTTTACTATTGCTTCAAAGGGAAATGGTCCATTTGACATTTTGAAAATGACTAAAATCCCTAAAATCCCTAAAATTGGCCCATTGACACAAAGGTGTCTTTCCCAGTCTCGGAAACATAACATGTTCAAATGCTGAGAGATTAAAAGTTACTGCCAGTGTGAAATTGGCAAGCTGAGCGCTCTAAGTCAAGGGCCATAACTATATAAAATATTAATCCGATCGGTCCCAAAAAAGCATCTATCACGGATGTACAATTTCTTATACTATGTTGAAATATGTATACAATTATACAGAACCAACATTTAGTCTCCTCCCCGCTTAACCTCATCCACATTTATTGAATGTGTAAAGTTTCAGAAAGATTGAACAAAAACTGTGGGAGGAGTTGATTTCAGAACGCAAGTACCCCTTTTGGGACTGACAGAAAGACAGGCTGTGCCACAATAACCCCCTTGGGTTTTAAATTAATATCTCAAGTCAGTGACAGAACTTTCTGTCACAAATCTAACCTATCACTGGTCAGTGTACAAAAATGGTTTTCTATCACATGTTGTGAACTGGCAAATGCATTCTTATAAATTTAATCGAGGTATAATAATATACACTTAATAATTGTAAGTGACTGAGATCATTATGTGAAATACAATGACTGAGACCAGGCAGTAGGTTGAGGTCAGATGGGACCTCCGAGTGAGTCAGGTCTATGAGTCCCTGTATATCTCACCATCAGTTAGTGTTTTATTATACCGAACTATCAAACTATATAGCCTCAATTTCAAGGAGAGGACACGATTCTAACATATTGTTCCATGGAGCAAAAGAAAATTGCAAGGAGTACATTTAATATAAGCAGGAAACTACAAGTTAGATAATATTCATGGATAATGGTTACAATTTAGTTAAGAAACCGACTTTCTGAAGTCAGTCTTATTAAAATCGACAGTTTTCCGTGGAATAAAAATTGCAAAATAGTGCATCAACCGGCATACGAACTAATATCAGTCGTAGGTTCCACGCCAAACCGTCTGAAACAGCCCGTAGACTCCCGTGTTCGAGCGCAATTCAGGTAGCCAATCAAAAAACGCCCAACAAATGCTTTCGGTACGAGAAGCTAGGGGCAGATAACTCCAAACAGCTATTTGATCTGTTCTGAATGCTTTAAAAACAGTGACCGTTTAAAAACTACGTTGTGATTGGTCAGCTATTTGACTGGGCTTTAGCTGTGCTAAACTGGTTCAGAACATTCGCCTATACGGGGTGTTCTCAGACATTGTGGAGAGCAGTTTATAGAACCTGTTCGTATACCGGTAGATGCATAATTTTGCACATTTTATACCTCGGAACAAGGTCGATTTTAATCAGACTGTTGTGAAGTAGACCCCAATTTTGAGGTGAGGTGGGTTAGGGTTTAACGCCGCTTTTAAGAGTATTTCACCAACATCGCGGCTGCTAGTATTATAGCAGGGAGAAAGCCCGCAACGCCATGTGGCTATGCATTGCGGTGAAACCTGCGAGCATGTCAGTATGAGTGGGATTATTAGTAAGTCAAGATCCTGAATTTTATATGTCTTGCTTTCATATCATCGGCTGGAACTAGCCGAACCATGGGTGGTACTGCACTGGAATTGACCCAACCTTACTCCTTACTGTAGAACAGTTCTCTACTGCAGACAAAGTTGGCGGGATTCGAACGTTCAACCCCAGACCTCTTGATCCGAAGCCGAATGCGGCGCATTCAATGCGCTAACCACTGCGCTATCCCGCCCCCATTGTATATTATATAGGAGCAATTCCATTGGTTAATGGTAAGAAACAAGTAATCAACCGTTGATTTGGAACCTGGGAAATAGTGGCATATCAAAGATACTACAGTACAGAATACTATTAATCGTTCCTTGCAATCAGATTTAATCGTTTTATCTTGGAACTTGTGCCTCGACATCATAGCTGCGGCAAGAAAAATGACCTAGGCTCTACTCAACAGGATGTTGACGTCCAGGGTGTTATGTTTCATGTTCCCAGGGCCGGATTTCAGTAATGATCAGAGAAGGGCTTATGCACAAAGGACCAAAGAGAAAATTGCTTCGATTTATGCACAATGAAGGTGATGTGACCTACACACCAAATGCTACCCTATTTGCTAACGACGATTATCCTGTGGAATCTGATGACAGATTTGTGTAGAAACTCAATGACTTACTCAGTGTCAGAGCATAAAGTGTCATCAGAAGACATGGACAAAAATGTTGCATTCTCTTTGTACATGCTTCATTTAAAATGTGTATACTATGACTGAAGCAGGAGCCGTTTTTTTCTGGACAATCAATAGAATTCAAAAGGGGTCAATCGGGCCTTGGTATACTCTGCGAGCATCGGCTTGAACTAGCGAACCATGGGTGGTACTACGCTGAAATTCAGTGTAGCATTGCACCCAAACCTTGCTGCGTGTAGAACAGTTCTCTACTGCAGACACAGTTGCCGTGCCCCTGGCGGGATTCGAACCTCTTGGAAGCCGAGCGGTAACCACTGCGCTATCCCGCCCCCTGAATATCTATAGGACAAACTGTGAGTGCGTCCTGTTTCGGGGAGCTATTGTTAATCATATGTTGCCGCTGATACTGCAAGTAGTGTGAAACATTATGATTTTGTTTTGATAATTTCCAATTCATCTATTATATCTAAACAGGAGTTAGCAGATGATTTGTTGAATAACTAGAAATATGTGCATGTGATGCACTGTGATTGTTTCCATGGAAACCAGAATTTTTTTTAAAAAATTCAGAATAACCAAAATAGCAAAAGGCAGCACTAGGTCTAACCACATTCCAAGTTTCGTAAAGAAATACTTGATAGATTTTGAAATAGACGTCCCAGTGTTCCCGCTGACTTTTGAAACTCTCGGTACAGTGTACCGGCAGTGGTAATTTTTACCTTTGCATACAGAATTTCACCGGTACCATACAATCCCGAAAATAAATATAACACAATAATGACATGGCTTCAAAATTACATATAGTTTGCGTTTTCCCTTATGTTACCTGTTTTCGTGGTAATAAAATACATGCCGTAACACGGTACGAACTGTACTTTCGTTTTGTGATAACGATACATGTTGATTATATGAATTATCACTTGGTTACAAAATATATATCACGGTGGTATTATAAAATGGTGTCTGTGCGAAATATTCTGAAGTGTGATCATAAGGGGGGTTGATTTCAAAGATTTTTGTTCAGAAATGGCCAAAATGACCCCCTCACAGCAGATCACCTAGAAACAACACTGCAACTTAAACTGGACATAGCACACACAATACAATTATCCTAGACCTTAAGGTGCGATATCTTCTTTCTCCCTATTGAAGGATCCACTATTTATCTCTCCTCTAGGCAAAGTTCATTCAACAAAGATGTTAGTCTGAAACGTTTAGCTTTCTTTGTCAACTGGTTTTGGAGAAGAATATTTGACGAGGAACGAGGATGAACAAATTAAGGGGACACCGCATCGATAATAAAAATCAGATCATGTTTATCTATGCTGATTAACAGGTCACGCAGACACCAAATTTCAGACAATTGACGTAATTGGTAATACAAACTAATGCATGTTGACAGTGAAGTGAACAGCTTGGTGAGATAAAGATGAGACTCATTTTTATCCTCGATGCAGTCTCCCTTTAAGATCCCCTCACATCCTCACAAAAGTTTAGCTTTGGGAGTGTAATGGTTGTGAAGGAGAAGTCGAAAAAATTCAAAATGTGAAAAATTTCACGGACAACGGTCCATGCCCATAAGCCCCATCTGGCTCTAAAACTTTTGGCACTTGGTCTCCATCATAGAGAGGACATTCTCAAAATTTCAAGTTTTTGGAAACAAGTGCTTTCAGTTTTCAGCAAGTAAGATGGCCATTTGGTACCCAAACCGTTGGTCAGGGGTATAAACATGAAACAGCAAATCTAAAATGCTTTATTACCAACAAGAAATACAGATTTGGCCAACTTGTCATTATAGAATGCCCTTCCACCATCTGAAAAAAAAATTTAAATATAGACAAAGAATAGAAAGATTGTAAACTAGCAGCCAACATAAACACATTTATTGCCTTCACATATGTTATACTCGCACCCCATGTGCTATCTGTCACTCACAAGTGATAGCTCACATATAATATACACATAGAGTGATAGACAAATGACAGTTCATTAAAGGTACATCCATTGCGTCACATATGCCAAACAGTATACAGCTAGCTTTCAGATCTTACTAGCCCCCAGCCAAGTTACAGATACGAGACGTAAAACCGATTTGCTGTATTTGCTAATTCAGAAAAGTCCTTTTATTTCAAATTATTAACTCATTTCACTTCAACGTTATTATATTCCCATTTACTGGTATTGACAAGAATGTTCAAAGAGGGTCAAAATTAACCATTTCGATGCAGTAGCAACACAGTCCAGACTTATTCCAGCTAGCCAAATACATCTCCCCCATGGTCATTTCACCTCAAATTTTCTTTCGGACCACCCGTTTTTACACTCTACTAGCCCAGCTTCTTTTTCACTAGCCATGGGCTAGTGCCAATCCCTGTGTATAAATGGTGTTACTTTATTGAGACCAAACATAATTTTAGAATCTTATTTACAACAGAAAACATGACAAATTTGATAATGTTTAACAAGTCATAGAACTACTGAGCATGTAAATGGGACGTGCAGTTTCGGTTTCTACCCATGCATAATGATGCTACTGAAATTGGAAACTAGTAATCATGACATATTTGGCGATTGGTGATGAATATGCAAGCTGAGTGAATATATTTGTACTGTAAACAGCACATATGGCGAGTTGGAACGTATTAAAAGACAAACAAGTAGTTGTCACTAAGGTGACATGATCCCCCGCCGCAAATTAATACTTCAAAATGGAAAAATAATGTCAAGATCAGCGAAATCAACATGTCAAAAAGTCAAAACTCCACAGTGACCTTGAGAATAATGTCAAGGTCACCAAATCTATTCAGCCCTTTGTCTTCCCTTGGAGGTGCTTTGTGTAAGATATGATGGAATTCCGGTGAATGGTTCTTGAGATATCCCGCTGACAAGGTTTTCATGTACATTATCATGTTGAAAAATTCAAAGTTCCGCTGTGACCTTGAAAACAATGTCAAGGTCACCCAAATCTAATCAACCCTTTATCTTTCCTTGGAGAAGCTATGTCTAAAATATGAAGAGAATCCAGAGATTGGTTCTTGAGATATCCCGCTGACAAAGTCTCGTTGTGACCTTTAAATTAAGGTCAAGGTCACAAACCTCTGTAGGAACATTACTCTTCCTATGATGAGCCCATTTGCAAAATATGAAAAGAATCCAGTGAATAGTATTTGAGTTATTCCATTTCGTACAGATGTATGCAGCCGAATACTATATCCCTCCGCTTTGCGCTCAACGCGCGGCGGGGGATAATACAATTTTATTAACCACAATGGATGTACCTTTAAAAAGATTCAACAAAATGAAATGGGGGGGTGCATCACTGAGTCTAAAAGTGAGTCTAAAAGTGCATTGTAACCAGTTTCAAGTAAAGTGGTGCTCACTTAACACTGGAAATCTACAATTTAGAATCTCCATTGGCCAAGTAGTCTGTACAACAAATTTCAGCTCTCTTAGAGTTCTTGGTTCTGGAGAATAAGATGAGAGGAAAAGTTGACGGACGGACGGACACCGAAAGCCATGCCATTAACATTAGTATTTTTACCACAGCCGGCCATTTAGGCCAGATGAGCTAAAAATCAGAGTAACAAGCAAAAAAGTGAGCGTGGCTCACTAATACCCCCGACGGTTAAAGTTTGACATTTCTTCTTTACTTATAGAGAGAGATGTCTGCACACTTAAGGACTGATAAGCTATGAAATATAATTGCTAAGATTAAAGTGTTTGTGAAAAGGGTAGGACAAGTCTCTTACAAGTAAAAGTAGGAATAATAGTAACTTGAAAAGGTAGGGGTAACATAACACACTACTGCCATTACCAAAGACTTCAACTTTATTTTGGAAATTGATTCATCATAATGATTCATTCGAGTGACTTGAAACAACAGGTACATGGAAGCACACCCCTGAGGGATATACAGCAGTTTATGGTTGACGGGAAAGAATGTTGAACTTTTTCCAAAATATAACCAGTGGAAATATAATATAGTAAAATCAGCAAGAACACAGAAGTAGCTTTTGATGAAAGTTACATGAATAGAAAATGATAAAGTCAACAAATCAAAACACAGAAGTAGCTTCATTCATTTAAGCTCTGAATATGACGAAGTAAAAAAAAAAATCACCAAAAATTCACCAAATCGTGCTACATTTTGCGCTGCATCTCCCCTAATTTGAAAAGGATGAGATTTCAGCTTTGTGGAGTCATTGGTTCTGAAGTCGAAAAAAAGAAAAGTTTACCGATGGACAGTCGGACGCCGGACACCATGGCATGCCATGCCATGCCATGAGCCCATGGGGCCTTTCAGGCCTGATTATCTAAACATATAAAATTCAGAATAAGTGGCAAAAGTCGACGTCAGGCTGTCAAAGAGTCTATTTTGGCGAAGCGATTGCAGCTTTGTCTAATTTACCCCATATTACTTTCGTCTTGACCAGTGTTGAACGATATGTTCTCTGCCTCAATGAGATAGGTTAACCAATCACATATATAAACACGGTGATACTGGGGGAAGAGGTTGTAGCTACAGTTCTGCAGCTAAATTAGACATATCTGATGTGAATCGTGATTGGTTAACCTATCTCATAGAACCAATCAAATGATCGGACCTTTATTATTACTGAAATCAAAACAAATGGCGGCTGAATTGAAGAAATCATTCTTCAAGTGACAGAAGTTTTCCTGAGAATTGTTTACAATGTCTCCCTCAAATAAAAGATGTAGACTTATTCAAGGCCAAACAAAGTTGTTCTTCGATTGGAAACGTGCACACTGAGGTAAGTACATGTATCAATATATACCAAAAGTTCTTCCCCATTTTCCATAGATTTATATGTTAATTAAACGTTGCAAGAATAATTTTCATAATTGAACCCTATGTAAAATGGTCATCAAATATACGCAAAAAGATTGGAAATAACGTCAGCTACATACACATAATTTCCATGTTGAGTGTCAAGAAAATAGGCTAATAATTTAACATGGTGGCCAATGGGACATTGGTACATGAACTTTTATATGAGTCAATTTTGAAAAATGTGTTAAATTTCAAGGAGAGAAATTCCAAATATTATTTATTCTTACTTCTTAGCTTTTTTGGTAAAAAATAACCAAATACATCTTCAGGTTTACAAATGTGAAATATATGCACGCTTAATCTTGCTTAATTAATGTTTAATTAGCGATTACAGTGATTGGTTGTCATCATGTCAACGCTGTTACCAGTTTTCTAAGGCTTTTAAAATTACAAACTATCATTTTATTTACTAGTCAGATTTGTATAGTGAAACATGCATATATATTAGGGTATAAAAAAAAAAAAAAAAAAATATTGGGGTAGTAGCTTAAAAATAGGAAAAAAATAGCGCATCAAGATTTCATTGATTTACTATATAAAGTTGAATATTTAAGTTATTTAAGTTATTGTTTACAAGCAAAGGGTTCTTAGATCATGACCATTTTGGGTCACAGGGTCACGAAATCTACAAATTGGAATCCCCATTAACGAATGAGTCTGCACACACCTTTTCAGCTCTCTAGACCTTTTGGAACTGAAGAAGATGATGATAGGTTTTTAAGGATGTGATCCCATTTGGGGTCACAGGGTCACGAAATCTACCATTTAGAATCCCCATTGGCCAAGGACTCTGCACATAAAATTTCAGCTCTGTGGAGTTTATTTTCTCAAATTAAACATCTAACAGTGCAGTCAAGTTGTTTGCATCGAGGGAGCAATCAGTTTTGCATATGATTCATCACGGTAACAGAACTGATAAAAATGTGAATAAAAAGTAAAAATAAAATTAAAATTTAATTTTTGGTGATTATGTTCCAGTTGGTATGTCTAAAAGCTTGTATGAAACCTTTATAAAATTTCATTAATCATTTGGGACAGGCACTTTTGCTTGATTTTCGTACTTTAAAATGCTACAAAACCCTTATTTATGAACATATTTTTGATAAAATGATTTTTGTGAGTAGAAGAAAGGTGTCTTTATTAGTTTTGACAAACTAAAAGAGTAACAACATTTTACATTTTTCAGAAAATATCCCGGACATGAAATTAACACTTTTGTGAAATTGACTCGTACGTTCTTCAGTCTGATGTCATTTGATGAGTGATCAACATCATTTCAAAGATGTTTGTTAAATTTTACAACAATTTGACTTAAACTTAAATTATGAAAAATATTCTTGCAAAAGTTAATTAACATGTAACTCCATGGGAAATCCCAGTGTGGGGTAAAACCTTTGATCCAAGCCTGTAGAAGTGTGAAAAATCGATGTCATTTATGTAGCCTACCTTTTCAGTCAAATATTAATTATTTAATTTAATATAGCTTGATTATAGGGGTGTAACAATACATCGAACTATCGATGCATCGCAATAGTTGGCTTGGCAATAGTAGTATATCGATAGTATATCGCAATAGTAAGGTTAACTATCAAATATCCATTAATTATGAATGATTTACACAAGCCTCACTTCATTTAATTCAAGATTTTCCATTTTAGAAGGTCAAAAGGAAAGAACTAGAGATAGGAAATAGAAAAATGACAAAGTGTTTTCATTTATGATTTCTCTACTGATTTTGGTTCCATAGTCCTTACATCAATTAAGCATTTCTACTAAAATCTTTAAGAAATCTAGCTGATATTGCGTATTTGTACCAAAAAAACCTATTGCAATAGTGAGCTCCAATAGTCTATCGATATCGCAATAGTAAGTGGCAATAGACTATCGCTATCGCAATAGTCTCTTTGGGTCAATAGTCTAGTTGATTATCTTCGACAGTGGAATAGAATCAACTTCTTCAGTCATCCCTCTGAGTTGTTGGTCCATTTTTGTATAGGAATTAACAAGACACAAAACTTTAAAACAATTTTCAAAAAAAAACGCCCATGGGCTCTGTAGCTCATCTGGATTTATCTCAAGTTTACAAGCAACAAAATAGGGTTTTAAGATCATAACCGCTTTGACCCACATGTGGAATCACAGGGCCACCAATCCTACAATTGAGAATCAACTTTAACCAAAGCTCTACACAACATTTCACATTTCTAGAGCTTGACAACATACTTGAGATAAAGATGAAAATAGGTTTTGGGGTCATGACCACTGACCTAGATTGGGGTCACAGGGTCACGAGATCTACAATTTATATATAAAATGAGACCCATTAGTTTAAGAATATTGTGTTTAATTTTTGGTGATTGACAATTCATAGAATTCAACACAATACTTACATTTACAATATGTATAAATTTAAAAAGGCTGATATAATTACCTTTTAAAAGTAGACAGATTTTTTTTTTTGATTGGTGATTTCATGAAAACAGTGAATTGGTGTTTTTGACTCTTCTAAATCTATACTACAATCCCGACAGACAATTCTTTTTTTATTATCAATTTTAAAATGAAAACAAAATTAACCTGAATATCAATAATAAATGAAAAATGTATTGTTGTTTATTGCAGATTATCCGTATAATCATTGAAGAGGGGAGCCTTGAAGATTTGACTTTGGGGGAGCTGTGCAAAAGTGGAGAAAAGAGAAGGACAGGAATATATTTCTGCAAAGATAAAATAGTGATATCAGAATTGACAACTTGAAGTACAAGATTTGAAGAATGTCAAAAGCATATTTATATGCTCATGTTAACAATTGTTAATGCTACATTGTTCATACAATGTTTGTTTATACCTATTCTAATTAATAACATTGATTCTGTTTCCATCATCTGTTTTGTTATTTTTGGGTTGAGCCCATCAAGATCCAAAAGTCAAGCTAGCGGAAGCTGTATCTATTTTTAGAAATGGTCGTCGATCTAACCATAGAGTGTTATTAATTGTTAAAATTAATCAAATTTACACTAAAAACGATGTAGTTTTTATAAAAATCGATCAAATATTGAATAATGTGGTTGTAATAATTATTTCACTAGTTCGTAGAGTCTCTGTTGATGACCCGATAAATTTGCATAAGTTCACCAAGCCCCCGGATGTAACATTGTTTTTACGATTAAAATCACTGTGAGTAAATTTGCATTTTGATTATAATTTATACATATATGAAAAATAAGTGTCATATCCTACCATTATCACAAAATATTATCATGTTTGAGTTTACATTCGAACTACGAAATGTGTTTGACATGACATGGACCGACTTTCCGATCTGCGATTTCACAAGTTGAAATGGAGCCGTGAAACAGTAGCAGTAACCCTATCTCGCTAAAAAGTAAATTACGAATTAACAAGTCTCGTCTATGTGAAATAATTGTATGAATACAATTGCTAAATGATTCATGTTGATTATTTTAAAGTTTTCATTTGGAATTTGATAGAAATTATACCCGTTTTCAAACGAAATCATAGATAGACCTGTCAGTTCGAATTCATTGCAAATGGAGGCCATTGTGTCGTCTCGGCTTTTTCACACAATATTTTGTTCTGATACGAATTAAATGAATGCACATGTTATAACATCCATGAAATTAACAAGAATGACAAACAATAACATTTCAAAGAATAAATGTGAATAACTAGTGTTTGAATCGGCGAATTTACAGTGAAATGACAAACGACCCAGCAAACATGACCGTACTGGGCCAGTACTGGGCCAGTAGTGGCTGATACAGGCATCCGGTACTGGCCCGATTCAGGCATCCGGTACTGGCCCTGTACCAACTTGCACACTGGCGTGGAACTGGGCCAGTACTGGCAAACGGTACTGGGCCAGTATCACGCCAGTACTAAAACGATACCATTAACTGTACTGGCCCAATTTAGGTTAGCCTTTACCGTTCCGGTACATTAAATATATCGTGTATACCGTAAATTTTCAATATCAAAATGAACTGATAAATGAAGGTTGATTTAGCTATTATCATTTTCTCTTTCATTTTCTAAATTGTTACTTTTCTTAAAGTAAACAATATAAATCATATCAGTTTGAAATCTTCAAGCTTTTCTATTTTGAATTTGGACTTTTATAATGAAACTTAAATATTGTTTGTATTTTTTTCATAATGTCAATATTGTCAAATATGAAGTCAATTTTATTTGAAAACAAGCCAGAATTTATGTTTAACAAGTAGGCCTATGTACAAGACAATGATGAAAAAGCTTGTGATTATTTTCACACTTAGATTTCCTAATGATATTAATACATACAGCAGCAATTGTTGATGTAAAACACACCAGAGATAGATAGTTATATAGAATGAATCAAAGTTTTATAAATAAAATAAAGTTAACTCATGAATTGAACTTACATTGAAAGGATACCAAATCGTTGCCTTCTCCTCTTGTCTCTCTGAAGCAGACGTCAATTTGAAATACTACCCATAATTCCCTAACAGGAAGTGTCATACCTGAATTGGGCCAGAATTGGGCAAGTACTGGGCCAGTACCGGACCAGTATATAAACCTAATATAATCTGTACTGGGCCTGTAGCGGCCCTGTACCGGCCCAGTACTGGCTCTTTGTATATATCCCATAATGCATTTCGACAGGAAATGATATGCCTTAACTGGGCCAGTACAGGGCCAGTACCGTACTTCAGTACCGTATTGCCAGCACTGGGCCAGTACAATTTTACCTTAACTGGGCCAATTCAGTTAAAACGGTTCTGGGCCAGTATTGGTTCTTTACCGTTAGCCAGTATGCCTTTATCAACTTTACCAGCCAGTACCAAGCCAGTACTGGCCCAGTACAGTCATGTTTGCTGGGGAAACATTGATGGTCACATGATCAATTTTGTACAACCAAGCTAATCACGTGACATTGTTTACAATACGACAACGCTACCCGAACGAAATTTTGATTGTATTTTTAAACTTTTCAAGACCATGTTTACATTAAATATTCAACAGACATTTGGAAAAATGTGTTCTAACTTTGGTTTTAAACGGAATATTTTCAAAATGATTTAGATCATTAGATTTTTTGATTTGAACAAATCTGTAATCGACGAAGGAAATGCATAACAATGGCGAGCGGCGAGTGTTTGTTGACTGTCATGTTTCGAGATATCGATGACTGATTGACGTTGGAAAATATAAAAACTGTAATGTCATATGCTTATATTTGGAACACAGAAAAGTGAATAGATATGTTAACTTTTTGTGTAAATTTTATTACGATGGATGCATTATTTTACAAATATTTATCACGGAAGTAAATGCATTGTTCATTGAGGAATATCCATTGTTACAAATTACGTCGTAATTTTATAAATACAACGGAGATCGTTTATGACGGGCTCTTGTTTTCTGAAAGGAAAACACATATCATCAACATAATTGTTTTCTGGTATAAAATTTAATTCTGAACAAAATGGTGTAAAAATTGGGCTGCATAAATAATTATTGACAAAATAATTCGAGTTTGAAAATGTAGTACAATTTTAGAACTACTGAATTATTTCATTTTTTCCATATACAAGTGTAAAAATAATTGATATATTAAAAATATTACATTAATTAATAATTTTCATGACAATAATAAGTTAGAAAAAAATGTGACTCAGATATTTATTTTAATTATTTTAAAATTATGTTAATTACTAAGGCGAGAAAAACTTTAAATGAAGGATACCCATGTGACGTAATTGTTACAAATTTACAAATCTGACGCTCTCTGCAAAAACCTGAAAACAATCCAGCAGGCTAAAGGTTAAAGATAAGTGAATATTGTGAAGTGAACATAGTTGAGGTGACATTGTTTGAGCTTATGTGTAAATTGTTGTTAATGTACATATTACGCCGAGTATTTACATTTGTTTTGACCTAATCACACCTCTTACGGAACAGTCGCAAAGTCCTTTCCACTCAGAGACAGGTACGCAAAAAAGAGTTCGTTTCAAAACGCCTGATAACTAACGGTCATGTTACAATATCGATAAATAATTGCGTTTGTAAAATTTCCGGGGTTCATTGCTGTTCAACACCCGCAAATTTCTGGCTAACGCCGTCGGTTTTAAACTAAATTTGCGGGTGTTGAATCGCAATGAATCCCGAAAATTTTACAAACTCGGGTTTGCCTGCTATCTGCCTCGCATTTACCGAGACGGGGAAAAAAATCGGTAACTCGCCTTACTCCCGCACTTCATATCATGTGAGCGAATTGTTACCTTGGAATTTTAGAACTTTCTTAAGGTTATATTGATCAAATTTTCTTTGACAAAATGTCTTTGTACCGTATGTGTTTATTCATATTAACTGGGAACAACAAAATCTTTAAGTTTACTTTTAAATAAATGACATAAGTTTTACTCCCTGTCCATACTGTTACCATTGTCGTCCTTACTGTTACCATCAATATCCTTGACTATAAACCTGAGAAATCTTTAATATTTTGAAAAATTGTGTGAAATATTTTCTATAATAGGTTTATTTATATATCTACATATCACTTGAAGATTTTCAAATTTGAAGGAGCTTGGAAAATATATTTTATTATGAAAAAATAGTAACTTTGCTGTTTGCTCGCCATCATTTACTGTGAGATAAAAAAAATTTAAATTTGAAGTTCAAAATTTTTTTATCAGTCCAATTTTTTTTTCATTAAAAAGAATATATAAAGACTTTCTAATCTTTTTACAACAGTATATTTCTGAAAATTGAAAAGAACTTCTTTTTTCCCCCATTTTGGTTAGTGGTAACAGTAAGGACAATTATGACGTATTAATAATGTTTTAAAACCTTCTATTAAATTTTTTTTATAAAAAGTTAAGCTTACATTTTTAAATGACTTTTTAAATTCATTATCCTGAGTTAATGTATATTCACAATCAATAACAAATTCATCATTACCCCTCATGTAGATTTTCTGTTTTTCACCTTTCTAAATTTACACTCTTCGTGAAAATGACTCATAAGTGTGGACCAATCAGAGCGCTCGCTTCGGCCACACCCCCGTCGCCATTTGTGTACACATACATGTACATGTAAGTACGTTTAGAGGGGAAAAGAGCTTTCGGTCAACTTGTAGAAATAGCAATAAAGAGGTGGTAGGTTCCATGAATGTTGATCGATAGTTAAATCATCCAAGTATATGTTCATATAAAGTTTTAATCGATTACACGCCGCGTGAAGACGAGTGGGGTCTAGCCATATGTCCAGCCTTTTCTAGACTAATAGATTCTGATGGCTTGAAAATCGGTCCCACGTAATTTGTAAAACACATTTTTGACAGATAATTGTTTATCAATAACATCAGTTAGGGGATAGTACACAGTTTGAGGGATGATTAAGGATTTTGGAGTTCTACTACAGCAGTAGACATATCCCTGAACCAAATTTAACGTGTTTTTTATGAAAACGAAAGAAAAAATAAATTTTCAGAAATCTCAAAATATCAAAAGGCACCACTTCAGTTGGTGGGTACAACACATGCAAAGTTTCAGTAAGATATCATAAACCGTTTTTGAGTTCTACTCCGGAAACAAATGATTACCGACGGACAGGGCGACGACTTTATCCCATGGTATTACATACTCACCCCTACTACACAGTATGTCGAATCACATTAAGGTATCTTGAATCACATTCCAGTCTCCTGAATGACTCCACAGTCTCTAGAATCACAGCGCAGTCTCTCGAAGCACATCACAGTATCTTGAATCACAACACTGTCTCTCGAATTACACTATCATCACTAGAATCACACCGCCATCTCTCAAATCACATCATGGTATATTGAATCACATCACAATCTCTTAAATCACATCACGGTATCTTGAATCACATAACAGTCTCTTGAATCACAACACAGTCTCTAGAAAATCACACCGTCATCTCTAGAATCACATCACAGCTTCTCGAATCAAATTACAGTCTCTCAAATCAGATCACAGTATTTCGATCACATGACAGTCTCTCAAATCACATCACGGTTCCCTGAATCACATTAGAGTCTCTTGAATAATTTCACAGTCTCTAGAACCAAACCACAGTCGCTCGAATCACATCACAGTCTCTAGAATCACATCACAGTCTCTTGAATCACAACACAGTCTCTTAAATCACATAACAGTTTCTGGAATCAAATTACAGTCTCGAATAATACCGCCATCTCTCGAATTACATCAGTCTCTAGAATCATATTACAGTCTCTCGAATCAGATCACGGTCTCTCAAATCACATAACGGTATCTTGAATCACATTACAGTCTCTTGAATAACTCCACAGTCTAGAATAACTCTTCTCTAGAATCACATAACAGTCTCTTAAATCACAACACAGTCTCTAGAATCACATAACAGTCTCTTAAATCACAACACAGTCTAGAATCACACAACAGTCTCTTAAATCACAACACAGTCTCTAGAATCACACCGCCATCTCTAGAATCACATCACAGCTTCTCAAAACAAATTACAGTCTCTCGAATCAGATCACAGTATTTCGATCACATGACAGTCTCTCAAATCACATGACAATCTCTTGAATCACATCACGGTTCCTTGAATAACATCACAGTCTCTTGAGTAACTTCACAGTCTCTAGAACCACACAACAGTAGCTCGAATCACATTACAGTCGTTTGTATCACACCACAGTCTCTCGAATCACACCACCATCTCTTGAATCACATCATATTATCTTGAATCACATCATATTATATTGAATCATATCACATTCTCTCGTTTCACATCAGAGTCTCTTGGATATAGTTACTGATGTATATATTAGTTTACGTGTATATAACAATTCTTAAATGCAAATATCCCTATTTTTGGGATATTCAGATTCTTCCATTTTTACGTTGCCATGGAGACACATAACTTAGTTTGGTTTCAGGAAATTAACTGATAAAACCTTAATATGTATTTAAAAAAAACTCAAGTATGTCTGGATGATCTGAACAGCTTTTGACAATTTGTGATTGATCAAGGATTGGTTAAAGCATTCATGTTCCATATATTTTTCACTTTCCCATACAGCTAATGCATCTGCTCATTTGATTTCAGATATCATCGTCTCTTTTTTCTGTTTTAAGGAACTGTATAAGGTTTCAGAATCCTATATATTGTTTGTTTCCGTTTCAGGTTTCAAAGGGCACACGACAAAAGAGGCCGTGCCCATATTGTCAAACACTGCAAGCTTCAATAGCAAGACATCTAAAAAGAAAACACTCAGACAGAAAGATGGTGAAGGAAGCCTTTTCGACCAGCAGTAAAACAAAAAAAAATGGATTGCTTAATCGCCTCAGGAAAGATGGCATTCTGCTTGAAAATAAAAACCGATTGGAGGAGGCAGCTGATCTGAAGCAGCTGCCAACCCTTCTTAGGGAGAGGAATCAAGGTCATAGATAGGTCTTAATGTGCCCTAACTGTAAAGACTTCTACAGTAAGATTAACCACCATAAGAAAACTTGCCCAGGCTATGACAATATCTCACAATGTAGACTTGTTCCGGTGGAACCGTCGGCAGTTCTTGCTTCCCCAGACAGAGACACCTCCAGTTTCGACAAACGATTTCATGACGAAGTCGTGTCTCGCTTCAGGACCGATGCGATTGGGGAGATTTGTCGGTCTGACAGACTTATAAAACAAATCGGGAAGGGTGCGTTTGGAGCGGGGAAAAACAAAAAGAAAGTCATGAATGACATGAGGCAGTTAGCAACGATGCTACTGCATTTCAGGAGTCATTCAAAGTCAAATGCCTCAGGTGAAGAGATGATTGACAGAAAAACCTTCGACAGTCTTGAAGCAGCACTGGATGACCTCTCTGCAGATAAGCATGGTTTAAGAGTGGCCTGTGTTTATCTCCTAAAACAAGCTATCAAAACTCTCAAAGGCATGTATATTATGGAGGACAGAATAGAGAAGATAAATGACATTGAATTGTCCAAGAGCTTGCTAGATGTTAAGTGGGACTTCTTGTTCACTGCAAGTCGCCATGAAGTGGAACGAAGAAGACAAGACTCTCTCAGAAGACCGAGGCAGCTCCCGATCGAGGATGATGTTGCAGCTCTCAGGCGATATAATATCCGAGCCATTGACTCCCTTTTAAATGACCCCTACATGATTTGGGGAGTGTATGCATTTAATAGGTTGAGGTCATTGGTGGTCTGCAGACTCACCCTCTTCAATGCCAGGCGTGGAGGTGAGCCCTGCAGACTCCTACTCTCTGAGTGGAAGGATGCTGAACAGAATGCATGGATCAACCGGGACTTGATCAAAACATACTCGGATCCTCTGGACAAGGTGCTCCTGAACAAGTACAAAATATCATACCAACGAGGCAAGAACAACAAGTTTGTACCAGTGCTCATCCCAAAGGACCTGATCCCTGGCATTGAGAAACTAGTAGAAGTAAGGAAAGACATATCCATCAGGGACCAAAATCCATATTTGTTTCCTTGCACAATGGGGTCTTTAACACATGCCAGTGGGTGGCTCTGTGTCAAAGAAGTTGCAAGCAATGTGGAACTACAGAACCCCTCACTCATTTGTGCAGATACCTTCAGAGACCGAGCGTCCACCCTATATGAGTTGCAGGACGCAACTGACAATGAAAGGAGAGCTTTCTACGCCCACATGGGCCATTCTGAAGAAGTTAACAAACATATCTACCAGTGCCCACAGGCTTTGAGGGAAATTGTGAAGGTTGGGTCTTTCCTCCAAAGCATTGACACAGAAGGTAAATCATTATATTGTCTATTTAACTTTCCAAACAATGACAATATTTCATTGAGTTTATTTTTGTACTTTTTACCACAAAAATACAGGTTTCAACTTAAGCTTATATTTAATTCAACGTTAAGTGAGAAACTGTGAGCAAATCCAGATTGACAAACCAAATGGTTTGAAAACAAATGCATAATAAACCTTATTAACCAAATAAATAAACTAATAAAAACAATAAACGGATGCTCTTCTAAATATCAAATGATAGATGTGTAATTTGATTACCGGTATTCCTTTTTGGAAACGCCATTTAAATCATTCCTAATAGTTAAGTTAGATTTTTTTTAAATAACGGTTATGAAAATTGTAAGAGGTAGTACTGTTCCCTTCTGAAAACAACAAACATCATTGAATCTAAAAAGTACTGACATAAAAGCCAGTTTATCGCCATTTCATTACACAGGACAATGTGATTGAATCTTGTAGGATCCCATTCTGTTTCATTAATTCAAATTCAATTTTCTAATTCAGAATGCACGGACATGAACAAAGGGCGGAGAGATTCGGGATCCAAAAAAAGAAAATATTCAACTAGTAAGTAGATCATTTTCTCAGGTCCGATTTTGCCAGAAGCACTATTTATATATATGTTTTCTGTATAGTTGACAAATCAATTTACAGAACACTGATTCCTCACTATTTATAATTCGTCGTGATGATATGAAATCCACTAACTTATTTTTGGTATTGTTAGGGACTGGTCATTTATTACAGGGGGGGGTGGGCCGGGGGATTTTTACTTCGGTTTGTACATAAAAATATGACCCTCCCCGGCTTGTCGTAATTTTTTTAATGGCCCTCCCCATTTTAGTGTATTTTTTTTCACGTCCCTCCCCCAACATACATCTATAAATCTTTTTGAAATTGGACTTCTGAAGATATATTCGGTTCTACATTGGAAATATTTTTCTTTTGACACTTTAAAGAAAGGTTCTCTCTCGAAAAAAACCGGTTATAGAATATATACCAGTTATGGGTTTAACATGTGTAACATCTAGGGTTAAAAGTATCTGTAGAACAACAGATCCATTGGCTATGTAGCTCATCAGGTACACATTATTACAGGTATTACATTATCTCTCTTAGGTAAAAACTATTAACATCTTAAATGATAAGGCATTACCGAGTCACCAAATTTATAATCCCCACTGTCAACACACAATTTTAATTATCATAGACTTTTACATTCTAAGGAAGAAGTAACAAATATATATTTCTAAAGTTCACCATTTGCCTGATAAAGGGGAAAGGAACCAGAAATTGAGATACATAATAATTTGTATTACACATAATTTTTAAAGATGTGACCTCAATGTTTTGTCTGTGAGAGGTTTGTACAATGGTACCACAATAATCTCTAAGTTCCCCTACTGCTCACACCCTCCCCAGTGATAAATTTACAAGTATGACTGCATAGTCCAAGAACTTGCTACTACAAACTAATGGGAGTCCCAGCAGATATAAGTCACTAAAGTCAGTCCGTCAATAATTAGGCAAATACAACCCCAAAAACAACCTTGTGTCCTTGTTTTATGAGTCCTTTCCAAATGAGTATTTGGTAAATATATCATTGCTTCCCTGAACCATTGTTAACCCTACTTTCCAGCCCTCCTGGTATGACCCTTCTCCCCCCTTCCCCTTCTCCCCCCTTCCCTCCAATATGAGTCAATATACACCTCTACATAGCACATCTTCGGAAGTAAAAAAGGTAAATCACATTGTTAAGAGCAAAATAAAATTTCAAGGAGCACTAAAAAAGTTAGATTGCTAAAAATACCTCTATCTATGAATATAAGCAGTAAACTATTTTAGGTAGCTAATAGTCAATACCATTTTGAAGAAAAGGTGGGTTATTTTACATTCAGGTATGAATTTTCAAGCTGACCCTGAATTTGTTTTCCTTAACTCAAAATTACAGGAAGCAAATGCTCCCAAATTGATTGCTATATATTGAGAACTGATTTTGAAGAACAACTGCCACCCAAATAATTATTGTTTTTCGAAAACAAGTGTACTTTTGACAATAAGATTTGATTCATCTTTTGGATTTATCTTTACAGACAATTGGTATAGTGACCAAATGGTATTGGTAGAGGGCAACAAAAGTTACAAATCTTAGTCTCTATCCAACAAAGTTGATATTCTCAAAATTTTAGCTTCTTAACTTACTAGTAGTCGAAAGAACATTTCAGTGTGGACACTCTGCCATGCCCATATTCGAGGGGGATCAAGACCAAATGAACAAACTTAAGTCTCTATGTAACAAAGATGTCATTCAGAAAATTTCAGCTTCCTATGTAAACTGGTTTCTGAGAAGATTGTTTTAGGTAAAATGGGGGTGCAACGGTTTTGGAGGAAACGTTAAAAATGTCAAATATGAACGGATGTTGGACGATGGTCCATACAATATTCCAAAATATATATGCTCAAAATACGGCAAATATTCCTCACAGGAATATCGACATTGAAATTCATTTACATATACAGGTACCTGTTTAATATATTTTAAATGTGTGTCTGTTGTCATATATTTGCAAAAATCAAGGACTTTTCAAAGGTTTCAGTTTTAATAGGTGTCGTATTTCATTTTTTATCATTTTTATAACTGCATCATTGAGATTATGAATTTGACTGACTTTATTAGCTTATATAGTGACTTTTAATATGTATCTATCAAAATATATCAAACAGAAACAAAAGCCTTGAAAATAAACTACCTGCATGGAAAAAAGTGTCAGTTTACTTTTCTACTTTTCTTTCCGCGAACAAAGGAGAGAACTCATGGGGATTTTTAAATACTAGCACCAGTTGTGAATATTCAGCTGTCTATGCTATTTTATCAACTGCTTTACAATCATTTTTCAGATCCTCTTTCCCCTTGTGGCTGTATATTTGTTCATGACCCTCCCCTGAAAACCCCCGCCCCCCCCCCCTGTAATAAATGACCGGTCCCTTAAACCCGTAAATCAGATCCGAGCTTGCTAATGCATGAATGATATACTTCAACTGTTAACCACTGATACTAGTGTTTGTTCCGTCAGTGGTTGTCCACTTTTACGAAACAGATATAATCATGACAAAAGACAACATATTATAAATCCCTATCTCTTATGTTTAAGTTCTGCCTGTCCGTTTTCGGGTATCAACGTTGTGAAGATTAATTCTGTGTGAGTAAGGAAGCGTGACTTTCATTTCTCGAAACATGGCAGCAGAATGTTGCAGCTAGTTTGTCTGTTCAAAACAAATATAAGTATAATATGAGATAACAAGAATTCACTTTCCCTTTAATTTTATTTTTCAGGTACGAAAAGACCAATTGACACAGATTCCGAGCCTGGAGAAGGTGTGTTATAAGAAATTTGATAAAATGAGTTGAGTTTGAGTTGATTTGAACCATCAAAACTGTTTTGGAATAATATTGGCTTTCATGAAATTTGACATGGAGATTCAGTAACACTTTTAACATATTTTTAAAAGTAGTTTTCACAATTTGTTTGTTGATGATGAACAGGCTATACACGGATGGTGACACATCTTTATTCATTGGATACGTATCTTTTTATTATTTATTCCATCATTTACATGCACAAAACGTCGTTGTATATGCGATTTAGTAATCAGGATTATATCTAATACTGTAATGCTTTAAATTTTCATTTAACATTTCCTGCAACCTGTTGGTAACTTTATTCCAGAATATGACAAGGACTGTTCGGGAAACAACAGCTGCATCAGGCGTCCACAATGTAAGCAATAACAGACATTTGATGTCATATTTCAAGTTTGGAAAGACAAAATAAACTGACAGTTCTTCCATCTTATTAATACATCTCTATATATAAGTAAGCACTAGTTTGTAGTTATGTACTCTAAATCTTAATTGTTCTCTAGAAATCTTGTTTTTCTCATGAAAAGTTATCTCATACCTATATCAACACACAAAGGCCCGTAAATGCACTGACTATAACTGGTCATTTATACGTGACTATGGGTCTGTGTTTATTAATTCCCTTCACTAATGTCTAACTCCTGACTCATTGCTAGTGAGTAAGGAAGCGTGACTTTCATTTCTCGAAACATGGCAGCAGAATGTTGCAGCTAGTTTGTCTGTTCAAAACAAATATAATTATTACATGAGATAACGGGAAATCCACTTTCCCTTTAATTTTATTCTTCAGGCAGAAGAAGATTAATAGACACAGATTCCGAGTCAGGAGAAGGTGTGTTATATGAAATTTGATAAGATGAGTATCAAAACGAGATATTTCATTCACTGATTTAAATATAAATCACAGCCACAGACCTAAAACACTTTATACTATACTATAAGTACACTTGTCTCGAACTGTTTATTCTAAAAGAACTACACTATACCGGTATATAAAGAAATAGAGGACGAGTTGGCATGCTTTATCGTTTCAAAGAAGTTGAAAACCCCAAAAGGCACATCTACACATGATGATTGTTCCACATACTAAGTTTCGTTGAGATATGATTTATGGTTTTCGAGTTCTAAAGAAATAGAGGACGAGTTGGCGTGCTTTATCGTTTCAAAGAAGTTGAAAACCCCAAAAGGCACATCTACACATGATGAGTGTTCCACACACTAAGTTTCGTTGAGATATGTCTTATGGTTTTCGAGTTCTGCTCCGGAAACGAAATTCTAAGTTACATTTCCATGGAAACGGTGAAAAACAATAACTGAGTCTCGAAGAAGTTGAAAACCCCAAAAGGCACATCTAGACATGATGATTGTTCCACACACCAAGTTTCGTTGAGTTATGTCTTATAGTTTTCGAGTTCTGCTCCGGAACACAATCGGGACGGACGGACGGAGCCCATTTCAAATTTACCAAATTGAGGTCACGGGGTCACCAAATCTACAATTTAGTATCCCCATTAGCAGTCTGCACACAACTTTTCAGCACTTTAGACCTTTTGGAACTGGAGAAGAAGATGAAAATAGGTTTTTGGGGTTGTGACCCCTTTGAGGTCATAGGGTCATGAAATCTACAACTTAGAATTCCCATTAGCCCATTAGTCTGCAAACAAAATGTTCACTCCCTAGACCAAGTGATTCTGGAGAAGAAGATGAAAATGTAAAAAGTTTACAGACGGACGGACGTCGGACACCATGCCACTTAAAATAATGGTGTCAAAACAGCTTTATTGATTTTCAACACTGATGATCTGTTGTTGTACAGATCGAAAGTGAGAATTATATATATTCTATCTATATATTTTCTATCTAACATTCAGATTCATATTTATGTTTTCAGTCAATAATTACATATCTGGAATCATCTGTATCAACTTTTCAAGTCTAGTCACATTGCGGCACTATTGGCTCTGTCATTAGATCTGTCTTTCATATACACATCATCTCGAATCTGTGCATTGGTCCTCTGTCCCCGTTTACATTTCAGCAAAACCAGGTCACACCTGAAAAATAAGGATGGCAACTCGGTAGCTTATCAGACATTGCCAGTATTATTATCGAAGGTTTAAATAATGACTTTGTAAGTTTTAACATCTCTTTTAATGGACCATCATTAAATTTCCAATTAATTATTACTCACTAGTTGTAAATATTGCTATTTTATAATATATTATTGTGTAATAAAAAATAACAAAAAAAGAGCCATGGGCTCTGTAGCTCATCAGGATTTCACTGGTTTACTATCTAAAGTTGAATATTTAAGTTAAGTTATTGTTTACAAGCAAAAGATAGGTTCTTAGATCATGACCACTGTGACCCAATTTTGGGTCACGGGGTCACACAATCTACAATTTAGAATCCCCATTGGCCAAGGAGTCTGCACACAACTTTTCAGCTCTCTAGACCTTATGGAAATGGAGAAGAAGATGAAAATAGGTTTTTAAGGAAGTGACCCCATTTGGGGTCAAGGGGTCACGAAATCTACAATATAGAATCCCCATTGGCCAAGGAGTCTGCACATAAAATTTCAGCTCTGTGGAGTCATTGGTTCTGGAGAAGAAGTCGAAAAAGCAAAAAGTTTACGGACGGATGGATGGACGGACGCCGGACACCATGCCATGCCATTGGCCATCAGGCCTTTCAGGCCTGATGAGCTAATAATAACTAGGATTGCCACAGGACAATACTTAAGTCTTCAAGACTCCTGCTTGACCTTGAACTTAAATCCCCATATCTTCTTTAAAATGGTCTATCAAGCATATCTCTATCTTCAAAGCTTTAAATAAAACAAGAACAAAATTGAAAAAATCACATATTAAAGGGGCAGTAGCATGTTTTTTTTTCCTGAAATAAGTTGATGAAATGTATTTGAAAAATAATGTCACTAATAGTAAATCACCCTTCTCTCTTCAGATAATCAAGTTAAAAATAAAAGTACATGGTTTCGTAAAGCCATGGGGATCGTTTTTGTCATTCGAAATAATAAATTGTGTTCACAATAAAATGGCCGCCATGCAATTTTTGCTTTATACACAACATCGTTATTACCACTACAGATAATTGGTTTGTGTAATAAGATGTTTTACCCTCTAAAGTAAATATGGATGATATAAACTATCATTATAAATGGGAAATTCGAAAAAATAAAATTTGCAGAAAACGTGCTACTGCCCCTTTAATGTACCCCTGCATGATCAATGACAAAATGGTTAATATTTTCAGACCAAGACGTAACATAGAAAATGTTGTGCTTTAATTTCCACTTAAGTAGATGAAATCCTCCTTTAGATTGCATAAATATTATGTTTTTCTCAATTTTCAAGAAAATAGTTTAAAATTCTTATTTTTGGACCCCTATACCACATTTGCAATGTTTGAAGCTTAACTATAAAAGGGGACAACAGAAAAGTTGTTATTCATGAAATTGTGCATAAGTAGATGTGTTAAGCACTTCTGATCCTTTGAACATTGCTGAAAATGGTCAATTTATACAATTTATAATCCCCATTGGTCAAGGAATTTGCACATAAAATTTCAGCTTTTTAGAGTCATTGGTTCTGAAGAAGTTGAAAAGCGAAGAATTAATGGACGGACGCCGGACACCATGCCATGCCATAAGCACATCAGGTCTTTCAGGCCTGATGAGCTAAAAATAGAGCCATGGTCGAAAATGAGAAAAGTTTACGGATTGACGGACGCCCAACGCCATGCATAAGCCTATTAGGCCTTTCAGGCAAATATCACTTTTAAACCGACGTTGCTGATTGTGCAGCTAGATACAATCGCAACAAATCACTTTTCAGGACACTCCTTTTTTGCCAGTGAATTCAGGCTTTCTTGAACAGAGGTTAGGATTGGAAATCTGAAGGGAGTAACCTCTGTGGGATTTGAATGAAAATAACCAGCTTTTGATATTTGGTTTAAATACTATAAAATATTAAATGGTATATATGTTATCTAGTAAATGTTGATCAAATTATTGCCATAATATTCCTAAGATAGAAAACGGAAAATTTAACTTAAATTATGAGGTTGTAGCCAAGGCGAATCCCAACAAAACTGAAAAATGTGAATAGAATCGGACACAAATCATATCTATGAAAATTATTTACCCCAGACTAAATTAACATACATGTACAAGTCTATTGAAATAACATCACCGTATGAATAGTGCACAATTTTGGGATCTTATGTGTCATCAAATTAAATCTAAAATAAATTCCAAACTAATTGCATATGACCAACATTATTATTAAAAGGAGGGTTCTATCCGGTAATTTTTTGTGGAAACAAAATTCGAAGGGATATCCCTGTTAACACATATATTTTATTAAAACAGTCAAATTAAAAGATACTAATGGAGGTAATCTTTTGATGACTTATATTTCACAACTTGTTATATTTCATTATTTGATAAACACAAGCGCACATTTGTTGAATAATAAAAACAATGAGAACTGAAGCCATCAGCCCTGCCAGTGGGGAAAACTTCGCTACAGCATAACAGCAAATCGTTTATTAGTTTTATGACATGTTATGTGTTACTATATGAATACTCTATCAGTGTTTATCTTTAGTGATTAAAGAACATTAATATTAGGTACAGTACGTCGGGGTATTCCGGATCACAAAGGAAAGAGCGACGCAAAGACACTTTAAGAAAATCAAAAGGCTTTTAGGTATAGGGGAGACCGGGGCACATTGGGCCAAAAATAACTTTTTTCCTGTTTTTCTTAACCTATGAACACAACCAACATGAAACTTATTTTTAAAATATTTTTTTTATATATTTAAAGCATCCTTTATGTTAAAATACAAATACATGTAACAACGCAATATATTTTTTATATACTTTTTATAAACTTTTTAGTATAGACATGAAATAAAAAAGTGAAAAATGCTGACCCAATCTGCCCCACCCTGGGGCACATTGGGACATGAACCGGGGCACTTTGGGACAATACCCATTCCTGAGAGAATAGAATTATGATTTCAATACTTATCATAATGATTTTTCATATTTTACTTTAAAAAAACAAAGAGGGGGCACATTGGGACACTGTCAAAATATAAACCATGGCACATTGGGACACTGTCCCAAACTACCCCGGTAGCATTGTCGCAACCAGTCGCAATCTGCCCCAATGACCCCCAAGGTGATAAAATGCCTCAATATTGGTAATTCAACTTACATGTCAAGTAATTACTTGAAACAACACAATGATGAAACTTTCCAGAATAATAGTTTCTTCCTCCTTATTTTGAATCAATAGTTATTTATGGAGTCCCAACCTGCCCCGGTCTCCCCTAAGCTATCTTTCATCTAACTCTTATCAAAATAAGAGACCCAGGTGATCAGGATTTAATAGTGAAAACTGACAAATAAAACCCTCTCCCGTTACGACAGTTCCGGATCATTTCAGGGTATTCCAGATCACGTGACAACATGAGGTCGCGCCCGGCTGTTATGCCTGTTAGGACAAAAAGGGGGAATTGTCAAATAAAAACAATAGTTCAATTACACACATACGTGAGAAATATTAATTATGATGAATATATTACGAATAACAAGCACTGCAATTCAAAACAGTATTTTTCTGGTAAACAAATTTAACATTTACTGCAGTGTAGACCTAAATGGTGTTCTCGGACCAGAAAGACATTATCATTTGTAGATATTTAAAAATTATACAACACTGTTAATATATGTCGTCAATACAACAGTTATTAATTTGTTTCGACCGTTCAAAGTTATAATAACGGTCCCTAAATAATGGTGATCCGGAACTACCCGAATTATGTTGTCTGATCAATTGTTTATTTCTTAAAATATATGGCAGATATAAAAATCATTTGCATTGTAATTTACAGGTTAAGTGTTAAGGTAAGGAAAGAAATATTAAAATTTAGCAAGTTGATTTTATGGTTTCTTAAAATAGGATGTCTTCAATGTGTGACCTATTTCTCACGCGTAAGCGACAGCTGACCGCAATGATAGGTATGCTCGTTACAGAGCGCAAGTAAACTCCCGGCTACCAAGAAGTAAAACAAATTATGGCATCTTGAAGAACATTGCCACAGCTTTAAAATAAGACATTGACTGATGATATCAATCCAGGTTCACACTCCCTAGATTTAAATAGACGACCAAGTGATCCGGAATACCCTTACGCACTGTGCAATATAGATTGTTTTCACGCTATGTAAAAACAAATTTGGAGACAGAACCATCCCTTTAAGGCCGATTGTTATTTAGGCCTAGCTAGGTTGTTTGTCACATGTAGGTAGATCTACTTTAGAAGTTTATTACCACGAAAATAGGTAACACAACAATTGCAGTGACAATTTTACTCATGATCATTGGCTGATCATTCACTGACTTTTCGCTGAAGTGCAAACCAATTCAATGACTTGGATGGATTGTAAACTTGTCTGAATTTAGCATACCTTACTTTGCTGACTGAAAGTGAAAAGCCGATTCGAGCAGGTCCAAACCCAATCATCGGCATTCGTGTAACTCGCTTCTGGTTTCCCATGTTGTTCTCGTTCTCCATGTTCGTTTCCTCGCTCTAATAATCTCCATGAAATCCTCCAAGAATATAAACCATCCAAAGTTTCGAGGGATGTATACTAACACGTGTGTAATCCGGAAATCAACCGGAAACTGGTTTCTTGTCGAAAACACGGTCGCATGCGCACGGAAGCAGGACACCAGTCTGGTAGCGATAAAGTCGATTTGTACTTATGATGGCTTTGGTCAAGCTATAGTCATACAATACTTATGAAATCATTAGCGCTACCGACATAAAAGCTATATCTTGAAAAAAAAAATTCTAAAAAAATAGTTCACATATCATTTTAAAATGACTCGCCTATTCAAGTTCAGTAATATTTATTTTCCAAAAATATTTTTAAAAATATATAGGTCGGTTGCACTATATTATGGTTTTGTGGCAGTAGTGATATAGGGTTGTTAGTTCTTATATATATATATATATATATATATATATATATATGTCATGAAGGGGTCCGCAAATAAGCATTTTGTAGTATTTTCTTGAATATTCAGAAGAACATAATGCATTAATTATGTATGCAATCTAAACGAAGATTACATCCCCTGAAGTGGAATTTAAAGCACAACATTTTATGTGTTGCAACTTACTATGGAAATGTTAATCGTTTTGTTCTAATAATGAAGATTATAATGTAAGGGTCCATAAATATGGGATTTTCAGAAAGGTATTTTCTTTGGATAATGTTTATTACAAAACTACTAAAGATATAGACATGAATGATAGCTCATTTGAAAACAAATATTATGATTAATGGAAGGTTGAAGGCAAACATGGTGTTCAAGGTCAACAGAAATCTTGACTGCAGTCCTAGTATATAGTCATATTTCCTTTGTGGCCCATAATAAGGGTCAAGGGGCCATGGCATCAAACGTTTTTCTTCTCTAGATCTCAAAATCCTATCAAAATGAAAGTTCCCGTACAGACTACTGAGCCTAAGAGGATTATACATCGTTGATTTTGTGGCCCTGCAAAGTAAAAACCTATTTTCACATTTATCTTTCGATCTAAAAGCCCCGGCAAGGTGAAATCTTAGGAAATGTATAAATTGTAGATTAAGTGACCCCAACTATTAGGGTCGATTCAGCTTCTTCACAAATCTGAAAAGCTCTTGAAAAACTTACATCTTCTGTCGAGAAATTAGCAGATGGTTAAGTACAACATGGTGAGCTTCTGAGCGAAGGGCTTTCATTTTTGTGCATGCAAAGTTAATCTTGTAAAATATATGGGTTACAAATTGGTTAACATCCCAGTATTCCAATCACATAGCCAAGTCTACGTGCGTTTTGTAATTGTATCTACATGTAAAGTACTTTTCATGTTACGACTTCTGAAATAGGACAATTACAACAAATACTCTTGAATGACACGCTAGCAGCCAATTTGCAAATCAACGACTACTTTACCCTACTATCAATTGAAATATCCTATTTATTTGAATTACATGGAATGAAAGAAATTTGACTAGTAGAACTAGTAGTATAAAGAAGACAAAAGAGAGAAATGACTAGATTTTAAGCAAATAAACTTTTGACATTTGATACAAATAAATCTTATACTAAAGTCTTGTTTACATTAAATGCAGTAGGCTAAGTTTGAGTCGCATTATGACACTGTAATCAGTACAATAACACCGATGAGTGTATAGTTTGAACCTATGTTTTTAGTGAAAGTGAAGGTTTACTGCCAGGAATGATACCAGCTTTTCCTGAGGACCATACACTTTAAAAGCGGATTAGCATTTGTGTAGACTTTTTCTTGATTCCTTTCCCTTTTGCAGATTGGCTATCAGTGTGGCTTGATACACGATGATGGCAGAGTGATTCCGGCAAGGACAGGGCATGTAATACCATCACACCAGAGGAATAGTTACAGTACAGCCATGGGGGTCCGCTTACGAGAAGACACAGCAAACAACGCCAATACACAATACATCTGGTTTGCTACTTACAGTGACACCATCAACTGGGCAGATGTTCATGAAGACCCAAGCAAGAAACATCTGCAAACGCTGGTGAGTCACATAATAGTTTGTCACATTGTTGTGATCATTCACATCTGATAGAAATAAAGTGTCTGTAACATCAAGTTATGATGGTCTTTGCTATATATCTCATATCTTTCCAAGGGATTGTGTGGCTTTGTGGTTAAATCGTTACAGCACCATACAATCCAGCATCGGTAAGTACATTATCATGTGATATCGTCTTTTTATTTTATTCAGAAAGTATATAATTTCATGATGCCACGTCCAAGCACAAGCTACACACTGTCAAACATGATGCGCCTCAACAAAACTCAACTTGAGGTAATCTTTGATTGCAGCACTCTCTGTCAAAAGCTGTTTCCTCAAGGAATCATACACGTGCATTACATTCCTCTCGGACTGGAGAAGAAGAACATCCGACACATCATTAACGACAACACATCAGTGTATGTTAAGGTCTCGGAGGAGCGTACACTCAATGAAGTCGAAATGAGGATTAAAGCTGTGTCAACCATAAGTATTGGTATTCGATACTGGAGTCCAGCTGGTCAGGTGTGTGAAATATCCTTCTATGGAGAAGACCTCCATGACCTGGAAGATCATATTCAGGCTCATATACTAGACGTACCAGAAAGTGAATCTATCAATGTTGGATTGTTTGTGTCTCATCTATTTCCACAAGAGATTTTGGATGACATCTATAAGAAATTTACCCAAGGCAATGGAAAGCATCTTGGCTAATATCACCCGGCTGTCGTGAAAAACAAACTTAAAGATACATCGGCAATATCGAAGTACTAAGTGTCATTCATTTGCCACCTAAATGATTCTGAACTTGAGAATCTTACTGGGACAATTTGCTGCTAAGATGCTACTTATATTAATTAACTCAATTAATTGTGGGACACGACCAATAAACATTAACCAATATATGGTGACAAGGACAGTCATAATGATGTAGGCTACATGTGACTGTTTAAATAATGAGTAATAAAGGTAATAAAACAATCCAATCATCAAAACCAGCATTTACAATTTTAACAGGAAAAAGGACTATTGAAACATATATGCTAAATTCTAAATAACACTTAAAGAGTGAAGTTTTGCTTGTAAACTATGTCGACTGCCCTTTAATCATTTGTAAGCAAAGTCAACCGAGAGAGTGACATGCAATGTAAATTACATTTAATAGCAGAACGTGCTTGTAATGATGCTGACTTTGAATGTCAATTCATGATCTATGATACTTTGATATGAATATTGGTGAACGATTCATTTAAGAATCGAATGTCAGTTTGTGTGTTTGCAATGGAAAATAAACGATGTCAAAGCGTCATTCACAATCTTGTGACTGAAGCGAGCTTGCGAGCTTCTGACGTCAACATCTTTCAAACAGGGGGATAACGAGATCAATTCCTATAAGTTGAAAGAATTAGTTGAGTTTGTCAGTTAGTAAGAGAAACGGAAACGTGATTTTGACACAGCAGCGGATATAACAAACAAATTAATAACACTTCATTATAACAGTTAGTTTGATGAGGTTCCGCGAAGTAGTGATCTCGTCGGAATCATTCCTTTTTAGTGTATCTTGAGAGGGACATCAAGCTACAAGTCAGACATGACTCTGACACTACTCTGTCGTGAAAGCTGAACTTTATGACTGGGCTTGGAAAACACTTTCTGGTAGAATGCCTATTTCCGAAAGAATGTTGCCTTATTAAAACCTGCATCCTAGTACGGTAGATTTTCTAAGTACAGGATGGCACTTTTTCCGTTGTTGCAATGCTCATTTTAAAATAAACCATCAACTCATGTCTTAATGAACATTTTAAAGCAAAATCGGATTGTTGCAAATGGAGGTGTGTAAATTGATGCTATTACCAATATTAATTCATATTTTGACGATAATCTAAAATATATTAAGTATGATTTCCATTTTTGAATTACACAAGTGCATTATCTCAAGTATGTAAAAAAATATAAAAAATGTAATGTAAAAATGTAAAAGATACCTGGACCCATTTATAGAGTTAGCATCGAGTCCTTATATATCATGAGAATACAATTAGAAATGCGTGCATGTATATTAGCGCTCGTATATTATTTCATGCGCTTGAGAACATGCCATGTTTGGTTGATAAAATGTCATGAGAGCAAACATGAATGCTTAAGCATATTTTCACTTTGATTGGATTTTCATATATCAAGGATATTTGTCTGTGTAACAGATTTCTCTTTCTAAAGTGTAAGGTAGTAATCTAAACTTTCTAAATATTGTATATCCATCAATCAATAGATGTTACACTTGTAATATGTACATTCGACCTGTAATATAGATTGTTGCGAGTAGTTGTAATATTTGGTAATAGTCCGGCAGCCAGCCCTTGTGACCAGGAAAGTGGGTCCATAGAAAATATTTTTGTTCATGGTGAACCCTATGGGTATATAACTTGAGGAAACTGAATGATGACACTTTGTCATCATTGAGCATTTTGAATACTTAATGTTTTAATTAGATAGGGTAAACTTCTGATTTCGGTTATCCAGACACATCAAGTAATTATATTTCAGTATTCACAAAATTGAAATAAAATTAAGGCAGTTACGTATATATCAAGTGTTGTCTATTAGCATTATGAAAATAAGTGCACTTTTTTCACTTTTTTGGTTGAAAAAAAAGGCCAAAATGTTGATAATATGTCTGGATAAACGAGGTTTCTGAGCAAATTTGGTTTTCTTGCAATACGATTGGATTTAATGGTGTAATCATTTACTTTTGAATATAATCACGATTATTGAATCATAATCAAAAGAAATAGTGATAAGGTTTCAGTTGCTATAAATTTACTTTTGACAAATTCTGAAAAAAGGACCTCCATGTAACCCAACATCGTTATGAATACTTGACCTAAGAACAAGGAGATTTTCTGGATAACAACTTCTTTAATGTAAAAATACAATACGATTCGGAGTATATAAACTGAGGTGCAAAAGAAAGTATATCACTCAGTTGTATTTATGATATTTATAATTGTCATAGTTACATATCTAGAGTTTTCGACGTCGTATTAAAAAAATGACTAGTTTGGCAAATTAGTCCAAAACATTAAATCAGTCAAAGAATACCTCTACGCGTTTAAAAAAAAAATAAATTAAATTTAAAAAATTTAAATTTTGAAATTCCCCCAAATTAATTTTGACAAAACACAACTGTTCATCGATATATATACGACATACTCTGTGTGAAAATCAATAAATATTCCTCGTCACAACATTTTGAACATGGTAGGGGTCATGTTGGTGTAAATTTCATTTCTTACCCCTGTCTACTTTAAATAATGATCTTTAAGTTAAAAAATAAAACAGTCACAAATTAAGTCATTCAAACTACTGTCGAAAGGTATTATTGTATCGTGCCATAATCAAATGCATCTAATTTCTTTAAAATATTGAATTAATCGAAAACAACTGAGTGATATACTTTCTTTTGCACCTCAGTTTACTTACTCCATCATCAGGTGAAATGTAAGAAATAACAAAATGATATGTATACATTCATATAGTTAAGAAACCAATGGCGAGAAAACTCAAATCAGATAGATTAAATTAAGTTTTTAAGATAAATTACGCATGAGAGTGGTATATATTGATGATTTGTGGTGCAAACATGAGGAGCATTAATAGTTGATTGTTAAATCAGCAATGGCCTGTGGGCTTTATTGAAGTAGTGATTGGAAAACAGTAACACATTGGTAATAGGAGGAAAGCCAATTACCTTTATTGTAGATACAAGAACTGTTGATTGGATGTTAAATGCAGAAGACATGCTGATTGAGAGTATTAGGAGAGGCCAGTGATTGTGGCTGGGGTGTGAAGTAGTTGGGCGGTGAATGGTTCTGGGTGTAGACTCCTCAGATAAGCTCTGACAAGAGTGAATGGATGGTAGGGTGGGTGCTCCTCGGATTTGCCTACGACAGAATATAGATGTTCGAGATGAGTGAATCCCCAAGTACATGTTAGGAAGATTCTATGGTGGCGGTTTTGCAGGTTGTTCCATTGTACTGTCAATCGCTTATTGGAGTTTTCTTTGGTGCCAGTTGTTATTTGTTGACAAGACTGTGGTAGCCTCCCAATTTGTAATGTGATCCTTGTTCAGAGTATGCTCAGATAGGGAGGATTTCTGGTAAAGTGTGTTGACATACGCTTTATGTTCCTTGATCCTTGTGTTGATAGGCTGCATCATTTCTCTGATGTACTCTTGTCCACAGTGGCATGGAATTTTTAAGATGCATCCTTTTGTAGTGCTGGTTCCTCTGCTCTTGGCTTTGAGTAGCTGCTTGAGGATCTAGATTGTACATGGAAATGTTACGTCAATGCTGACTTTGTTCTTGATGAGGCGGGCGATCCTGTAGCTGAGATAGCTGATGTATTTAGGGAATTGTTACTCGAATTTCTCGGTTAAAGGGGCAGTAGCACGTTTTTTCGCTCAAATAAGTTGATGAAATGTATTTAAAAAATAATTTCACCAATAGTAAAAGATCCTTCTCTCTTCGGAAAATAAAGTTTAAAATGAGTGTACATGTTTCGGTAAAGCCATGGGAATCGTTTTTGTAATACAAAATAATAAATTGTGTTCAAAATAAAATGGCCGCCATTTAATTTTTGCTTTATACGCAACATAGTTTTTACCACTACAGATAATTGGTATGTGTAATAAGATGTGTTTTACCCTCTAAAGTTAATTTTATTGACATAAACTATCATTATAAATGGGAAATTTGAAAAAATATTGTTTGCAAAAAACGCGCTACTGCCCCTTTAAGGCCTGTGGGTGGTAGCTCTTATGGTGAGTGTTTTCACGATGGTCTTGATGACAAGGCTTGCTGGATATCAATTAATTGGGGGTAAATGTGTCCTTTCGATGTTTTGGTTCTTTATTGAGGACATCAGGTTGACAGATGGATTTTATCACGTTTTTTGAGTGTGGCTATGATTGATTAGTGGATGATAACTGCATTGTGTGTACTGGTCAGAGATGTTCTCAGTCCGTGCCCAGTAGTTTGCAAGGGGAGATGGTGGTTAGTTTCTGTTTCCATTGTCAACCTGATTCTTGGATGCTTGGCGTTGAGATGTTGTAGAAGATGATGGCTATGGTGGTGAAGGTGTCATCAACCTTGTGGAACCAATAAAGCGACTGAAAAGGAGCATTAGAGAGTGCTGGTTCTTGGAAGAATGTCATTAGGGAAGGTAGTTGTGAGCCCATTTGAAGTCCGTGGATCTTGTCAGTGAAGATAAAATAGACGTAGCTGATGGTTAACTTGGGCCGTGTTCAAGATAGGTTTCAAAGTAATCGCTCAATTAGTGATTACTTTTAAACCTCTCTTGAACGCGATTGCTCAATGTAGCGCTACGTAGCAAAGCGAGCAAACTTCGAGGAATTTGCACTGTGTCGTTCAAGAGAGAAGCGCTCATTAAGCGCTACATTGAGCGATCAATGAGCGCTACGAAGCGCTTCATTTTGTTGAACCGCCGGCTGTTGTCGAGCTGTTCAATGCGGATGTGGAGGTTGTAGCTGACCACAGTGTCTGTGAGACAAGTCCTACATCATGGACTCACCATCATGTGCCAACCACGCTGCAAAAATTATACCCTTTGGACATTAATTTAATATTGAAAATAACGTGATATCTTGCATCTGCAGTAATGTAAATCATTCAATGCTCCGTTGATTCGACAGAAAGACAGTACAGTGTTCTTTAGAATGAAACACATTATTGTCAGTACAACTGCGCAATTTCTTTGGAGAAGCCGAGCAACTGTTTTTGTTTGTTGTTTTCGTTGTCTCTGTTGTCCTTGTCTTTGCTGTTTTGTTTTGATGTATACATATATTCATATTACCTATGAAATAACAAAGTGTTTGATGTTCCTGATTGAAAAATGTGTTGCAACGTCTCGCCTACACCATTAGTGTTATCTGAATAAGGGTTTGAATATGTGCACGTCCACATTTTTTAATGTCACTTTTCAGGTCATTGCAGTTATACGTTTAACGTTTAAGAAACATTCTAGCTTATTCTTCTAGGGAGACTACTCTTGTCAACCAATAACTTAACCTTCAAATTGCCCAATTTCAGTGCCCGCTTCGTGTTCGAATCTTGGGTCTAAACTTTGAAATTGACTATTTCCTGTTTTTGTCGTTAGCAAATTAACTATTTGTAATAAACGTGTTGCTTGGTGAATAATAAAAATTCATTTCAATACAAAATAAAAATGGTAAATTGTGTTTTTTTAAAAACACCATAAAATCGTCAAAAATTACCATTTTCTCACCACAAGAAGTGACATTGTTACACGAAGGCATATTTCAGAATTTGGCAAAAGTAAACAAATATAAACACAAACTGAAACTTTATCAACATTTCTTTTGATTATGATTCAATAATCGTAAGTATAATCAAAAGTAAATGATTACATCATTAAATCCAATTTTATTGTAAGAAAACCAAATTTGCTAAGAAAACCTCGTTTATCCAGATATAGTATCAACATTTTGGCCTTTCATTTTTTTTCAACACTTTTTCAAACTTATTTTCATAATACTAATAGACAACAATTGATATATAACTACCTTGATTGTATTTCAATTTTGTGAACACTAAAATATAATTACTTGATGTGTCTGGAGAAATGAAATCAGGAGTGTACCCTATCTAATTAAAACATTAATTATTCAAAATGCTCAATGATGACAAAGTGTCATCATTCAGTTTCCTATAGTATATACCCACAAGGTTCAATTTCTGTAAAAACATTTTCTATGGACGCACTTTCCCACCCAGGGTGAAAATCAGGGTTTGGCTGCCGGACTGTAAGAAAGGGTCGGCAGAATTCACTATGATTTCTTATGAAACTGATTTGTTAAGGTGTTGGTCATCATCAAGTCTAACATATTCAATCGCATTCTGGATATTAGTGTTCAACTCTCCAGTAATTTGACCACAAGAAACAACACACGTCCTGTCATTTACGCGAGATTGTTTAAAATTGCAAGTCGCGGCCATAGTGTGAGCCCAAGACATAAGGACCTGTAGATATAATACAGTTAGCATTGTTGCATAAATCACTATTACTGAGTACTTGGTAGGTTCCCGGTGTGCTCACGTGTAACCCGGTGGAGTTGAGAGCACGCTTCACACGCACTCATGCATGTCTCATGTCTGTCCTCGTACCTAATTCCACCTCGTTCTGGTGATTTGTTCGCCACGTGTTTGAGGTTATGGGTAGGGTGAAGGCACTTCAACATTTTGTGGAATATTGTCAACGTACAGTTTAACAACAACAACGATCGCTCGTTTGTCGTGTTTTTTTAATCTCGGGATATTATATAACTCACCTACAGTCACTACTTCCTCTGCAAACTGATAATGCCATGGGCAACCTCTCTTCACAGCATTACGTTCTTTGGTGTAGAGGCATTTGATTGGACGTGGTGTTACCTAATTAGACGAATATCTTCATAAGCGTTTTTGACTTATAATGTGAGCCCTTTCTAAGTAACGATATTCACTCTCCATTTTTGCCTCATGTTTTATGATACTTCAGAACCTGATCACAATCTGCAAAGCGTTTACTGCACCGTCTTCTTGTTGTCTCTCTTTGTCCTGCATCTCAAATCAATACAATCTTCTTTCAAACGCAAATGATCCCTCATCTTTGCTCCAATACTTTCCATATTCCCCATTCCATATCTGCATGTCGTATTCAATTTGAGCTTTAATTTTTTACTTCATCAAAACTTTCTGAAGATTTCTTTTGTCAGATTGTTTCAAAACTCTGTACTTTCAATTCCAGGATGGTCACTCTTGATTTTATCAATATCACTTTCTAATACATGTATTTCTATCCCCTCTTCTAATATAACTTATCAGATCCAACTTGACAATTGTTGTTCAATTCTATTAAACTGATCTTGACTTGAGTTACTGCCGACCCTCCATTCATAGGGGAGGATTTTAAGGAAAATTCTTTATTGTGTAGTATCCAGTCAATGTGATAAACCATAGGGCCGTATGCAAGTAGCATGCTGACACCTGCGCCTGTCGTTTTATATACTTGGGTTTGAACTCGGAGCATTAAGATTTTGCGTTTCTTGTTATATCTTCCTGTCGAGCCGGTTGACAGATTCAGAGTTGCAAGGTGCCAGTTGTTAAAAATAATGGTGATAGTTTAAAAAGCAGGTCGTTTGCAATCACTAACACGTCTTCAGCCTTTCAGCTTGATCGCGTGAACTAGTAAACTGTAAACCCCAACTTTCCTGATGGAGCTCGGTATGTGTATGTGAGTCGAGTCACGATATACTATTACTTGTTAAGTTTCGAGATACAATTTGTAGTTCAAACACCGGTGAAGAAGCGATGATTATGCTGTAAAAGTGCAGTTATCTTGACTGCAGTGGAGCTAACAAACGTTTTATTGTATCTAAAATTGATGATGAATGATATTGTATATTGTAGTTTTCAATAAAACAAAAGACTTCTGTAGAGATAAGAGTCTGAAAATATGATTTAATTTTTTCTCAAATATTTTGCCACCGTCCTCATTCGGAGAAAAGGAAAACGATAACAAATCGTTTATATCGTTTTCTCGAATTCCCTCTCCACAAAAATCCTGTACTGAAATTGAGGGAAGCAGCCGTAAAATGTGTCATATCAATTTGTTTTCAACGGTTTAGATTGAAACTCTGACAGTAAATAAGTCAAAAAGTTATACAAATAATAGTTGTCAAAACCCTCATAATGGATATTTTCAATAAAAATGTATATGTAAACTAAATGGAGCAATTAACTTTTCTCTTATTTATGTAACAATACATGTAATTATGTTCTAAACGTGACAACGAAAGAATTAATAAGATGTCCAAACCTATTTTTCAATGATAAGATTGGAAGAAACTATTTATGTACAGTACTTATACATGTATGTACTTTATGACTTGTCACCTTTTAGTTACCACTGCTTATTTCGATAGCATACATGTAGAATAAGTACATATTAAACAAGAATCTTCCCCCTTTACATGTTTATGTGTTTTAAGTAGAGAGTATAACATATTCAAAATTATCAAGCCAAATATGTTTTTTGTCTGTTGTATATAAGCTTCCAAAATTATGTTTGACTGATTGACGTGCGTAAATTGCGGTGCATTGTCCAGTTTTCAATGAAAAATCATCAGCGTTACCTTAATATCGCCCTTATACTGAGCAAACTATCATCAAAATGGTAATTTCCATTAACAGTTCGTGCTTCTCGATCAAATTGCAGCATTTATAACGTTTGGTGTATATGTGACCCCCAACAACAAAATTCAAGAACCTTAAACAGACGCACCGCTTTTCAGTGCGATAAGGAAAATCAAGGACATACATGTAATCCCGTTTCTCCATTAAGTTCTGAATGTCCATTAAGATAACATTATACCCAATGTACTCACTTTATCTGACCATGCTGTTTGTTTTAAGTAAATTCACCAAAGAGAATATCTATAATGAAAACTGCCATTGTCATTCTATTTCTTAAATGTACAGCAGGTTATTCACGTGATCAGTCATTTGTAACGTTACAGATAGGTGAGAAGGTCACATTGACAGGTGATAATACATAAAGCATGGCCATCGATCCTTATAAAACGTACATCTAACAGCGGCAGGTACATTTTTGTTCACATCTTGTGCCGTCACTGGGGGAAGCTGACAAGGAAGGTGAGTGTATACTTATATCAAAGCTGAAGAGTTCACACCAAAGATTAATATATATAAATACTTTGATTTGTTTCATTTATGCTAAACTTGATAAATATTTAGCCTCTGATGAGATAATAGAAATGTTGATGTACTGGAAACCTATCAGTCCTAAAACATTGTAATGTTAACGAATGTGCAAACTTTCCCATTCGCGATGATTCGGGACCGATGACTCGGGTCATAGTGACATAGGGGCAGAAGGAAACGTCACTGGTCAATGGCTGTATCGGTTGTGATGTTGACTTGTTTGTATGGGTTGTGATGTTGACTTGGCTGTATGGTTGTGGTGTTGACTTGGCTGTATGGGTTGGGAGGTAAGGATACATGTTAAAGTGAAGTTTAATAACTATTTGAAACGTTAAAGGTTTCTGAATAGAGAGTCCTGCATTGTCAAACCAGACCCATATAATTTAATGTAATATTCTAAACACTAAACAGCATATTATGTGATAAATATCATATGTTCTCTACATCACAGAATGTCTTCCTGTGTTGTAAGAAAAGCCAACGCCAAAGATTTCAAAGCCGTGCTCGACATTGGTACTGTATACGATGGAATGGATTATCTCCCCTACTTCTATCATGATTTCATCAACGATCCTGACTACATCTCATATGTGTGTGAAGTGGACGGAAAGATTGTAAGTTACATGTATATATAAACAGGACAATATAACACTGTTATAATCATACACAAAAGTGTGTAAAACATTAACGTTACATCCAAAATATCGTGTTTATTGGATACGATGGGCTTATGGCGTGACATGATGTCAAGCGTCTGTCCGTCCTTCTTTTTTTTTTCCATTCGTAAATAATCAGCTTTTTTCTTATCAAGCACCACTGAGAGCTGAAATCATGTGTACACACCCCATCGGGGATTATGAATTTGAAGACTCACGATAAAGGTCAAGGGGATACGGCCTAAAAAACTATTTCAGTATTCTGCACATGATAAAGATCTAGAAATTTTATGTAATTCAGCAAAGAACCACTGACTGCGGAGAGCTGAAATCTTGTGTTCAGACCCAGGATTATTAGGTCTTCAGGACGAATGCCTGGAAGACCTATTGTTCTTATCCGTTTGTTTTCTTATTATTTGTACATTTTTTGTGCACCCAATTCTGAAGTAACAGCTCGGCCGATTTGCATGAAATTTTCAAGGATTATATCCTGTGACAGAAACTAGCCCTTTACGTCGGCCGATGTTTGTTCATGAGTTATCTCCCCTTGAAGTCAAAACTTTCAACCTTAATAGCTCGAAAACTTATAATGATAATTTCACAAAACCTTCACGAATAAGTTGGCAACAACATTCCCCGTTTCTCATTACGAAGCTGGATAACTGCTACATAACGTGATTTCGCCAAAATTAACATTTCGACTTGGTATATGAGTAACTAGCAATTTAAAATCGTCAATTTTAAAAAGGGCCAATTTTGGCCTCCTGTTCAATGGGACATAACTCTGTCGAAAATGAGGATATATCAGAAATATTTATTGCAATGTGATCCAGACACGTTACGTAAAATTTCTGTGGAACATCTACATCATGTAAAAGTTGATGGTTAGGCCACAATATAAACATTTGTCAAAACATATGACATTTCGTGATTTTTAGACTTTTTGAGGGATATTTTCTTTGGAGAATTTTCGATCGTAAACCACCGAATATGGCAACACGTTTAATCGTTCATCAGTAGAAACGTCATTTATGAAGGACAATAACTGTCAAACATGTATCTGTTATAGTTTACTTGTGACAAGTCATAGAAGATTGTCATTCTTCGAAAGTCGCCATTTTAGCAAAGTTGAAAGGGTCATTACTGCTATTCATGATAATTAAATTTTATTGACACCTACGTATGCACCATTTCAACTGTTATGTAGAGCCATTTGATTATAAAGTTGGTAGTTAAGTTTCAAACATTGCTAATGTCGTATAGGGGTCCGCAAATGAACATTTTGTAGTATTTTCTTCAGAAGAACAAGTGCATTAATTATGTATACAATCTAAACGAAGATTACATCCACTAAAGTGGAATTTTAAGCACAACAGCTTATGTGTTGCAACTTACTATGGAAATGTTAATCGTTTTGTTCTAATAATGAAGAAGATAATGTAAGGGTCCATAAATGGGATTTTCAGAGAGATATTTTCTTTGGATAATTTTTATGAAAAAACTACTGAAGATATAGACATGTTTGATAGCTAACTTTCAAACAATTCTTATGATTAATGGAAGGTTGAAGTCAAACATGGTGTTCATTGTCAAGTCTTGAAGATTTAAGAAATAGAAGACGAGTTGGCGTGCTTTATCGTTGCATAAAACATAGCAGGGAGTGTAAAACACAAAGGGCGATAAAACTGTCGACATATTCATTGTTCAATGTCAGTACTATCACAATGATTTATATTGCTGATAACAGTCAAATGGGATAGTATTCCTTGACTAATGGATGACCAGACTGTAGTTGAAGATGACATCCATTACATCGTGGTTTGGATAAATCCTTGATAGGGATAGTAATACATTATTATGATTATATTATTTTTCTAGATAACGATATTTCAAGGTGTAAGAATGACACAAATGACACTATTATTAAACAAATAAGTTGTAGTTAAAACATATAGTTGATGGATTCTTATGTAAAACTTGTATTCGTTTGTTTTTTCGACATTTACGCAAATTTTAATGTTGGTGTGTACATTAGTTTACCAATTAAATTGTCAATAAAATTGTATGAACAGCAGCAACTAAAATCAAATCATGTTGCACCTTTACATGTACTATTAACCCCTACAATGTACAAACAGAAGGGTTTGCTGCATAGCAACTACCATTGATAGTTAGTTTTGAATTTTACAACAACCGGAACAGTGATGGAGCAACTACCATCATAGTGTACAGTTTTTAATTTTGCTAATATCCCGGTTTCGATCAATATTACTTAGTTATTACAATGTTACTTTGATGCAAGTCCTAAATTATCACATTCGACATAAAATTACACAAAAGATTGGCTTGATCCATGCAGATTTGCTGTATTCATGTAGAAAGTCACCTTTTCGCGGATTTTCTCTGACGACGATTGACTTGTTCCGAAATGTTCAAATTATAAATTATTTATTACATGTCAAGTTCCCAAGATGTAGAGATTGTAAATTATAGCTATTCAAGACTCGAAAGAGGTTGATATCGATCACATCATTCGATTGAAAATGTTCAAAACTAACCAATTTCGGGACCCACCAGAGTTGAAAAAACTACTGTCTGTCGAGAAAATGGTTGTTGACGACTGCCAACTTCCGGTTTAGCATGGACAGGGCTTACCCCCTCTGAATAAGAGTCAAGGGGCCACGGCATCAAACGTTGTTTATTCTCTAGATCTCAAAATCCCAGCAAGGTGAAATTTCCCGTACAGACTACAGAGCGTAAGAGGATTATACATCGTTGATTTTGTGGCCCTGCGAAATAAAAACCTATTTTCGTATTTATCTTTCGATTTAAAAGCTCTTGAAAAACTTAATCTTCTGTCGACAAATTAGCAGATGATTAAGCACAACATGGTGAGCTTCAGGGCGAATGGCTTACGTTTTTGTGCATACAAGTCACCTATGTTTTTAGTGAAAGTGAAGGTTTACTGCCAGAAATGATACCAGCTGTTCCTGAGGACCTAACACTTTAAAAGCGGATCAGCAATTGTGTAGACTTTTTCTTGATTATTTTCCCTTTTGCAGATTGGCTATCAGTGTGGATTGATACATGATGATGGCAGAGTGATTCAGACAAGGGCAGCGCGTGTAATACCATCATACCAGAGGAAAGGTTACAATGCAGCCATGGTTGTCCGCTTACTAGAAGACATAGCAAACAACGCCAATATACAATGTATGTGGTTTGCTTCTTACAGTGACACCATCAACTGGGCAGCTGTTCATGAAGACCCAAGCAAGAAACATCTGAAAACGCTGGTGATTCACATAATAGTTGGTCATTGCTATATATCTCATATGTGTCCAAGGGATTGTGTGGCTTTGTGGGTAAATCGTTACAACACCATATTATCCAGCATCGGTTAGTACATGTATCATGTGATATCGTCTTTCTATTTTATTCAGAAAGAATATCAGTTCATGATGCCACGTCCAAGCACAAGCTACACACTGTCAAACATGATGCGCCTCAACAAAACTCAACTTGAGGTAATCTTTGATTGCAGCACTCTCTGTCAAAAGCTGTTTCCTCAAGGAATCATACAGGTGCATTACATTCCTCTCGGACTGGAGAAGAAGAACATCCGACACATCATTAACGACAACACATCAGTGTATGTTAAGGTCTCGGAGGAGCGTACACTCAATGAAGACGAAATGAGGATTAAAGCTGTGTCAACCATAAGTATTGGTATTCGATACTGGAGTCCAGCTGGTCAGGTGTGTGAAATATCCTTCTATGGAGAAGACCTCCATGACCTGGAAGATCATATTCAGGCTCATACTACACCTACCAGAAAGTGAATCTATCAATGTTGGATTGTTTGTGTCTCATCTATTTCCACAAGAGATTTTGGATGACATCTATAAGAAATTTACCCAAGGCAATGGAAAGCATCTTGGCTAATATCACCCGGCTGTCGTGAAAAACAAACTTAAAGATACATCGGCAATATCGAAGTACTAAGTGTCATTCATTTGCCACCTAAATGATTCTGAACTTGAGAATCTTACTAGGACAATTTGCTGCTAAGATGCTACTTATATTAATTAACTCAATTAATTGTGGGACACGACCAATAAACATTAACCAAGATATGGTGACAAGGACACAGTCATAATGATGTAGGCTACATGTGACTGTTTAAATAATGAGTAATAAAGGTAATAAAACAATCCAATCATCAAAACCAGCATTTACAATTTTAACAAGAAAAAGGACTATTGAAACATATATGCTAAATTCTAAATAACACTTAAAGAGTTGAGTTTTGTTTGTAAACTATGTCGACTGCCCTTTAATCATTTGTAAGCAAAGTCAACCGAGAGAGTGACATGCAATGTAAATTACATTTAATAGCAGAACGTGCTTGTAATGATGCTGACTTTGAATGTCAATTCATGATCTATGAGACTTTGATATGAATATTGGTGAACGATTCATTTAAGAATCGAATGTCAGTTTGTGTGTTTGCAATGGAAAATAAACGATGTCAAAGCGTCATTCACAATCTTAAGCTTGTGACTGAAGCGAGCTTGCGAGCTTCTGAGGTCAACATCTTTCAAACAGGGGGATAACGAGATCAATTCCTATAAGTTGAAAGAATTAGTTGAGTTTGTCAGTAAGAGAAACGGAAACGTGATTTTGACACAGCAGCGGATATAACAAACAAATTAATAACACTTCATTATAACAGTTAGTTTGATGAGGTTCCGCGAAGTAGTGATCTCGTCGGAATCATTCCTTTTTAGTGTATCTTGAGAGGGACATCAAGCTACAAGTCAGACATGACTCTGACACTACTCTGTCGTGAAAGCTGAACTTTATGACTGGGCTTGGAAAACACTTTCTGGTAGAATGCCTATTTCCGAAAGAATGTTGCCTTATTAAAACCTGCATCCTAGTACGGTAGATTTTCTAAGTACAGGATGGCACTTTTTCCGTTGTTGCAATGCTCATTTTAAAAAAAACCATCAACTCATGTCTTAATGAACATTTTAAAGCAAAATCGGATTGTTGCAAATGGAGGTGTGTAAATTGATGCTATTACAAATATTAATTCATATTTTGACGATAATCTAAAATATATTAAGTATGATTTCAATTTTTGAATTACACAAGTGCATTATCTCAAGTATGTAAAAAAATATAAAAAATGTAATGTAAAAATGTAAAAGATACCTGGACCCATTTATAGAGTTAGCATCGAGTCCTTATATATCATGAGAATACAATTAGAAATGCGTGCATGTATATTAGCGCTCGTATATTATTTCATGCGCTTGAGAACATGCCATGTTTGGTTGATAAAATGTCATGAGAGCAAACATGAATGCTTAAGCATATTTTCACTTTGATTGGATTTTCATATATCAAGGATATTTGTCTGTGTTATCAGATTTCTCTTTCTAAAGTGTAAGGTAGTAATCTAAACTTTCTAAATATTGTATATCCATCAATCAATAGATGTTACACTTGTTATATGTACATTCGACCTGTAATATAGATTGTTGCGAGTAGTTGTAATATTTGGTAATAGTCCGGCAGCCAGCCCTTGTGACCAGGAAAGTGGGTCCATAGAAAATATTTTTGTTCATGGTGAACCCTATGGGTATATAACTTGAGGAAACTGAATGATGACACTTTGTCATCATTGAGCATTTTGAATACTTAATGTTTTAATTAGATAGGGTAAACTTCTGATTTCAGTTATCCAGACACATCAAGTAATTATATTTCAGTATTCACAAAATTGAAATAAAATTAAGGCAGTTACGTATATATCAAGTGTTGTCTATTAGCATTATGAAAATAAGTGCACTTTTTTCACTTTTTTGGTTGAAAAAAAAGGCCAAAATGTTGATAATATGTCTGGATAAACGAGGTTTCTGAGCAAATTTGGTTTTCTTGCAATACGATTGGATTTAATGGTGTAATCATTTACTTTTGATTATAATCACGATTATTGAATCATAATCAAAAGAAATAGTGATAAGGTTTCAGTTGCTATAAATTTACTTTTGACAAATTCTGAAAAAAGGACCTCCATGTAACCCAACATCATTATGAATACTTGACCTAAGAACAAGGAGATTTTCTGGATAACAACTTCTTTAATGTAAAAATACAATACGTTTCGGAGTATATAAACTGAGGTGCAAAAGAAAGTATATCACTCAGTTGTATTTATGATATTTATAATTGTCATAGTTACATATCTCGAGTTTTCGACGTCGTATTAAAAAATGACTAGTTTGGCAAATTAGTCCAAACATTAAATCAGTCAAAGAATACCTCTACGCGTTTAAAAAAAAAAAAAAATTAAATTTAAAAAATTTAAATTTTGAAATTCCCCCAAATTAATTTTGACAAAACACAACTGTTCATCGATATATATACGACATACTCTGTGTGAAAATCAATAAATATTCCTCGTCCTGCCCACATTTACAACATTTTGAACATGGTAGGGGTCATGTTGGTGTAAATTTCATTTCTTACCCCTGTCTACTTTAAATAATGATATTTAAGTTAAAAAATAAAACAGTCACAAATTAAGTCATTCAAACTACTGTCGAAAGGTATTATTGTATCGTGCCATTATCAAATGCATCTAATTTCTTTAAAATATTGAATTAATCAAAAACAACTGAGTGATATACTTTCTTTTGCACCTCAGTTTACTTACTCCATCATCAGGTGAAATGTAAGAAATAACAAAATGATATACATTCATATAGTTAAGAAACCAATGGCGAGAAAACTCAAATCAGATAGATTAAATTAAGTTTTTAAGATAAATTACGCATGAGAGTGGTATATATTGATGATTTGTGGTGCAAACATGAGGAGCATTAATAGTTGATTGTTAAATCAGCAATGGCCTGTGGGCTTTATTGAAGTAGTGATTGGACAACAGTAACACATTGGTAATAGGAGGAAAGCCAATTACCTTTATTGTAGATACAAGAACTGTTGATTGGATGTTAAATGCAGAAGACATGCTGATTGAGAGTATTAGGAGAGGCCAGTGATTGTGGCTGGGGTGTGAAGTAGTTGGGCGGTGAATGGTTCTGGGTGTAGACTCCTCAGATAAACTCTGACAAGAGTGAATGGATGGTAGGGTGGGTGCTCCTCGGATTTGCCTCCGACAGAATATAGATGTTTGAGATGAGTGAATCCCCAAGTACATGTTAGGAAGATTCTGTGGTGGCGGTTTTGCAGGTTGTTCCATTGTACTGTCAATCGCTTATTGGAGTTTTCTTTGGTGCCAGTTGTTATTTGTTGACAAGACTGTGGTAGCCTCCCAATTTGTAATGTGATCCTTGTTCAGAGTATGCTCAGATAGGGAGGATTTCTGGTCAAGTGTGTTGACATACGCTTTATGTTCCTTGATCCTTGTGTTGATAGGCTGCATCATTTCTCTGATGTACTCTTGTCCACATTGGCATGGAATTTTTAAGATGCATCCTTTTGTAGTGCTGGTTCCTCTGCTCTTGGCTTTGAGTAGCTGCTTGAGGATCTAGATTGTACATGGAAATGTAACGTCAATGCTGACTTTGTTCTTGATGAGGCGGGCGATCCTGTAGCTGAGATAGCTGATGTATTTAGGGAATTGTTACTCGAATTTCTCGGTTAAAGGGGCAGTAGCACGTTTTTTCGCTCAAATAAGTTGATGAAATGTATTTAAATAATAATTTCACCAATAGTAAAACATCCTTCTCTCTTCGGAAAATAAAGTTTAAAATGAGTGTACATGTTTCGGTAAAGCCATGGGAATCGTTTTTGTAATACAAAATAATAAATTGTGTTCAAAATAAAATGGCCGCCATTTAATTTTTGCTTTATACGCAACATAGTTTTTACCACTACAGATAATTGGTATGTGTAATAAGATGTGTTTTACCCTCTAAAGTTAATTTTATTGACATAAACTATCATTATAAATGGGAAATTTGAAAAAATATTGTTTGCAAAAAACGCGCTACTGCCCCTTTAAGGCCTGTGGGTGGTAGCTCTTATGGTGAGTGTTTTCACGATGGTCTTGATGACAAGGCTTGCTGGATATCAATTAATTGGGGGTAAATGTGTCCTTTCGATGTTTTGGTTCTTTATTGAGGACATCAGGTTGACAGATGGATTTTATCACGTTTTTTGAGTGTGGCTATGATTGATTAGTGGATGATAACTGTATTGTGTGTACTGGTCAGAGATGTTCTCAGTCCGTGCCCAGTAGTTTGCAAGGGGAGATGGTGGTTAGTTTCTGTTTCCATTGTCAACCTGATTCTTGGATGCTAGGCGTTGAGATGTTGTAGAAGATGATGGCTATGGTGGTGAAGGTGTCATCAACCTTGTGGAACCAATAAAGCGACTGAAAAGGAGCATTAGAGAGTGCTGGTTCTTGGAAGAATGTCATTAGGGAAGATAGTTGTGAGCCCATTTGAAGTCCGTGGATCTTGTCAGTGAAGATAAAATAGACGTAGCTGATGGTTAACTTGGGCCGTGTTCAAGATAGGTTTCAAAGTAATCGCTCAATTAGTGATTACTTTTAAAACTCTCTTGAACGCGATTGCTCAATGTAGCGCTACGTAGCAAAGCGAGCAAACTTCGAGGAATTTGCACTGTGTCGTTCAAGAGAGGAGAAGCGCTCATTAAGCGCTACATTGAGCGATCAATGAGCGCTACGAAGCGCTTCATTTTGTTGAACCGCCGGCTGTTGTCGAGCTGTTCAATGCGGATGTGGAGGTTGTAGCTGACCACAGTGTCTGTGAGACAAGTCCTACATCATGGACTCACCATCATGTGCCAACCGCGCTGCAAAAATTATACCCTTTGGACATTAATTTAATATTGAAAATAACGTGATATCTTGCATCTGCAGTAATGTAAATCATTCAATGATCCGTTGATTCGACAGAAAGACAGTACAGTGTTCTTTAGAATGAAACACATTATTGTCAGTACAACTGCGCAATTTCTTTGGATAAGCCGAGCAACTGTTTTTGTTTGTTGTTTTCGTTGTCTCTGTTGTCCTTGTCTTTGCTGTTTTGTTTTGATGTATACATATATTCATATTACCTATGAAATAACAAAGTGTTTGATGTTCCTGATTGAAAAATGTGTTGCAACGTCTCGCCTACACCATTAGTGTTATCTGAGTAAGGGTTTGAATATGTGCACGTCCACATTTTTTAATGTCACTTTTCAGGTCATTGCAGTTATACGTTTAACGTTTAAGAAACATTCTAGCTTATTCTTCTAGGGAGACTACTCTTGTCAACCAATAACTTAACCTTCAAATTGCCCAATTTCAGTGCCCGCTTCGTGTTCGTATCTAGGCTCTAAACTTTGAAATTGACTATTTCCTGTTTTTGTCGTTAGCAAATTAACTATTTGTAATAAACGTGTTGCTTGGTGAATAATAAAAATTCATTTCAATACAAAATAAAAATGGTAAATTGTGTTTTTTTAAAAACACCATAAAATCGTCAAAAATTACCATTTTCTCACCACAAGAAGTGACATTGTTACACGAAGGCCTATTTCAGAATTTGGCAAAAGTAAACAAATATAAACACAAACTGAAACTTTATCACCATTTCTTTTGATTATGATTCAATAATCGTAAGTATAATCAAAAGTAAATGATTACATCATTAAATCCAATTTTATTGTAAGAAAACCAAATTTGCTAAGAAAACCTCGTTTATCCAGACATAGTATCAACATTTTGGCCTTTCATTTTTTTCAACACTTTTTCAAACTTATTTTCATAATACTAATAGACAACAATTGATATATAACTACCTTGATTGTATTTCAATTTTGTGAACACTAAAATATAATTACTTGATGTGTCTGGATAAATGAAATCAGGAGTGTACCCTATCTAATTAAAACATTAATTATTCAAAATGCTCAATGATGACAAAGTGTCATCATTCAGTTTCCTATAGTATATACCCACAAGGTTCAATTTCTGTAAAAACATTTTCTATGGACGCACTTTCCCACCAAGGGTGAAAATCGGGGTTTGGCTGCCGGACTGTAAGAAAGGGTCGGCAGAATTCACTATGATTTCTTATGAAACTGATTTGTTAAGGTGTTGGTCATCATCAAGTCCACAAGACCACAAGAAACAACACACGTCCTGTCATTTACGCGAGATTGTTTAAAATTGCAATTCGCGGCCATAGTGTGAGCCCAAGACATAAGGACCTGTAGATATAATACAGTTAGCATTGTTGCATAAATCACTATTACTGAGTACTTGGTAGGTTCCCGGTGTGTTCACGTGTAACCTGGTGGAGTTGAGAGCACGCTTCACACGCACTCATGCATGTCTCATGTCTGTCCTCGTACCTAATTCCACCTCGTTCTGGTGATTTGTTCGCCACGTGTTTGAGGTTATGGGTAGGGTGAAGGCACTTCAACATTTTGTGGAATATTGTCAACGTACAGTTTAACAACAACAACGATCGCTCGTTTGTCGTGTTTTTTTAATCTCGGGATATTATATAACTCACCTACAGTCCCTACTTCCTCTGCAAACTGATAATGCCATGGGCAACCTCTCTTCACAGCATTACGTTCTTTGGTGTAGAGGCATTTGATTGGACGTGGTGTTACCTAATTAGACGAATATCTTCATAAGCGTTTTTGACTTATAATGTGAGCCCTTTCTAAGTAACGATATTCACTCTCCATTTTTGCCTCATGTTTTATGATACTTCAGAACCTGATCACAATCTGCAAAGCGTTTACTGCACCGTCTTCTTGTTGTCTCTCTTTGTCCTGCATCTCAAATCAATACAATCTTCTTTCAAACGCAAATGATCCCTCATCTTTGCTCCAATACTTTCCATATTCCCCATTCCATATCTGCATGTCGTATTCAATTTGAGCTTCAATTTTTTACTTCATCAAAACTTTCTGAAGATTTCTTTTGTCAGATTGTTTCAAAACTCTGTACTTTCAATTCCAGGATGGTCACTCTTGATTTTATCAATATCACTTTCAATTCTATTAAACTGATCTTGACTTGAGTTACTGCCGACCCTCCATTCATAGGGGAGGATTGTAAGGAAAATTATGTATTGTGTAGTATCCAGTTAATGTGATAAACCATAGGGCCGTATGCAAGTAGCATGCTGACACCTGCGCCTGTCGTTTTATATACTTGGGTTTGAACTCGGAGCATTAAGATTTTGCGTTTCTTGTTATATCTTCCTGTCGAGCCGGTTGACAGATTCAGAGTTGCAAGGTGCCAGTTGTTAAAAATAATGGTGATAGTTTAAAAAGCAGGTCGTTGGCAATCACTAACACGTCTTCAGCCTTTCAGCTTGATCGCGTGAACTAGTAAACTGTAAACCCCAACTTTCCTGATGGAGCTCGGTATGTGTATGTGAGTCGAGTCACGATATACTATTACTTGTTAAGTTTCGAGATACAATTTGTAGTTCAAACACCGGTGAAGAAGCGATGATTATGCTGTAAAAGTGCAGTTATCTTGACTGCAGTGGAGCTAACAAACGTTTCATTGTATCTAAAATTGATGATGAATGATATTGTATATTGTAGTTTTCAATAAAACAAAAGACTTCTGTAGAGATAAGAGTCTGAAAATATGATTTAATTTTTTCTCAAATATTTTGCCACCGTCCTCATTCGGAGAAAAAGAAAACGATAACAAATCGTTTATATCGTTTTCTCGAATTCCCTCTCCACACAAAATCCTGTACTGAAATTGAGGGAAGCAGCCGTAAAATGTGTCATATCCATTTGTTTTCAACGGTTTAGATTGAAACTCTGACAGTAAATAAGTCAAAAAGTTATACAAATAATAGTTGTCAAAACCCTCGTAATGAATATTTTCAATAAAAATGTATATGTAAACTAAATGGAGCAATTAACTTTTCTCTTATTTATGTAACAATACATGTAATTATGTTCTAAACGTGACAACGAAAGAATTAATAAGATGTCCAAACCTATTTTTCAATGATAAGATTGGAAGAAACTATTTATGTACAGTACTTATACATGTATGTACTTTATGACTTGTCACCTTTTAGTTACCACTGCTTATTTCGATAGCATACATGTAGAATAAGTACATATTAAACAAGAATCTTCCCCCTTTACATGTTTATGTGTTTTAAGTAGAGAGTATAACATATTCAAAATTATCAAGCCAAATATGTTTTTTGTCTGTTGTATATGAGCTTCCAAAATTATGTTTGACTGATTGACGTGCGTAAATTGCGGTGCATTGTCCAGTTTTCAATGAAAAATCATCAGCGTTACCTTAATATCGCCCTTATACTGAGCAAACTATCATCAAAATAGTAATTTCCATTAACAGTTCGTGCTTCTCGATCAAATTGCAGCATTTATAACGTTTGGTGTATATGTGACCCCCAACAACAAAATTCAAGAACCTTAAACAGACGCACCGCTTTTCAGTGCGATAAGGAAAATCAAGGACATACATGTAATCCCGTTTCTCCATTAAGTTCTGAATGTCCATTAAGATAACATTATACCCAATGTACTCACTTTATCTAAACCATGCTGTTTGTTTTAAGTAAATTCACCAAAGAGAATATCTATAATGAAAACTGCCATTGTCATTCTATTTCTTAATAGTACAGCAGGTTATTCACGTGATCAGTCATTTGTAACGTTACAGATAGGTGAGAAGGTCACATTGACAGGTAATAATACATAAAGCATGGCCATCGATCCTTATAAAACGTACATCTAACAGCGGCAGGTACATTTTTGTTCACATCTTGTGCCGTCACTGGGGGAAGCTGACAAGGAAGGTGAGTGTATACTTATATCAAAGCTGAAGAGTTCACAACAAAGATTAATATATATAAATACTTTGATTTGTTTCATTTATGCTAAACTTGATAAATATTTAGCCTCTGATGAGATAATAGAAATGTTGATGTACTGGAAACCTATCAGTCCTAAAACATTGTAATGTTAACGAATGTGCAAACTTTCCCATTCGCGATGATTCGGGACCGATGACTCGGGTCATAGTGACATAGGGGCAGAAGGAAACGTCACTGGTCAATGGCTGTATCGGTTGTGATGTTGACTTGTTTGTATGGGTTGTGATGTTGACTTGGCTGTATGGTTGTGGTGTTGACTTGGCTGTATGGGTTGGGAGGTAAGGACACATGTTAAAGTGAAGTTTAATAACTATTTGAAACGTTAAAGGTTTCTGAATAGAGAGTCCTGCATTGTCAATATAATTTAATGTAATATTCTAAACACTAAACAGCATATTATGTGATAAATATCATATGTTCTCTACATCACAGAATGTCTTCCTGTGTTGTAAGAAAAGCCAACGCCAAAGATTTCAAAGCCGTGCTCGACATTGGTACTGTATACGATGGAATGGATTATCTCCCCTACTTCTATCATGATTTCATCAACGATCCTGACTACATCTCATATGTGTGTGAAGTGGACGGAAAGATTGTAAGTTACATGTATATATAAACAGGACAATATAACACTGTTATAATCATACACAAAAGTGTGTAAAACATTAACGTTACATCCAAAATATCGTGTTTATTGGATACGATGGGCTTATGGCGTGACATGATGTCAAGCGTCTGTCCGTCCTTCTTTTTTTTTTCCATCCGTAAATAATCAGCTTTTTTCTTATCAAGCACCACTGAGAGCTGAAATCATGTGTACACACCCCATTGGGGATTATGAATTTGAAGACTCACGATAAAGGTCAAGGGGATACGGCCTAAAAAACTATTTCAGTATTCTGCACAAGATAAAGATCTAGAAATTTTTTTGTAATTCAGCAAAGAACCACTGACTGCGGAGAGCTGAAATCTTGTGTTCAGACCCAGGATTATTAGGTCTTCAGGACGAATGCCCGGAAGACCTATTGTTCTTATCCGTTTGTTTTCTTATTATTTGTACGTTTTTTGTGCACCCAATTCTGAAGTAACAGCTCGGCCGATTTGCATGAACTTTTCAAGCATTATATCCTGTGACAAAAACTAGCCCTTTACGTCGGCTGATGTTTGTTCATGAGTTATCTCCCCTTGATTTCAAAACTTTCAACCTTAATAGCTCGAAAACTTATAATGATAATTTCACAAAACCTTCACGAATAAGTTGGCAACAACATTCCCCGTTTCTCATTACGAAGCTGGATAACTGCTACATAACGTGATTTCGCCAAAATTAACATTTCGACTTGGTATATGAGTAACTAACAATTTAAAATCGTCAATTTTAAAAAGGGCCAATTTTGGCCTCCTGTTCAATGGGACATAACTCTGTCGAAAATGAGGATATATCAGAAATATTTATTGCAATGTGATCCAGACACGTTACGTAACATTTCTGTGGAACATCTACATCATGTAAAAGTTGATGGTTAGGCCACAATATAAACATTTGTCAAAACATATGACATTTCGTGATTTTTAGACTTTTTGAGGGATATTTTCTTTGGAGAATTTTCGATCGTAAACCACCGAATATGGCAACACGTTTAATTGTTCATCAGTAGAAACGTCATTTATGAAGGACAATAACTGTCAAACATGTATCTGTTATAGTTTACTTGTGACAAGTCATAGAAGATTGTCATTCTTTGAAAGTCGCCATTTTAGCAAAGTTGAAAGGGTCATTACTGCTATTCATGATAATTAAATTTTATTGACACCTACGTATGCACCATTTCAACTGTTATGTAGAGCCATTTGATTATAAAGTTGGTAGTTAAGTTTCAAACATTGCTAATGTCGTATAGGGGTCCGCAAATGAACATTTTGTAGTATTTTCTTCAGAAGAACATAGTGCATTAATTATGTATACAATCTAAACGAAGATTACATCCACTAAAGTGGAATTTTAAGCACAACAGCTTATGTGTTGCAACTTACTATGGAAATGTTAATCGTTTTGTTCTAATAATGAAGAAGATAATGTAAGGGTCCATAAATGGGATTTTCAGAGAGATATTTTCTTTGGATAATTTTTATGAAAAAACTACTGAAGATATAGACATGTTTGATAGCTAACTTTCAAACAATTCTTATGATTAATGGAAGGTTGAAGTCAAACATGGTGTTCATTGTCAAGTCTTGAAGATTTAAGAAATAGAAGACGAGTTGGCGTGCTTTATCGTTGAATAAAACATAGCAGGGAGTGTAAAACACAAAGGGCGATAAAACTGTCGACATATTCATTGTTCAATGTCAGTACTATCACAATGATTTATATTGCTGATAACAGTCAAATGGGATAGTATTCCTTGACTAATGGACGACCAGACTGTAGTTGAAGATGACATCCATTACATCGTGGTTTGGATAAATCCTTGATAGGGATAGTAATAAATTATTATGATTATATTATTTTTCTAGATAACGATATTTCAAGGTGTAAGAATGACACAAATGACACTATTATTAAACAAATAAGTTGTAGTTAAAACATATAGTTGATGGATTCTTATGTAAAACTTGTATTCGTTTGTTTTTTCGACATTTACGCAAATTTTAATGTTGGTGTGTACATTAGTTTACCAATTAAATTGTCAATAAAATTGTATGAACAGCAGCAACTAAAATCAAATCATGTTGCACCTTTACATGTACTATTAACCCCTACAATGTACAAACAGAAGGGTTTGCTGCATAGCAACTACCATTGATAGTTAGTTTTGAATTTTACAACAACCGGAACAGTGATGGAGCAACTACCATCATAGTGTACAGTTTTTAATTTTGCTAATATCCCGGTTTCGATCAATATTACTTAGTTATTACAATGTAACTTTGATGCAAGTCCTAAATTATCACATTCGACATAAAATTACCCAAAAGATTGGCTTGATCCATGCAGATTTGCTGTATTCATGTAGAAAGTCACCTTTTCGCGGATTTTCTCTGACGACGATTGACTAGTTCCGAAATGTTCAAATTATAAATTATTTATTACATGTCAAGTTCCCAAGATGTAGCGATTGTAAATTATAGCTATTCAAGACTCGAAAGAGGTTGATATCGATCACATCATTCGATTGAAAATGTTCAAAACTAACCAATTTCGGGACCCACCAGAGTTGAAAAAACTACTGTCTGTCGAGAAAATGGTTGTTGACGACTGCCAACTTCCGGTTTAGCATGGACAGGGCTTACCCCCTCTGAATAAGAGTCAAGGGGCCACGGCATCAAACGTTGTTTATTCTCTAGATCTCAAAATCCCAGCAAGGTGAAATTTCCCGTACAGACTACAGAGCGTAAGAGGATTATACATCGTTGATTTTGTGGCCCTGCGAAATAAAAACCTATTTTCGTATTTATCTTTCGATTTAAAAGCTCTTGAAAAACTTAATCTTCTGTCGACAAATTAGCAGATGATTAAGCACAACATGGTGAGCTTCAGGGCGAATGGCTTACGTTTTTGTGCATACAAGTCACCTATGTTTTTAGTGAAAGTGAATGTTTACTGCCAGAAATGATACCAGCTGTTCCTGAGGACCTAACACTTTAAAAGCGGATTAGCAATTGTGTAGACTTTTTCTTGATTATTTTCCCTTTTGCAGATTGGCTATCAGTGTGGATTGATACATGATGATGGCAGAGTGATTCAGACAAGGGCAGCGCGTGTAATACCATCATACCAGAGGAAAGGTTACAATGCAGCCATGGTTGTCCGCTTACTAGAAGACATAGCAAACAACGCCAATATACAATGTATGTGGTTTGCTTCTTACAGTGACACCATCAACTGGGCAGCTGTTCATGAAGACCCAAGCAAGAAACATCTGAAAACGCTGGTGAGTCACATAATAGTTGGTCATTGCTATATATCTCATATGTGTCCAAGGGATTGTGTGGCTTTGTGGTTAAATCGTTTCAACACCATATTATCCAGCATCGGTTAGTACATGTATCATGTGATATCGTCTTTTTATTTTATTCAGAAAGTATATCAGTTCATGATGCCACGTCCAAGCACAAGCTACACACTGTCAAACATGACGCGCCTCAACAAAACACAACTTGAGGTAATCTTTGATTGCAGCACTCTCTGTCAAAAGCTGTTTCCTCAAGGAATCATACACGTGCATTACATTCCTCTCGGACTGGAAAAGAAGAACATCCGACACATCATTAACGACAACACATCAGTGTATGTTAAGGTCTCGGAGGAGAGTACACTCAACGCAGTCGAAATGATGATTAAAGCTGTGTCAACCATAAGTATTGGTCTTCGTTACTGGAGTCCAGCTGGTCAGATGTGTGAAATATCCTTCTATGGAGAAGACCTCCATGACCTGGAAGATCATATTCAGGCTCATATACTAGACGTACCAGAAAGTGAATCTATCAATGTTGGATTGTTTGTGTCTCATCTATTTCCACAAGAGATTTTGGATGACATCTATAAGAAATTTAGCAAAGGCAATGGAAAGCACCTTGGCTATTATCACTCGTCTGTCGTGGAAAACAAACTTAAAGATACACAGGCAAAATCGAAGTACTAAGTGTCATTCATTTGCCACCTAAATGATTCTGAACTTGAGAAGCTTACCGGTACGATTTGCTGCTAAGATGCTACTTATATAAATTAACTCAATTAATTTTGGGACACGACCAATAAACATACACCAAGATATGGTGACAAGGACACAGTCATATTGATGTAGGTTACATGTAACTGTTTAAATAATGAGTAATAAAGGTAATAAAACAATCCAATCATCAAAACCAGCATTTACAATTTTAACCAGAAAAAGGACTATTGAAACGTATATGCTCAATTCTAAAAACACTTAAAGAGTTGAGTTTTGCTTGTAAACTATGTCGACTACCCTTTAATCATTTGTAAGCAAATATAACCGAGGGAATGACATGCAATGTAAATTACATTTAATAGCAGAACGTGCTTGTAATGATGCTGACTTTGAATGATCTATGAGACTTTGATATGAATATGGGTGGAAGATTCATTTAAGAATCGAATGTCAGTTTGTGTGTTTGCAATGGAAAATAAACGATGTCAAAGCGTCATTCATAATCTTGTGACTGAAGCGAGCTTGCGGGCTTAGTGAGGTCAACATCTTTCAAACAGGGGGATAATGACATCAATTCCTCTAAGCTGACAAAATTAGTTGAGTTTCTCAGTTGGTAAGACTTTATGGAAAAGAGAAACGGACACGTGAATTTTACACAGCAGCAGATATAACAAACAATAATAACACTTCATTATAACAGTAAGTTTGGTGAGGTTCCGCGAAGTAGTGATCTCATCGGAATCGTTCCGTTTTAGTGTATCTTGAGAGGGATGGAATCTCCTCTTGAGACTAATATTCATCTGCATGTTCAAAAGTTTGACCTCAAGCTACAAGTCAGACATGACTCTGTCGTGAAAGCTGAACTTTATGACTGGGCTTGGAAAACACTTTCTGGTAGAATGCCTTTTTCCGAAAGCGTGTTGCCTTCTAAAACCTGCATCCAAGTACGGTAGATTTTCTAAGTACAGGATGGCACATGTTGCGTTGTTGCAATGCTCATTTAAAAAAAAACCTTCAACTCAAGTCTTAATCAACAATTTAAAGCAAAATCGGATTGTTGCAAATGGAGTTGTGTAAATTGATGCTATTACCAATATTGATTCATATTTTGACGATAATCTAAAACATATTAGGTATAATTTACGTTTTTGAATTACACAAGTGCATTATCTCAAGCGACAAAATGTAAAAGATACCTGGACCCATTTATAGAGTTAGTATCGAGTCCTTATATATCATGAGAATACAAATAGCGCGCGTATATAATTTCATGCGCTTGAGAACATGCCATGTTTGGTGGATAAAATGTCATGAGAGCAAACATGAATGCTTAAGCAGGTGTTCACTTTGATTGGATTTTCATTTATCAAGGATACTTGTCTGTGTTATTAGATTACTTTTTCTAAAGGGTAAGGTAATAATCTCAACTTTCTAAGTATTGTATATCCATCAATCCATAGATGTAAACTTGTAATAATATATATGTAGATTCGAACTGTAATATAGATTGTTGCGAGAAGTTGTAATATTTGGTAAGAAAGTGTAGGCAGAATTCACTATGAATTCTTATGAAACTGAATTGTTAAGGTCTTGGGCATCATCAAGTCTAACCTATTCAATCGCATTCTGGATATCAATGTTCAACTCTCCAGCAATTTGAGCACAAGAAACAACACACGTCCTGTCATTTACACAAGATTGTTTAAAATTGCAATTCGGGGCCATATAGTGAGCCCAAGACATAAGGACCGGTAGATATAATACAGTTAGCATTGTTGCATAAATCACTATTACTGAGTTCACTGCAACATAGGGTTATGGGAGACTACCCCCGGTAGAGTTGAGAGCACGCTTCACTCGCACTCACGCATGTCTCATGTCTGCCCTGGTACCTAATTCCCCTTCGTTCTGGTGATTTGTACACCACGTGTTTGAGATTGTCGATAGGGTGGAGGCTACTGTACGTTTTGTGGAATATAGTCAATGTGAAATTTGTCCACTACGACGATCGCTCATTTGTCGTGCTTTTCTAATCTCGGAATATTAAAAAACACTCCTGCAGTATAACTTCCTCCTATCTTCACAGCATTACGTTCTTTGGTGTAGAGGCATTTGATTGGACGAGGTGTTACCTAATTAGACGAATATCGTCGTAAGCGTGTTCGACATGATATATGAGCCCTTTCCCAGTGAAGATATTAACTCTCCATTTTTACCTCATGTTTTATGTTACTTCAGAACCTGATCACAATCTGCAAAGCTTTTACTGCACCGTCTTCCTTTTTGTCTCCGTCCTGCATCTCAAATCAATACAATCTTCTTTCAAACACAAATGATCCCTCATTATTGCCCAAACACGTTCTCCCCATTCCATATATGCATGTCATATTCAATATGAGCTTACTTCATCAAAACTTTCTGAAGATTTATTTTGTCAGATTGTTTCAAAAGTCTGTACTTTCGATCAATTCCAGGACGGTAACTCTTGATTTCATTAATTTTATAAATAGTACTTTCTTATAGCTATCCTCTTATTACTTAATTTTACTTATCAGATCCAACTTGGACAGTTTTTGTTCAATTCTATTAAACTGACCTTGACTTGGGTTATTGCCTGACCCTCCATTCATAGGGGAAGGATTGTAAGGAAAATTCGGTACTGTGTAGTATCCAGTTAATGTGGTAAACCATAGGGCTGCATGCTAGTAGACCGAAAGTAAACAGTATCTTAGAGATTCGCGTACAACTGCGACTGTCGTTTCTATATATTTGGTGCAGTCGGTGCATTAAGTTTTTGCGTTTCTTGTTTTCTTCTTGTAGAGTCGACTCGGTTGATAGATTCTGAGTTGCAGGTGCAAAATATAATGGTGATAGTTTAAAAAGCAGGTCGTTGGCAATCACAAACACGTCCTCAGCCTTTCATCTTGATCACGTTAACTAGTAAACTGTCGACCCCCACTTGCCCGAGTCCGGTCTGGAGCTTCTCGGTATGTATATGTGCCTCGAGATACGATAAACTATTGCTTTTTGAGTTTCGCGATACAACTGAAGTGGTGCCTTTTGATATTTTCAGATTTCTGAAAATTTTATTTTTGGTCGTTTCCATAGAAACATGTTGAATTTGGACTTTGTCAGAGACAGGTTCGTTTCCGGAGCACAGCTCCAAAACCGTTCATCATATCTTCCTGAAACTGTGCATGTGTATTACCCACTAACTGAAGTGGTGCCTTTTGATATTTTCAGATTTTTTCTGAAAAATGTATTTTTTCGGTTTCCATAGAAACATGAGAGGGATGTTGGTTGTTGGTGATTTTGACTGCTTCTGGAGCAGAAGTCTAAAACCCTTAACACCTGAAACTCAGCATCTGTAATACCCACTAATTAAGTACGGTAGTAGATACACAAGTATCTGTAAAATATGTGTTTTACAAATTTTGTGGAACTGGTGGGATATGTCATCTTCTGATGACTCTTGTTGTATCTAAAATTGATTGTGTATTGTAGTTTTCATTAAGACAAAAAACCTCTTCTGTAGAGATAAGCGTCTCAAAATATGATTTAATTTTGTCTCCAATATTTTGCCACGGTCCTCATTCGGACAAAAAGAAAACGATAACAAATCGTTTGTATTGTTTTCTCGAATTTCCTCTCCACACAAAATTCCCTACTGTAATTGAGAGAAGCAGCTGTAAAATGTGTCATATCCATTTGTTTTCAATTGTTTAGATTGAAACTCTTACAGTAAATAAGTAAAAAAATTATACAAATAATAGTTGTCAAAACCCTCATAATGAATATTTTCAATAAAAATGTATATGTAAACTAAATGGAGCAATTAACTTTTCTCTTATTTATATAACAATACATGTAATTATGTTCTAAACGTGACAACGAAAGAATTATTAAGATGTCTAAACCTATTGTTCAATGATAAAATTGGAAGAAACTATTTATGTACAGTACTTATGTATACATGTATGTACTTTATGACTTGTCACCTTTTAGTCACCACTGCTTATTCCTATAGCATACATGTAGAATAAGTACATATGAAACAAGAGAATTAGTGAGCACAGCTCACTCATGATACCCCCGCTTTTAACATTGGTCAAAGAAACATGTTTGAAAATAGCAAAAGGGCATCAATGTTCAAACGTTTGTATGAACAGACCATTATATATAAGTATTATTATAGCAGAGTAAGTATTACACTTGTAAGCATGTTTTAGAAGTAAAAGTTGAAAAATTTGAAAAATGGCATTTAATATGCAAATGAGGGTATGAAACATACAAATATGCAAATTAGGGTATGAAATATAAAAATGACAGATGTACACATCAGTGGTTTCAGAATATTTGAACAATTAGTGTCTGAGTTATGAGTGGAACAAAACGTGTGAATGGCGAAGATGAAAAACGGAGAAAATTTGCATAAATTATGCAAATGAGGGTATGAAACATACAAAAGGCAGATGTACACATCATGGTGATTGTACATATCAAGTTTCGTAACATTTGAACAACTGGTTTCAGAGTTATGAGTGGAACAAAAAGTGTGAATGGTTAAGTCGAAAACGGAGATAATTTGCATATATTATGCAAATGAGGGTATGAAACATTCAAAAGGCAGATGTACACGTCGTGATGATTATATGTATCAAGTTACAAGACATTTGAACAATTAGTATTTAAGTTATGAGTGGAACAAAAACTGTGAATGGCAAAGTCGAAAAACGGAGAAAATTTGCATAAATTATGCAAATGAGGGTATGAAACATACAAAAGGCCGATGTACACATCGTGATGAGTATATGTATCAAGTTACAAGACATTTGAACAGTTAGTATTTGAGTTATGAGTGGAACAAAAACTGTGAATGGCAAAGTCGAAAAACGCAGAAAATTTGCATAAATTATGCAAATGAGGGTATGAAACATACAAAAGGCAGATGTACACATCATAGTGTTTGTACATATCAAGTTTCGTAAAATTTGAACAATTAGTATTTGAGTTATGAGTGGAACAAAAACTGTGAATGGCAAAGTCTAAAAACGGATCAAATTTGCATAAATTATGCAAATGAGGGTATAAAACATACAAAAGGCAGATGTACACATCATGGTGATTGTACATATCAAGTTTCGTAAAATTTGAGCAACTGGTTTCAGAATTATGAGCGGAACAAAAACCGGACGGACGGACGGACGGACGGACGTGCTGACCGCTATATACCCCCGACTACTATGTAGCGGGGGTATAACAAGAATCTTCGCCTTGTACATGTTTATGTGTTTTAACTAGAGAGTATAGCATATTCAACATTATCAAGCCAAATATGTTTTTTTTTTCTGTTGTATATAAGCTTCCAAACTGACTGATTTACGTGCGTAAATCGCGGTGCATTGTCCAGTTTTCAATGAGAAATCATCAGCGTTACCTTAATATCGCCCTTATACTGAGCAAACTATCATCAAAAAGGTAATTTTCATTAACAGTTGGTGCTCATCGATCAAATTGCAGCATTTAAAACGTTTGGTGTATATGTGACCCCCAACAACAAAATGCATGAACCTTTAAACATACGCACCGCTTTTCATTGCGATAAGGAAAATCAAGGACATATACATGTAATCCCGTTTCTCCATTAAGTTCTTAATGTCCATTAAGATAACTTTATACCAAATTTACTCACTGTGCTGTTTGATTTAAGTAAATTCACCAACGAGAATATATACAATGAAAACTGCCATTGTCATTCTATTTCTTAACGTTACAGCAGGTTATTCACGTGATTAGTCATTTGTAACGCTACACATAGGCGAGAAGGTCACATTGACAGGTCATAATACATAAAGCATGACCATCGATCCTTATAAAACGTACATCTAACAGCGACAGGTACATTTTTGTTCACATCTTGTGCCGCCACTGAGGGAAGCTGACAAGGAAGGTGAGTGTATACTTATATCAAAGCTGAAGAGTTCACACGCAAATATTATAGTTCACGACTAAATTGGTGGATGGGGGCCTATTCGGCTGTTTAAAAATAAACACTTTGATTTGTTTCACTTATACTAAACTAGTAAACAAAGTATAATGAATTAAATAGTTAGCCTCTGATGAGATAATAAATGTTGATGTACTGGAAACCTGTCAGTCCTAAAACATTGTCCAAATTTATCGCCAATTAAAATTGACCTTCGGATGTTATATATTTCAACAGTAAATATCATATATATTTTAGGTGGAAATAGAGAATAGACAAATTGAATTGACAAAAAAAAACCATTATAACTTGAATTTCGGGAAGCAAATACAGTTTCATATTACGATCAGCGAAAATATTTTGAAACTTATAAACATACATTTATTTTACCAATTATATTATGGCTTTATACTTACATAATTTCAGTAAAACTACTTACAAAGTTTGCGTTATGTTTAGTCCACTTCAGCTCACAAGAATATCAGACTCGTCGATAGAAATTATATTTATAATTCTATAATTATGCGACATATTTTTTATTTTATTTTTTTAGCATGGGAAAACCAAACTGCGTTGTAAGAGAAGCAACAACAAAGGATTTCAAATCCGTTCTTGATATTGGTCATATCTATGATGGTATGGATTATCTCCCCTACTTCTACCATGATTTCATCAACGATCCTGACTACATCTCTTTCGTTTGTGAAGTGGACGGAAAGATTGTAAGTGACATGTTAATCTTTTTATCAATTAAAATATAAAATACTTCATACAATCGATTTGCTCATGATAGTAGAATTCGGGTAACTTATTACTTATGGAGATGTGATTTACAAGAAAACATTAATCATTCTGCTTTAAACATTCGACAGGATGACTGGTGTTAAGTTTCTTTAAATATTAACAGACTCTTAGAAGTCCCTATAAAGACATTTATTTCCAAAGCCATTGGACTATCAATAACACATATAGTCAAATCAAATAAAAAATATTATTTTATGTATTTATATTTTGGAATCAAGAGAAACACAATGACTCGTCTTAGGATTTAAACATTATACAAGTTATAAAAACACAATATTGATATGTTTTATGATTGGCATATTTTAAAGCGATATGTGCAAACGGGTTTCTGATTATATTCTACATAAATCGAATAATACCTAAACCTTTATGTATTCGTTGGATAACAATATGTATACACAAAAAGTGTGTCATTGTGACATTTGACTCCCATGTCGTGACCTCTAGAGATACGCAAGGGTACGCGATGTAAGCGCATGCAAAATTCCGAGGTACATCTTTTTCCAAATGTGCATCAGTTCATCCAGTAAAACAAGTTGGTGGTTGATACAGCTCCGAGGATGAAAATCTGCTAGCGAGTAAATCAGCAGCTCTAGCTATAGAGTGGGTATAACAAAACAGAATTGTATGCGCCAGCGCATATATATTCGGGTAACGATGTAGGTAACACATGGGTCAACTATTTCGCTTTGGATTAATGTGCAATATTCACTACACTCATTACCAATCGCATCGTGAACTATGATATAAATAACGTTTTTATAAACAAATGTCGACTCTTATTCTCTTCAATAATAAGTGATAACGTAAAACTGATTAATATTGATGTTTAACCGTTACCTAGGTTGGGTTCGGTTGTGCGCTGCTGCACGATGGTGGCCGTGTAGTACAGATGAGAGCAGGTCGCGTTAGTCCAGCTCACCGTGGGAACGGCTACAGCAAGGAAATCGAGTTTGGTCTCTTTCGGAAAGCAGTAGAGGGCCGCAATATATTTACTATCTGGTACGCGAAGGAGAGCGACGACATAAACTGGACCAATGTGGATAGAGAACTCCAGACATTGGTGAGGTCACGTCATACCCACTACGATATGCTTGTATTTAATCACTATGCGTTCAATCATGGCACTCACGTTTTGTTACTAATGGCAGTTAAAATTGGGAGCGTATGACGTGCTCAGGTTATCGCTAACATTATCTATTAGGCGATATTTTATTTTTGACTATTTTATGGAGGTGACGTAATTCATTTACATAGTGTCAAGATTAATACTTGAAGTTAGTTAAATACGTCATGTAAAATGTGTTTAATGGTCCTACAGTCAAAAAGTCAAAAAGCAGTATTTGACTTAACATCACTGAATATTGTAACGCAGTTTTATCATTTATTTTCACGTTTAGCCCGAAATATTTTGCATTTTCTTTTCAGAAAGTATTTAATTTCACAATGCCACGACCAAGCACAGTAACCTGCAAACCGTCCAATATGAAACGTCTGAACAGAACGCAACTGGAGGCCATCTTTGATTGTCGCACTGTCTGTCAGGAACTGTTTCCCCGTGGTCTAATAAATGTACATTACATTGCTCTAGGACTTGACAAGAGAAATATCAAGCACATCATTAACGAGAACACTTCTGTGTATGTCAAGTTATCAAGCAAATGTGACCCTCATAGGGAAATGATTTCAGAATCTGTGACAAGTCTAAGTGTTGGAATACGTTACTGGAGTCCTGCTGGACAGATTTGTGAACTATCCTTTTTTGGGAAAGACCTTGACTACCTGGATGATCATATTCAGGCTCAGGTTGAAGAAATATTGGATCGTGACACTATCATAATGGGCTTGTATGTGCCTAAGTGGTTTCCTCAGAAGAAATTGGATGACATGTTTTTGAAATTTGGTAGAAATAATGGGGAAAAACTTGATTCTTATGATTTGGTGTTCGTTGAAAATCAAATTCAACCAACGCCAAAATCGAAATATTGAGATACACTGTATGCATTGTTGTCATGAAAATCGGTAATGTTTATAAATAATGATTAAATATTCAATGAATAATTTACCTGGATATGAAGAGTCACCAATATTCGAGATTAGGAACCGTGACCAGTAGTGATCAAACAGTCGAAAAACTAGAGACTGCAATGGGTTGTTCTCATTCTTTTGTGTGTGCGTATATATATATATATATATATATATATATATATATATATATATATATATATATGAAAAAGTTGAGGAAGGTCTCACGTGAAGTAAATGTGTATAAAAATAAAATACTTCAGACAACAATTGTTGTAGATATTATTTTAATGATGACTGGATGCGTCGCATTTCGACTCTTGTACAAGTCTTTTCAACAGTGTGGAGCATTTTCAACATGGCGAATATATAAGTAGCTTAAACAATATACAGTAGACGTTGATTGATTGGTAAGTGACAAGTGGTTAGCTTGATTAGAACACAATAAACTATTTACGAGGGATTAAAATTTGAGTCATTGCAGGTCTCACATCCTGGCCCACAGTCAATGAATTGATCATTTGTTTCAATTGCATAATTGACATATCTAGCATACATGTAGTTTCGGGGAGTATACGATGTTGTGCTTCTTGAAAAAGTTCTTCTTATAAAATAAAATTTATTCCAAAGACCTTTTTTCATGGTGTTTGGAGAGGAATCTAAAGAGGTGTTATTAAAGTCAATGTTTGTTGTTTCTGTTGGTGACACAGTGGTTTGGTCGGTTGCACTTGTGTTGGTTTGGTCTAAGTCGTCAGTTGATGATAACACTGGGGACTGATTCATTCCCTCTATTGAGAAGGACCCATCTGATTCGTAGTGATGATAATCAGTTTGATCCATATATTTGTCTCTTTTTGGAACTGCAATTGGTCTTCTGTTATGATTTTCTCCCGCAAGGACATAGGAAATCATATTTAACATCTTTTAAAACCTCTCAGGTACCGTAAATTCGTTTGATAGATTAGTTTAGAACTGAGACAATAACTTGATTGTACATGTAAGTTAATGAAAATAGAATTGTTCATATGTTATTCAAGTTGGATTATATGTGAACATATATATTATAGCCTGTTAAACGTGTTTTCAACACAATAACACTTCAAATTCAATAGCAAGTTATAATAGCAAGACTAAGATGGAATGTGTGACTAATTTAATGTCCGAAAAGCAAAGAAATAATAATATTGGCAATAATCTTATAACAGCACTCCCCGTATGGAGGCAACATATGGGTGAAATATTATTAGGGTACTTCAAACAACAAATAAACCTTCGTCTTCCTACAATAAACTCCCAGGAGGGCAGAATTATTTGCAAAAGTCAGCTGATACAATTTCATGTTTCAGTTTACAACCTACTTCCTCTATTTGCATGTATTTATGACGGAGGGATTGGAATCGAAGGGGATTGTGAGAGTCCCCATGTTTTTCATGACCACTCTGGAGTCATAAATCTTGTTAAAGACATTCTACTGGTTGCAATCAGACGACCTGCACTGGTGAACCTTTCTATACAGCATCAATAGCAGGAAGATTGAACATTAGTCGCACTGGTTAGGTGAACATATACTGGTAAATATGTTCGGAATATTGAATGTTTTATTCCATAAGAGTGTAAATGCCTAAATAGATCAATGTTCACAATTCCAACATTTAAATTTAACCCAAACTATTTTTTCCAGCATATGTGTATTTATAATTTCACCTTATGCATTATGCAGTAGGCATTTTTATGCCCCCGAATCGGAGATTCTGGGGGTATATTGTTTTTCACCTATCCGTCTGTCTGTCTGTCCGTCTGTCCGTACGTGTGTTTGTCCACACAAACTTTAACCTTGGCCATAACTTTGGATTGCTCAGAGCTAGGGCTTTCATACTTGGCATGTGCATACATTTTGTAATGAAACCTTACAGATGAGGGCATCATATTTGACCTTGTGACCTTGACCTTGCCACAGTGGACATCTTCAAAACAAATTTAACCTTGGCCATAACTTTGGTATATCCGGGGGCATCCGTGTTTAACAAACGCATCTTAGTTAGTACACACGTTACGCATTATCATTTGGTATATAACCGACTTGCCACACGTTACTGAGCACCCTAAATGGGATACAATTTCAAGGTTTCATCTATGTAAATAAATGTATTTCCTTCCTGATATATATGTTACTGTATGCATGTAATGTTTGACTCTATGCTTTATTCAGAAATTAAAAAAAAGGAGATGGATGCAGTAAAAGCTCTTCGAAAGTGTGATTTGGTTGTCTTCCAAGACGTTCACTAATATAAATGTAAATACATCAACATTCATTAATAAATATCCGTTATGTTCAAGGTATTTAGTTACTTATTTAAGTTTCCTTTTGTTTTAAAAATGCCAATGATGTTGGTGTTTAACAAATAATATATAACCTTTTACAATATCACACAATATAATAAACATGTATCAACCAATAATTCTAGATTTTAGAGAAAGTAAACACATATGTCCACACTGATTTATTGAACATTTGTTTAACACTATTACGGTGATCAAGGATATACGATTATTTTAACTGACCTGTTGACTAGACCTACTATGCCTGCCTCCTCTAGGGCATGCTTATTTCAACCTCATCACAGACGAAGAAAGAAGTAAGGTAGGGATGCGTAAAATCCCTACCCAGGGGCGGTAAGTCAGTGGTCTCATGACGTCACTCCCATGAGCTTTCACTCTGAAAACAGGCCCACAAAAGGCAACAGGCAGACCAAGCGGGGAGGATGGGCGGGACTAGAGCGTAGGTCTAGTCAACAGGTAAGTATAAATAATAATGTTGAATAAAAAAAACGTACCATATTTAAATACCTGTTGACTAGACCTAATATGCCTAGAATCCCACTGCACGGAGGCGGGTCAGAATATGCAAGGGAGAGACGAGACCAGCGACAAGCCCTGAGGGGGGAGGGGGGAGGGGGGATTGCACCGAAGTGTAAAAGAACAACAGACAAAGACAAACGATGCGATCCGAAGTTTATTGCAAGGAGCATCGAATGAACACGAGACCATCCTCCTAAGAGAACTGTCCTCTTCTGGGTCTGGTGGGGACCACCTTCGACTGAGCGAAGACCTGTGGACCCAGCCTAGAAATGCCTTCGAGATCTTCCGTGGAGACCTATAGGAGTATCAAGACTACCGGAGGCTCTGAATATGGGAACAACTCAGGGTGAAAGCCAACCGAAACAGACAACGAGCTATCGGAAGACCCACTTGACACTAGACGACGAAGGACTACCGGAGGGTACGAACAAAGGCCGCACCAACCATCCAGTCACGGGAATAGGTGAGGGAATCCAACAATCAGAGTTGCACGTGCAGAAGGCGTGCAACGCAAGGTTGGTAGAGCACAGCCTAGCACATGTCAACAAGGTCACTCAACTCAACACCGACAATAAACAGCCTGCCTATGGCAAACTGTTAACGACGAAAGGCGATGTAGAACTAGATACAATGAATAAAAAGCCAAGGTTGGCTAAGCAGCGAAGAAAACGCTAACAAATACCCAAAGTCGAGAGAGCAAAAACATATGCGTCTGCCATGCTTCACAACTGAGAGGAGAGTCTAGGCCCATGGGAATGACGTCATGAGACCACTGACTTACCTCCCCTGGGTAGGGATTTTACACATCCCTACATTCCTTCTACGAAGTTTCGTCTGTGATACGGTTTAAATAAGCTAGCCCTAGAGGAGGCAGGCGTAGTAAGTCTAGTCAAAATATAGGTGTTTAAATAATATAATTTACGAAACAGATGTTATGAAAATCAAATAAATAGATCACGTTATTTAATTATTAAAATCAATGGAGTCATGGACACTTGATATCTACCTTAGTGCGTTTGTTACGTCCATTTTGTTCGTGACATGTACTATTTTGGATTATGTTTATATAGGTTAACATCTTTGTCAGATTAATCGAAAAGTGCTAATATAAAATACAATATACTTATGAATTCGTGTATATGAATCATATATAGATATTTAATTATGAGTAAACCTGAGGAAAGTTTGCATGATTTGTGGAGAGCATAGCTTTACAATTCTGGTAAATTTTAAATCTAATTTGTAAGAAATCAGAAAGGTGATATCGACACTCTGAGCTATGCTGTTAATAGCTTGTCATAGTTGTAAGGATCACATTTTGCTATTTCAAATACAAATTGGAAATCCAATTTTGATTAAGATGTCCAAGTTCATTATAATTTGATGCTGACGTAAATACCAACCGATGAGTGGTCAGATGACACATTCAGGATTGTTTTCCAATGATGATAATGTGTATCATACGACTCGCATTCTACATCTTCAATGTATTTTTCTTTGACTCTATAATGTGAAAAAATAACTTGCTTTTAATACCAAGAAGTGAAAATAAAACTCTCATGATATGAAGGACCAACTTTATTGTAATGTGATAAAAGGGGGATTGGACCAATCACGCAATGTGTTACAAAACGGTTGTCCAACAGAGTAATTAGGTTACTAAATGCTTTCCTGATGACAAACATGTACAGGTTCGACCAGCAGTTTCCTCCATTTGTGAATATCAGTTAACGTGAGCACCAAGTTCGACCTGCAACACTCCAGCCACTGTATTACACTTACTTAAAGAGCAGTGTAATTCATCATTACCATTGCTATCTTGGATCTGTTGGTCATTTTTGTGGATACGAAATTTGAGGTACTTTTCGAGTTCACAAGTTGGCGATAATGTAACACCATTCATGTAACATTAAGTATGTTACGTGTTATTTTCATAAGTCTAAATTTGATACTAAGACGCTTGGGAGTTTAAAAGACGAGTTGTGAAGTCATTACTGGCAAAACTTGCTAGTCGGCATTATCCCTTTAAATATAAACGACATTCATTAGGGTCTAGCTTCCGCTGGACACAACAGATTGCATCATATATCACACTGGCTTTTATTCGAAACCAGAATACCTTCTACGACATGAAATAGAGATCTCAATTCATCTAGAAGAGACAATGACGTCGCGATTTTCTATTTATCTATCGTCAGCCTACCATAGCTTGATCCCAGGTGTGGCGATATGAACATTCTTTATCAACCCAACATGACCCCAAACTCCTTACTGTGAACCCAGACACCAGTTTAGGGCAGGGAAAACAAACGAATTTCTCCATATTGTAAATATGTGTACACTGTTCGTTTTCTTTTAACATCCCTTAGATGATAATTATCAATATGTGTGAAAAATGAATTGGATTTTGGAGATTTTCATGTTGATGCTGTTAATATTTCTAATAAACCTTGATTCGAAATCCACAATGGAATTACGGGACTTGATACGCTTGCAAATTATAAAAGGTCAGATATGATTCTTTGGAACTAACTCCTATGACGTTCATGATGTAGTCCTCTGTCGATCTTCGCTATGGCGTCACATTAATGTAGGCTCAACATACGCGAACGTTGCTTGACGACCTCAAGGGAAGACTGACATCTTTACTTTACCTTGAACACATGGCAGTATAGTTGAGAATAGAACATAGAACATGTATATAGACTCGTCACAGAGAATCGTAAAACTCACCCACTGACAAGAACATGATTATGTCACAGTAAGAGTCTGGCTGAAGACTTAGATTGATTTAAAGAGATGAGAATAAAACTGATCATACAAAACACTAAAGATGGCCTTTACTATCCTCCAGCTTGGATATTCATCTATTTTCCGACTCCGATTAGATACATGTACGGGTCAACTTTCTGGCGTCGTCCGCGGGTTTCGACGAAGGTCCCTCCCCGCATGCGCATATCATTCTGCCGGTTTCGCAAAGACCTCCTTAGGACGCCTATCCTTGAGTCTAACCTGTTGGAAGTGTCCGGTCCCTGTGATCCACGACTTCCGGTCAAACTGCCCTGCGATGTGTCAAGCTTGTCCTGTATTAAGGCCAATAGACTGAGTCGTTTGCCCACTTTCGACTGATACCTGATGAAATCTAACGTACGTTTTCCAAGTCCAAGATGACGAAACTTTTGATCCGTGAATCCATTTAAACCATCAGATTGTGCTCTTTTGTAGTCACTCTCTTTGAAGTCGTCGTCGCTATAATGGAGGTCGTCATTTTCTCCGTCGAGTAAACTACCTGGAACATAAGAATTGTTTAAGTGATGTTTCAAAAGTTCTATTGAATGATTACACACTACTTTCTCCTTAAGGTGTTGGAAAAGGCCTTCAGTATCAAACCGGAAAGACTTGCAGTGATATATAGACACATGTAATCCAATCTAAAGATTTGAAGTAGTAAGCATGATGGAAAAGTTTGACTGTGTTTCCATGATAGCAGTGATATTAGAACTGAGAATAGCGAGAATGAATTTTAGGGACCATAGCAACAAATGCGTTGCACAAACCATATTGAAATTATTTACGTTCTAACATGAATTTGTCTTTCAACGGTACGCAAATGCTTTGGTTATAACATTATTTCACTTGCCAGATGCCAACGACTAACCCATACTCCTTTCTGTATATTAATCATTTTTCAAATTTTGTCATGTGACCACCTCCACATTTCATTCCATGATACATACCAAAGTCTGAACTTGCAAATCCTATTTGGCAGCACGCAAGAAGGACCAACACAAAATAGACACTGAAATCCATCCTCACCCTCTCCTGTAATAGAAGTCGCATTTACATTAATAATAATCAAGAATTTTCTATCAACAACAACTCTCATGGAACAATATGCAAAACCAAATGATAGAAGACTAGCATTGATAGCCCATGTTACGAGGAGACGGATATTTGTAAATACCATCGTCACACTCCCCATAATAAGAGAGTGGAACAGTCTTAATATTTCTAATAAGCGCTTCAGTCTAGAAACGAAATAACGTTCCTGTGGAAACAATTAGAGTTAAGCTCTTGGACTTTAGTTTTCCTCCATGTTAGTTCATTTGTAAGCCTGCAAATAAGAAGATAAACCATTTTCGATTAAGAATTTTTCGTCATCATTTCAGTTCAAAGAAATGTTTTCAACAAAAAACTGGCATTTTGCATAAACCACAAGTAACGTCAGGGTAAGGTCAGGTACGTACATGCACATGTATTACTCTAGCGCCCAAAAGAAACGTTACCAAAAAACAAAAGCGAGACAGTTATAAATCCACAAATAATAAATACGACTGAAACATAGTTACATGTGTCAAGAAGCTAACCTAAAATTGCCATTGTTGAAACATTATCTTTTTATGTTCCTAAAAAGCACGCCCTTTAACCTATCGTTTTGGAAGTTTAGGCGAGATGGGAGAGAGAAAAGCGGGTTTGTTATGCTTGTTTTATGACGTCCTACAATATGATGCGTCAACAAGAGGGTTAATTATGTCGACATCCTCTTATATCAAATTGTTTTCTATATTTCACCAACTTTTAAACTTAAATGCAAAATATGTTGGTCTCTTTGAAAAAAGCGATTTCTGCTCCACTGGTGTTACAAAAGGCTTAAAAATAATAGTACCTTACCATGATAAATCAATTATATAGTACCTCTTTCTAATTTTGTTTTATTCATATCCAATCGTGATCGTGTTTTTCCGGTGGTATATATAACTGTACTTGATCGTTCATACTTGTGTCTGTATATAAATGTATTTTTTTCAAATATTCTCAACTTCACAATTGGTACACATGTACATGTTTTCAATAGAATAAATAGTATTATATCGATTGAAGCAGCACCAATCACACGGATACACAGTAGCAAATTGTTCCGACGCGAAGGAAAATAGTTTTAAAAAAACCATCACAATTTCTTTGGATAATACACTCAATAGAGATCAATTATTGACATTTATTTAGCAACAAAGTAAAAATATTATGAATTCTTCGCATATTAAACTACACATCAACTTTAAATAATAATTTCGCCTGTTATTCATAATACTTGAAAAAAAATAATTTTTGAGTAGTTATATTATGTTTACACGCTTTCGAGATGTTGGGGTGACAGGGAACCGTTTAGTCAATGATGACAGAGATCTTTGGTACCTCGAAACAGACATCCTCGGTTACCAAGGGTTTTATATATGCTCCGTTACTCTCCACTAAATCACCCCTGGGAAACTCCATCAGATAAATCTGTACTCAAATTACCCGTCCTGCCATGTATAGCTGCTTCTAAACCGACTAAATCCTGTATTGGTGGGTCCATGGCTTGCACTCGGCGTCCAGTCATATAAAAAAATGTGTTCCAGTGGATTGATATCCGGGCTCATGGCAGACCATGGACGTTTAGATACTGCATTGTTCTTTAGAAAATCAACCACAGGTCGAGAATGGTGAGGCCGAGCGTAATCATTCATAAATAAAGGACAAGTGGCCAATGGATGATTGTCATAATGTGGCACAAGAACAGGCTGCGGAATTTCCCGGATGTAACAATCGATATTGAGATTACCTATCACAGTCACCAAATCGAGCTTACAACCGTGAGAGATGCATCCCCAGACCATTACAGATCCACCAACGAATGGGACTGATGCTTGGATGTTCTTTGGTGCATATGCTGTGGTTTGACGATATTTCTGGACGGCTTATCACAGTGTGGTGAATGTCCAACTGTCGTCCAATAGCTCTACAAGACATTCCGGTGGAACTCATTCAAATAATTTGCCATCTTTTTTTGCTTCAGTGAGTCTCCTTCGAGCCATGTTCAGAGGTAATGACACGATCATTTGAAAATTTCCAAGATTTATACTGATTTCAAGAACGACTTAAAACTGCAATTTCAGAAATTCGTGGGTGGTGTGCTTCACATGCATTGTGGGGTGTGTTTGTGCGATTGACCTAACAGCAAACCCGAACACTGTTGAGAGGAAATGTAATTCCATACCAATTACCATCTAACAATACATATCCGTTACTATGTATATTTGTATAACTGAAAATATTAGGTGGTGCTTAATTAAGTTCTTTGTGTATATATATATATATGCATTTTTTCGTTTCTACCCCCAAATACACGTTGAAATAGTTAATACAGATGAAGATATATAGAGTGTATATCTGGATTTATCTGGATTTATTTAAGAGGTTTAGGAGATTAAAAATACCATGGATATTTAGTACACATAGGTTCATCTCTTCATTCGTAATTACGTTTAATTACCAACAGTTCAACATGCAATGTGTTCCTTATGAAGTGGTATTTCCTGTACTATTTGAACTATTGAAATAGATTGAAGTGTCCAAATTGATGAAACATTACACAAGTTAGGATAGAATACGAATACATATGGTGTCATGTTATTTACTGAGTAAAATATATCTCATTGAAGGTAATTATAAATATTTCAAGTGTTCCATTAAACTTAACAGCAATACATTGTCATTAATGTCTTGTTTCATGAACCAAAAGCACTTTAAATTACTTCAGAATATGTATTTTACACTTCACCATTAGAGTGAAGCAATGGTAATAAAGATTCTTGTGTGGATATACGAAGAGCGAATATACGATTTACAATTTAAATGTACATTTGCCTTTATATCTTTTACCACATTTGTGAGGTATATTGTTATGTTACACTATAAAAGTTACAAACAATGTGGCATTTCACAGCATGAAAATCCACCAAATTCTGTTAATAGATAATTTTCGTCAATATTATGTACTTTACTCTTGGTGTTTCATTTGTATACACTATGTATATATTAATGCCCTCTTAGGAATGTTGGTTCAACTCTCAATGCACAAAAGGGGGCGGGATAGCGCAGTGGTTAGTGCGTTCGGCTTCGGATGAAGAGGTCCGGGTTCGAATCCCGCCAGGGGCACGGCAACTTTGTCTGCAGTAGAGAACTGTCCTACACGCAGTAAGGTTCGGGTGCAATGCTACACTGAATTTCAGTGCAGTACCACCCATGGTTCGCTAGTTCCAGCCGATGCTCGCAGGTTTCACCGCAATGCATAACCATGTGGCGTTGCGGGCTTTCTCCCTGCCATAATACTAGCAGCCGCGATATAAGTGAAATACTCTTGAAAGCGGCGTTAAACCCTAACTCACCTCACCTCAATGCACAAATCCTAGACACATTTATATGTGAACGCAGTGGAAAAGTTTACCTCCTATTTTGTCTGTATTAGACCATTACAATAAAAGTGTAACCACAGGAGTAATTCTGACTCGACTGTCTTATGTACAATATTTGCAAATTTACTTTCAAGGTGCTGTAGCACGTTTTGTGCATATTTGTTTTTTCAAAGTTACCATTTATTAATGAGTTTATACAATTTATTATATACTCATTTAAACTTAAGATAGTAATACATGGGTGCAATACGGTTTCCGTCGTCGATTTCCGTATTGCACGGTGAATTCCGTATTGCACGGCTGACGGTTCTACTTTCTGTAAACTTCGGCACTTCTCGGAATTTTCCGTACTTTTCAATGTTTTCCCAATTCAATCTCCGGAATTTATATGTTAATAACACTGCTGGTAAAGCTTTAGTTGATTAAAGTATCAGCTTGGATTTAGACCTTATATTAACATGAGAAAATAAAGATATGATTAAGATATCAAATCGTGAGTCGTGCTGGTCAGGCAACCGTCCATGTATCAATACGCAGCACATCGTCCCAGTAAATTTATGCAACTTTATTTGTTTACCAATTTGCTAATAAAAAGGGGTATATAATAAATATAGAACATCATACTTGTGCATTTGGATCGTTTGTATTGAACTCGAAGCTGCCATGGAAGCGGAGGAACAACTCGTTCTTCGAACTCGTTGTTCCTCCGCTTCCATGACATCTTCTCGTCCAATACAAACGATCCAAATGCACAAGTATGATGTTCTTATATATTGTTACGTTAGAGTGTAAACTATCTCAAAATGTGCTGAGTCGTCTACAAAGAATCCAAAACAGCGCTGCCCGATTGATCACTCGCACCAGAAAACGGGATCACATCACACCAACCTTGAAATCGTTGCACTGGTTGCCGGTGCATCTAAGATGCCAATACAATACCCCGATGCATACATTCAAAGCACTGCATCAAGCAGCACCATCTTATCTGCAGGAGCTCGTGCGCCAAAACAGACCTGCACGATCTCTTCGATCTGAATCAGCCTCACTGCTCACCGTACCCAAATCAAGGACTGAAATGTATGGAAACAGGTGCTTTGAGAAGGAACGCTATGGAACAATCTTCCACCAAGTCTGAGAGAAGCAGAGAAGTCTCTTCAGAGAAGGGCTGAAAACACATCTTTTTCACACTGCCTTCAACCAGTGATGTGACTGTTTTGTGAAGCGCCTTAGCGTGAACAAGAATAGCTCAAATAGGGCGCTATATAAATGCTGCATATTATTATAATTATATTATTACAGGACCCGATAAACCATATATATAGGAAACGGCTGGTGCGATGTATAAAGCGATAATGGTGTAGAGTGTTTTAATGTGTAGCTGTTGTTTACATGCGAATTTGAAAGGTTCAGACAGCAAGAAGGGTGACCACTCCATCGTGCTGCCATAATTAAAATTCTTCTCTGAGAGTGTAGGTATCGCTACATCACTGAGATCACTTGAAATACCTTCGAGCAGCCAGTTTAATGTGAACACCTTCAAATTGCCACTTGAAGGGAAATGGACTATCATGGCTTAAGCGAATCATCTATATTCATTTTGGAACTCTTTTTATTATTATTCAACCCTTGGTAATACGTATTTAACTTTCGGTGAAATCACTTTATTTCAGTAAGAAAAACGTGCTACAGTACCTTTAATATCAACATCAGCTACTATTCATTCACATATACATGTATACATTTGTTGTTGCCAGATTTATAAAGGGATGGTGTTACAGGATGACGCACATTTGGAATTATGAAGCTGAAACTTAACTAAACCATTTTCAACAGATGCTTTGAACAAACAACACTAATACAAGCCTCTAAGGTTATACGCCTCTAAGGTCTATAAGGTATACATTTTCTATGTGATGCCGGGTGGTTTTGGAAGTCCCACATACAGTAGAGTGACATAATAAATGTGACATCATCACCTTTATGTGATTTCATTATATTCGTAGTGTCATGTATCTTAGTAGAACAGAATACCTGTAACTTAATATATATTCACATCCTCAAATTTAAGATATTTGTTCTATCTCACACTCTCAAAGTTAAGATATGTGTTCTATCTCACATCCTCAAAGTTAACATATTTGTTCTATCTCACACCCTCAAATTTAAGATATTTGTTCTATCTCACACCCTCAAAGTTAAGATATGTGTTCTATCTCACATCCTCAAAGTTAACATATTTGTTCTATCTCACACCCTCAAAGTTAACATATTTGTTCTATCTCACATCCTCAAAGTTAACATATTTGTTCTATCTCACATCTTCAAAGTTAACATATTTGTTCTATCTCACACCCTCAAAGTTAACATATTTGTTCTATCTCACACCCTCAAAGTTAACATATTTGTTCTATCTCACATCCTCAAATTTAAGATATTTGTTCTATCTCACACCCTCAAAGTTAAGATATGTGTTCTATCTCAGCCTCAAATTTAAGATATTTGTTCTATCTCACACCCTCAAAGTTAACATATTTGTTCTATCTCACACCCTCAAAGTTAACATATTTGTTCTATCTCACATTATCAAAGTTAACATATTTGTTATATCTCACATCCTCAAATTTAACATATTTGTTATATCTCACATCCTCAAAGTTAACATATTTTTTCTATCTCACATCCTCAAAGTTAAGATATTTGTTCTATCTCACATCCTCAAAGTAAAATTGGTGATTATTTGAACTTAATGACGTTAAACTTCAAGTAACTATAAAGAAAATATCATAGGTCAACATAAAATCTATGGTATTGCATTAAACATAGTCATATGTAACCTCATAAAAGAATTGATTTTTTAAATATCTGGAATAAGGGACCACAATATTCTAATATGACATATTATATAAGATATTTGCTCCTTTCGGTAAATTGCTTCACAAAGAAGCAATTTCTTTGATACATTTTATATTCATAGTGGAACTGTTCTGCCTCAGTGAAACTGATGTTTTATGTACTGGCGACATGACAGTGTATCCATTTTAAACACAGCAAGGGTTTATTCTGTGCCCTATTAACGCTTGGCTGGCCCTGTTGAAAGAAAGACCTTGATAGAATCATCTAAGCTTTATTAAATGTCAAATTTAATTGAAATATTAAACTGGAACACCAAGAGAACAAGAGTACATTAGTTACGACTGACAAGGTTCAAATTGTGTGTCAGTTTTGTGTCTTTGTGGAAGTAATTGATTTAGTTGACATATTATACCTGAAAGGTGGATCGTGATCTGACAAAAATTTGAGCATGTGCCTAAAAAAACACATGTAGATGTTCATGATATTGTTTATTCATTCAGGATAAAAGTATTCAATTAACAATGTAAATTATGAAAAGCCGATAATAACTCTTAAGATAATAAAATGCTTCATTATATCTTTAAATAACCCTTCCCATATATGACTGTTTTGGTACGTTCGCTAAATCGAAAATTGATAATCAATATTTCCTGTCCTGCTTTTTTACCTTAGAATTATTCAAATAATATTTAATGTATTATCATCAGTAGAAAATATTCAATTTATTTCAACCTGGAATATCGTGATATCACAGAATGGGTTCCTTAGAGTGAATGCAAATTCATTGCATGGAATTATAAACATAAGATGAACAATGTATTAAATGCAGAAAGGATAGTACTCTTGATGTAAAATAAGCAATTTTCACCAAGGTGACATGACCTTATTAACTCTTTGTCGTCACTATGAGAAGCTCTGTGTAAGATGTGAGGAGAATCCAGTCAATGGTTCTTGAGATATCCCACTGACAAGCTTAACATGCCAGGTCACGTGCTGAAAATTAAACTTCCGCTGTGACCTTGAGAATAATGTCAAGGTCACCAAAATCTAATCAGAAAAGCTACGTGTAAGATACCCAGTCAAAAGTTCATGAGAAATCCCGCGGACAAGCGCAAAATGCCAAATTTTCTTTGTGACCTTGAAATAAAGGCCAAGATCACAAAACTATGTTTAAACAATACCCTCACTACACAGGAACTCGATATCGTAATCAAAACGTAGGTAAAACATACCTACCCGCTATTAATATAGAGTAAAGGGGGTAGGTTTGTTTTACCTACGTTTTACCTACATTGTCACTACAGTATCGAGTTCCTGTGCCTCACTGTGGTGTATATGCAAAATATAAAAAGAACGTACGTGAATATATTGTATGGACGTAGGCTGCGAAGCGGGGGATAACGAACTAAATTAATGTATATCTTAATTGTTTATTCCGTGATTGGTAAAAACAAATCTTCTCCTCAAACTACGCCTTGCATTGAGTATACTAATTACCTCTAAAGATGAGATGTGACAAAGGAATGCCTTAGATGAACATGAAATATAAGATTGAAAATTTCATGTTTTATTTCTTTCATTCCTATGATAATTTAAAATGAACATTCGTTTTAATTTGCGAATTATATAAAAGAATAAGATGAGATATGAGAAAACGGAGATATTACATATAAAGCTACAAATAACAACTACCTTGGATGGATTGCACATTGAGTCCACTCTGCTTATCTAATTATCTTCACGTAATCATATACATACATCTTCGGGGACCACACCAGAGACAGAAAAACCACTCACTCCACTATTTACAGTTGCTAAATAATCACCGGCAAGATAATCATATCCAAGTATAGAGAAATGAGCAAACTAGATAACGAAGCTATTTCGCAAAACAAATTGAATGATATGAACATAAAACCATTGAATCCGTCTCCATGTCTGCATAGAACCTCATTAAAAGTTGGAGTTGTATTTACATACATATACCTGTATTATCCACTTATCGTATGTATTTGCTTAGCGCATTACCGATTACATTTACTATCATTAGCCGATATTTGCAAACAGCGTATTTCTAATTGAAAACAGAACTTAATATGTGTCTTCATTAAAAGTTATGTTTGTTAACTGACATTAAATGAAGTTTTTGCGAAATCTCTTATTAATGTAGATATTGAAAGACACTAAATAACTACTATTTACTGAAAGAAATGTACTTAGTCTTAATAGGTTTTGTTTTAATAAGCTTAGCTGTTAGTGTAATTATCAATTCAATTCAATTAAACACATTTTGTAAGTTTTCTAACATGGAAAGGTACCAATATTAATTAGCGTGTAAATCAGCACATTTTGGCTTTACTGTGATAGCAATAAATAGCACTGGGTACGAACTTAAGAAAAAGTATGTTCATTGATGTTTTGACGGTATTTCATTCAATCTCTTTATTACATATATTCAATTTCCAGGTGCTCTATGGATTTGAGACAGTTATTCCTGTATACCTACATGTACGTCAGGTGAAACATATATAATCTATCTGAAATTATTCATGATATCCTTCAAACAGTGCAATTAAAGAATGTCATTTACATATAATAATCTTCTGCCACACTGTTTCTTCAGTCTGTCGCCCTACCGTTCAGACACCATCAGCTTGCTCCGGAAAAATGTTAACTGCCCGTTGGGGGCCATTATACCCTTAATTGTCCTCCATTCTCGTCACATAGTGCCCATTGACGAGGCATTGTCAATACACACACGCCGTTCAGTCATTTATAAGACAAATTGGATACTGTCAAGACGCCCGAGTTATCTTGGCGAATCTGGGCCAATTTCATTCACACAGAAAGAAATTGATTGACAATGGCAATATAATGGTATAAGAAGAAGGCTTTCCTACTTAAACTGATTTCTTAACCCCTCAAATTGAATGCATTAACTATAAGCTTGGCAGATATATACGTAACAACTATGTAGTCTTACAAGTAAAAACAGCAATTCTATAGCTGTAGAGTTGATATGGTTATAGTGATACGTCTTAACCGTTGATGAGAACAATGTACAAATATACAGACTCTCATACATGTACATACTTACAATTTTGAAATACAGAAATAACTCCCAAAAACGAATCCTCCTCAAACATAGCATCGAGGAATAAATACAGGTGTTTCTACTTTCGTATTCCCTTGAACTATATTTTAGGATTGCGCACATAAATACACAGTTTCCTTACTTTAGAATATTGCATACATTTGGAGGTACAGGTTTGACGCTGCAATGATTGTCTATTTACTCAAACAAAGTACAGCATGTACATTGGAGTGATCAGTATGTAAATTACAATAAATACAATTGTGCTTTCTTTTAATGAATAAGTACATTCACATATACATCTCTGTTATCGGCTGGATGTCCTAACCTCACAAAAACATTGATTGGCATACAAACACAACATACTTTTTTTTATCATTGACACTTACTTTCAGAAAACATGTATATATCGTCTAAAATGTAAAAAACATATCCTGTAAATCACAAATTCTTCGCACGGAATAAGAAAATAACATCCCCTAGGACATCCAAATGTGTTTCTCGGCAACGTTTGTATACACTGCTTTCTTGAAACTTGATTAGAAAATATGTTGTTGCGGTTTCTTCAATAGCTCTGGGCGTTATCTATCACAGTGCTATGTAAATGCTTAGCACTGCAGGAAACAACATTGCTGAAATATAAACACCTCTAATTTAAATCACTGATATCAGTTATGCTAAAAGTTTCATCGTAATGTTTAGTACCTGAAACAAAATTATAAAATCACTTCCATGTATATAAAAGTGCCTTGTAAGAACTTGTTTATTATCACAGAACTCAAACAACTAAATACATTGCTAAATAAATTAACACATACTCTTTTGCAGAATAAGTTATTAGCTGCAATTGAATATTGTTTTCTATAAGGAACGTTTGTCTCTTGCAAGAACACTTTTATAAACTGAGGTGCAAAAGAAAGTATATCACTCATTTGTTTTCCATTAATTCAATAATTTAAAGAACTTAGATGCATTTGATTATGGCACGATACAATAACACATTTCGGCAGTAGTTTGAATGACTTAATTAGTGACTGTTTTATTTTTTAATTTAAGTATCATTATTTAAAGTAGACGGGGGTAAGAAATTAAATTTACACCAACATGACCCCTACCATGTTCAAAATGTTGTAAATGTGTGCAGGACGAGGCACATTTATTGATGTTCACACAGAGTATGTCTTATATGTCGATGAACAGTTGTGTTTTGTCAACATCAATTTTGGGGGATTTCAACATTTTAATTTTTTAATTAATTTTTTTGTTTTTAAAAACGCGCAGAGGTATTCTTTGACTGATTTAATGTTTTGGACTAATTTGCCAAACTAGTCAGTTTTTTAATACGACGTCGAAAACTCGAGATATGTGACTTTGAAAATTATACACATGATCAATACAACTGAGTGATATACTTTCTTTTGCACCTCAGTTTACATACAATACATTATCGAAATATGCATATGTCGCGAAAACTAATCGCCTGCAATATTTTTATATTCCTGGATGAAAATGGATACATCAAGAAGCAAACAAACGATAGAAAATGTTCAACAGAGTCAAAAACAATATATTTCTGTCCAAAGAACAAATTCCATTATTGTATTCCATTATTTTTAGCTACAATAGGTAATATACACTTTTTTGTCAGGGCATATTCATTTGTAGAAGTTCGTGGTCTTTTTTAACTGACCCTCTCGGTTTATCATGGAAAGACCTTGGGCTTTTATAAATGATAACGAAGTGATAAACTATCCTTTCCCCTATAAAACTACAAATTATTCGTACTGTAACCACAGCATTGCACTGCAACTCTCCTGACCATCTTACAAACACCCTGTAGGTTTGACTTAACATTGACTTTCAGCATAACTATATATATAATATAATAATATCACAAGACCGCCTTATTTTCGATTTCGTCTTCAAACCTTTCTGAAAGACATGTATAAATTTGATAACTGTGTTTCATTCGTCGTTTAGACTGGAATGGGTCTAAGTCCACCTGATGAAGGAGTGAGCATATGCCCCGAAACGTCGTATATTTTAAATTCAGATTAAAGACGTTGTTATCCAGAAAGTCTGCTTGTTCTTAAAACATTTATTTGTAAAGAACGACCGGATTTCCAGAAACAACGCTGAGACGATTCTGGGAATTGTTAAACTGCTTCAAATTGTTTTTATATATAAACTTTACAAGTAGTTAAACATATTTGTGCACTGTAAAACTTTTATGTTAACCATTCATATGACTAAAACACCATCTATATAAAAACCTGCATTCAAGAGAACAACTAAACATTGTCAAATTGTAAGCCACCTATTCAAAACGCAAATTTAATGTCAACGGGAAGGATTAGAGGGCGAACAAGGAGGTGTTTTCAAGTCTTCATAAAGAGTAAAGGAATAAACTACATTGTATATATTTATTATCCCAGTCGCTCTTCTTTTCTTTTATTACCTTTTCCCATAATGGATTTCGCCAAACAGTTTAAATTGCTTATTCTTTGTTCCCGCCTTACATTCGTCATAAAGTCCGTTTTTGGGCAAATGACATTTAAAGGCACTGTAGCACGTTTTTTCGCTCAAATAAGTTGATGAAATGTATTTGAAAAATAATTACACCAATGGTAAAACATCCTTCTCTCTTCGGAAAATAAAGTTTAAAATGAGTGTACATGTTTCGGTAAAGCCATGGGAAACGTTTTTGTAATATAAAATAATAAATTGTGTTCACAATAAAATGGCCGCCATGCAATTTTTGCTTTATACGCAACATATTTTTTACCGCTACAGATAATTGGTTTGTGTAATAAGATGTTTTACCCTCTTAAGTTAGTTTAAATGTCATAAACTATCATTATAAATGGGAAATTTGAAAAATTAAATTTTGCAAAAAACGTGCTACTGCCCCTTTAAGTTAAACTTGAAATTACGAAAACTTCAACATGTTGTTACAACATACGTTCCTTAGATGTTAGATTGTAGAGATCTTAGTGTTATGCAAGTAAGTACGCTGTTAAAAGAACTACGTGAGTAATTAAAACAACATTATTAATTCTTCGATTCAAACAATCTGCTTGAAGTAAAGGAATAAAACAATATACAAGAAAAATTTACGCTCATTCATGACCATGTGTAGACGAATAAGATATCTCTAAAATTTATTTGAAGAACACGATTTAATTAAGAATGGTTATTTGATACAAATGCATTTTGTTGATACTTTTAATTAAAGGTATCTTTTTGATAGGATTCAAAATGACAAGCCATGGAGTACATGTATTGCTACAATAGTTCTTCTCTACCCTGAAACATGATGTTTTCAAGGTCACAGAAGAAAGCTGCGACCAACTTAATCTGTGATACGAATTTCCTGGTATCCATCATGTTAACTACCTACATTGTACAGCCCCGGAATGCTTACTGTGATAGTCCACATATTAAAGGCGTTGTTGCATTTTTTCGCCTATTACGTTTTCTCAAATTTGCCATTTATTATTAAAGTTTATACAAATTATACATTGTTACGTTAGATGATTAAACATCTCATTCCACGATCCGATAAGCCGCATCCTTAGAAAACGGTTATCCGTATTCGAAGAAAATGGTGCCACGTATAACGCGACAGAGCTATGGAACTCTTCAGTGTGAGATGTAGATTTGTAGATCTCATGAGAATTGAGAGTTCAGACAGCGAGGTGGTTTACCATTCCATCATTGTACCATATTTAAAACTCTGCGCTGAGTGCTTAGCTATCGCTACATCAGTTTGATCACTTGTACTACCTTCGAGCGGACATTTTAATGTGAACACCGAGACGATTAAGGAAAACACAAAATTATAACATCAGATAAAAGAGTTTGACCTCGATCTGTTTTACCAATCAAACATGTAAACGAAGGAAAGGGTTAAACTTGATATAAAGGATTCAGTTCACATGAAGGGGCTAGGGGCTTTAATTTGTTGCAGTTTGTGCTTAGACATACTACGCAATGATGGTCATTACTTAAAGTTTCTATCATATCTTTTTGGTCTGATTGTGTCAAATTGTATTAATTAGTTGTCATTACGCTATCATTAGTTCAGATCACAAGACAGAACCTTCAATGATGTTTTTCATGTGATGTACTACTTACAATACAACTCATAATTGCATTGTTTTTAGACACCATTCGTGCATTTATTCAATATCTGCCCAACATTTAAGTAAGTTGAACTATGATTGATACACACAAACAAAGCATCTGCTTAGAACTCAAAATCCTTTTGAAAAACTCTAAGCACAGTCAGTACATTTGAGAAAACACAATACTGTTTTCGTGTCTATGGTAAACTCACACGCCAGTATAGTTTAATCTTTAACTTTTATTCCTGTCTGGACATGCTTCATGTCAGCGAATTCATTCAAACTTCCTGTGTAGTTACTGTGTGAATGAACAAATGGTGGATACAAACAACATACAGGTTTAATAACTCATGAGGTAAAAAGACCAGTGTCATATTACCACATAGGCAATGATGCAAAATCAACTCTACTTTGCAACCATTATCTTTGCCGGGATGTTTTATTTTATTAAATGAAACTCCATTGCAGCGCAATGGAGAAAGGCCATTTTCATGTTACATGCCTCAAATGCAATTAAATGGGAAATATAAAGCTTAACACTTCGTAAAAGTCGTTTGATAACCTTTGGACTATAATGTGACAGATAGGACGATTCAGTTCGTGTTTGTGATTTTATTCCAGCGTTGATTATGATAATGACAATTAACTGGTTGTTATGAAGAATTATAACGTTGTTTCATTTTTGCAAATGAGCAATGCTAACGTTAAGTTTGTTGCCATTTTAGATACATACATTTCAGATACATAATTTCATATATTCTTCCCATCAAAGCATACAATGAACGTACCTAGATCTTCTGATCTACTCTCATACTGTTGAAGGTTATGTTATCCCAAATGTAACCTTCTTATATGTGTTCACTATCTAAATGGCATGTACATGTATGTCTAACTCATCTAACCAAGATGAGATGATATTACCTCTCGCCTTCTTAAGCCGATAGCGAAAATCAGTCTTGGGTTTCTGAAGATTAAATTATTAACATTAAATGGAGATGATTTCCCTTATCCACGTTTTCTTTAAAGGTGCATCCATTGTGTTTCATAAAATTGTATTTGGCTTTAATACGTTCCAACACATCATATGTGCTGTTTACAATGCAAACAAATTCACTCAGCTTGCATATTCATCCCCAATCGCCAAACATATCATAATTACTAGTTATCAATTAAAACCGAGTAACATCATAATGCATGTGCGGAAACCGAAAGTGCACGTCCTATTTACATGCACAGTAGTTATATGACCTATTGAACATTATCAACTCAAATTTGTTATTTTGTCAGGTTTAAATAAGATTCCAAAATTACGTTTGACTCATTGGCGCGCGCCACACGCTGTGCATTGTCCGGTTTTCGATCAGAAATTGATACTTTTACCTTCATATCGTCAATATACTAAGTCGAGTATCATTAAAATGATAGTTTTCGGTAACAGTTGGTACTACTCGATGAAATAAGACCATATATAACGTTTGCTATATTTGACCCCAAACAACACAATGGATGGACCTTTAACTTCAAATATTGTTTATGTACTGAGGCAGCTTTCCACGCAGATAAAGTAGAAAAGCAAAAGTGAAAATGTTTCCTTTATCAAGTCTTCGTAGGGCATTTAGAAGTTGAATTCATAAGAAAACAGTAGTTTCTGGATACCAACTTCTTTATGGTGAATCAAAAGACAAAGTTTCGGAGATTACTCCAGGTCACCTTCATCAGCTACAGTTTTGTTTGTGTTTCTCAAAGTAATGTTTCAAATAATTTGATAACATTACATTTCAGAGTTTGTTAAAACATATTTTGTAATTGACAGCATATAGAGTGCCTACTTGTGATATCATACATGCGGACGTTTTGAATTATACTATCGCGATGTTCGGTTAAGAATGATTCATTTTTATTATCCAGATATTTTCTTTCTTATAATCTGTACTATTCCTCTTTTTGGTCACATGACATTGCTCGTAAAAAGGAATACGATTAATGTTACCCGTCAACGTTTATCAAATGAAAATGATGAATGCTCTGCATAAATGTTATCAATACAGATCACCCTGTCTGAATCAACCATACACGTATGCATGACCCGAATCTGATTATACAAGAGAATCGACATCCCACTCTGTCAACCACATTACTGATTTCTTTTTATATAAGTTAGGGAGCAAGTACTACGTAGTAACTATAGATAAGTAAAATAAGTTCTTTTTAATGTAATGCTTCTGACTTTCACAGTACTCGTCATCTGTCCTGCCTTTACCCAAATTCAGCGGAAGTTGTAAAAAACAATTAATATTGTGAGTGAGAATAAGGTAAAACATGGACTATATTCCTTTAGTTAATTGTTATAAATTAACAATACATTTTACAATATAAAGCCATAAAAAAACCATCATGTATTAATCAACAATTATCAACAATAATGTCCAAAATCTGAAGTATTAAATAATAATAATGCGTTTTTCTCGAATAATATATCTCAGCACATTAATAGTTCACCTTCAGGAAATACAATCATAAAGTTTCCAGTCATATTCGGCCGTATATAATCTGCCAATTATAAGAACCACGTGAACAATTTCATTGATAATGTTTACAACCTATACAAAACGACTATTTATATTCGACGAGCAGCCGTTCATTTCCTGGACGGACTGACACAAGGATTGACACCTGTACATATTATGTACACTTCATGAATAACAACCTGAACGCATCCCAGACATCTCATTAAAAACCTTTCCTTTTTACCCTGTACTATGTTTATTGGCTACACCACTCACATTGTTATAACCGTAAACCATGTACTTTCCTACAGGTATATCATTGTATTGGTAGGCCATGACGTGTCTGTTAACATACAATACCATTTTATCTGTCTGATTTGACACCGATTGTGAAATAACAGGAGATGAAATATTACATGTATGCGAAGGTTTAATTTTGGTAAAGATAATAGTATGCTTATAGCTCTAAATGTATATGTACTCCATAGCATCCGGTGAGCAGATGACTGAACGCTACTGTCTTTCTCACCTCCTTAGGGAGTACAGAACCATTCACGATCACACAGTCTGACGACTGTAGACTATTATAGTGGGAATTGTGTGCTATGGAGAGGTTTGACTGGATGACCCCGATCTTAACCATGTCTCAGCTGGCCACAGCAAGGCAGGTCAACACGTCAGTAAAATTAATTCATCATTGGCTATAAACATGTGTAGTGTATGATTTGTGTTTGTAATTAAATTACTGAACTAATTATGTCTTAACATATTCATCTGAAGACAGGAATATATACGGATGATCAACTTCTTTATTTAACAATTGCAACGTTTCGGTATGGATCTCTATATCTTCTTGACATATGCTTGATAATGGTATCAAGATGATCATTCAATAACCTATAGAATGTCTATCAGTATTAAACCTGTATCTTGTATACGAGAAACCAATAATTGTCAATCTAAATGTTAAATGCTCAATTATTTAATATATTTGGAATACAATGCATGTATCGTTTATTTATTTGAAAACGTCGACATCTGTAGCATTCTGCGATATAGAGGTCCCAAAAATTGTTTAAAAGATTATTGTTAAATAATGGGATTTATTTCAGTAATATGAAACTATTTAAGCAAGAAACACATCCTGTAATTACACCATGAAATAGTCACAGAGCGTGTCAAGCTTCAGTTGCATAACACAAAAGTGTTTGTCAAGCGAACTAAGTTGAAGTCTTCCTCTTCACGAGATATAGCGATATAGCCGAGATTAGTGTGTTTCTAAAACGTCACTGTGTCTTTGGAATATAAGGTCTTACAATACAATATCTTATAATGCTATGGTATGATAAATGACAATTGTTTGATAGATAACACTTACTATAAATTACCTCATTGTCGTGCCGTCAGTGCCTAACAATAGCAAAGAGTAATCTATGATGATACAGTGATGAAGCACGGAATATTTTAGATCTGTAGACATTATGTCTTATCCTGCTGTGACAATATCAAGCTTAAGGCGAGTGCCAGAAAATACAAACACTGTGACAAATGTTAAAGGTTGCGTAGTGTATATATCGAGGGACTCATTGTCATTGAGGTGTGGTATCATTCACAATATGCTGTCATTGTCTCATTAAGCAGTGCGTGCAACTTGATGAAGAGCAGAAGGAAAATGCATTATTGATACAAGAAATTGATATATACATGTATATACAGGATGTAAGAAAGTAATCACCTTTTTGCACCAAAGTCAGTATACTCTTTAATTCAGATGTTTTCGCTACTGGTTTATTTTTATAACATTTTTTAATCGCACTTTGACAAAGGTCGTTCTTATTTCTTAACGAATACTGGTTTAGCGGAAAATATTAATCAAACAGAATATATCTCCAAAGCATTGTGAATGTTAAATGACAAAAGGAAAAGAGAGATCTTAGATATTGAAAATACCAAAGCTATGGGTATGTTTTAAGATGTATTTTTACGATAAATTTATTGTTCTATTGTTAAGGGTCTTGGCTGTTCATCATCTTTGTATATCTGTTTGTCACCAACTTATGGTACTAATGATATATACTTGTCTGGCTGTCTATAATGATGCGTCTTTAAAACATGCTAATTACAAACATTAAACAAATTTATAATTTTAGTTTGAGACGATGATATCAGTATTGAACTTTATCTGTATTACTTTAGAAATACTTTTCTAAGTTATCTTTCTGACCACATATAATAGTAAAATTGTTCACCATTAAGTATTTGTTATTGTATTAACTTTATATATGATATAGATAATCGTCTGAACGCATCCAAGAGATGGTGGTGATGACAATTGTAAAAGAGAAATTTTAACGATAATGCAATTAATAACTATTGAATGAATGCGCATGACAGGAAGTTAAACATCTTCACACAAGTCTTTGACATAATTCTTCAGCTGTTGAAGCACATAATATCGGTAGAAACAGAGCATACAAAAGTCATATCGTAATTCGTGATATGTGGTATTTTGTACGAATAATTGCTAAGGTTTTTCATCTAAAGTATTCCATAATCACGAAACACTGTCATATTTCTTGATAATTCTGTTTAATGTTGATAGGATATGCCAGAACTTTACCAGAAAATGCAATTATCCATAATTCATACATGTATATGTATGTTGTATGCGATAAAATGGTATGATTCACCTAATACATTATTTTGAGAGTGTTGTTTATCTCTGCCAACATGACCGGGTGTGACATCAGAAAAAAACAAAGATGTCGAGATACTCCCGTTTTTCAGAGTAACTCGTATAGATAATAGTTTTGCAGGATATGTTCATCCTGGACTGGCTGGAATTATCAAACAATATGTTACACAACACTCTTTGTCGACGTACCCATACATAAAGCAGTGCACGAAATCATTCCACATAACAGTTATTTCAACAGCGAAAGTGGACGTAAACTTTGTTATTGTTAAGAACCTAACGCGTTTGTACACTTCTTCAATTTCAGAAACGAATATTTTCATACATAGAAATTGAGATAGAGATGCATAAACTTTACAATCTCATTTATTTAGTATTACATGTGTACCACAGATATGATATCTCAGTTACATCAACACCAAGTCTCATCACCGTTACTCTATTAATGATTCATATTTCCATTGAATTTCGTATTTGATAAAACCACTTCTGTTGCCAAGAGTCGGTTCTGTTATTTATTATTTGGTGAGCTTTTCTACGTTTTCTTTCTAACATAACGTTCTCTCTTGCACACAATGATGGAATTGCAGCTACACACACACAACTAAAAGAGGAACATAAATATTTAGTGAAATTAATCCTTCCTTGCAGCACAGATTGGATAGAGGATATATGTCATATACACCTTCATCATGTTTGCACCAGTCTAACTACGGAGTTTATAAATCAATTATGGGTCAGCAGTAGCATATCTCAATGCTAAACAAACATTTGGAGTCCTATCCTGACACACAGCGGTTTCATATTTCAACCATTTTATTCAACTGTTAACGATGCACAAATGAACCTGTAAATGAACACCAATAGATGGCAAACGTAACTTGACGAAAAACATCTCAATTCCGTGTCTCACAGGAAGCGATCCAAAGTGCATATTGACAGCAGAGTATCCTTAACGTTTAGACAAACAGCCAGTATTAGAAACTCCTCCAAAAAAATATTCCACAAAAAAAGATTGGTACCATTATGATTTTCACATATTTATTTATTGCTGACAAAGGCATTCATCTCACGACATGTCCGGTCGCCTTTGTGCTATATCTCTCTCATCTTGATCAGTACGTACTTAAGGATTTTATTGCCACTGATGAATAAAATTGTCTCTCCGTTCATCATCTATCCAGTGTACACTTTGTCTAAAACGTGATTCTTAATTCAATTTAATTATGTTGTAAATATATATTAAGTCATTTAAAAAGTTCTGGAGCTTTATTGCATAAAGTTAAATGTGATATTAAAAATGTATTATTCGTGTTTTATGAGGGTCCCTCTGTGTGTTTATCGACGTACATGTATGTGTTTGTGTCCAGTTGCATATGCTATATGGCACATTAAACGTGATATTAAATTCGTGTTCATCATATTTTACTGACATAAATAATATTGGTAATACAATTGTCTTGCAGATACTACAATGAATTCATGATTTATAGAAAAATAATGGTCTATGTATATAAAGCAGAAGGAAACACCCATAATACGTAATAATAATTGTATTCTACAGGGATTTCCCATCAAACATTTTTTAATACAAATAATGGAATTCTGTCACTAACAACGTAGAAATACATCGTATTTCAATTTTTAGTGCTCGAACTGATGGTAACTTTAGAAAACCACTATCAAATACAAAATAATCTACTTTGCTCACATCCTTATTGGGTGTCAATATCCACAAGAACTTTTCCGCGACCTTAGGTTGTCCAGATTAATGATTACTGGGACAGGTTTTCATTCCACCCATTAAGACAATTGTCACACTAACATCCTCCCGTTTTGTAAATCATTGGTTGAATTCATATTACCTTGTATAGTTTATACTCTGAACTCATTTTCTCACAATCTTACTAATGTCTGGATTTGACTTGCTATCTGCAAACGAACATGGTAACAGGAAATTATGTTTCTCGTGAAGCAAGCTATTCATCAAAGCAATAATCCTTACATTTATTGATGCCCTTGCTATTTTTGTCAGCAATATGTTTAACACATTGAAATAAAACAGCATGAACTGTATGAGTTTTTTTCATTTAACATTCAGAGAAAGTAAAATCAATGACAACTACCTGTGGTACAAGGGGAACACGGTTTTACCCTCTGTACATCCTCATTTTGTTTACAAACGAATATTGACGTATACACTGAAACAGTAAAACAACGTCCGTGGTATCCATTCATAATATTGATCAGTACTTCCTGTACAATTAACAAGACATTAGTGAGAGATTAATGAGTCAAGACTCCTCCGATAGTGACCATTTGCCACTTGTTAATATTTGTCTTTTGAAAAAGTAAATACAATATATCTTTATATGCCAATCATGTATTTTGTCTTTATGCATATTTAATCATTCAGAATTTGGACTGCATATCATCTGAATCAAATGCATAACAATGTATTCAGTGAAAGATCATATTTATAAGTGGCATATGTATTTAGATAGAAACAGACAATGGGAAATATGAGAAGCATACATTAATACAGGAAGTGCCAACAATTTTAACTTGCGTTGATTGTACTGTGTCAAGCACATACACGGATGTCTAGTTCTGTGAAACTTTTACCACCACTGCTAGGGTAAAACATCCAATATAATTATTCATTAAAAAACCTAAACTAGGTGAATATATATAATGAATTCAAAAGTAAATCAATACATTCATATTAAACGTCATATTTGTCAATCAAATTTACTCATATTTTCTCTTTGGTACAACTCTCAGATTTATTTAGGAGATAAACCTACAGTGTTTGAAAATCAAAGACATGTTATACTGGATTGATAGCGAGTAAATTTAAAATTTAAACCATGACCGTTTTACCATGGGACTCTTTTTGTCGGTTGCTGACCGTGCGTAAAACGGCAAAGCGCGAGCTCCGAATTACGTTCGAAAAATCCATTGTTGACAACAGCAGCGATTTCGTACACAAAATATTGTTGTTACACACAAACGTTCCCCCATAAGTTCTCTTCTACTATTTAAAATCAATCTAGTATATGTGTCATTTATTACGGGAGTTTTAATTATGTTTTCACGTTCATACAATCAAGATTCGTTTTTCCTGAATTATCGCATTTTTGGAATAACCCTCATTCGCATATCACGCAACGTTCAAAATGGCTACCGTTTGCAAGCTGTGAATGACGATCTTGAGGACTTGTATTTATTAAAACGAAGTGTTCCAGGTGGGGAGGGTAACTGTCTCATTCGGGTAAAGTTTACACATTCTAGTTATGCACGTAGGTGTGCAGATGCTATGACATATGCATTTCTTATTTTGCGCTTGGTTTTCAGAACCGGCTGACCATTTGCTCGCCTTCTCAACTGAATTAGAAGTGTCGCTATTTCGAAAGACCTTGATACTGACGAAGTTTGTCTTGCTAATCTATCATTTAATGTAGATCTAAAACACGCAACAGGAAAGATTGATTTGATAGGTACCATTTCCTCAAGTAGAACACACTTTAGAATCCGCCGTTTGTTCGGATAGATGACGTCACAAGGAAGATGCGTCAATACGCGGTGAAACGGCGCCAAAATCAGAGGAGGTTCAATCCAGAATTGATCACGTTTGATTTTTCTGGAGAACCAATCAGAATCGAGTATCCAGGAATGTCATGGTAGAGTGACAGATAAAAAAAAAGAGAAAGAAATCCCATCAAATTTTACAAAAAGGGTAGGGGGAGATATTTTGGTTCAACGTTGTTCTCATGAGTATTCACATTTTTTCCCAATAGCAATTATTATTACATGGATAAATCCAAACTACCATGGTGTTGCTTTGGAACGATTGATGAGATGAGGAAACTAGGAGGAAATTAACCTGCATTTTAAAGCAGTATTACATCCCAACAGATGTCTACTTCAGATACAAGAATTGAACTGGTTAGACCCTCCTTCAAAGCTCAAGACGCAAAGACTTTCGCTAGCCTCTACGTTTGATGAATACAGATGTGTACACAGTGGTCAAAGCTAAATAATCAACTTGAAATTTAAAAAACAGATAATTTGTCAGAATAAGCCTGTTCAAATACTATTGATTTTGTATCCACTTGAATTCACATTTCATGTATGAGTGAGCGGGTGACAATCCGGATAGCAATCTGCATTAACATCGACGACACATAATTCCCCAAGTATATTTGCAACAAGCCACTTGCAGAGGTCCGTTGACAGTGACGCCAGGAAAGTCTGAGAGTTCCGGGAAATATCACCACACTGATGCAAATACCAGCGCAAAGAAGCCTTATAAGACTTATATTATATCATGTCAGAATATATCATGTCAGTTATTGTGAGAGAGCAGCTTCATGTTCAAACAAGTATCTACATGAATGAAGTAGGAAATTATCAATTTTCAATGAAACTAACCTGGCCACTTGTTGCAGATAAATATTCATTTTGAAATAGAGCACTGGCCCAAAATACATAAAAATGTGTATAATAATAAGAACACATAACAACACATTTTCATTTAGATTAGTGATTCTTATCAACATAGGTCAGAAAAAAACATACATTCGTGATGTTAACATTATCATTTTATAAAATTAACATAAAACTTAACATTAGTAGAGATTTACCGAAGTAGTTTTATATGTATAAGTTCAGAGTATGCATCATATATATAATACATGCCACTCATCTTCAAAAACAGAATTACCATTTAACTTCTTCTTTCAATGGCATTTAGATTCTGCTTCACCATTTAATGTGTAGAATAGACAAAGCCTCTCAAAGCCACATTTATGTATCTGCCAGTTTCTCCGGCTAATTCAATGGATGGCAATTACAACGTCAATTATTGGGAGATATCATTACTTCTTTATTAACTCTACTGAATTGATTATAGTAATGACGTTTATTATTGTTATCTAGAGGTGATTATCAGAATTTAGAGAAAATATGTAATCCGTCTAAATAATAATTATTTAATACATAATTTTTGGGTCTCTACTGTCCTGGTTTATTCAAACAAATCGTAAGCCAAAATGGAAAATCAATTTTAGTTGCAATGAATTTTGACCTAGATTTTCCAGTGAAAATAACATATAACATTGGTTATCTGCATTCAAGCATTTTAAAACAGACTACAGCAGTATTTAACAGTATTGGTTGTATAAGTTTAAAGGCAATATTCCACTCTCACTTAAGGCCAACATTTTAAATGTTGATTTAAAAAAAATTCAAATTATATTTACAAAAAATGTCATGGGTAGATTAAAGTATACTACAGAAAGATGCACCTGATATTTAAGATCTGCAACATTGGTTAAATGATGTCATACAAGGCCAAACATTGAACATGTATGATTAATGCTACCGATATTAATTTGGAAATTTCATTTTGGAAAAACTAAATTATTTTCAGTACTTTATTCAACAATAGTCAGAAGCAAGGCATTAAAGGAGACATTATTGTGCCTGTATTTCTGAACATGTACATTATTCAAATATCAGGTTGTATATAACCTCTACTTATACGTACACATCCTGTATGGCCATGAAGTTGCTACATGTTTTTATCCAATTATTTCCTTTCTTTTTCAGAGAATGTCATTAGACCATTTCTTGCCAGTATTTCTTCACTGAAAACAATTAACAGCATCTGAAGCTTTTTCAATAGCAATTTAAGCAGGTTTTTGTTATTCAAGTAGCATGTATGATTTTTATAATCAGACATGACGTTGATAGAGTGGGATGTCGATACTATGTATAATTAGATTCGGGTCATGCATAGTGTAACTTCAAGAAGGATCATCTGTATTAATTACATATATGAAGAATAATTCATCACTTTTATTTGATAATCGGTGGCGTTCGTAGATTGAACTTAGATTGGACTAGTATTTGACAGATGTGTACAGTGAAAGAGTATTAAACTTCAGATGGTTTTGAGTGAATCATACTTCTTTACTTCAACGAGCTCATTTCGACCAGTTTATCGTTCTTTTCTATGAACCCCATATCCGATTTTAAAAATCATAATAGTACTTGGAACAACAAAAACATACTTGAAAAGACTGATGTTCTGGTCGACATGAGCTCATCGTCTTAAAGAAGATTGATTCAGCCAAAGCCACCTGATGTCCACTCTTTTATTTATATATGTATGTAGACATCAGTGAGTGTACAATTTCGACGGGTATGATAAAGGTGAAGGTCTTTGTGTCATCACTCTGACCTTCAGGTATCAAATAGAACTGTGTTGTTTGGGAGCACTGTTAACAAGGCTGATACACCACGTCTTCACACTACGTCTATGTGACTGGACTAGTGGATAGCAGTCTAGCTGTATTTATTGTAATCATGCGCAACCGTGTGGAAAAGTATTTGCTTCTAACTGCATACTTAAGATTTGTAATACATACGTTGCCAAATCATAATGTTTCTTAAACGAACGTATTGTCGTTTAAGAGTGTTGAATGCTATGTATCGCCATGAAAATGAGTATATTGTCGTCTCATCTGTCCATGTAATCCATCGTTTCTGACGAAGACCTGCACATGCAGTTAAGTTTCTATAGTTTGATATTTTAACATCTATTTTTATATATCTTGTTCAAGAAGCTATAAATGTGACATAATGTATCCAAATAATCGTTTGGTTTCCTTTAAGTGACATCAATGATATATGCTAATTTAATTGTGCATCATATTTAATTTTAATCATGTATAAACGTCAAGAGCGTTTTAACCAATGATTATAACAGTATGCCCTCGCACAAACACTGTCTGTGTGTGGAACTAGTGAGACATGACCAGAGTCTTTACTTGTGTATATCAATTTAATAGCTACTTTTACCGACTTTGAGATAGGTATGATTGCAAGAATGATATTAAATACCAATGTAATTATAAGTTGTATTGTAAGTAGTACATCATATTATGGCACTTTCGTTTGATCAGTCTAATATGGTAGCTTTGATGTTTAATACGTTTACTGTTGATTATATGGTGCTGACGACTGATGATAAGGTTTCAGGTCAGACACACTATGTACTGATGAACAGTTATTGCTTTCATTCCATTGTCTGCCCCCCCCTGCAAAAATGCCACGAAATAACCCCTTCTCATTACATGAAAGCTTTCAAATTATTAAAACCCCATTGTACATACAATTGCCATCCACTGTGGTCACCTTTTGAACAAAATTGTGATAATATCATATTTCATATTTTCCTTTAATCTCGCCCATATCAGAATTTATGAGGCATAATTCCAAATGGAAATACCAACATGTTAGTCTTTGTCTGTTGTCCTAACTTCCCATTTGACATTTTCCTCTTCCATCTGTATAAGAGGATAATAACAGTTTGCGAATGCCCCTGATTGTCGCAGTTCCTTTGCATTCTGGCAAACAATCAATGCACTGTCGGGTCGAAGTCCGAAAAGAGCTCTTATAGTCATACATGTGGACATATTTATATCTTGATACATGCATACAAATGCATGTGCGTTATAACTGCAATTTTTAATTTGTCAACACTCGACCTGAATCACAAGGAACACTTAATCTGATGGTATAATTTCATTAACAAAACGTCATTTTATTTATGGAATCAACAACAATCTACAGTGTAGATGACATACCGGGCAGGTTATTGGTTGCTAAAACAAAGGACAATTGATCCATACATAATACCGTATTACAATTATACTTTCATTTGACAGTTTAAACGAAATATGTGAAATGGGTGAAATATGTAACTATTTTTCACGACATACAGCTTTCAACTTCAAACTATGATATACATTGACATGTTTTGTATGTTGATTTTAATGTTCAGAAGATTTAAAAGGATTATGACCCGTATTTGAAACAGTTATAAGTGGTTTGAAAACAGTCACTGTCGGATGACGAATTCGCGTTGTGATTCATAATTATATGTTGTCCAAGGTACCCTATTCACCGCTATTGCTATTGGTGTGAAGAAACTGTCCATTTTAAATAGTTGTTCGTTGGAAAAAACAGTAACTTTTGGAGAAGTTATATAGAATACTTGACATTGTGAATAATGACTGTACAGAAAAAAGGAACCTTCATGTATCTATCACGCTACCTTATTGATTCACAACTTAAAAGAAATGAAAAGCCTTGTTTGGACAGATACATTATAAACTTGCATGTTCTGTTTGTCACTATTGTCTTAATAAACACGTAGTTCTTTTGTTTGAATTATAAAATGTTGGTACAGTGTTTTTGTCGTGGTTTCGTCTATTCTTACATCGACATGGGAGGTCCTCTTGTATAGTACATCGGAAATTCTCCCAATGAAAGATGTTGTCCGAAAATGTAATTTGTTAATGTGCTATGCTAGTTTGCTTTGTCGCTAAATTGTATTTACACATGTTTCTAATCTTAAATAGTTTCATATTGAAATTTTGACAATAGATATAATAATTGCATGCAGTACGTTGGAAATAGCCCAAAGATAAACTGAGTTTCGGTAATGATACAATCTACATTTACTGAGTCTATATTTGATTAGAATGAACTGAAGAACTCTACTCTGTCTCCATAGTCTAATACTGACTCTCGCGGATGCCAAGGCCAAAGTTCCAGCGTTTTAATGACGTTTGTCGCTGGTGATTTGGTTATATTAGGAGGTCTATTGCTTGGCATTATCCACTTCCTAGACTTGTACACATCAAAGCACCACCACGAATAAAACATGACCTTAATACACTATTTGCTGTTATAGAAGCCGGTGTCTAATACACGTTAGTATCAATAAACGTTACGGACACCCTCAGCGCACAACGAGTTCCGTTTGTAACGACAGCTGAAACTTTAATAAACGCTAGATAAAAGACTGGCTGAAAAAATACAACCATGGGTGCCAATTAAATTAATTATTGTCCTTTTCATTAAGAAAAGGGCGGAAACAACGGTTTAATTGAGTTTTAAATGCACTTTGTAAATGTTTGAGATTTCCCAAAGGATTCCAAAGCAATTATTTCATACTTTGATCCATCTGTGAAACAAGCATTAATTTGTGGATAAAGGGTAGACGATACACATGTCTTTGTCCAGATTATGTCCAGAATGACTGATATAGTAATTCCGTTTCATGCTCGCTGTCTCTTTATTGTTCCTGAGGTTGATGAATGAAATACTCATGGCTCATGTTATGAGCAGTGATTATATCTATATATATGTTTGTCTGGATGAATAAGTAATTGAAATATATTTGCCTTATTTCATAGTAACTTGTGTGAAGGACGTGCACGATCCGATATCATCACACACGGGGAACATACGTTTACAGTATTGCTTTACATAGGTTTCTCTCAAGTATAATTCAGGACTTCTTTTCCAATGAACTTAAATGACTGTGTAACACTGGTATGTGGTCAATCATATTACAGTGCAAATAACACTGGTTACGATTTAAACGAATACTTCATATTGCAAGATGATGTTGATGAAGGTTTTATTCATCGAAAAGGTACCCATGTTAACAACTTGTTGTTCATTGTGGATGAAATACCAAGCCCGAGGCACATCACAGTATGAGACGCAGGTTAAAATTGTTTTGTGCCTGCACCGGGATTCGAACCCGGATCCTTGGCAAGAGATGCTAGTATGCTAACCGCTACACCACTGTGCTACATATTGTATCTGCAGACGTTCTTGTGTTTTTTTCGGGACGAGTCCCTTGTGGGATTCGAACCCACACCCTCTGAGTCAGACACTAACCATCACCCCTGACTGAAATATAAGCTTATTCATTCAACGGACCTTGGACCTGTACTGGGCATCTATGGAAATAATGCCATCTGGAAGTTACGTATATTGAGTTATGGTAGAAATCAGAATAGAAGAAGTTTACAGATTCAACTTATATAAAGGATGTTTGTGTAACTTTTCTTATCTGCATCGATAGTGGTGTGTCTTGACATTTGACATCGGATATGAAGTAGAAATATACCTGTAGGAACACAAGATACAGCAAAGTGTCAGGATTTATACTATATGCAATACTAAACTGGTATTAATGCTAATTTCAGGCATGACAAGAACATAAACGGAAGCCGTATGATATATAGATGTTAGTGGGAATCCTTTATCAGTATTTAAAGACGATGCGGACGTATTGCGGAATATATACATTTAATGTAACATATTTATCTCATATTAACACTGATCGATAATCTCTTTAAATACATTCATAATACCTTATATCTATCATAAGTAAAGGTGACCACAGTTTTGTAACGATTTGTTATTACTTTTGTAGATTGAACATTAAATGTTGCAATTTTTTTTTTTAAAACATATATACTCTGACGGTTGATGCTTCTGGAATGACTTACGTCCGGGAAAGTAATTAATAACATGTTCAATCATCTCTGGCTTTATATAAACAGGGTGTTATCTGTACAACATGAAAAGTTCAAAGTGTTGAGTTCACTTTCTATACAAGTATACTCCTCCGAGCGACAATAAACACAAACGAGAACCATAGAATGACACAAGATTTGTTACTAGGACAAAATACGTTCGGATTAGTGCTCGGACTAACTGAACCTTCTCCTTGATGTCTCACAAACATTTCACTTATCTCAATATGGCCTTGTATATATATGTTGTAGGTAAGTCAGTTCATCGCATGACTCCTCTAGTTACTTCATTGCATTGCTATAATGTTTCAACTTGATTATTCAACTTACATTCATGGCTATTTTTCTGTTTTGAGAAAGTTTTAAAATATACGAAGACTCCATGTCAGGATAGTTATCAAGTCGTTCATTTGGGTAGCGATATTAGTTTACTTATATTACCTTATGTATTTATAACCTAAAAAGTGGAATGGCCGGAATACCATGTCCTCAACGTCAAAAGATTATGGACTATTAGAATGTGAAATGCAACATCAGAAATGAGATGTCTGCGCTACAATTCGGTGGCCTCAACATCACGTTACGCCCATGTGTAAGTAAACTAACATTATTAGGGGTTATGAGAACCTGTAGGGTGTATTTTAGAAACTACAAACTAAAATTGAAATTGATAATTTCAAATTTCTTTGAAGAGGTTTTAACAAAGATATACACTGGAACTCTAGATAGTTATCAAGGCACCAAGGTTAATACAGTTGTTTCATCTCAATAGTGAGTAGCAATAGTGAACACGGTGATCAATTTCTGATCTCTTGTATCTTTTGATGTATCATATTATTACAGCCTTTTCTGCACCTTCTTATTCTCGATTTACACTCAGTTTCATGAAGAAATGACAGTACGTTGTGGATGTAACGAGTCCCCAACCTTTAGCATTTGAAGAAATGTACCTTCTGAACACCCATCATACTCGTGTTATTGTCACGGCAGAATTAGCCATTATGTCTATAGCATGAATTTCTGAGTGAAATTTCTTTGCTTCAAGATTGTATCATCAGAGTCGTATTGCTAATTGAAGATTACCCTTTGCTATTTCGCAGGCAGTCACATTTCACAGAAGGCAAACGTGTGTAATTCTATTTCAAGGGGATATTTACATTGTCAATTTAGGTACGTATCATACGATTCTGAGATAAGACATTGTATAGATATCCATACTTGACAATGAGGATGTAAGCTATATTCCAAACGTTTCATCAGCTACAATTTGAGAATGTATTGAGATAATGATACCATCCTTACATCCTTATGACTGTCCTGAAGGATTTTGACTGATATTGATAAGTAGGCTTGAATAATGAGTCTTATGTTCTAGGTCTAATGCGTGGTGTTTGTTTAGACGCATTACCTGATCTTTACCCCGTTTTATTGGATGTAGTTGCAGTGTTAACATAAATGGTCTTAAAGAGGGTAATATGTAACGTTAAAACCGTACCGCGCAGGATACTTTGTCAAACCGATCTTCTGCTGACAACAATTCAACAAGTTGCTGATTGTTGCTTGGCTGCAGTTGACGGGTCTTGCAATGTGACGTTGTGTGGCCGCCATTTCTGCCATACCAATGTCGCAGTCTCGTTGTGACAGTTTTGGCACTTCTTTCGCGTTCTTTTTTATGCTGCATCATTGTTCTCTCAGACGTCGGTATATATGCAAACATTTCGCATGTGCAGAATGAAAAATCCCAATTATTGTGTTTTTCGCCATTAAATGATTGCACGAAAAACATGGAATGATGGGTTTTGGTGAATGTGTTCTGCATATTTTAAAATCTATAGCTGTCTGTATAATTCCTAAAATCTTATTTCAAAAGTGATAAGTTTCTTTTGCCGGTGAGTTTATATGTATACATACATTGTATGTAAACAGAAACCATTATTTGTTCAGGTAAAACTGGCATTACCATCATGACCGTATAATACAAGCAGCTAGATTTGTAGAAATAGCAAACTATGAGCGGTACTGCACAGAATTCAATTTACATGTGTAAAAAACTTCATGCGTGTATGGCAATTTTCTGCTACAAGCAAACACTAAACTCATCATATAATAGTCACTGAAAATAATCACGTCATTACAACGATGTTTAGAAAACGACATTTGACATATTCGTATTAACAGAACGGATGTTCTTTAATTGTATATCGGTACCGTTGTGCTTCTCCAACTAATGGAATTGTAATCTATCTTTAGCAACAGTTTTGTGGCAAGTACGTACGTGTATCCGCCAATTATCCCAAAGTTAAAAGTATAATTTACAAAATTCAATATTAAAAAAAACAAATTTAATCAAAATGCTAAGTCTTTGATATCTAAAGCAATCCAATGTATTTAAAGAACACTAGTACTTTGTCATGTTAAACCAGGAACCAGTATTATAGAGGTCCCTCTAAAGAATACATTTCAGAAAAAGTGAGAAGTTCGTGAGCCTCTGTGATGAACATGCTCTCACAACATGTACCCATTAATGAAGAATTAATCCACGGCATGAATATGTCCATATGTCTCTGTCATATAGATCAATGTGTTCTTTGGAAGGATTGTATTCGTATACAGTCAAGGCATTCAATGTGATTATCATCCACCCAATCTATAACGTTGTCTCAACCATGATGCCAAATTGGTGTTATTTATGTTTTACTAAATGTAATTAAATTTTCATCAATATGTTGTTGTGTTGAGAACACAGCATGTTAAATACATTAAACTGTTACTCTTTGTACTAGGGTCTAATGGATTGATGCATTTTCATTTACTGTATTTGTGTTCGAAAAAACCGGATGTTAAATCGGTTGTGTTCATGTTTACTGGCAATATGTAATTATGTGTCTTCCTCAACGCGTGTTTTGTAGAATATGAAGTTATGTACATTTTGTAAAATACAAGATGATAAATGGCTGCGTGTCTATCAACTTCGATAAGTACGAAACTGGACTAAGAATCGAACTGCAATCTGTCTTGTGCAGTCATTAACGTGAAATGTCCTCTAAATATTGTTAACGTATTGACATTTAAATGTCTGTTTCCTTATCTATGTTTCAGAAATACACATTTTAAATTTAAACAATTCTAAACCTCAATGATTACCTGGCAAACTCTTCGTTTCCACAAATACAGTAATGATGTCACCGGCAACGGGAAACAATCCAAATGATTATTTGCAGTCTTCAAACTGGTGTAACTTTAAATAAACACAGTCAATTATCAAACAATCTTCTTTCCCCTTATCAACGCGAGGTGTCATTATCTAGATGGAAATATTCCACGATGGCAGGGTAGCCAGATTTAATGATTGCAGGGATAGGTTTACCAGATTATTTTGTAAAACATTTATCCAGACAAACACCGACAATCAGTGAATTGATATTACATTTGCACTTAGACATCGTACACTAATATAATCCAATAATGGATACAACAATTTGTATTTGAACAATTCGACAATGTTGTGTCACGTCATTAATCAAAATCATAGGCTTGACCAGACTTTTGGTAGTGCCATTTGGTAGTGCCACTTTCATATGTAAGAGAGCTGGAGGTCTAAACTACTTCGACAAACCAGCATGAACGATATTTCTCCAGAGCTTGAGTTGCTTCTATCATTTACCCCCCTCGAAGAAATTAACAGTGACAAATGTCCTTGATTTCACTTTGATTATAAAAACAGCTTGACGAGCATCCTCCACGGTGATCCATTCGGACCCATTCTCTGTACTTTGGTTTTGCTGACTGTCACTGTTGGTGTTTAAAGTTGTATAATACTACATCACCACGCATAGGGTGATAATGGTGTACATGTTTCCACTGTTAATTGGTATCAATACTTTAAATTATACCAAGTAGATATTTATTGATCTAACGAGGAAACATTAGTGAATATTGACTCCTCCGCTAATGAACATAGACCACGTAAGTTCAACGAAGTTGTTTATTTTGTAGTTTGGTCTTTGGAAATCTCAGATACCTTTAAGTACGAATTACATGTTTACTTCTTCAACATAATGTTGATATCATTCATATTTTTGACTAATTTTAATTTTAACGCCGTCGGTTTCAAACTAAATTTGCGGGTGTTGAATGACAATGAATCCCGGGATGTTTTACAAAAACGCAACTATTTATCTTATAATGCGCAAAGCATTCACATTGGAATCGTGTGTTACGTCATTGACATCATAATGCTTTAGCCGAATTCTAATTGGTTTTAAACAAAATCGGAACAAATCTCGTGCGAAATTATAATTTTCTTGTTCGTATTTGCATCTGTTATTATGTTCGGTACAGTGTGAACTGGTCTAGGAGAATAGGACATAGGAAAAGGCAAACCTTCAACATAGAAATATGTGGTAACATTTAGCACGCCATTCATAATAAGATAAAAAAAATGATGTTCTCACAAAAAAGTAAATAAGTGTTACCAATGGCTATATAACCCTTAAATCAATATACACAAATATTTCAAATGTACAATGGTTTAGTAAAGCCATGCTAGTCCATTAACCATCGGACGGCCGTTTTAAGATGTTGACAATAAAATGGCCGCGGGGAGGTAGTGATCTGACTGATGTCTGAACTGATGTCCCTGAACACTCAATAATAGAGTTTTGAATATGAACAATGATGGAATGGTCAACGACTTATTATGTGATGTATTGAAATGTTTTAACATCCAACGTAACATTATAATAATAAACGTTAATGATAAATTGCAAATTTGAGAAATAATAACAACGTGCTCGAGTGTCTTTAAACTGTCAAGTACATGTATATTCGAGCGGATAATTCTAACGACTTTCGGAGCCTGTTCCCAAAAATAACCATTTGTAAAAAATACCATAAACCCGAAGCACTCACAAGGTTCAACTAATTCAATCTTTAAGGGGGAAATAACTTCTCATATGTTTCAAGCTTTCTAGCCTTTATAAACACAATATAATAATATTAATTAGGTAATTGAACAATTTATTAATTAAACAATTAATTAATGAATATTAACAAATGTATCACAATATATCTACACAAGGTACCTATACTCTTTTGTAGCCCCTTAAACGGCTGTCTATGGTCACCATCGTCTGCAAATGAACTCAGGGACGAAATAAAAGCTGTGTTTTAGTATTCTAGTCCTTTTAAAAGCATGTACAGATACATTTGTATTTGAGTGTTTTTGATGTTATCCTGTTGGAACTCCTTTCTAGGGTTATATTGTAGTAGTAGTAGTAGTAGTAGTAGTAGTAGTGGTAGTAGTAGTGGAAGCACGACTGATGTTTTAAGATGGTTGTTGTAGTAGCCAGCGTTAAAGGCACCAATTATAACAAGCGGTCTTGAATAACGACGTGTGCATACGATATCTTCATAAACTGTTCTTGATATGTTTTAATACAGGACGTATCCCTAGCACCTGGACCAAGGGAATAATTACTCCAATTCCTAAATCTCCTATGGGGGATCGCAGAGACCCCTTTTGCTACAGAGGATCACTAGTGCTTCGTACAAGCTGTACTGCAGCATTTTGAATACACGACTCTCTAGTTTGTAGAGGAGCACCAACTTTTAGAAGACAACCAGAACGGTTTTAGAAGATTCTTTGGTGGAGACAAGGAAAGCACAGAAAAATCCACGTGTGCAGCCTTCATAGATCTGAGAAATATGACTGTATTGATAGATCTACGCTGTACAGCAAGTTACTAGAAGTAGACATAGAGGGAAAGATGTTCAATGCAGTTGCCTCCCTTTATAGAAGCTTTCAGTGCAGCGTGAAGATCAACGACAAGAATACAGGATGGTTTGATGTAAACTCCGGGCTAAAGCAAGAATGCTTATTGTCACCTGTCCTATTCAACCTATATATAAATGAACTTTTAAGTGTCATCAATCAGCTAAATGTCGGTGTGCCGGTAAACGATGATCGAATAGGCGTATTAGCGTACGCTGAGAGTGAAAGTGATCTGAACCTGCTCCTGGACTGTTTGAACTCTTGGTGCCAAGTAATTTCATGACTGTAAACGAAGCTAAGTCCAAGGTGGTCCACTTCTCTGCTTCCAGGACCAGTGCTGTGTTCAAATGTGGAACAAGTACGTTAGACGTCACTGACAGCTATCTTGGAATCCTTGTGAGCAGCAGCCAGTTCAGCAAACAGAGCACTGGGGCTCCTTATCTCCAAAACAAGGTGCTAAGGGGCATGGCGTATGAAACTTTCCCCAAATTGTATGACGCCATGGTATGGCCTACGGTAGAGTTCAGCGCCAGCATATGGGGGACGTACAAGATGAGTTGTATTGAGGCGGTACAGAATAGGGCAATGAGGTTCTACCATGGTTTGAGAAGATACGCTCCCAACAACGCAGTGTGTGGCGACTTGGGTTTGGTAATCACCCTACCATCAGACAGTGGGGATGTGTGACCAGAGTCTACATGCAACTAAGGAATATGGACAATGACAGAATAGCCAATTGAATGTTTACCTGGAGCTACTAATGGGTAAGGAGAAAGAAGCGGAATCAGTGCTACAGGATCCATTACAAGTTTACCCTTCTTGGACTTGCGCAGTTTATCCCACCTGACAGAAGATATGATAAGAAGTTTGTCGTCGAGAAAAAGACACCTTGTACACAGAGTTCATTGATAACTGGGAAAAGGATATTGTGTCTGCTACTCGGGGAACTGGTGGAAACAAGCTGAGAACGTACTGTACCTTTAAGACAGAGTACCAAACAGAGGGATATGTAACACGACGCCTCAACAGATCCCAGAGAAGCGCCCTTTCAAAGTTTAGGTGCGGAGTTGCTCCCCTCAAGATAGAAACAGGACGCTACACTAATACCCCTTTAGAGGAGAGAACGTGCCCATTGTGTGTGGAAGCAGTTGAAGACGAGATACATGTGTTGCTCCACTGTCCTACCTATAAAGAAGAACGGTCTGTCCTCTACAACAGATGTATTTTATTTTGTACAGCATTTTTAAGCCTCTGTGATATCGAGAAAGTTGGTTTCATACTCTCTTCACCTGATGTGATTTTTACAGCTACAAAAACCTGCAAATCTATTTTAGAACGTCGCACTTCACTTATATATCATGTTTAATATGCTTTTTAGTATTGGTTAGAAATGTTCTTTTTCTTTTATGTCTCATGCCTTTTTGTACATATGTTAAAGAATGCCTTTTAACTATTGTAGTAATTTATTTAAATGTCATATCTTATCTTATATCTTGTATATTATCATAGCCGTTTTATAGCATGTATATAGTCTCTCATAACCCTTCTTTACAGGGTGGCTCTTCATTATTTTAATGTACTATTTCATGATTGTATTTTTACGGAAATGTTGAGGGGAGACTCCAATAAAGAATCTGTCTGAAACTGTCTGGGGACAACTGACAACCCTGTAGAACATCACAGATACGTTACAGGAACAAAACGTACATGACTTTAAAGTTGTTGGAAAACTGCTCTGAATCTGGTGTAAACATAATTTTATTCAATGAATTTAATGTAGATTGGTCAACAAGACTGGCGTATACTGATAACGCTCCATTGCATTTATACAGACGCAAGATGCTCTGAATCTTATACAGTAACTTATGTAATCAGTGATTTTACAATACCCCGCTGTCGTGGCAGGTGTCAAAAACGTAAGTACAGATCGAATCTACTGACAAGTGATATTTTGTTTCAAGATTATGAAACTAACTTTTTTCAGGTGAAACATTAAGTATGTTTCATAATCATAAAAAAAGTTTTCTAGTCCATGGAATTGATTCCGAAATGTTTAGTCTAGGCATTTCTTAGTAATAATGGCGATGGAGACACCTCTTTGTTTCTCTCACACTAGATTTAACGGTTTGCCATCATTAAGAGTAAATCAGTTTAGTAGATATTGTGATGAAGCATTTCGCTTAGACGTACATAGCTGCTTGTTCTGTCTCTGTAGACATCCACAGCCGCGATGAGACACTGGTGGCTTATATACATTGTAGCAGCAGATGTTGTATTAACGTCCTTCTTAATTCGTGGCGGTGCTCTGACGTTTTATTGTCTGGGAAGTAGATAAGCCAAGCAATAGACTCTCCAATTTCCCTAAATCACCAGCTACAAATGTCATTAAAATGCTACAAGTATGGTGTTGGCATGGGAAATGGTTAGTATTTGACTATGAAGACAGACTGCAGTGTATTGACACAACTTCAATTCGTCCTAATCTTATTAAGACTCAAATGTAGACAGAATCATTTCCGTAACATAGTTAACCTTTTGGTTAATTCTGTATAGTAACTTCAGTATATATAGTATACTTCACATCCTACGAAAATAGAACCAATATTTTATAAAATTGTTATCAATAATTAAAAATGAACACGTTTTTGAATATATACACTTATGTCTTTAGATACCCATTCTCTTCCCACAGAGGTTAGTCCCTACAGTTTTCCGGTTCACGGTGTACAACCCCATACAGTGCGAACCGGATATAGTTCGCTGTACGCTCGTTCATTTGGTTCATAGCTCTGTCAAGTGTTTGTTGGTCGTTGGATCAAATATTTTTTTTATGTCATTATACAGCTTTACAACGTATGCAAATAGGCTCCGGTTCATCAATTTGTGACATGCATACAGGTACAGTGAATAAGTTCTTGAGAAATAGTTGTATGTTTATGAAAACACATTATTTTCGTTACGAACGCATCGAGCCAAATTTGACAGGCCCGTGCGTTTTCGATTTTATTCACATATACAATCATGCTGCTCAAAATGTATCTAAATATTGAATTCCTAATAGATTGTACCATGTATGTGTAGAATTTCAAGTTTCAAAGTTTCCTAGATATGAAGATATCAAAGATCTTAGCAGCAACAATGCAGCATCACTGTACTGGTTCATAGCCGAAGCGTAGTGAATCGCTGTATGGGATGTAGTCCGTAATTCAATAACGTAATGAAATCTGATTTTGTTTAAAAGGTGTCTTTATTGACATATTAACCAACAATAATATGTTAATATGTTGTCCCAGCATTTGTTCAAGAGATATCACACATCATGGCGAGTTACATCATCATCATAATCTTTATTTCGTATGTAGGCCATAGGCCCAAATACATATATACATGCATGTCATACAATATATACAGATTAAGAGGAGAGGTTTTGCAACATATAAATCAAAAGTATATCGTCTCATATATATTGTCGAGGGTATAATATCATATCATATATCTATCACATTCAATCATTAATATCATATTCATTAAGTAAACGTTTTCTTTCTTCAAAAGCATGATAAAGATAGTAACTTAAATTTGTTATTGATATTGTTTTTGTATGTATTAAATTCTTAAATACAATCGTACTTGATCTCGTGTTTGAAGTGAAATATGTTTTACGAATAGTGGCATATGCAGGACAAATACGTAAATAGTGGTATTCATTTTCTATACCCGAGTTGCATAATGGACAAATTCTCATTAACGAATCTATGCATTGCCAGCGACCTTCATTATTCTTTAATTTTAACAAACCCGCTCTAAATTTAATGAGAATATTGCGGAATTTAAAAGTTAGTTGTGATGATAGATAATTTTCTTATCCAAAAGTATATTTGTATTCCTTATAAAGCGTGTACCGTGAGCTATTTTCGAGCGTATTTGACCAATTTTGAATAAACATATCAATTAAACGTTGTCTGAAAATTTGAATAAAGGAATCATGATCATCAATGTTCTGGGCAAAGATATGACGGGAATTACAGTTGTCATAATGGTCATGGGAATTACAGTATTTTCTAAATATAACTTGCACTTGAATCATTGGTTGACGGAAGTATTTTACACCAATTTATCAATTATTGCTTAGCTGTATTATTTTAGGTCAATAACATAGATGATCAATTCGGAACATATCTATTTTAATTCAGAAGTCAGAAACACATAATAAATAAATAATCATGTTCTATCCATGTTTCCGAGACTGTATTTACAGTACTAAATTTGCTGGGGGAAGCAGCATGCATAATTGGTGACGTCGTTAATTATGATGTAATTACATTCATATCTTGCAACTGCTCGATTGCTGATCACTATTTACTAATATTTTTCTCATTCTGCGACAATATTTTCAATATAAACAAGTTTTTATTCTTATAATTTAAGACTCATTTTGTTTATATAATGTTTATATATTAACTATTTAGATGCCCGCATCTTGAAGGTGTGATAATTTTATGAATGGGGTAGGAGTACAATTTGTATTTTACAGTCTAATCTATAAGGTCGTGAACTTAAGTCTAGTTTTTCGATTTTTAGGCATAAAATGATCTTGGCTAAGAAAAATAATAACTACCTCGGTGCTCGAAATTACGAATTATTTTCCCTCGTGAATTAATATGTCAAACTCCACGCTAAAGCTCGGTGTTTATCAAAATAATTAACACGGGGCAGATAAACCGTATAATTCCTCGCAACTCTTTAATTATTCTTGTATATAACATAATTCAAAGAATATAGAAAGTCTATTTGAGAATCAGTTGGAACGTACATGTACATTCACCTTTGGAAGTTTCCATCTGACACTGCTGCAGTTATTTTTCCTGCCGAAGGTGATTTTTAAAAAACCAACCCAATCAACTCTCCAAAAAGTTTGGTAACACCACTGTATGTCATCTGGGCGGTGTTGCTGCCCAACTTGTTTAAGTTATTTAAAACATCTGGAAGCATCAGTTCTGTCATGGTACCTCAAACTAAGCTCTCACAAAGAGATCACAATTGTCGGGGAAATCTCTGATTCGTCATTCTCTACCAACAGCTAGAGGTTATACTCACTTCAGATCCTAACCTCTGTTCTAGAAGGCCAATGGTCAATGGTGATTTTGAAATAATTTGTGTGAAAGAGACTTTCTCATTCCCTGTTTGAAAGTCACACAAGCAGCAGACGGAATTTAATTCAAGGTCACACATACAAAACGTTAATAATGACGTTATTTTATCGAGAAGTACTGATTGTTGCCGAAAATTAACATTTTTATGTTGGTCGACTCAGTATTGTGACGATATAATTGTGAAAGTAGTGATTTCTGATCGAAAGATGGACAATGCACCGCGACTGACGCATATCTAACAGTCAAACATAATTTTGAAACTTATTTGCAACAGATAAAAAGACAAATTTTGGTTGCTAATGTTAAATAAGTCATATAACTACCTAGCATGTAAATCGGACGTGTAGTTTCGGTTACTGCACATGTATAATGAGTTTTCTACATTTTAATTGGAAACTCGTAACTAAATAAACAAAAATATGAAACACAATGGATGCACCTGTAACAAAATAACCCAAAATATTTAAGTAAGAGTGTCTATTTATAAAAGAAAAAGCCACCATGCACTTACATACTGGAACTATAAACCATACAGTGATTTCTGTTGGAAGTGCTATCAACCAACTGTATTGGCGGCTATCAAACTGTATGGTAGTGGCACATAGGTGGGTGACATTTTGCTCTCGTGTCCAAAAATTAATGCTCTATATTAACTATGTTAAAGTCCATATGTAAGTTTAATGATCATATATTTCATATATAATCAGGTTGTATCCACAAAGTACATACGATGAGAGCATTTCGACATTATATGTGGTGCGCTTAGCGGAGGAGCAAGATCGGCAATGCGTTTTTGATATGAGAAAGATTTCAGAGGGTCATGATTGAATATCGCAGTGAATTATTGTGTATAAGTATAAGAAGAAGTATTTTGCAAATTTGTGTGCGTGAATTATACTCACACAAATAGAAAACGAGAAAAAGCAGCCCGTGTCAACATAGCTATGAACCAATGAACGAGCGTACAGCGAACTATATCCGGTTTGCACTGTATGGGGTTGTACACCGTGCGGTTCTACCCTCTGTTATATTACGCTCGATAATGTGTGCAGGAAGGTAGTGTTCTGATTGGTTGCAATTGAATCTAGTTGTGCAATCAACGACGCCGTTGTAAAAGTGACATTTGCCAATGACACGTCATCAACGTAAGGCAAACGTTTTCTCGTTTTACTGTGTTTTCTGTGTTTTCCTCGAACCATGCTTTTTGATTTTGTGAAAACTCTCGATCATAAACATAATTATAAAGAAAGAAAACCAAATCAGAGACAAATACCCAAAACAGTTCATTTGCGTTATTTACATCAGACATATTCGAATGACATATGCTAATGAGCAAGACCCTTCAGAGTAAAATGCGTCGATTTATGAAGTAACCCTTTCGACATGTCAAATTGAACATGAGTTCTCATTGGTTAAGAAGCAAGGATAGGTTAAGAGAATGCTCTTTCCACCGCCAGGGGACTTTGGTTCTGTTCTCTATTTCAAGCGTAATGTAACAGAGGGTAGAACCGGAAAACTGTAGGGACTAACCTCTGTGGGAAGAGAATGTTAGATACCATGAACAGATACATGTTTGACAGCTTCTCGAAAAGAAGGGTTATTGAGCTATGCTGTATAGGGTAAACTCATCATCAGAGGGAACATGAATATCACAGATCACATCGTTAATCGTAAAGTTGTACATCAAAGTGATTGGTTGAATATATTAGTTTTATTTTAATCTTAATTTGCAATATTCATCTTCTTTCATTCACTCATTTTCAAAGATAATAATTCTAAACACAAAATACTCTTGAAACGTCATACTGTCAATGCTTAGTAATTGATTTAAGCAAAGTGAATAAACCAAAAATACGTTTACAAATAACTTCATTGTTATAATTACATAAAACGACAATTTGATCTCATCTAGTTCATTATTAAGACTTACTCATTATCACTACAATACATCTAGCTGCTGCAAATCATACACTATAGAGGAAAATAAAATTAAAGTTTATATTTGCACAAAAAATCGTCAGTTGAAGAGACCATATAACACTCTGGTTGAACTTAGCTCATGGTAAGTCAAAACCATAGACTCTTATTTGTCCTTCAGTCCCATAGTTCCCATTGACAATACTATAATGTTATTAATTACATGTAAGTATTTCCGTATTGGCCCAGTAACACGTCCGAAGTGTGTTGTATATGCACGAGACGAAGTTACCATCAAATAACTCTATGGGTTGAAGTGACGACATAATGGCATCTATATATTAATTTGTATTTCACATTTCATGCTTATTCGGATTGAAAAAAGACTACTGCTTTAACTTCAATTTTTAAAACATGAATTTGACATTCATCATTTTATTTTTGTAAACAGGGAAGTCAAATGTCAAATGCGCGGATTAGAAAAGAAAAACGAAAGTGTTTTCATGACATTGTAGAAAGAGGAGAACTAATCTATGTTTATTATCTCATTTGCTCCTTTTTTCAATTTAATGGCCCTTCTCCATAATGAATTACGCTAACCTGTTTAAAACCTCCTCTTTGTTCCATTTCAAAATAATCATAAGGTGTATTTTTTACCAACTACAGTACATTTAAGTAGAAATTGTTTGATGTTTATGAATACATTTAACTTGTGTTATTTTGTTAAAAGCAAAGTTGTCTCAATATTTTAAGATTATATTTTTAAAAGTGTATGGTTTTATAATGAACATGCTTATTTTTATATGACAAAAGTTGAATATATCTGAGATATATAACTCCATACGCGAGTTTATAACCTATCTGAAGATTTATTTTTCCGATTTAAAAGATATATTACTTTATACAATGTATACACAATACGTGTAGCTCTTTCGATAGAGCGTATGCTCATCACCTGGAAGAGTGGGGTTCTATTCCCGACCGCGTACCACAATACGTTAAAAACGAGAGTTGTTGCTTCTTTGCCTGACGCTCAACACTATGAGGAGAGAATAACGCTCTGTGACATATTTTTAATGAAGCGACATACATTCCATTATTTAAAAGATTAAACGATTAAAAGAATATAACACGCAACAGTACTGCTCTCATATAATTATAAACGGCGTCGTTGAACATTGATAACATGTGTTCTTGTTTTGGTTGAATGATTAACATTTAAACAATAATTAGATAAATTTTGTTGTCAAATTTTCTTTCACAATGGCGAAACAGTGAAAACTAAATGCAGGGTTAGGTTGTGTTAAGGGAGGTGTTTGACTGCACGTCGTGTCGATAGATATAACCAAGGACAGAAATTGAATTTGTTATTTCATTGCATATTTCTTCTGATCTGTGAAACAGTACCAATTATCTGCAGCACCATATAATCATAAACGCACTGAACATCACGGTTTCCTTATTTATTAACACAATAATGTAATACATGAATACAGCTGTCAGTTCAACACGTCAGGAAGATGAAATATTAAATCAAAACACAAAAACGAAACCTATTGTCCTACTATTTTAACAACATGTCAAATGCAAACCATATATTTAAGATCGTGGAAACCACAGGAAAACAATTAAAACAAAAAGGACGTTTTTCTTAAAATGATTCCCTTTTTGGAAATAATAAACCTTAAATTGTCAACTTAGTGAAGCAAGTTGGATGGCAACTGTTTTTTTGCTGTCTCAAACTTGAGAATAAGTATTAGTAAGTATAACTGAAAGAACGGATGGTGGATGCAGAAATGTGTAAAATATTTCACGAAGGTGAGACATAATTAATGAGTGTCCACATCACATTTAGTAGATTCATTATCTTTGCGAGTGTGATATCATTAAAGGCGACAAAATAGTTTTCTCTTATCTGAACTATTCTACGATAATAAATATCATATCATATCTCTGACCTTCTATTCCCTGTTGGCGATTTACTTAATCTATTTCAATATTACTGAAGAAAGGTGAAACTGTTTTGCATTTGTGAAAACAGAGATGCTGAAACAAAACTTTAACTTGGAATAATCGCCCTAAGGGTCGAACAGGTATACGGAAGTAACTTAATTAAATTAATACCAATTTACTTGGAAATTGATAATATTTAATTAATTTCTTCTTGTCGGTGGGTTTCCGAGAACAATATTGCATGTGAGTAAGTACATGTTAATCATATTTAATCATATGTGAATAGTCATCACACACTAACAGTTCCATTTGTTATGCTGAGGGGAAGGTAGATGATAATCCGATAAGGGGAAAATAATCCGATTGGAAATACAATGGATCCGTTATGTTGAAACCTCTGATTTAAGTCCTGTGATTTGTCATGGATACAGGAAAACAACACAAGGAAAGTGAGAGCTGGTTTGTTGAAAGTGGGGCAATTTAAGAATTAGCAACCTTGATGTAGGATTCAAACGTGAGTTTCAGTAAATAAAATACCCTGTAGTGATCAACAGCATATGATCGCTAACAGATGATTGGCATAATACTGTATCAAGTTCTACCTTAGTTGAAAGAGTTCAGGGAAATTACCTTATTACAGACAGACAGACGGACAAACAGACAGGTTTATTCAATATTTTAGGCACACTGGCCAAAAGTAAGATATGTTTCATCATGACAGCTTGAGATCACGTGACATAGATACTGGTTTTGTTCGGGATTTTAAAATGGACATCAAATGTTTTATAAAAATGGCAACAGATTTTAAGACATCAATATAATTAGAATTATAGAAGTAGATTATACAACGTTTGTTGTTTGACAATAATACAATTCAAATACTTGTTTCGGCAGACAGAAAAAGCATCACAAACTAATAATGTCAAATTCGTCTTCTATGTGACCAGGAGAACAATAAGACCATGATAGATCATCCATTGTATTATTATCCTTTCTTAAACGTTGTACTGTACTGAAATTCTAAATTTGCATAGATTTCATGAGAGTGACTTATCATTAAGAAAACTAATATACTTTTCCGGTCCAAACACCGCTTTGAATTAACTGTTTCTGACCAATTTTGTATAAACATATCCTGAATTGGTTGTTTAAACATAGACACACATATTTGCCAGTCACCAACATTTTGATTCAACCAGGCATAAGAAAACCTATTTGAAAATAAAATATATCTCACATCTGCAGCCCAGGAACTAATGATTTCAATAGTTGATACCTTTGATGGGCGTTACGATAATCAGGCATTCTAATATGTTAATCAAAAATTTAATGACTCTGATTTAACTTTAAATATGCATGTTATAACGACCTGTTTCGCCAAGTATGGCTTTGTTGGAAGTAAATTTACATACTCTTAGGAACTTTTTAAAATATGTTGCATGGACATTTCCAATGCCTTGGAAATAATGAGCTGCCCAAATTTCCGAACCATTTAAGAACGCTAACTTAAGAGTAAGCAGTCAGAATTGAATGAAAAAAACTTGTTCATTTTAAAGAGCTTAAAATTGCCTTTTTGGCTTGTGCTACAAGCGTTTCACATGTCATAGATGGCGGTATATGATCAGATTATTTCAGAAATATGAATTAAGGGTCAACACTGTCACATACATGTTCATGTTAATGTACAGTCGAACTCGCGTTTAACAAGTATAGAATGGACCGTAAAAATATGTAAATATTCTGAATGCCATGTTGCTCAGTTTTGTCCATAGAATTAAAGGCTCCATTCATCGGGCTCAATTCATCATTCATTGGAATATCAAAAGAAATGTATGTATGTACTGATATAATAAAATTTCCTTTTGTTATACTCTCAACAATTTAATTGTAGATCTGCTTAAACTTACATATTCGATTTCTATTTCCTAAATGAATTCCTTCCTACATTACAAAAACCATCGTTTTTAATTGAAAACTTTAACCAATCAATCAACTCAACTAAACTCTGAACATGTCCGGTTTTGTGAATTACACATACATATTCTTTCCAGTTTACCACGTGTATAATCTATACGTTATGGCTAATAAACGTTTCTCTGAAATTCAATGCAGGATTCCGTTTAACTTACAAGAACGACAGTATATTCATGTAACATGCTATTTGTATATTATTCATTGAGTGTAAGAAAGTTAGTTTAATTAACATCAATGACGCCGTTGAGTCTGACACGATGAGCGTGGGAGCAGAGAGTCTGTAGGTGGAGGGCACGACATAGTTACAGTTCTATTTTTCAATCATAATCATACTTAAAATTTGACAGATGACCATGATATCCAACAGAAGACACGCACGTTATAAATATTACCTCGTGCCAAGGAATTTCATCGGTGACATTAAATCAAAGTTTAATTAAATTTGAATAATTTACATCGAATGGTGTGTAGAAATAGCATGTTGGGATGATATGAGTGAATAATTCATATATCATGATGACATATTTGAACATGGGTTGTGATTTATATTTCTATTGAATAAACACACATGTACTCTGTTTTAATCACGATAAATATGCATATTAAACACAATACATACGTGTACATGTGTATACCGAAAGTTTGTTCCCCTGTATCTTCGTGCAAAAATCATGCATATCAACGTTAATTGTAACGTCAATAAGATTAAGTCGCATAACATTACAACGATCCATCCTTTACCAATGTGTTTTAATAATACTTCAGAAACGTATCCTGTGATTGTTACGTCAGTGGCACATGTTTGTAAGGTTTTGCATAATGAAATAGACAGAAGGGGTCAAGTTTTGAACATTTATTAATTTTCGAAAACAGTTTTCATATCGATTGAATGAGAACAATTTCATCACAAATGCATTGAATAAAATATAAAAGGCAGATTATGATGCATGTTTGACCCAGTTGACCCACTTACTGAATATTTCACAGAAGAAAATGAAAAATGTAATTTTGAAAGAAATATGACCCCTGCATGGCCACTTCAAAGAGCTGCCAAACTGTAACTGTTTACTCCAAATAATATTAGGTTATGGCACAGTCAACTGTCTTCTTACATGTATAATGCAAATCTGCAAAGTGATATGTTTAGTTGTCGCGTTGGTACGCTGCTTTAAAGACATGCCAAATGACGTGATATTTGCACTGAAATACACAAGTATGCAGCTGTATAAATGCCAGGTTTTAGAAAACTCACATGTGTAAGCGACAATAGTAAATAAATAAAATAAATTACAATATTTTTTTTTTATAAATTGACTCTTACTATATAAAGGATGAAAAAGATGACCGCCATTTTCTGTAAAATCTCTACATGTTATATAAGGATACCACTTGTACGTATAACAACAGGTGATCTTACACTGTGAACAGTTCCTAGTTGCGTTGAATATGGATATGGATGTCTGATGTCTTATATGTTTTTGTATAATTATCCAACATCTGGAAGTTACAGTTGGTGGGAGGTGAGATGGTATCGGGTTTAACGCCGCTTTAGAGTATTGGACGGCTGTTCGTATCATTTCACAGTGAATGCACCATTGTGGTTATTCGGTGAAGACCATACCTAACTATATGTAGAACAGTAATGTACAGCAGACAATGTTGCCGAGCGCCTGGTGGGATTCGAACCCGGGTCCTCTTGATACGAAGCTCTATCCCGCCCAAGTTAAGTGGGAATATTTGAATTTTTAGTTTAATTTGTATGTATCTGTGACTGTACCTGTATGTTTCGATACTAATCCGTCCTTGTATTTGATGTCAGAAGTAGAACTAAAGGAAAATAAGATTTAGCAAAGTCAATGAAGTAATGACACACTATACTTATTGGTATTACAGCCTACTCAAGACGACTAAGACATATTATGGAACATATAAATGGACTGTGTATGAGACACCAGAAGAAGTTTGTTATCTAAGGTAAGGACAACATGGAATATCTATTTTTGTGTAATATGATATCAAGTTATATTTCTGTTAAAACACGTGTACATTTAAAAAAATAAACCTACTTTATTTCACATTAACCATGACCAATACTCATTTACAAATATGTATAACCTGTCTCATATATCAGATTACTAGGTTGAAAACGTGTACTGTCGTGGACTTGGATTCATACTTTGGCTGACATATGATACAAAAAGACACACGACGCATACTCAAAGTAACTTAAAGGTTTATGAATGGCTTGAATTAAGTTCGGGTAATGCATTCATGTAATTCGAGCAACCTCCAGCTTAATATAAGCTGTCAACAAGAAGAACAACGTGAAAGATTCCATACATCCCATACAAAGCGACTCCTAAGAGTGACAGGCGACACAAATTAGTTCAATTTACTGACGGGGTGACACATGGTTTGCCACTCGGACAAATTCAGAACCCATTAAGAATATCCCTCTGACCAACTGAACATCTCCCTCACTCCTCGAAGACCCTTCTCGCATCTCCTCATTCCTGCGTTTGCATCAAAACTCCAGTTGAAATCATATAAACAAATCTTGTTATGAAATTTCATTGCTATATTTTATAATCTTTTGTTCAAATTAAATGCACTTCCATTAATTGTTATGAATACAAGTATGCTGTTTTTGAAGATAAATATCATGTTTGGCACCGATAACAACTGATATAGCTTAATGTCTTTGTTTTGTTTAGCAGATTGATGGAATTTTACTGCCCATGTCACCTTTGGGAGTATAGAAGCTTTGGTGATTACACAGTCAGGTTATTGTAGACTATTACAGTGTGAATAGTGTACCTAGGGATAGTCTATTATGTCTGAGACTACTAGACCATAGTTTAAGCAGGTACGGGACTGATCGATAAATAGTGACCCTCACACATAACGATTGAAGGATCAAATCGTCTTCATTTATTTTTCAACATAAATCCCCTGCCATGTTATACATTTCTACCATCCATATTGGGTTTTTTTTACAGCCGCAATGACGTAAACGTCAGAATTTCATTGACTATTATTTTTCAGAATTAGGAACAGATAGCTTAAGCAGTTGAAATTCTCAATAATGGATAACCAGCATGGTGGTCTGTCTCTGCTTTGACCAGGTGACAATTGCCTTAGCATCCATCGAGCCCAACTCTTTCTGATGTCCACAGTTTCAGTGATAATGGAATTAACTCTCTCTTGGCAAATTCATTTTTTTTCAAATTCTTCGCGGGCCATGAAAGGTTCAGTACTTCATTATCAGATATTGGGTTTGATTGACTGTTGCAGACGTTGTTGGACGTGTGACAAGCTTAAGTCTCTGGGTCGCTTGCAGTCTGCAGACCACCACCTCACAGTGTCATACGAAGGAGCATTTGACGTAATACCTCAATATTACACACTGGCTCATTTGTCTTATTCGGGTATTCAAAAGTCATACCAGTTTACATTGATGACTGTAATGTATTGACAGTGTTGTTCATTATGATTACCGGATGTCCATAATGAACACCTGGTATGGCCATGAACACTCCATATGATGCTTCTTGTGTTTATGTTTTATTTCATAAACCTAAATGAAGATGCTTCAGAAAATAGCAGAGAATCAACTCCAATCTCAAATTGGAAACATGCGATCGAAACTGTGACCCCGCTAATTTCGGGAAAATTACGCAAACAACAACACCACGGAAACCAATGGTTATGTGAGGAATGTTCATGCCCAGCTGGTTAAGGTTATTTTATTGCTTGGATTAAATACATCAAGTTGTGTACTATTTACAATTTCTTTTAAGTGAGATCAACATATAAACAAGATTTCAGTGAACTACACGTGCAAGCACTCACGCTGAAGCTTTTATCAGCTACCGGGTGTAGACATTGTTTCCCAGAAAAGCAAATTGATCATTGAAACGCAATATATATATGGAAAGAGAGTAGATAAAGTGTGATTAAACACATGCATTTTCCATAATTTTTAACAGACCATGACTAAGAAAAGTACACATACTGAATTGAGGACTATAATAGTATCATTGGAGTAAAAGGTAATTCCATTTCCTATATATCGATTTCTCGTATTACTTAAGCCTTTTGATTCTTCTCATCATCAATTTACACGCACTGTTTCGTGAGAAAATTACAATACATTATGAATGATACGGGACCAAGACCTTTAATTGTTCTTCTTTTAGACGCCCACCATAAAATTGTCACAGCAGAGTTCGGAAATATCTGGAACAGGAGTTTTTTTAAATGACCCGTTCTTGCTACATCGGTGTATACGATTATATACCAAAGGTTACAGCAACTACATGTTGATACAGTTTTAACGGGCTGTATGAGTTTTATGCTTCACTCCTATTATTGCAGTACATGTGTTTTAAAACGTGTCTATTTCTCTATTGATCGTATAATTGTAAAATGTTGACATTCAAGTGCCCTAGCTAAGATAGATTCGAGTTATTTAGGGAAAAAAAATTCAAAAATAAGATAGGAATATACATATATCCTACTGTAGACATCTGGATGAAGTTATAAGAATCGATGTAATAAAACATGGGCATATATCGTTATGCTACGTATATATCGACATATTCACTCATTGATGAGACATTCACACATTGATGAGACATTCATCTTAGAATGAGAGCATATACAGCATGTCTCTCACATTAATAAGGGTCGAGGAAGATTCTATCGGCATTGATAGGGCAAACACTTGGACCTTGACATCCGTTTTCCAAATCGTTTTTCCTTCGAAACTATTGGCACGTGGTCCTGTGCATAGCTCAATTGATCGCTATCAGTGAAGTTCAGCAAGAACCGGCGTGGCTCGAATGGGTAGGTGGCCCGTTTCATGGTTGAATAAACTGAGAGTTTGAAGGGTTGGTTCCCTGCCCCACACAGAGACATGAGTTGTAAAGACTTGTGGTGTTACCTTGGGCAAGGGACTTCATTCAAAGTGTGCCTCTGTTCACTCAGCAATACAATTGAGTACCTGGTATGGAAGTGAAGGCAGTGTGAGAGATAAACTTAACAGCGCCTTAATCGGCAGCTGGGTTGCATACTCCCAGAGAGTTGAGAATGAACAAGGAATGATGTTGTTCCTTACACCAGGGTAATAATGTGTGTGCGCTTCGAGCACGCTAATTGCGGCGTGGAGTTCAGCGCGGTATAAGTATCCTCATTATTATTATTATTATAGATCCTGATTTATAACAAACAAGGTGATGTCTTCTTTGGAATCGTTCAGAAAGGAACTGGACCGTCAATACAACTATATCCACACGATAGTCAATAGATGCAATTTATATAAAGAGACACACTGCAGGTCGTATTGCTAAAACAGTTAATTAGTTTAAATATTGACGACAAACTATGGATGTTTTTTCCTCCTAATATTGTAGTATTTTAGTATTAGTTTTATTCCAAGTACACAAGGAAATAGAGTAAAGCCAATCCATATTGAAATATATACCTGAGGGTTAGCTGTACATAACACATGATAGAGTACACTATTATTCAATTATTGAAATCACATGCATATTATAACACTAATATATAATTTCAGTCATTACATTGAACATCATGCTTGTACATTTGGATCGCTGTATTGAACGAGAAGATGTCATGGAAGCGAAGGCACAATTAGTTCGAAAAACGTTTTATTTTTAAATCTAGCACTTTAATGAAAAAGGGAATTTGTTTACATATCGATGATAAAGTTGATTGATAATAGCCATTTCAATAAACAGTTGTTACCCATGGGAGTTACCGGGCAATATTTTGTTTACACAAAAACAGAACGATGTCAATGGCAATGGAGAGTGGCGTTGCATTTCAAGATTCGTTGCTCAAACTTATTGTAACTTTAGATAACCGCTATCAAGTAACAAGCAATCTATTTTGCAGAAATCGGTGTTGGGTGTCATTATCTAGATGAAATTATTGCAACACCGCAGGGTGTCCAGATTTAATGATTGTTACGATTGCTTCTCCAGATTATAGTGTACAATATTCATTCAGTCAACCGCATTGTTAACATCCTGAAGTTTAATCATTGATATAACTGGACGTTCTTTGATTAGAAATCTGACACTCGTGCAATCTGAAAAGAGATACTGTTATTTTCATTTGAACATTTGAACAAGGAGTTGTCTCATGAATCAAGCGATCAATCAGGACCGTGATCCATGACGAGACGTTTGGTAGTGCCCCTTTCTATTTCAAGCAGAAATAGATCCAACACTTTTAACAAATCAACACGAACAATAGTTTGTATCATTTGTAATTACCTCCAACAGAGAAAATAGAGTCAATGACGAATATATTTTATTTCACTTTGACAATAAAAAAACATTGGACTGTCATTCTGAATTGCGCTTCAAGACACCAGTGGTGTACACTTCCGATATAATGAGAGGCAGTTTCGGACGGAATAATAGTACATCAGTGGGCACAGGGTGTTTATGATCTACATATCCCGTAGTTAAAATAGATAAGTACTTCTAGTGCTATAAAGTTGACAGTTAATGTTCTATTGAGAAATATGCCGCCTCAAATAATGCCATTCGAATCAAATGATGCAGTTATAGTCTAGTTTTTGCTTAGGAACTTTCATTGACAAGTATTTTATAAATCAATTATATCATTGAGACAGGTGACTTATGTGTTACATTCAACAATATATTTATTGCCGGTCATCAATTTACTTATCGGATTCTTCCATTAAACTGGTCAAATGGGATATAAGTGTAGTATACGTGTATACGCAATATACAACTCTCCCTTTCATATGCGTTGATGATACTTTGCTAAGACAGTTCTTGATCATACTTTTTTAGACAGTTCTGAAGCATGATCATATTCTATAGTCTCGACAGATATTTAAAGACCTGACTGAGAGTTTTTGGGTATTAATATGCACTGAATACCACCAGACAAACCAAGACGTGGATCGTTAAAGCAAATTCATTTTTATTTTAAAAAAATGTGTTTATGTTGAAAGCAACTCTTTACATTAAACAAGGCATAATGCGATTACATTTAATGGAGCACATGTTGTCGCCAGTAAAGTTACGAAAAAAGCACATCGTTATCTTTGTAATATGATTACTTTATGTACCAATATTTTATGTTGTGAAAAATTCAATGCGGGATTGAAAGAGTAAATTGAATTATTATTTGAGTCAATATGTATGTATCCACACTCCGCTGTCCATGTATTACAAGTTGAAACATATAGATCAAACCTTAAAAACGCATTGTAAAATGTCCAACAACTACACATGGCATATACAAACGCATCATCTTATCTTATCTTCATTGGTGTTTCCAGTACGGAGCGTGATGAAGTCGTTATTATGTTTAAATAATGAGTTCTCATTTTTCACCCCTGCTATTACCTCAGCGCCAATTTAAAACCGACCTGAAATTGTTTTCACAATCACTATGTCCACAGCATTAAGTGGAGGCCAGTATCATTTAGGGCAAATACGTTGATTCCTTTGAGGTCTTTTGATGTTTCATGGTTATAAGGCTGATAATGCCATGCTAAGATTCGAGCTCCCCACTTCAACCCTGATCATCAGAAAGGAAACACCAGGACAACGAGTACTGTTAATCATTTTAAATGGTTGACAATATCCGCTTACTTTTATTTACGACGAGGCTATGTAGTCGTTCGTTATCTGTGTGGGACTGTGATTTAATTGAAGGGAGGTGAAATATCATGGATAAAATCACAAGACATAACCTCTGTCGAGCAATGCTCAGATCTACGACGCAGCGCAGCAATGTTCGAGTGTCACGTTAGATCTGATTTTAATGAGATTGGCTAAATGCACATGGTGGCATAGATGTATCAAATAATATTCGAGGCTTCAGTAAATATATAATTTTAGAATTTCGATTTTAACGACAGTCTCGCACTGATTCCATTGATAATTAATTAATGTGATATATGGTGTTATGAACATTGGATATTTACAACTTATGGTGGACTGTTTAGACTGTCTTCTGGACGCAACAAGACCATTGTCAGCCTCACAAATATTTAATAAGTATATTCACTGGCAAATGAGTAACGTTTTCCAGAAATGTTCACTTATTCAGATTTTACATAGGAAAATGGTACTTTAATCTCCTGAGCGTCCCACCTGGTACAGGCGACTGGTGAATTCTCAATGATTTCTATCCATTAGCACCAACTAAAATGGAAAATGTTCATGTTTGCTATGCTGTAATGTTGAGAGGACCTCCAAGCTAATGTGATATGTGCACTAATATTTCACAGTATGTGGCGGGGTACAGATGTGCTACAGAAAGACAAAGCAGCGTATCCTTTGATATATTAATGTACATTATTGGCCTATTTTGTATGGTTTTAGTGACCTGAATGGTTTATTTTATAGTGACGATATGAGGGTGTGTTACTTTTTTACATACAGCAAGGCTTTCTTCTGTGCTCTTGATAATTAACTCCAACGCTTGACTTGCACTGTTGAAAGAAAGACCTAATGTTATCATCAATGCTTCGTTAAATATCAGATTTAATTGCCCTATCAATCTACACAGCAAAGAGAGCTAGAGTGCATTAATAACGACTGGCAGGACTCAAATTGTGTATCATTTCCGTATCTTTGTGACGCTAATGGTGTTAATATAGCTGTTGATGTTAAAAGACATATATGTGTCATTGAGTGTATTTTCAATACGTTGTCGTCAGTTAAATTGACGCAATGACATAACATTGGATTATTCTTAATTGCAAAACGGTATCATACAGATAAAATATACCAGCATACATACACTCAGAGACAATCAAACGATACGCATATGTTTTTTTAAAAGAAGTATAGATAATTTAATGCATCAAGGCACATGTATGACACTTTTCTGTTTATGACTGTTCTCTTCATCGGTGTTGAAATCAGTAATTCAAAAACGTTTTTGAACAAAATTTATTACAATTAAGCGAACGTTTTATATATTTGAAATTAAGTAACTAAATTATATTAACAACATTGTCAACCTTCCTGGACTTGATTTAGTTGACATATCATTGGACCAAGGACCTCATATAACAAGCACAAACTAGTAAGGAAAATACAATACAAATACATATAGGATATCTTACTAGCTTCACCCTTCATATCAAGTTTATCAAGGGCCTTGGCGTTGTAGTCCAGACAGCGTCAAAGTTCATCGTTAGCCAATCAAATTACGTGATCGTGTTGTGACACATGTGTCAATACATATGTGTATCACAGAATAAACACCCATAAAATCACGATAAGATAACAATGAGAAAAGCTTCAGTTACACCTACCTAATGCAAGTTAAACAATACTTTATTGGATGAACACTATTCTCCTTTTATCACTCTTTGGAAACACAAAAGAGACGAGCATATATGCTACATGTAATCCCATTGACAAAATAAACAAAATGAGCAACATTACTGTCAATAATAGGATCTTCAATGTATCGGACCTTATTTATTTTTGTTTTAAATTTGTGATTATTATTATTATTTTCAAAATCGATGACATGTACACCCTAGAGCTAGTATGTAATGGTAATTATTTGTGATTTAGGTCTGTCAAGGAAACACTGTACACGCATTAAAAAAAATTGAAATGAAAAAAATCCTTCGATAACATATTTAGATACCCACGGCAATAAAACACAGGCGGTTAATGGGACAGACAGCGTGCTTTATGACGCAATAAAACATGCTAGTGGTTCAGGAAGTTGGTTAGAGCGTCGCTTAGCAATAATATAGTTTATGCAAATAATATTATATCGGGGTTTTGTTTTATATAAAGGCGAGTTAGTGTTTAAGAGCATCTCTTATAAGAAATAGAAGATTCGTTAATTGTGCTTTTCGTCTTTTATGCTTCCTGCTATGTTTTTTCAACGATAACGCACGCCAACTCGTCTTCGATTGCTTAAATACACGAGTGATTAAAAACGACTGAAATTAAGTTAAAATATGTCTCAAGCAGTCAACTTAACTGAACACGTCTTTTTGAAATATCTCGTTTTGAAACATTCTGAAGGTGAGATAGGAGAGTGAAATAGGTTATATTTCGGTATGTTTATGAGACGGCCTGTGGCAATGATGCGTCAACATATCAAAGTCCAAGAAGATACCAACAACGTCATTTATTAACTAAACTTTTCATTTTCATGAATTTTCACTAAAAGTAAAACATTCTCCCTAAACTCATTTTGAAAAAGCGATTTTAGCACCCCATATGTGCCTGAACAGACAGGATAATGCCATACACTGTTGAATGAAGTCTGGCAGCAGTATTTCATTTTGGAGTCCGTTGTCTGATTTCTTAATGCGGTAGTTTATATCCATCGTCTACGCATACTGATGCTCTTCTGGTGTATAAACTCTAATATATTTGACAGTTTGTGGTATGAATTATCATCTACTTTACATAATTGTTAAAAGTAATATACGTAATTGCCTTTATAAGAAGCTTCAAATGCAAAAGTTCTGACCATAAACCAATTAAACCATAAACCAATTGTGCAGGATATTTTCTTGTTACACATAGTGTCATAAGAGATGATCTTAATAAACATATACATATACATATACTTAATAATAAAAATATACATAAACATATACTCAACTATCAATAAGATTATGTATATGTACACCTATTGTCCTGGGACTCATTCCACAAAGCAACATTAATTAGCTTTAAACTTTACTCCCAGTCTTTAACAATGCACTAATGTTGCCTTATTGACTTACGGTCACCTAAGTGCTTTGTGAAATGACGCCCTTAATGGCGCTATAGCACGAAGTTCTTACTGAAATAAAAAATAAAAAAGAACTCAAGAAAATGTATATAAGAGTTAGAAATGGAATAATAATACTCCTCAAACAATAAAGAGTTCGAAAACGAATGTACATGGTTCGGTTAAGCCATGCCAGTTCATTTCCCTTTGAGAGGACATTTTAAGGTGTTCACAATAAAATTGCCGGACGAAGGTAGTACAAGTGATCTGACTGATGTAGCGATACCTAAATACTAAAACTAGAGTTTTAGTTATGGCACCAAGATGGAATGGTCAACTTTCTTGCTGTCTGAACTCTTAATTCCGCATGAGTCCTACAAATCTACCCCTCACTTTTAAAATATTTACATCACTGTCGCTTTATACGTCGCAGGATTCCTACGCAGGAACCTTTTTCTACTTATCAGGCCGTGTAATGAGATGTTTTACCCTCCAAAGTAACAATATATGGTATACACTTTAATAATAAATAGCGAACTTGAGAAAATATAATATGAAAAAGTGCTACACCGCCTTTAACACATTAGAAGTATACAATATACGATAGGTACAACCTCACCTGGAGTCATTTTAAATTACCAATAACACATTTAAATTAAAAAGTAAAAATGTATACATGTACGACAGGTGCAAACTCACCTGAAGTCATTATAAATCATCCTTGACATTTTCAACTGAAGTATTCGTTAGGTACAACCTCACCTAGTGGCATATCTATCTACAGATATACACTGTGTAAATAACATCGAGTCCATAGTCTGAATTCTACGGTTCTGAAACCGTCAGTTATCAAGAGTCTAAAATCCTCCACGATCTACGTATAGTTTTAAGAGTCGACTGGGGGCCATTTCATCCTTTACGTTTCCCCGATTCTCGTCACATAGTGCCCATTGACGATTAACTGTCAATACACACACGCCACACAGTCGTTTGTAAATAATTCAACAAATTTCAAAGTCGATGGTTAATTTGGGCTGACCAATGCAAATCTCATTACTACAGTAAGAAATTTGATTGACAAGTGCAATAATGTAGCTTAATAAAAGGGATTTCCTACCTGATTTCTTCACTGTAACAACTGAATGTTGCTAGTTAATAATATATGATTTATCATATGAAATTGAGGCAACAATGTACTAACAATGTACGTAGTGCTGCAAGTTCAAATATATGACTCATATGTGGCACTCGTATAGTAGAGCCATAAATAAATAGAGCCATTGGCTCTGTAGCTGATCAGTTTTAAATAAGTTTCAAAATGTACATTGTCAAAAATATACATACACATTTCAAGTTCTTTATGAAATGGAGAAGAAGATGATTAGATCGTGACCCCTGTGACCCTATTTGGTGTCTCAGGGTCATCAATTCTACAATTTAAATTCCCAATTGCCAATTAGTCTTTACACAACATGTCAGCGATCTAGAGCTTTATTTCATACCGAAGTAGAAGATTAACATGTCTTATTAGGTCATGACCTCTGTGACCCATATTTGAGGTCACAAGGTCACCAAATCTATAATTAAGAATTCCCATTGTCTAAGGAGTATGTATATAATATTTAGCTCTCAAGAGTCACCTATTCTGGAGAAGAAGTCGGAAAAGCGAAATGTTTACGAACAGACGGACGGACATTCCTAACGTGGATTGCGTTTGGTAGCTGGTCCAAATCTACATAAACTGCCAGGCAAAATAGAGTACTCAGCTCAGTTCGTTTCTAATAATACAATATTTTAAAAGAAATCAGATGCATTTGACTATGGCACTATACAATAATACTTATCTGCAGTTATTTGAATGAATTAATTGGTGACTGTGGTTAAATTATAGTTAAAATATCTTTGTATAATGAAGACATGGGTACGAAATGAAATTTACACCAACATGACCCCTACCATGTTTAAAATCTTGTAATTGTGTGCGCAAATGTTCACATAGAATATGTCTTATATGTCGATGAACAGTTGTGTGTCATCCAAACTAATTTTTAAAGAAATTAAAAATTTAATTTTTAAAAAAAATGAAGAACTATTATTTTACAGTTTATATAAGCATGTATGCATCAGCAAATTATTATTATTTATTTAGCATACGTTTTAGTCAAAAAACAATAAAAGAAATTAAAAGAATCTTAAATCGTACAGACTTGTAATCACTAAAAGTAAATACATCCAGTAAATCAAAGTTACTCCGAAAATAAGACAAGATTTAATCTCTTTGTGTATGCCGTACAAAATATGAATACCTTAATTTCTATGAATACATTATTAGAAAATACGTCGTCGTGCATCTAACTCTAATATAATGTTATTAATTAAGTATTTCCGTATTGGCCCAGTTACAGTTAACTCGGCCAATACGGAAATACTTAATTAATGACAATTTTATTAATTAACTTCTTTTCATTATATTTGCACAACACTAGACATCTCATTTATATTGAAATAATAATTATAAACAAGATTGGTGAACAAATAGCACGGGTCAAAGTTGTGAAGCGACAGCTTCGGGTTTTCACCAAATGTGCAACTGCGCATGCTCAGACTCATATTGGCCCAGTTTGTCTCGTATTGGCCCAGTTTTCCCCGTATTGGCCCAGTTTCCCCGTATTGGCCCAGTTGTCGAATCATATGGTCTAGGCCGTAAATGCCGTATACGTGCCATAACATTGAAAGTTAATTAATAAATAATATTAATTATGGTTAAATCAATTATATTTCTAATTATGTCAAGAATTGCACGAAACAACAATCCTGAAATATTAACATTTCTCATTTGACGTTGCAATGAGAACAATTTAGCTGTCATCTGTGCGCTGAATTCTTAATAACACACTTAGTGAATGTCATTCACGAAATAGTGATGGTGTCGGTTGTGTACAATAATTGATTAAATTAATTGATTTCTTAATGAAACTTTATTTCTGCAACGGTTTGTAATCGTGCTTGGGATGACATTGTGAATATTGCGTGAAAACAGTTCATCATTATTTATAAGAAATACAATAGTTTACTTATGTTAAAACAAAAATAACTAGGATTGGCGCGTCAATACTTAGGTCTTCAAGACTTCTGCTTGACTTTCAGCTCCACGTTTGATCGACGAATGTCAAAAAGCTTGTTTTGTAAAAACTTCCTTGTTAAACATATCATAAGCTGCTAACAAAACCTCAAAAAATCATTAATTTCATTATAAATAGAAATAGCGCCAAAACCACGTGACCTACGACTTGGTCGTGATTGACTTTTTTCCTTGCAAAGTTATTTTTCATCTTTTAAAAAAAGTTCCATGTCTCTATGTCAATTTTGAAAATTTTCCCCATGTTAAAAATCGAAATCGTGATTTTCTGTCATTTTTCAGCCTTAATTGTGACCGGAAATGACTGAACGCGAGCTATTTTATTATTGATTCGTTAAGACACTATATTGTTCTATTATCCCTGAAACATTTATGCAATTGTGAGATCGGGAAGTTGGAGTAATGTCACATTGACATAGATCTCGTGTAACAAGGTCACTGTGCGAAACAAAACAACACCATGTATTCACCAATGCTTCAGCTATATACAAAAACAAAACTCAGACTCATGGTGCAAGTATCTTCAGGGGAGAAGATTGTCAAAGGTACATGGGGTCGGCAGTTTTAAAGAGTGACAAAAATCAAAATGGCGGCTAAACCACGTGACTTACGATTTCGCCGTGATTTACTTTTCTTCTCGCATTGTCATTGCGGATCTTCCAAGTTCCAAGTCTCTAGTTACATTTTGAATTTGTTTCCCAAAAATACAATAATAATAATAATACCGATTCGGATAAAAACAATAGGTATTCCAGACTATATCTTGAGGACTTAATCATTGTGCTCAAATTGCAAAAATCAGTTACATATATTATGAGGGCTCACAATGAAACAGAATTGCGGCAACATAAATAGAAGTCGCATGTCTTCCAAATAAGAAGTTGTAGTAAACACAATAATCAAATCCGACACTACATAATTTTATTTACTGACAATCCCCTACTTTCTCAAATTGAAATCTCAGAAATCTACTTCTAATTAACATCTCGCTTATGTCTAAAGGCAGGATTCAGTACGCCCAGTGACGGTCAGTGTAATCCTATTGAAGGAACAAGATCATATATAATCCAAAGTTGATATTGATGTTTTGATAAAGATGTGTTAATATGTTCCTATACATGTACAGAAGGAGGAAAAGTAAACCAACACACTGGGCTAGTCCCAGACTCTCACCAATTTCGAATTCCCACATGTTTCTCTTGCTGTACAACTGTAACTTTAACAAGAACCATCCGAGCTCACGTGATCATGACCAGTCGAATTAGTGACGTAGAACCTTTCAATGGATACTTAGATCAGGTTATTTTTCAAAAACAAATTCCAAAAATTCGAAAATTCAGAAAACTCACATTAAAAAAAGTACAGGTTTCAAATGTAATTTGTTTCATCTTGTGCAAAGCAAATGCAAGTTGTCTGTCGTACTATTCCTTTATCATTCAGCTGAGGCTAAGCGTATCTTAGCAAGTTACAAACCTATGTATTAATACAAAGTACCAAGGATTTACAGCACAGCATACTCATTCGATAAGCGTACTCATTAACGGAATTAGTCTCCTAAAGCACTTTCAGCTGTCTCTCATATTCGCCGTGGAATCTTCCCGTTAATACCTGATCTTCAATACCCAGAAATACTTGCCCAATTATACTAAAAATATGAAAATCTTTAATGACGTTATCTTATTCGCTTTGAAATCGAAATTAAGTGTACGTGTATTGAGTATAGACCGTATATAAAGTTGCATACCGAAAGTTTTATCACCTATGTGTATATTGTGGTGCAAATATCATGTAATGTCTTTGAAGCATCGTATTATCACTTGACTGGTCATTTTGCATTTTCGCTCAATTAGAAGACATATGAATGTTTTATAATATAATCTTAGTTCATACCTTATTCTTAGAAGTGACTAGTTGTTTCTGTTTTTTTTATGGAGTAGATGACCGATCAACTGGGTCAAATATGTATCATGTATTTCCCTCTTATACTCATTCAATGCGTTTGTGAGGCACTTCTTCTCATTTAATCGATATGGGAACTTTTATTAAAAAATTAATGAATTTTGAATTTTTAACATTTGACCCCTTTCTCTCTTTATTTATGCAAAAGGTCGAAAACACGCACCACTGAAATCCTAAAATGTTGCAATTAAATCGTTTCAATCATGAATAATTGTAAATGATTAGGATTATTTATAATTTGACATAAATTGAAGTATGCGAAATTTTAGAATTATCAATAATGTACTGTTCAGGTAGGGTGTATACATTTAACCAATAATTTAACCATAATAAAAAAAAGATTTCGATGTTGCATTTTACACGGTTTTCTGAGACTTGTGTTCATTTGATTAATACGCCATCACAATTTATCATCGAATTATAATTAAGATTTGAAAATAGCTATAATAAAATTGTAATCTGATAAAATAAAACTCTGCCTCAATAATCAGTATCCATGGACATTAACGATGCCCGTAAGATACAGCCAGCATTATTGCAATCAGAGAGGTATATTTCAAATTGACAATTAGATGTAGACATTGTTTCAAAAGTATGACTCATATATATCAAGTATATTATTTGCTTATCTTTTTATTGCTTTGCTCTAAACATTTTAAATTACATCTTCTTTTTTCCTATTTCACAATAACCATAAAATTCTTTCTTGCTACTGACATTTCACTTGAACTTGAACTTGCTTTAACTTTCAATCATGCTTTCCACCTTTAACTGAAAAACGTAAATGACCAGTTTCTCGCGGACGGTATTTTTAAAATTACTAGTTGCGTAAACATATTTCCTAATGTACATGTTTTCTTGTGAAATGTCAGTAAGTACACTGTAACATACGTAAAGAGATGTATGATGTTTTTCCCAAATACTTGTTTTGTTTTACATTTTTACGTGGTACGTGTAACACTGTAATATATAAAGCTTAGCAGTCTCTGGATAGTCCATCTGTAATCATACATGTACCACAAATATTCTCTTACTTGGCAGATCAAATGAATACACTTTTATAAATAAAGCAAGCGCATTTTCATCAAAGAATAGCGTAAAAAATAAATATCAGCGAGACTTTTAATTAGATCCGGATCATGAGAAAGGGCACTATTGTGTGCCTCTTACGACAATGTTGTACTTGAAACGTACTGTTTATCTTTATATAGTTTATCTGATCCGTGAAACCGCTTCATGAGTCGTTATCTCGTATAATCAACATTCATCCAACTTGACATCAAAACAACCATTTTTGGTCTGATCACAAGAACGTAACATAAACGATGTGATTTACATGATGTACTACTTGCAGTACAACGCATAATTACATGGATCCGATGAATGTATACACGTCTTGTCGTATATGTCACAATGATTACATGTACAAAAAGTAGTAACACACACAGACGCTGGCTAAAAAGCTGTTACTCCACCCCTGATATACAGTAGCATGGGGACGAGGTCATTTTAGTTTCTAAACATTGTTGTGTTTAACCATGTAAGAATAGCATTTGTTTATAAATGTTCCTTCAAAGAATGACATAGAACGTGTAATGAAAACATACATGGGTTATTTACAATGATGTTAAACATAAGAGGTGTCATATATTTTATGTAAGCTTTACTGAAAACTCGCTTTGCAAAGCAACATTGTCATCGCAAGGGTATTTTATCGTTCGTAATGGCATACATTTGAAGCAGAAGAGAAGGGGGTTATTAACTTACCATTTTATTATGACTCAAATGCAATGACATTATTAATACAGAACAAAACTACTTTTGTTGTCAGACACGTCAAAGCACAAACATATCCCTGTATGTTTTTGTGTGTGCTCAAAATAACAACGTAAATTAACCGATTGCTGTTTATTTGAAGTTTAACTTACAAAACGAATGTTTTAAGGACAATGATTCTGTGAGCAAGTGAAAGGGAAACAGCGTAATGGTTTTGACTTCCTAGTCAGTGTTAGTCTTCGTATTCCTTCATACATGTAATCATTCATTTATTAATGCAGGTGTATTCCCCATAGTACTATTAAGGAAATATTTAAATTTTTTCATCTTAACGCCTCATATAACACAGAATGTCTTTTCTTACATGAAAATGGAAAAATGTAGATGTCAACTTAAAAAATATTGTAAAATTGGTTAACTTAGTAATATTCAGATACAAGAGGTAAAAGTTTTAATAATTAGCATAAACTATAAGTACTAGTCATTATGAAGTTGATATTTCTAGCAAATTAATATTGCCTATACACATTGAAACAAACAATAGATTGAGTATTTTTGTTAGATAAATTATTTGAGATACATTGCACGATATTCGACCTTACATGACCTACAATGGACATTTCTATCTTCTGATCTGCTATTATCTAATCAAATCCAGATCATACCAATTTGCCTCGTTATCCCTCTGTATGATAACAACCATTTAATTGGGCCTGGCTCTGGCATGTCAGTAACTTGGATCATGCTGACATGAGTTGCTCTTCACGCAGATTTATGAATTCATAAACAACGTTATTAAACGGTTGCAGATAAATAAACCATTCTATCAGTCGAATAAACCCACTATTAGTGCAGAGAAGAAATACCAGAGTAGTGAGACTATTTTAGTTTCATTATCAACTGTGGTAAAATATTGAACGTTATTTTTGTAGATGTTATATCATGGCATCCTTCATCTGAACTCGTTTGATTCTACTCAACGCTTTGAGCATGATATGTATCCTATATAAGCGGACTATTATTACTACTGCTATTATTATTATCATCCCGATATTCGTCAAGAATAGAATATATCCCCATGTCGTCAATGTACATTTGCGCTCTTCAGAATAATAAATACACTTACATTACAATACTTTTACTGTTCATTTTGTAATATTTTCAGCTGCAGAAAGAAATGTTTCTTAAAGAGAAAACAATCCAAAGGTCAACTCTGTCAAACATGGCCAACGATCATTCTCCTACGCTGCTGCCACTGAATGGAACAAACTACCCACTGACCTGAAAACCTCCACATCTTTTCACTCCTTTAAGCGAGCTCTCAAAACTCACCTTTTAAAACAAGCCTTTTCATCATAGAGACTTATACATGGCGCCACGAGCATGCACTGCGCATGGAGCTGTGCGCAATAGAAATGGGCTATTATTATTATTATTTTGGTCCTAAATCTGCTGCTTATGAATCCGCACTCTGATCCTCAGGCATTCGGTTTCACCAATATATTGTTCCTCACATCCTTGGCAAGTTATTACATATATTACATTTTTGGCAGAACAATCTAGAGAGTGATGTACATAAAAATATTTGTTCTTATCTTTGAAAAAAATATTTAGTTTCCTTCCGCGGCCACATTTGGAAACCCCATAGTTCATTGTGGCTTCCAAATCGAATCTTGCCTTCGTTAGTATCCTCTTAAGGTTGTTGGTTTGCCGTTTGCTTTAGATAATTTTGGTGTGGTTCATGATTTCATTCTTTCATCTGAATTAAGAATGATTTTATTCTCACGGATGACATTGAATAGTTCTGGATTCTTTGGGTTATGTGTGGATACAAAGGCTATATCACTGTTTGGTCAAACCGAATGTCTGAGGGACAGAGTGCGGGTTCATAAGCAGCATATTAGGGACCCAAAAACAAGATGTATTTCACTCAGTGTACATTTGGACAATAAGAAGATTAAATTTACAATCTTTCCATTTTATAAAATGGCAGACACAAGTACAATAATGCGTAAGATAAAAGAAGATCATTTTATTAAAACACTCTGTCCATCCCAGTGACGTCATAGAGCAGTGACGTCGTAGCTAGTTATTGTTGCAATGTCACCGAAACGTGACGTCATAATCCCTGAAGAGTAAAACAAAACATGTAGGAGGAAAACGGGGTTAGCTATTCTTTTTAAACTCATTTCAGACATGCTCAGAAAATGTGTTTGGTGGGTCCCATGGCAGGAATTTTAATTTATAGACACGTAGCTTTTGATTACAATGATATTCGTCTTACACTGAATATTTAATGCTGAAATAATCACCCAAAGATATACAATACGCATCGCCGTACGTTAATACGACCTTACCATAGGAGCAAATACACAGACACTTTTCAACTATGAACATTTACCGACTTTTTTTAGTAACATATCACGATCTGAAATGACATGAAAATGCGTTACAATGTACTATTTACTATTTCGATATGATATGATGAGAACAGAAATACTACAAATAATGTGTGTGGACCTAGAAGCAAATACCTTTCCACACGGCTGCACATCATTACAATATTTTAAGCTTGACTGCTATCCACTAGTCCAGTAAGGTGGACGTAGTGTGTTGACGTGGTGTGTAGACGTGGTGTGTAGCTATAGACGCCGTGTATCAGCCTTGTTAACAGTGCTCCCAAACAGCACAATTCTATTTGTTACCTGAAGATCAGAGTGATGACACACAGACCTTACTACAAGCTCCAGTCCTTTATCATTCAATATGTCAGTGAACACATTTTTTGCCTGACAAGAAAGTTTAAAATCTCAGCGAGTTGGATGCAGAGGGAAAATTGAATAAATAGCAAACTAGATCCTTTTTTCAGTGTCTGTAAAAACGTTCTCTCTGTTTTGAATTTGTTAGCCAAATGCAAATCGCCAACCCTATAGAGTCGTTGAAAACAATAGATCAAGTAAACAAACTCCAGCGGACTTATTTAAAGGTGAGTAAAACAGTACTAAAACAGTAACCTGGGAAATGGTACATGCAAAATCTTAATGTTAACAACAGTATACTATTTAGAATAAATGTATGAATACTTTAATAATTATTAAATTGATACAACTGTTTGGGAAAAAAACAAGCTACTTAACGCCTTCAGTGGACATTCGACATTTACTAACAAAGATTTCAACATGAGAAGACACATATAGTACTTCTCCTTTTATTAAATGTGATTCAGAATTTGAATATGGCATTGCCGCGTCAATTATAGTTCTACACACATCTTATTGTTATAAAGTGAATGGTTAACGTCAAATATGTGTCAATCATTGTCATTAGTGTCTAGTGTAGCGACGAGTAAACCTATTTACATCATCTGTCATCTCAGTGACACGTAAATGCACGTTACATGATGTTAGGATGCATTAGATAGTCTGCTCAGATTTGCTGATTTCACAAAATAAAATATAACAAATTAAAGAAGTTGATGAAATAACACGATTAAATAGATTAGTAATATAGATTACTACAATCAATACATATATAATAATAGCTACAGATATCTGATGACACGAAGACCTTTAATCTTGATGGTTAATTTCCTTTATTATAACCATCCTTATATCGTTGATTTCAAATTACTCAAACAGCACAAAGCAATAAAACATCCTACAGTAATTAAATATAAGGTAATAAGACTACTAATCAAAAGAGGAAATTCCATGATATCTAACCAAAAACTAAAAACTATTAAGCATCATGTAAAAATAACCCTCCATCTGTCATCTTTCTTACTATTTCATACCTTTCTTAATCAGGTGATATTATTGCCGATGTCTTACATTTTTGTCCTTCTGATACTACTAATCGATCAAATGTACCACGCATCGAAGGTGTCATCACAAGGTCTTGCTATTGAAAAGTATCTAAAAACTGTTGAAATGACCAGAACTTATATGTGCATTGCGACGAAAGAAGTCGGTCAGAGATGTGAAACGATGTTTGATTGGAAAAACATTACTGGTGTTGCAAATTTCCACTGCCACGGGAAATTGCGTAAATCGTGAACTATGCTCCTTATGTGACACAGGTTGAAATGGATGGAAGAATGGAGTGGAGAAACCTCTGTAGAAAGAGGTTGAAGAAAAACGGAAAGGCAGCACAATCCATGAGCGTCAATGATAATTGAATAAAAGTGTTGAATTATTCTTCATATATGTAATTAATACAGAAGATGCTGCCTGGGTCAACACTATGACATGACCTGAATCAGTTTATACATTACCGTGGACACCCCACTCTATCATCACACATGTCTAGTTGAATCAACCATCCGATTTCTTGTAAATATAATATTTATATATGGAAAGAGTGTTAATTAGCCCAGCAACAACACTAACGAAAAAGACGATATATATGTAGTTATAGTATATCTAACGAGCTTCCCCGTTCATATCAAGGTTTTGTTCCGAGTGAAATAATGCTGCTTTGTCTCGAGGGACATAAACTTGATATGAAAGGGGAACGAGTTATGTATCCTATTTATTACCAACCTATATTTCGTATGATTTATTGTGTTTTAAAAGTATTTGTGGCATCCAAACGTTTACTAGTAAGTTTTCAAACAGTTATTTTCAAAAGGGAAATGTATATGATGTTCATGGTTTAGTTGAAAATGATGACTATAATAGAGTCAGTCAGTATGCGTTAACGAAAGTAGAAACCTATGTATGGGAGAGAGGCGACATCAAAGTAACCGGAGCCATACTTGGTATAACACTAAATTGGCATTGTAGTTTACTTCAGGCATAAGAAAGTCAATGAAGGTCCTAGTACGGTTTGACAGTACAACAAAAGACTGTGTGTTAGAAATATCATTTGTTATGAGGTTAGAAGGAATCCTTGATTAAGATTTACGTATGACATTGTATGTTAAAGTAAAGAGAACAACTTTGAATTAACATTAAATATACTGTTGATTATTTGATACTAATTCATAAATGGATCGGAATGCAAAACAGTTTTTCCTATTTCGATCTGTGATTGGTCCACGTGACACTACATTGTGTAAATATTAACTGGTAATAAAACCCTTCCTGAGCGGACTGAATAGACTAACATAGTAAAACTCAACAAACATCAGTACTCTATCCAGCAATAAACTTGTCTGTGTCAACTTTGATCATCACAAATGTTCCATTTTTTAAAATATATATACAACATGATTGCAAAATAAACAAATAAAAGCCAACATGAAGTTATTCATCGTGGGCTTCGTATACAATATGTTTATGTTCGAAGACTTATTGAGGTCAATAAATTCAACTGTTTCTGTTCATTGAGCCAAATTGTCTCGGATAGTAAATGAGATCTCACGCGATTGACGTTGCTGGTTTTTGAAACAAATCGTCCTTCTGTTCACCCTGTTCCATGATTTCTATTGTTGATATTTGACGTACATGTAACATTAAACCACTGAACCTGTCTTGAGCTGTCATTTGTATGATAAAAATTACATTCGTACAAATCATATACTAATTTCATAGGTGCGATATACGCGGTATATAACAATCCGCGTCATGATGAGATCCGAATATTTTAGAAGTCAATGTTAGATGTCATCCAAATATCAGTTTTATATAAGCTGTCATCTACGAGAAGCATTCACTGATTCCAATGGTAATGTTATTATCCCATAGAAAACGACAGGAAGCACACATTAGTTCAATTTCGGAAAAGATTGACACACATTTGGTTAGCCCAACAATTTCCGAACATTTTCTGAATAGAGTTCTGACCAAACTAACCATTCCATTTCACTCATGGCTTATAAACCTTTTTGTGTCTCCCTATTTCCTTCTTATTGGCATAACGTCTCAACGACATGTCATTTAATCATAGCCCTTTCCCAACAGGGAGACTAGGATTCAGTCTAACAATATATAGTACATCAGTACTGTATCCAGCAATAAACTTGTCTGTGTCAACTTTGATCATCACAAATGTTCCATTTTTTAAAATATATATACAACATGATTGCAAAATAAACAAATAAAAGCCAACATGAAATTATTTATCGTGGGCTTCGTATACAATATGTTTATGTTCGAAGACTTATTGAGGTCAATAAATTCAACTGTTTCTGTTCATTGAGCCAAATTGTCTCGGATAGTAAATGAGATCTCACGCGATTGACGTTGCTGGTTTTTGAAACAAATCGTCCTTCTGTTCACCCTGTTCCATGATTTCTATTGTTGATATTTGACGTACATGTAACATTAAACCACTGAACCCGTCTTGAGCTGTCATTTGTATGATAAAAATTACATTCGTACAAATCATATACTAATTTCATAGGTGCGATATACGCGGTATATAACAATCCGCGTCATGATGAGATCCGAATATTTTAGAAGTCAATGTTAGATGTCATCCAAATATCAGTTTTATATAAGCTGTCATCTACGAGAAGCATTCACTGATTCCAATGGTAATGTTATTATCCCATAGAAAACGACAGGAAGCACACATTAGTTCAATTTCGGAAAAGACTGACACACATTTGGTGAGCCCAACAATTTCCGAACATTTTCTGAATAGAGTTCTGACCAAACTAACCATTCCATTTCACTCATGGCTTATAAACCTTTTTGTGTCTCCCTATTTCCTTCTTATTGGCATAACGTCTCAACGACATGTCATTTAATCATAGCCCTTTCCCAACAGGCCAGGGAGACTAGGATTCAGTCTAACCCAAAATAAATCATCGTAGATAATTATGTTTTTGTCAAATGCAACTTTTCATTATTTATTAGAACCAACATGACAACACCCAAACACTGTTACAATATACCACTGCCAAGATCTCAAGACACAAGGAATGAACTCTTTTGAATGAATTTCATTTTTCTTATATTCCTCTTCTCTTTGGTATTTTACAGTACAAGTGGAGAAATAGGAAATGCTCACGGACACTATTCACAAATAAAAATTCAGTAGTAGCATGTCTAACCCAAAAAATAATCGAAACTGACACGTTACGTTGTTTATATAACATTTCATTCCTATATCTTTTAGGGCTGTCCACTATTATTACCCTGAGTATAATTCAGAACCAGCCGTTCATGATACAGACATCTGATGACCCCAATAGGACAACGAGTAGTGATGATAACAATAGAATATAGAAAAGCTCACGATGATATGAGTGGTTAGTGAACATTACAATATGTATAAAAAGGAGAAATTAGGCCATCGTACTAGGATAAAGGAAATACATAATCACGGTATAATAATTCTGGATAATTGCTTCTTCATAAGAAAAAAACTGCTGATTGTCATAATCTGATATACACCTTTATCTGTTATAACAACCACGCACTGTCATATTCCTTGATAATTCTTTCTAATGATGATAGAATCTGCCCACAATGTCAGAAAGCATCATAATACATAATTGATATGTTCTAAATATAACAATTGGTAAGATGCGCCTCGTATGTTATTTATCATCGTCTCTTCGGATATTTCTGCTAAAATGGCAAAGGTTTTCATTCATTTATTCGCTCTGGGTGTTTTTACTAATGTTTCAGATTATGTCAATGAATCTTGCGAGTATCGTGTGTAACTATGGTGATATTACACTAGATTAGAATGTATACGTAGCAGTCACCACATTCGTCCTGTATGAAGAACTTGTTTCTGAAGCAGACAACATTAGGACAACTTCGCTCATTATACACTGTAAGTACATACTCATCACTGAAAAGAAACATGTCACTGCAACAGATAGTGTAACTGAGGACCTCTCTCAAACTAAAAGCATGTATGAATCCTTGTGTTCTTGATACTCCAGCAGAATATTCAATGTATGTCAAACAAACACTTCATTCCTTTGAAGTTGTCCCATTTATTCACAGAAGGCAAGTAAGTGTAAACCAGTAGCCGATATTATAAGAGACTTCAATGATACATGCTGTACAAGAAACCTGAACTTCGTGAGCGGCCATGATACGCATGCCTTTAAACATATTTACTCATTGATGAGACGTTCATCTCATGAGAATGCTATTTCTTCCCTCAGTCATGTCTCTCTCCTCTAGATCAATATATGCTTAAAGAAGGATTTCATTCAGATCGATAGGGCAAGCATGGTCTCTTTCATTAGCACCCGTCAAGTGCAGACGAAAACGCCGTCTAAAACATAATTTTTGAAAGGTTTCACTCTTATTCAACTGTGTCCAATGACTGATGAATTGGTGTATTAGTGACACTTGAACACATATTTGTATCTGTATACTTGTATAAGTTAAGTTCATTGTCAGTGTATCAGTCGATCCAGATGGAGACAGTAGATGTATACGATGCCAACTGAGGTTTCTCTCTAATGCCTAAATCCCGATAACGAGCAGAGCGTATTCTCTGTTAACCAGTTCAGAAGGGAACAGACACATCAATAAAATGATGTCCAAACGCCAATGTAGCTGCCCTATCTGAGGAAGGATACGGATAAATCTATAAACAAATATATATTATAGAAAATATGGCCTCAACACCATTTAGTTTCAATCATTAAAATGACTATTTCGAAGGCAGCACTAACATCAAATGATAATGTCTGTAATATACTCATGATAAACAATTTTTACACCCCTAAACAGAAAATGGATTTGAGCAAATTAAATGCACGGACAATTAATATTGTTCGATATTATGGCTTTTCGAAATTAAATGGCACAAACACATGATGTAAACATGATGTATAATACTTGCCATGTATGTATTGTGTGCGAATGAGACTCCATGAAAGGTTTTGTGTATATTTGGGTTCAGTAGAATGTTTTTGTCAAATGCAACTTTTCATTATTTATTAGAACCAAAATGAGAACACTCAAACACTGTAACAAGATACCACTGCCAAGATCTCAAGACACAAGGAATGAACTCATTTGAATAAATTTCATTTTTCCCTTCTCTTTGGTAGTTTACAGTACAAGTGGAGAAATAAGAAATGCTCAAGGACACAAATAGTCATCCAGTAGTAACATGTTTCACCAAAAAAATAATCGAAACTGACACGTTACATTGTTTATATAACATTTCATTCCTATAACTTTTAGGGGGTGTCAACCATTATTGCCATGAGTATAAATGTCACGTCTAATTGTTATCTTGAATACCTTATATTGAAATAATATGATTATACATGTAGTAGACCGTCAAATGAAAATTCAAATAGATAATTTCTTATTAGTTATGTTAGTTACAATAACACCTAATGACAACGATACCGCTTCATAAGTCACAAAGGAGTGTGTAATAAACACAATACCGGATACAATTACACAACATAAACACCTGGCAACAGATGTAATGATCATATCATGTCCACACAATCGTCGTTCACATCTACTTTCATTGTGTCTTCATTTAGTATGAACATAATCATACAGATTATTAACGTGCCAATATCCAGTATCATGTTTATATTATTTTCATACAGTAGAATATCGTCGTTGCGAAAAATATCCATATTCACGAGTTAGTGTTTCTTCATTTGTAAAAGTATAGCAATACAGAACAAGGACTCAATCTTTATTTAACACGCCGTTTTCGATTTTCAGTGTTCTTGTAGATATATGCACATTTTGAAATATACGAAGGAAATTAAACTTGTTGAGAATAATTGCTGTTAGATTAACATTGGATATAGATGAACAAGAGATGACAGCCAGTGACACTAACTAAATATATTCCACGGGGAGCACCTGACACACTCATTGTTTACACACGTTATGGAACTGTGTCAAGGACAACGCAAAACGATACCTCGTAAATGTTTTTCATTTCAGTGTTCAAAGCGATTATAACTTTAGATATCCGCTACAATGCCATCTGCACACATCGGTGTCGGGTGTTATTGTCTCGATCAACTTATTCCAAGACACATGGTGTCCAGTGTAATGATTGCTAGGATAGATGTTCCAGATTGTATTGTAAAACATTTATCCAAAACGTTGCCAACATGATGTTTTATCGTTGAACTAGTACTCGTATTGTATTGTGTATTCAGAAATCTTACACCCTTATCATCTTATAACAGATGTTGCAGAAGTGAGTTGTAAAGTTTGTAGCAGAACATTTCAACATGTTCACATGTCTGAATTATAGATCAAACGCGTCCGCGATCCATGACGAGACGTTTTGTGATCGATACCATGTTTACCAAAATATATCCAATATGTTTTAAAAAAACAATTTTGATTCAATCCAACATGAAGAAATTTGTCATAATCACATATGTGTGATTTCATTTTGATAGAAGGAAAACGGTTTGCATGTCACCTTCAATTGTGTTCGATACGGAAATCTGTTTACCCTGTATCTGTAAATGCTGACAAACAACTTTTGACGTTTTACATTTGAATAACAGGTAGTCTATGTGTATGCTAATCGTCTGTATAATTACATCTGTTTATGTGGTTTGGATGTGTCGTTCTAAGGACTTATGCCTCATTCTGATAATATACACTTAAAATAATGACGTCCTTTCTTTTATTATATTCAATATGTCAATATTGTTTTTACATTTATATTATATGCAGATCATGTTAATCCAATTATGTTATTATAATTCAAAGAGAACTTGAACAATGCAGAAAGGTCACAGCTGAAATTGAATACTTATTTTTGACTTGCTTTCAACCCCCACATTAACATCGGTTAAAACATTTAATGAAGCTTGAAAATATGAAAGCACATATGAAAGTCTCCAGAAATCTGTTTGAAGAACGTTGATCTATAGGTGAGTGGGCGGACGCCTTGGTCATGTTCTAGTTCAATATACGGCACATATACTAGCCAACACAAGAAACGAGTAGGGAAATCCTATTTTTCCAATAAATATAACCTGAATGTCTAGGGAAAAGGTGTTCATGCCGTAAAACTTAATGTGCAATACCTTTACGAAACATCTTGCAAAGCAATTCCTTGGATATCTAATCATGACAAGTGAATGCTGAACATTCAGTCATCATGGTGCAAGTGCATCATACCGAGATTTACGCTTGACAAATGTGAGTATAAACGGAGGTACTCCCTGCTTGAATACATGCAGTCAACCAGAAACTGAATGTCAATCTGTCGAGGTAAGATTCCGGTTCCCGGAACAGAACCATCGGACGTCTATAGGCCTCAGTGTCCATCTGGATAAGATTTCTTGACTGTGGTAACCTTTCACGACATCAAACTCAACAATCGAGAATTTTTTGTTGTACCATCATGATGAAAGAAATCGTGTTATCAGACGTCAAGATGAACGTTTCCGACAATTTTAGTGTTCAGGTGGATAAATCTGGTCGAGATGATGTCATTATGTGGGCAGCAATATCAGTGGGCGATAGAACATGCCTGTTGTACGTGCAATGCCTTATAGAGATAAAATACTTAGACGTCACATTATTTTCCCCATCAACGTCCAGGGATAAATCTTCAAGTAAGACAACATTGGGCTCCACACACCCCATGTCACAAGGCAATTCCTAGCTAATAACAACGTCAATGTGGCCCCCTAGTCCCTTTACACCCAAGAGTATATTTTGGATAAACGTGATCGACGTGTATGCCGACGACAACCACAACTGCAAACCCACCAACAACTAAGTCAGTCCCTACAGGGAAAGTGGACAAAAAATTCCCCAACGTCAAATCAGGTCATCGATAGCGTCGATGCCAAGACGAAGCAGATCTGTGATCCAACTAATGGTGGACACAGCAGATACTGTGTATTGTGTATTGTGTATTGTCACAGACGTTGACATTTTTCTTGACATTTAATGAGTAGGATCCGTAGAGGAGCCATTCTTTCGGTATTTGTTTTAAAACCTCGAGCACGATATTTGCTGATATCACTTGTTGTCAATCAAGACGTTTTATTGGTAAATTTCTCTTATGCGTTTATATTTTGCCAAGTTGACATTGACAGTTGAGTGCACCAGGCCACTCTCATAGTTGAATGTGACGTCATCCATATCATACCCAGTTTTAATAGCCTTATCGTGAAACATGTAACCCCTTTTCGCATTTTCAAAACGTGCACTCTTCAGTATCACAGTGTTTGTTCATTGCGAGCAGCGCCCACTATCGTAAGATTACATGAGCTGCACTGTTACAATCGGATGAAAATTTGTGAATCTGTAATAGATGAACTAGCGTTTGAGTGGTTTCAAACTTCCAAACGTTCTTTATTGCACTATCCAAATCTAGCCCATTTCAGGACAAAACAAATCTCAGCACATTTCACCCTCAGAAAAAGGTTATCGCATTGGTTAAGTTGCTCTTCAAAACCTTTGTTAGTAAATATTTGGATAATATAAAATTAGTACATTAATACTTTGTCAAACTGTTTTTTTAAGAAACCCGCGCAAACCCTCACTCTCCCTCAGGCAATACAGACATTCACATTAAGTTCGTAGAAGTCGTATGACACAATTGGTTGTGTAACTATCTCCCTTTATCATAGGTTGAACGAATTTTGAACGAACGTCATTCTGCCTTGGTAATATAGTTTGTTAATTAGCACCTTTATGTGAATACAACAATGCATAGAACTTCAATGGAGTAAACGTAAAAGTTAGATAGCACTTCCTTACATTACGTATACAATATGAGTAACCCATGAATCAGCCTCATTAAAAGTTCCAAATGGGTTTGAAAGTTATAATACATCGATTTAGTTTATATGCCATATTGGACGTAATGTGTAAGCAGACTACTACATGACCAACCCGCTATCCATACGCTGGAACAAATTTACACAGAAGGATCGAGGTCTGAAATACATGTTTCGCAATCCTTTGGGAAATCTCTAACATTTACACAGGGCATATGAAACCGTCGCCACGGTGTTCTTCATTCCAAAGCCGCGTAATGAAGTATTCTATTTGCTGAAATTGAAACCTGGAATGTTCAAGTTAGTCTTGTATCCTTTTTGGAATCGGCGTTAAGCAAGGTTCCAGGTTTTATGTTTTAAAATAGAACTATTGATGCTACTTTTGGCATGTCCACAATGGTTGATGAAGACATATTGTCTATTAAATGATGCTCCTATAACAGCAAATACTGCATTAACAACCATCTTGATTCGTGGTGGTGCTTTGATGTTTATTGTCTAAGTGGATAATGCCATGTAATAAACTCCCGAATTTAACCAAATCACCAGCGACAAGTGTTATTAAAACGCTACAAGTTTGGTATTGGCATTGGAGGTGGCCAGAGTTTGTCTAGAAATCCAGACAGCAGTGCATTGCACTACTTATGTTCGTCCTAATCTAATACAGATTCACCAACTGTAGACGACATCATTACCGTAATTTAGTTAGTTTACCATAGGGTTATTGCCAATTACATACGAACTCCATGAAAGCAGAAATACTATGTTGTTTAATGTATCATTTTCAAAAGATTAAAACAGTTGACAATAAAGTTCAGCAACAAAGCAGGTTTCACAATTTCTTTAACACTCATACCACGGTCAGGGGAAACTAAGGACATTAGTTATTTCATCATCCTTTAAAGTTCACCGGTAGATTTTATTATAATGAGATACAAACAATACTATAACTAGCAATGAAATATGTGATTATATGATGAAAATATAATCCATATTTGCACATAAGCAGTAGAAAGTCATATTTTCACTTCAGTGAAAATATAAGTCATATATTACTTTTCATGAATGTCTCCCTTTGAAATAAATTATCTCCCTTTGAAAAGTGATTACCTCTCTTGCTTTCCACGTCAAACGGTGAACGACAATGTTTTGCTGTTTCAGTCAATGACTGACATTTGACTGTTGACCTTTTGTGGTGTTAATATCATATTCCATATTACATAACATTCTGATCTTCATTTATTGTTGATATGTTGCATAATAGTTCTCTTATTCGTGAAAAACTTGGTGAGGCGAGAGGTATGTGACAGACACAGCGAACGTCACTCGTTGTATCACTTCGCGTTTGAAATAACGACAAAATTTGCGTTCTTCAATGTCTTAGAAGTCTTCACTTGACTAGACTAGATGGTAGCGTAAAAATATTATTGGTCTCAAATTTATAAACATTCACAAGAGATTTATTTTTTGTAAAACATTATCCTGTTTTGTAGTTTTGTAGTTTTCCTGTTTTTTTCAGTCGAATCATTTTCTCACTGCACTTATCGTGAACTATAACCTTTCAATGTTTTAATTGTTTTTTTGGTATGCAGATTAAAGTTATATAATAAATAGACTATTTCGAATATCATTTCTATCTCATCTCGTGGAGTGAGAAAGTGACTCGATGAGATAGAAATGATATTCGTCAAAAACAATGAAATAGTCTCTATATATTTATATCAAGCCTCATTGTTACAGCCAATACAAACACATTGACTTTGCACAAGCAGTTCATGTATTGTATCTGAACAATATCGCAAGAGATTGTACAATAACAAAACGATGTTTACACGTTTTCTAGTTATTCCTCCTCCAATCTTTTGCTTCAATTCGTATATACAAACATATAAGGTTGAATGATAGATCACGACACGCGTGTCACGACAGTGTGTGGTGTTGGGGTAAACTTCCTGCCAGTCATCATTTACATCACAACTGCTCCAGTTGTCATAACGTACTAGGGAAACAACTTAAAATAATGTACAACTGACAGTGACTGAAGTAAACATAAAGTACACGAGTCTAAAGTGCATTACCGTACAGCTGTTTAGAAGGACAAGCTACCACAATGTACTTCAACTTTATTTGCATCAGTCTACATCACTAGTCTTGCCAACTGAAATGTTGCTGCATCTCGTCACCCTTTCTGAGGCAGCTTGTCAATTTGTTGCACCCGAACCCGATTGTACAATCAGAAATCTCATTCCCTTATATCTGAAGACAAATCCACCTCTGAGTCTCAGTCAGTCCACTGCAGGATGTGATTAATGTGGGCGCGGACATTTTGATTACTGTACAAATGAAACGGCAGTACCGATTGGCTGTGGCATATGTGCTTTAATTTTTACTTACCACAGTCACAATTGAATACTATGTTACCCAGAAACGCCGTGAGACAACAATTTTTTTTTTAAATGTCATGATCCTTAAATTTATTTCTCGTGTTTTATCTAAAACTTTATTATGCAATTTGAAAGCTATTTGGTTAATTCAAATGAAAAATATCTGAATTTATCTATTTAGCATATATGATTATGGCAAAGGTGTCACTCAACTAGTATGATGCAGTTAAAAAGTAAGATGGGATAACGTGTTCAGTAGCGTGTTAACGAGGTTCCCTGTACCAGGTCCTGCGCTAATTGCAGGAGAAGACAGATGGCTGTTTGGATATGCCGTGACATGAGAGGAAATCTGATTAACAAGATAAAAATGAACAAATACATAACGAACCTACATGTATGGAAAAACTGTTCATGGTACGTAATCAGAAGAACCTTAAGTTCCATGTTCCTGCTTTAGAAACACTGCTGCATTGATTTGCGTCTTGCCAGTTTATGTTCATGAAGCTGTTTATCTTATAGTTCTTTCTTGTAGAAGGTACAATGAAAGACACAGACGAGTGGTCAATGAATTAGATGTTATTGATTAACTATCATGTGTCAGCCATTTACACAGGCCTTCGATCCGTTGTATTGGTCCTCCGCGTCGTCTCCTGCTACTACAACGGAACTCGTTCATGTAAATGGGCCAATACTTTATTAATGACATTATATTATGAGACGGATATGAAATATGTATTGAACAAGAGGAAAGAGACAGGTGATAGGCTCATTGGACTATATAATATACTCTGTATTCATTGATATGATTGCTGTCAGGAACACCATCAATATCACAGTAGTCTGCTCTATTCATTTCCGTGGGTTGACTATTGCCACTTAATTATTTAGATTCAGATTCATACTTGCCTCTATGACTCAGTAAACATGGTATTTTCATAACTCATAAAACACACACGACATTGACAGTGTTATCGGGAAGACATTCTGCAAATGCTAACAATAAATTAACGTAAACATTAACTTTTTCAGTCAGTGCATTAAAGCATTTACATTATCAGGTACTACATGTGTCTTCAATAAGTGAATCATTTTTACAGATTCTAACGACCGTCTGGCGACAATTTACGTAGTTCTTCCTTCTTGATATTAACCTTTATATCTGATTAAAGTCCAAAGTAGAATAAATAAAAACATGATATAATGCATCTTTGAAGACACTGTACGTTATCAGCTGTAGACGGTGGTACTGCCTTCCGTTATTGGATCAGTAAAATAGAAATGATGTTTCATCAATTTGAGAGCTAACATGATTACCTGCTATTAAATGTTCTCATGCTGTAAAATCACATCGATAATCGTTCAGACTACTCTGGAATACACGGTCGCACATTGAGTCTGTATGTCTCTTTCTCAAAGTCTAAAACTCAATACATTAGTCAGTAATTGTAACTTCCTCTTTCTTACACACATCGAAGCTAGCACTGATTCGTTAAACTAGCATCAATGGTTAATATACTTATGGTAAAAATGGTTGACACCCCTAAACAGAAAATAGATTGTAGCACATTAAATGCATGCACAATTAATATTGTTCGATATTATAGTATTTTCGAAAGTAAATGGCACACAGACATGATGTAAACTAAATAATACTTGCCATGTATGATTTGTGTGCGAATGAGACTCCGTGAAAGATTTTGTGTATATTTGATTTCAGTAGAATGTTTCTTTCAAATGCAGCTTTTCATTATTTATTAGAACCAAAATGAGAACACTCAAACACTGTAACAATATACCAATGCCAAGATCTCAAGATACAAGGAATGAACTCAAAATCATTGGTCTTATATTATTGTTGATATAACATTTCATTCCTATAACTAATAAGGGTGTCAACCATTATTACCATGAGTATATGCTAATGTCCAATTGCAACTGCAAGGACATTCGGATTTTTGTGCGTGCAGATATAGTTTGTCCCATGTTTTAAAGTCGAACAGTCTAACAGAGTCGAATTTTGTCCTTCTTGGTGACAAACCAACTGAGCTACATTCCTAAAAGTCTCACTGTGTGCACTAACAACAAAGTGTGTATACGTGATATACATGTATCTATATTGTATCTTGGAAACTGTGTTAGTGGTGAGTGCGTGGGTAAAGAGTATAATGTTATAGCACTAAACGAAATGAACTATCATATGTGCACAGAACAGTTAAAAGTTCATTTAGAGTATTGTGTGTAAATTAAATATCTTTTCCACATTTGTATTGGAGACTCACCCAAGAGGTTATCAATTTGGTAGGACACCAATGCAAAACGTTTTAATAATCATGAGAAAAGGGTAATGGAAAAACCCGTTTATTATGCTTGTCTCGTTCAAGATTAAATGGAAGGATTTTGATGTTTATGTGACAATACACTCAATAGATGTACTCAGTTTTGGGTCTGACCCGCCCACATTCAGTATTCCATCTTGATAACATGACCAAGCTGCTGTTGACCTAAGTGCTGTGACCAATCTAAATAATTGTCAAAATTCATATGGGTGCTTTGTATGTGCATTAATTTTACTTACAGAAATATTACAGAACAAAAAAAATGGCCCCTTTAGTCATTATTATCAGATTGTGTCCTCTGATTTTTAACATTATTGTGCCAATCGTTATGAAAAAGGTAGAGCAATCGCAAAATGTCAAATGAAGCTTAAATAATTGCCTTCTGAGGCGAGAATGGACCTCACGCCTGTCCAAAACAATAGACATTGTTTCAAGAGGTAAAGACATTATCGCCAGTACAGCGTCATTAATTCTCTCAATGTCAAGTTCTTCAAGGTTTCCCACCAACTGAAAGTCCTGTCTTGATGACAGGCGTTACGGGATTGTTCCACATACCGACGGCTGCATGGTCCTCTTTAGATGACGAGTTGATGAATTCTAATGACATCTTTGTATATTTCGCATCTCATTTGGTTTGTGCTACATTACAAATCTGTGTAGTACTACCCTTCGTCTATTGAATCTAAGATTCGCTTGTTTTAACTCAAAACAAGGCTATGCCAATGTTGCGGTGTTTCTTTTATATTACATGCAGTCGCGATTCAAGTTAAAATCCATGAAAACAGTGTTATACTGAATATCACTTCATCTTGCCATGGTTTATTCACAGTCATAGGGGTAGGAACGGTTCAAAAGTTGGGGGCAAGATTTAGAATTTTGTATTTTTGGCAAGATTGTGAGTTTGAAAGCGGGTTTTTTTACAAGGTGTTACAAGGTGTAATATATAAGCGACAGATGTAACCTTTCAGCATTGAATGCTACTTAGTATATTTCGCCCAGTCATTTAAAAACAGGTCATATGTTTGGTGTTTGGCAATGTCATTTTAATCTAAAAAGCCGAAAATGCCAAGTGGGCTTATAGCACAGGCCGTCGTACTTTCACATATGACACTTTTGCCTTCTCAAGAACCACTACATCCCCAAAAACCGACATTTTTGGGGAAGTGCCTTGCAAAATCAATGTTTTTCTCTCTTTATTTGGTATTAAATATCTGGATTTTTGTTTAAAAAAAAATTCAGGCGGTGGATGAAAGTCTTATTCAATATAATTACTGCATTGCATTGACGTTTTCTATATTACATTTTGAAATTATATTTAAATCCCGTTCATGCCTAAACATTCAATGATCTCGTAAGTGTCAATATGTTCATGACCAACATGTCTAGTAAGTAGACCACCTCACAAAGCGAACTGATAGATTACATAATCAGAAAACAGGTATGGGAGATTAGATTTATCATGAACATCATTCTCCATCTTTCTTAGTTAAATGTTTATATCTCGGAGTATAAATAAATTTACAGTGCAACGAGTACCAAGTATTGTTACGTCATCGAGCCTATGACATCATAGCATTATGAGTCATGTACTCGGTAATTCAAGCATTGTGATGTCTTGAGGTTGATCACGTAAGAGCACCGTGTAAGATCTACAGATCAACCATATATCACAGTTTTGAATAGTACACCTAAACGTCTTATAAAATATCCATTCTTAAAGGTTTCCAATCAAAGGCTTTGCTTTGAGTGATCAGCAATAGATACAAATCCTCGAGGGATGTCCGGATCCATTGCGGGAGTCGAACCTACTCCATCGAAGACAACAGTGGATGTCTCATAACCATAAGAACTCAGTCATCAACGGCATCATAAACCTTTGTCTTAATTCAGTGTTCTTGTTGTAAGTAGCTTCTGACTTTTAAATTTTACACTTTATGACAATAGTTTAAAACCAAGTAACATTCAGAATTTTATTGTTTTAACTTTTTAGAATTTTATGTTTTCGTGTTTTCATTATGACAGCAAGTTTAAGTAAAAGTGAAAGCTGGTGACACAACACTTTGGATGGAATTTAAATTGATAATTTTGAGGAATAGTTTAAAGCTTTTGACAGACCTGTGGGAAATGGTCACTTCTTACGATTCCATTAGGAATGTTTAATGAGAAAGTATGAACCCATGGGGGAATCTTACAAGTAGACTTTTTGCTGATCGTGCATACTGAAATTATGATACGTCAATAATGTAACTCGATGGCAAATTATTGAATTTGTTGAATTAATTCTGGTATTTGTTGTCATTCAATTATATATGTACGCATGCATTAACGTACATGGGTTGTGTGGGTTCAGGTTGTCAACACGCGCTTAGATGACAAATGAAGGTTATTCACAATGATGCTCTTGTCTTACATTGTCTTACCACATGTTGAACAATTACTACAGTATATAGTTGTTCTAACTAAGGTGGAATAATAAACCTAACCTCTCCTTGTATAACTTCTTTTTACTTTCTAAATCTCAATCATTACAATTAAATCAGACAGTTAATTTCACAAACATAAACATGATGCACCAATATATACTGAACAGCAGACATTTATTCAACAAGCTGATAGGGTCATCCCATAATAATTGATTAATTGTCGAGATATTTCTATGTAATCATTTCGCCATTTGGTCTGCGATATGACGCCATGTGCGTTTTGTGCAACCGTTGGCTTTCTGTCACAAATTTACCATTCTATTATTACTCCATTCTAGAATCCAGTTCTGGCAAAATGTTCTTTTTGATTTTCCATTTTTGCCCGTGACTATCAAAGATACCTGTGTTTTGTTGAAGTTTATATGTAAGCATAAACTGAGGCACAGTTGCTTACACTCAACCGCAAAAGAAACGTCACCATACAAAATACAAAATAATTCAATCCATGAGTGATAAACACGACTGAAACAGAGATGCATAATGTCTTTAGAAGCCAACAAAACAAACTTTGAAAGTTCAAAAAAGTTTTGAGATGGGAGAGTCAGAAAGGCCTTTTTTAAGCTTGTTTACCACATCACAGTAAAGACGCGTCAATAAATTTAAGCCAAAGCAGGTTATATCTGTCGACAACAACTTTTATTAATTAAATTTCTACATTTTAGAAATTATTAAGTTAAATCGCAAACATTCTGGCCAAAAAACATTTTTAAAAAGCGATTTAACAACCCAAGTGTACTGGAACAGACATAAAAATAAAACTATTATACTCTGATGTATGACATTTGGGGTACCAATTAACAAATCATGTCCCTATAATTAGAATTCAAAATCGACTTTCTCCGCCAGCAGTATTTTATTTTTTACACCATTGTAGTGTTTCTAATATGGCCTGTAAGTATGTTTTATATTAATGTTATACTTAATACTGCAGTGACAGCATTCTGGGAAATAAGACATCGTTAGCACCTCTTTGCATCCCTTTCCGTTTATATATCCTCAGAGAATTATCGCCAATATATCTGCGCACACAAGAATATAGATGAGGAAAAAGGGTCGCCTTGTGTACATCTCTTTAATACATCAGACTTTTAGAGAAGCCCATTCCCAATCGTTTATGGGATGTTTTTAATCTTTTAATTTTGTGATTATACCTGTAGTTTGAAACTTCTTTTTTCCGCCACTTTAAAGTCGTGGTATATCTCTTACAGCACGATTTACATCAGAGTTTGGACTAAAACCATGCATTTATTTTCATTAAAGTACTTCACTTACCATACAACACATAAGTAGGGCTATAGATGCATGCCGTTAGTTTGTTCATGTATGATCGCATTTGATATTTACATCTCTGTACTTTAAAAAGAAATCAATAGCAATAAGTAATCCTTACTCTACCCATGGCCACTAAGGCAGACTCAAGATATAGCTTACTTCTATATCATATATTATATGTACATATTATATCTGTAATTATTTATCCCTCAAAGTGTCGGGTAATTGCCCTGGCGCTGTTCTAATACTTCACATATTTGCTTGACGATATGCCACCATGGATTTTTCTTGTCGGAATTCCAATTTTCTTAATATAGATTATAGTTTTTAATATAGCCCATTTTTTCAATATTCTCTGAATGAGTTAATCCTATGATAACAATACTTATCATACACTAATACCTCAAAAACCATCTATTTTAGAGGGTACCAAAATTTTTAGTCCCGCCGTTGGTACCACCGGTACCACCGGCTCACACCCGTCAAAACACCGGAAATCACCGGTAACCACCGGTAAGACACCGGGTACTACCGGCAAAACGCCGACCAACACCGACACCACCGTGTAAGAGTAGAGTATATATTGTACACCCCTTTCTCTGCTATCTTTGTATGACGAGTACACCACGAACGAAACTAGTATGCACCTATGTAGCCACACAGCCTCTCTTCGCCTAATCCAGTCTCCACTTCACATCTCGTTTACATAATATAATATATAAAAATATATATAATGTATGTCCATATGCACATCCTAATGAAACCAATTCGAGAACATTACGAGAACTACATGTCACACATAAAGTTAACATGTTACATGGTGACTCAGCTGTTCATACCTGCAAGATTAATAAGAGGAAATAAAAACTATAGTTTTCGAAAGCTTGACGATCTAGTCAGTTCACAAAATATGCTGTGGCCAACATTGAGGACTTACATCTAAAATTGTAAATTTCAAAATTATTCCCAAAATCAAAAATCGGATTGCCATTCTACTATACTATTCTCAAAGTAATTCAAACTTCATGAGTTTTACATAGACTTTCAGATAGACTCTCAGAATTGCATGCAGATACAACCGTAGGTGAATAAACTTCTGGGAAGCATTTATACAACCGCCCGTATCGATTTCAGACAGACACTTCTCAGTTGCACAAGTCAATATTTCCCTGTACTAATGTGCTACCGTTAATTCCTTGATGAACCGAGGTCAAAATGGAGGCGTTAGTGTCTGAATGCTAAGCTTTAAGTTGTGTCACGACAACAATTAACGTCACATTAGTCATGGCAACATGGTCATTTACCGTCAAAATTTACTCTAATGTGAAACATTAACTCACCTAATTGAAGATCGATTTTAATTCATCACACAAGAGCCACACTTGAGCATATGTATACTCCGATTTTGCTTACATTGCATAAATGAGACATATGTTTAAACATCGCTTGTGTTACTTATTATACTGATACTAGTTTATCCTGATGTCATTTCAATATTTTAATATATTTTCTTTATAACAGTAACAATATTAACATAATGTAAGTTGCATGTCGTGATTTGTAGAATGCTGATAAAATACTCATTCATATTCATGATTAATTAATATTATCTATAATAATAATCTCATTCGTAAAATAAAACCAAATGATATTCTAGTTCTTCTTCAAAGACACGAATCTTGACATTCAAATTGATATCATTATTTCAGTTCTTGTTGACTATAGGCTGTATCTTTAATGACCACTTTATGCTTAATATCAAGTGGGAGACAATGCTCACTGGCTGTACACTATTCCCCAGAGGGTACCCACTTATACAGCTGGATGGGCTGGATGGTGACGTGGACGGCTTGTCGTGTCTGTACAGTAAGAAGCCCAGGTGACAAACATGTGATGTCTCCACTAGGCCTGGGATCCGTTCGGTGTATGATTCGGGGTCAAAGTCTCAGATACATTGATGTATGACTATAGAAATGAGAGTTATTTTGTTTAAGACTCAGATTCTGTGAACTTCCCATACTTGCAATCAAATCAGTAGACGTTGCAAACGAGCAGTAAAGTGCGAAAATCGAAAAGACAATCATTAATAAATAATTCACAGTGGTGGAATTGAATCTTAGTCAACGTTATTTACCCATGCAATTATTTGTAAAGCGAGATACCCCAAAGAATGGGAATTGACTATGCATCCTCTTTTAGAAATTCAAAACGCCCTTAGAGAATATTTACTGCATAATGCCATTTAAAATTATAGACGCAATAGTTTAAGTTAAAGTGCACATACACACGAGTAAGAGTTGAATGATAACAGGAAATGATATTTTCTTTAAAATGCCCTTTCGAACGTGAATGATATTTGAATTAAAACATGAGTTATCACATCCGGTTACACGTCGTTGATAATTAATCTAGACATATACGTTCTAATATCCCTAAAACACACATTTATATGGAAAATGTGTCTCTACGAAATCTGAATTCAAATGCCAAGTTTTAAACTCTATATTGTAGATGATGTGAACATTCCTCTATGGAGATAAATGTTGTGTCTGAAATCTTAAAATAACTACTCACTTATATGACAAATGTTTCCTTTTCGAACAAGACATTTGAATTCAATATGTAATGCTTCAAATGCCTAATTTCAGATGATGTGATACACAATCTAACCAGATCACCTCTAAATATTCTGTCATTTTAAAAAGATTAATCTTCAATACAAGTTTTTTTTTTTATTAATATGTAATGCTTTAAACTCCCCAGATAATTGTGTATCTTATATACCTTTTATACCTTAAAACAGTTACTTCTGGCCATGGACAAGCGATTTGAATTAAAAAGTTTATGCTGTAAACTCCTAATCATAAATTGATAAAAAAAAACTTTCCAGATAACTTCTTAACTTATACATATCACATCTGCGAAAACACGTACTCGTCTATAAGAAAATAAAATATTTAACACACATGTATAGTCAAAATTTACATTAAATGTTTCACACTAAACAATTCGAAAATGTAATGGGTTTTTTTGTAAATCATGCATTTATAAAAATATAATATTGTCAGGTATACTTTTAGAAAATATAAAAACAACTTACCTGTATATATACTGACTCTACTCGTGATATCCGTCCTGTATCTCGGTGACCATCCAGAAAAAAAGGAAACTTTATTCTAACAAATTCCGATATCCTCTGTCCTATAGACAAGACCACAGCACACACGGCACGACACGGTCACACACCAGACAGCCACGTCTCTTATAGTCTTTTACTCAGTGTGTAAAGCGTGGGATGACAGCCACCCTCCTAGTCCTGATGCCAAGTCGGAGCACAGCGCAGGAAGAGTGGGTAAGATAGTCTTGTCGAACTGCGGCCACCTGTCGCTTCTACAGCCCTGCATATTGATCGCCTGGAGAGAATGTTTAGAGAGGGTTATTTGAGATAAGTCAACATAAGGGTTTAGCCCGGGATGATTTTGGTGGTAGTGGAAGGGCCGAAGATGATAACGCTATGGAAAGGTGATGAGTATGTAGGTAATGTTTTGTAAGGTAAATCAGAAGAAGATTGTACTTTGAATAACGGAGGGATAGGTTTTTCAGGAACACCTGAAGAAAGATTAATTTGATTTGTTTTGGAAAAGTTGCGACGGTCGCAGTAGGTTTGAGATAAGTCTGAGGAGTCTTTAAAAGGTTTGGGATAACGAAATAATCGGGATAGCTACCATACGATGTTCAGATTGTATTCAGACAAATCTATTGACTTGTTTGACTTATAATAATGGTGATAAGTCGGGACTGTTTATATTTGAGAAAATGGATCGTTTAAGTTAAACAACTATTTGGAGCGCTTTGTATGAGACAGGTAGAGGCATCTTGCTTGAGATAAATACATAAGGAAACTCATCGAACTGGTTTGTTTGGTACAAGGTCACATCGAAGTGCCGATGATTTGTATTATGTGAATTTAAAGTATATTTAGCAAAAGCGATTATTTCAGAAGAGAGTTTTGAAAATGTTCTGTAAAGTTATTTTTCTGTGTTAATATACCATAAACAGTTTGTAGAAATAGTCTCACATTCAGGTGGTTCGGAGGTGTGAAATATGTATTATGTATATGGACAGTTGGTAAAACTGAGTCAAAGCTGAAAAGATAGGAAACATTGATATTCGAAATAAAAAAAAGTGTGCAGAAGCGCATATTTACATAAACGCATATTATTGAATTGAAACTGTAGATCGAAACGCAATACGTGATTTATGCAAACGCTAAATGGAAGATGTCAATGTGTGTATAACGGCGAAGAACCCACGATGGCCTAGTTAACGTACATGTAGAAAAGCAGAACGAAAGCAGAGAAATCAGAATTTTAGATGAAGCGCTAAATCATTAAATCATATTTATCTGATACCTCAATCAGACGAAAAACAACTTTAATGAGATATATCAGACATAAGAAATCCGGAACAAAATATCAGTTATTTTCAAATGACCTTTGCAAGCCTCGCTTATGTATCTTGGCACATAGGGAGTATTAGTTTACGGACAAACGTAGATACAGTTAACCTACGTTATTATAGAATGTTTGAATAGAAGCTATATCAGAATCTTCAGACAAGGCTATTTTTCATTCTATTCATAAATTAAATTAATTTGACACTTCCACCAGACCGTAAAGAAATAGAGATATCAGATAAAGCAAGCATAAGAAAACTGAGCGAACTATTGGTTAATTTAGAATAACCTTTGCAAGCCTGTTCTTATACATTGAAGTATAGAAGAACATACATTTATGACTCAAGATATGTAGCAGGAAAGATGCTACAGTACATGTAAGACAGAGCATGTTTACCATATTACACAACAACTCGCGTAATTTTCAGTGACGCATTGACATGCCTTAAACTTATTGGGTCTTTTAAGTAGATATAAGTGATTTTCGATTATTTATTGACCTTATTTCTAATATCTTATTTGATTAAAATATCAAATACAAGATTGAGCGCGGGAACATCATCTTTCACAATCTTTAACATATGTCTTCCTTAATCTTCTTGTAACTTATGTTAATAAATGTATAGAAAATCTCGTTTATTGTAAAAAAAAGCCTTTTCATGTTGCAGGTAAATTGCAAGAAATGGCTTCCTATGGTATGTTGACCGTAAAGAAAGGTTTAAATAACAGGACGCGTATTGTTCATTTCTAGATCATATTTTGATTTTGACAAACTCACGTGCAAAATAAACTATATATCGTTGTTGTTGTCAGCGTTAAAATAGATATCAGATAAATAAAATGATAAACGTTTGACAGATGATTGATTTGGCCATGTTCAGTCCGCAATTCCAGAAACATGTCGTGTACAGTTTACACAGTGTAACTGTTGACATGGAAACGTCAATTTGCAGATCAAACACATTTTTTAATAACGAAACAGAAGGCTGTTTTATTTCAAAATTATATGTCTGAAAAACGCACAGTATATCATTTGCATCCAGCGCTCTGCATAAACCCTTTTTAATTCGATTTAAGTCGATGTACAGAGTTTACTTGTCGCCAGATGACGTTATTGAGGATATCTCGAATAGGTGCCTGAATGAGTGTTTTGTTGATTTAGCACTTAGCACGATTGTTTCCTCCTTATTTGTCAGTTCAGATGGTACAACAAGTGTTGATGGGTGGAAAGTCGGACAATCGTGCAAGACAATTATTCATTCGCAGGAGGAAGTCTCGTGTGATCCTGCCTGTGTTGGGGTTACAATGACCTGACGTCATCCTGCAGAAGGACCGTTAGCATTGACTACCGTGTTTCCAAACACGCCTTGTAACTGTACTTCATGCCACATGATTTTAGGCCAATGCTGCTGATGACGTCACAATGACGAAATGATTACTCATTATGTAAAGTACGGCGGTATAAGTTTACTTTGGCGGCAATGACCCTCGGTTTTCCTATTCTTGGCATGCTATTGGTCAGGCCTGTTTGTATCGTTGCTGTAGCCCAGGTATTGGGCGCAGTCGAAGATGCAAGCAATCTGGGCATGTCGTGCAGGGTACACATTTCCCTATAGATATCTCGCTCTTGTACGTACATTATTGGTATGTCAGGTATTGTGGCCCTTACGATAGTTGTGCTTAACATGCTGATTGGATTTTTTAGAATACCGCTTGGCCCTATCTTGTCCTTATTTAAGAGCATTACATTTTTATGAAAGTCAACATTTGGAAAGATTACTTTTTCACTGGTTACATTTAAAGTTGTGTACAGGTGATGTTGTTGAATGGTTATATTTCGAATGGAACCACTTAATTTGTATTTGTTAAAAAAAATACTTTGGAATAGTTTCTTTTGTCCATGAGTTCATTAACATTGTTCATTAACATCATGTGAGAAAAGGAAGACAGTACATGGACAATAATGGAAAATTCACGTTTATGTAGCAAACCATGCTTATCATCCAAAACTGGCTCCCACAGTATACGTAGATATCGCTTGTATGAGATCAAGCGATATCTACAAGCGATATCTACATTGTAGATATCGCTACAATCAAATCGTCATAATCCTATTACATCATCAGTTAATGACTTCACAAAGCTTTTGCATCACTGAGAACACTGCTGACAATGCTATGACGTCACATTGGTGATGACGTAACAATGCTATGATGTCGGTTACCTGCCAAAACGCAGAACTGCAAAACGCAGAATCCCAATTAGCAGAAATGAAAAGTTCATTGTCAGGCTGGTCACACCTATTCAATTAAGTAATGGACTGGTCCACTCTGACAGTGAGTAGAGCGACACAGTCAAATTAGCAGATCACTGAATCAACAGGTCAATGTTCAACAGTATGAACCTCCCGGTATATGTTTATATGAAAATACTGAGTAGTCACACACTGTAACAATATATTCAACACTCTATCAAAACATTGTTAAACAGTATAATCCTCCCAGGTACATGTGTTTATATGAAAATACTGAGTAGTCACACACTGTAACAATATATTCAACACTCTATCAAAACATTGTTTAGAGTAAACAATTAAACTTTAATCTCATACTTCCTAATTCCACAATGGCTGGGTTACGGAAAGTAGAATATGTGATGTCTCAGAAAGGTGCTCCACAAGTGTTACTTGACGGATACTTGTGTGCTAAGAACAAGGATAAGGGGGACACTGTTTACTGGCGGTGTGTTGATAGGTCATGCAGTGGCAAGTGTACCACCGTCACAGACTTCGTGAAGATAACAACACAACACAGCCATCCACCTAGTGACGACCGGGCCCTGAAGTTTGTCAGCACGCTGAGGAAGAGAGCTAGAGAAGAGACGACGCCAATGCAGCAGATCTATAACAACGAGGTGAACCATCAGGAGGAAGATCTTCTAGCCCACCTGCCGTCTTTCCCCAGTGTGAGCAGCGCCATGTACCGTCACAGACGCCACAACATCCCACCACTGCCTGCATCAAGAGCTGAGGTGGACCTTCAAGACCAGTGGACCACAACTCAAGATGGCAGAAGATTCTTGCTGTTTGCGGATGGAGAAGAAAACAAGATCCTGGCCTTCTGTTCCGAAGAGTCCCTGGAAGCCTTGCAGTCTGCTGACTACATCTACATGGACGGCACCTCGCCAGTCTCGTCTGAAAGATCAGCTTCGCCGTGGTGAGAAGTCACCAATGCAGTTCCTGGATGCAGTCGGACCTCTCATGATGATGAAGATGTGAATGAAAGCACAGATTGAACAATGAACAATGATAAGCAATGTTGTAAATTATTGTTAATATGTTATTGTAAGTTATTGTACGTTATTAATATGATGAAGAGATACATCAACATCAATATCCAAGATGATGAAAGAATCCAACAATGGAAACATATGATTAAAAAACATGCACAATACATGTTTACACAACAAATTGTATTTTTGTCTTCATTTCATTTCCTATCGGGCCGTTCCATTATATTATGAGGGTTCAGGTGTGTGCAACCAACCATAAATGTTGTTGTTTTAGCAGTTCTGCGTTTTGCAGTTCTGCGTTTTGGCAGGATACCATGATGTCATAATGCTTATGACGTCACAATGCTATGACGTCACTGAGATCACTGCTGAAGAAGCAAAATGGCAGTTTTGTGTTTCAGCTATGTCATTCTTCGACTAATAATTGTTGAAGAATGATTTTGAATGATAAATAAAATCTCACCCTCGTGTCTTCTGATATCAAATATATCAACACTCGTTGATTAAAGTAAAAATATCTTCGGCAAGCCTCGGATATTTGTTACTTTAATCAACTCGTGTTGATATATTTGATATCAGAAGCGACTTGGGTGAGATTCTCTATTTAGATACCGAGACATGTTAACATACTCACTCATATAAGTGTCGCTACATCTTGAACAGATGAACCGTCCTCCTCGTTGTTCGTGGGTGTGTGGTTGGGAAGTTATGATATATGTGGATTTTGAGAAACAGTGTCTCTGTCTGCTCCTGTGATCGCGTAAAACATTAAATAGTTCTCATGCATAATACCGTGTTTTTGCATTATCCTTATTCTTGCAAGTTCTAATTTGTAAAACGAAGATTTGAAAATATAATTCCTGAAATTCAAACTCAAACCAACTGTATATGTGAAGCCTATGACTGCAAAAGAGGGACACTTTGAACTAAATTATTATTAGATTTTATACTAAGATTTCAGAGATTTAAAATATTACACAGACCATAACAAATAACAACAACGAAAGTTTTGGTCATTTTGGATTAATCGGTATTAGAATATGCCTCAATACGAACTAGGATTGACACAATACTGTCGGTCTTCAAGAATCCCGCATGGAACCTATGTAAAGAACCTATTTTCTAATAAATACGTGGAATATATAGAGAGAATAGTAAATTACGTGTCGTGTAATACATTTTCTATTAAACGAAGGAAAGCGAATAAAAAAACTATTATTTATTCATAATCGATATATGAATATTGAATACAGACTTATTGAAATAAGGGAATGCCGTGATATCTAACAGTCTTAGAGTTATATAACAGCGTTAATTTCAAACGATTGAGTAATAAATGCGTCATGTTGTATGTTATGTAGCTATACAGGTTCCAGTATTTATTCTTTATGTGTTTCAATCTCTACGACTCCAAGGATTAGCTTTCAATCGTTGAAGTTGAAACTATGTAAGAACTGGTATACGTGTCACTACTGTAATAGATAACGTAACTCTTTACTGGACTTCTACGCCTCTGTCAGTAATGACGGCGTTTTGATGGCCTTTCTTGTAACCTGAAGGCCTTAGACTTGCAATGCTAATAAGTTTTCTTGAGGGCAAATCAGAGGTTAATGTCGCTACATCAACTTCAATTAGATATTTACAGCAAATTGGCAAAATCATGCTGACATTTGCCGGGTAGTAAACTTGCGGAAGAAGGGAAATGACGTTAGGTTTAAGTTGTTGCTGTGGAGTTGATAAGTGAGGTCTTATCTCGCACTTCTAGTTTGTTATGTTAAAGTGAGGACTTATGATTATATATGACAGTGCTCGTGCATGTTTGAGTATCTTTTTGTGTGTGTATGTGTACTCGTATGTTCCCTTTCATTGCAAACTTGATAAAAACACGAGAGTGAAAAGGAAGTTTACTTCATATAGCCAACTTGGCAAGTATAAGAATAAATAAAAACGACTCCATTAAACAATCAGAATTCATGAAAAAAAAATCCAAACGACATGATGGGGCTTATTGAAACCATAAAAATATTGATCAATATTTGATATCTGTGGTGACACCAGGTACGAAAATAAAAGTATTATTTTACAATAAGAGAATAAACATTTATGTTAGTTTACGTTAACATGTAACATCCGATCAAGATATTTCTAGGACCATGTGATTAACATTACTGCTAAATATACAGTCACATTTTTAAAGAAATCTAGAAGGTGTATTCTCTATTAGTCTACACACTTCGATACACTATTTCCGCGTAGTTCACGACATGCACAAGGATATACACATGATAACTAGACCTGGTTGTGGCCAAGTGAAATTAAACTCTTCCGCGTGGTTGACAAATTAGATAGCCTATTATCCCCTAATTACACGTGGTCTAAATGAATTTGCTTCCAAAGAGAATGTGCATTCTGAAGTGGACCGTAATGCTTTAACGCGTATGAATGTATTTCCGGTAGGCCCAAATTACGATTTGGACATCCACTGACAACACGGGCTACAATAACAACTGTTTCCACATATCTGTAATGGAATCGGTCGATTCTTAAAGGAGACACCCACTGGTTTCGAACCTTCAAGAATGACTAATAACATATGAAGCATCCAAGCAAACCATCTGTTCCAAATCTCAACGGTGATCATTGTATCGCAGTACAAACACTTGAAGTAGGCTGTGGTAATACTTAGGCACTCAAGGCCATGTAAAATGTTAATCTCAATTGATTTCTCAGCTCTTATGATTGTATTTATCTTCATTGATAGTACATGTGTGTGCCTCTTAATCATGGGGATAAATATGGTATCTACACATCATGCGAGGTATCGCGTGTACCTTTATATTACATAGATGGGAAACTACATATTATTTAGTTTTATTGAAACTATTGATTTTGACTCTGACATTTAAAAAAACGGGACAAAATTAAGAATATATAAAATATAATTTATATTGCAGTCTCTCCAAACTCTTCATTTGAAGATTTCAATCTGAAGTAGCATAAACAAAGAAGCTGTATCAAACTTTCAACACAGTCAAACACAACATACAATGTAGGGCTGAAATATGAAGTCGATTTCGAATTAATTTTTTTGTCAATATATATTTTGTAAAGAAGTTTATATTATACATATTTTTGTGAATTGGGTATATTATATTTAATGTTTATCTCTGCACATTGGGTATTGACAGCTCTATTTTTAAATGATTACTTTGGGATGAAAATGTGTGACTTTTTCTTTAAAATTTATAAAATATGAAAATCAGATAACTAAAAACAATTTCTCCACATACATGTAGTATTCCTGTTTGGACATTAATTCGTTGACGAGTCCTTCCTGTCAAAATATAAAACAGGCATATAAACATGGTTAGATAAAAAGGGAAGATTTTTTAATTTCGTATTAATAAATAAAATATACACATAATGTTGCAAAAATAAAAAAAAGATAAACGATCTTCCGGGGTCATATTTCTCACTCAGGTATTACACAATTTTGCATTTGTGTTAGTATAGTTTGTTTTAAGCACTTATTCACTTTACATTCACACTTTGATAGACTTCATTTGACTTCGACTTTGTCTTCGAAATCCCTAGTTAATGATGAAATTCAAATTGTACTCCGAAAGCTGATGGGTGGTAATTATGGCATTTAAAATAAGTATTTAAAATTACAAAGTACGATTTCACATTAGCTAAAATTTTACTTCAGATATCTTACAGACATTCATTACTTGAAATATATGTAGTGTTTTAAACAATGCATATGGTAATACACAGTAAATGAGTGAACTTCATAGTGTTGTTAAAAGAAATCTTCTTCGCGGCAAATACTTGCTTTTCATTTAAGAAATTAGGCAACTTATGAATGATTGCTGTTTACTTGAAATATATCGATCTGTCTGTAAGGACTCAAATTTAATTTATGGCACTACTTTTTGAAACAATACACTGTAAAATTAAAATCCTATCTGTTCAGAAGGGCTGTTCAAATACATACACTTATTTAACATTGTTACATTTGGGATAACACAACCTTCAATAATCGTATTCTTGTAGTTTTTCAGGCCGAGTCCCTTGCGGGATTCGAACCAACACCTTCAGAGTAAAGCAACTGTCGCCAGCACTGACCGTACCGACAGCTTACCACAGAATAACCAGGCCTCGACAAAAATCGAGGTCCATCAATCGATAGCTAATTTTACATTCAGGACTCCTCTGATATACGTAGGTTATCGTTGCAAGACACAAATATGATATATGGTTTCTGGACCAGATAAACATATTGAGATGATTAAGAAATGTTAAATTTGCATGAGGACAAGTCGTTTACCATTATAAAAACATTTTAACAATTATTTGAGATCAGGGAATATATGTGAATCGTCACACTCACTGACGTCGACAGAATGGGCGGTTATCACAAACACACAAGATAAAAAGCCTTTGTTTCCACATTGATACATTCAGTTTCAGCGCATTTCAAGTTCCAAACTGTGACGACAAACTACCAGGAACGATTTTTCAATCTCTAAATTACTCCAGAAACTATAAAAGTCATCATGTGTATCACAACGTCAACAAAAACCACTCCTAACACCCTACAGTAGAGTGGCAGAATGGCGTGCTCAAATAAGTTGCGTATAGAAGGTGACCTCCCACCCATATAGCTACATTAGAACTACAAGGTATCAAACTGTGACTGTAGGATTATAACGACAACATGCATCATTACCTTTGGTAAAATGGAAACTAATACATCAGTTTCATTTAGTGAAACCTTTGTGTTAACGAGAGGTAGTGACTATTACAAATTCTACGCAAAGTAATGAAATTGAATATACAGTATGTACATGTATCAGCTGATATTAGATTATTAGATCATTTTTTCTCTCCAAAAATCTAACCCAAATCTAAAGGTACTGTGACTACTCATTTCCAACATTTCTAGTGTAAGCTAATGTAAATGTAAGGTACATGTTTGTAACATGAATTCGGAACCCATTTATTTTTCTATTTGATAGATAAAACATAAATAATCCTGAAATAAACTCAATAAATTAGTAATGTGCAATATAACTAAACATCATCACAGATTACTCTCATAGTTATTTCGATATAACAGCTGAAAATAACACAAACTATTCTCCCACACTATAGAGAGATAAACAAAAATCTTTCACCTTTTTGGCAGCAAAGTAATGTTATATTATAGTGGCATTCTGTTCAAAATAGATTAATCTTTTCCTATATCATATTTCAAATAGTTGTAACAAATAAATGCGTTTTTCTAATGAAAACTCAAATGTCAGATGAAACACAAATTAAATATATGTCAATGTTGGACATTTACCTTTACTGTTATCGTCCATTAATTATAATATAAAAAAAGAAATTAACAAATAATGATACTAACTTAATATTCATCAATTTTATAAAACTAATTTAGTAAACTTGATAAGCAATAATAAACAATGGACTGACACAAAATGGAGAGATGAGGTTTGGATGAAACTGTTGTTTCCATTTTAAATATTTTAAAGTATTTTAAGCTGATTTTCATATTTTAAATGTGGTAAAAGTGAGAGATATTTTTTTCACTCTTTACAAATTGTCAAATGTCAAATGTATTTATTATCACTAAAACGTACTTATTCTAAATATAGTATTACAGAAATATTTAAGGGTAAATGAAATTCCCAGTGCACTGTGCATTAGGATAGGTTTAGAACATTTTCGTCTACATATCCTTGCAGAATAAGTTACCTGAAAACCGCAATCCGAATGCATTCTGATAGCGTTCAACCGCGGTCTGACTGCAATCTGGTCCCGGCTGGTCGCGGTCTGACTGCATTCTGATCGCGGTAGGTACCGGTAAAGATATATGCAACCGTGTGTATGTCTATGTGATGGTATATTTACGAGACGAGTGTCTGAATATACGTATCTCCCGATCAAAAACGAGGGATGTTCCATGTGTGTTTTGAAGCAGGAGTGTCGTAAACATGTTATGACACAGACTCGAATACAATGTTCTATGTTTTACCGAAGTCATGAAATATAGGATAACATGCTACAATCTACTTTCAGTCAAAGTAAGGCAAACCGACGTAGTCGCATTTGAACAATGTGCCATAGACGAAGCGTGATGTCATAACATTGTCTATGACGTCACGGCACCGTGACAAATTGATAATGTTTGCAATTACGAAGGTAATATGGTATGTCACTGCACGAAGACCGAATTTGCACAAAAGTTGTGTACTGACATTCTAAAAACAATATGTATCATTGACATTTTTTTTCATTTCGAACAATCAATTTGATGGTGAAGAAAAAAGTGTCTCACAAAAATGACTATTTGGAAACTAAATAACTAAGTCGTTTTAAGCTCTCTAAGCTTCATATTAAAAAAATTCTTCAATGTTTTCTTAATCAGTGCAGTACTTGATCCATTAGTGTCCACGATTCCAGGCACATGTTACGAGATATGGGTATTATGTCAAACGATCTAACCTCTAGAGTTTTTCTCTTATGAATTCTTTAATGGGCCAGTTATTTAAACCACTCCTATTACATTAGATTTAAGAGAAGCAATTTAGCTTTAAGTACAATTTTAATTGCCTTATAGTTGACGATGCCTCATCTGTAGAACTGTTGAGCAAGAGAAGTAATTCAACTTTAAGTATCAGGTTTATTACTGCTAAAGGCAGCAGTAATAAATATAAACAGAGGTTTGAGTTGCTATAACCGGGAAAATGAAATACATTGAAGAATCGTAATGTTAACAGTATTTTAAAAAATTGGTACCGACATTTGTACACCAGTAATCATTCATATACACGTACATGGAGCATATTTAAGGATTATACGTAGTTTACACATTTTGTGCCTCTATTTAAATATAACAGCAATAAAATATACACAGTTACGTAGCGTAGCACAGCGATTTTGTACAAACACCAATCCGGATCAATCAGAACTCTTGAAATAAGTGTAACAAAACAATTTTTGAATTATAATTTCTTAAACATGAACCTAAGTTTATTGCCAGTGTGATTGGCGTCCTTATTCTTAATGCTGGCATCTCATTTAACATAATGGCATCCTTGTTTTGCGTATTGGAGTCCATCTTTCTCCATCACTGTATTTATCCTACCTCATGTAAGAATCTCGAGTGGTCCACGTGACCTTGAATAAATGTCCATATACATTGTCGACCCGATGGATAAGTTTCATGGAGGGAAAATCCCTTATATCATGATCATTTTTCAAATAAATTAAGAAACTCAATCCAACGAAGGAATATTGTGGCAATATCCGTAAAACAGATTCACACGGGTGGATGCAATATGATTCACAAATAAAGTTATCGGCAAAAACACGCTATCGCTGTTTATAACTGTTTTGAGTGGTATTGCTGAAATGTCGATGGTGCACAAACCATTCGTGCAAAATGTGCAATAATCCTGATAAGACATACCTTTGCAAGCGGAAAACAATTAGCAGAGTAAATTCACCTACCCTGTTTAAGCGTGTATCCAAAAAGAAAAGGATATCGATGAGCTACGCGCATTCAGCCGCGGACCGTCCTCGACGCATATCAATGAGACATTGAATGCTTATCAATGAGAATAAATATAGAGGCGTTGCTTGAAGATTTTACCGTATCAACAATGTATTTACGAGTTCATCAAAATTGTAACATTTAGGACGTAATTTGTTCCCTTGACCAATGACCTGACCCAGGACCTGATCCTATAACCTGAATCATGTCCCCTGATCTGACCCAATCCATGACACGAAACACCTGAATCAGATTGTTCTAAATTTGACCTACAATTGTTGTTGCTGTGAAAATATTATATTTGCTCACTAATGTAGTTTTTTTGCAATGATAATGGGAGATATTCGGCAAGATAAATTCGTTATAACATTAGACCCTAAATCCATGGTCATGACGTCACTCTATTGCGTTATCAGTTGATTATTATTTAGGAATCTACTGGTCGTTGACTGTCCCAGTCAGGAGGGGTGTGAGGTTTAGACATGTTCAATAATGGCGAGTACATTTTCCGAAACTGATGATTGTTGTCTTGGTGTTTGAAATAGGATCTTAAAATATCTCTCAACTAGACCACGGACTTAAGTCCGTGACTAGACAAATTAATGTTTGTAATGCATGAACCTGGATTCGAACATGCAACCCTTTGCTTGGTAGTCAGCGCCTCTAGCCATAGGGCACAAGACGCTGTTAGAAACCTTAGGATTGTTTGTCAGTAAAAATCTCCCGTTCTATTCAAGACTTGTAACACACGGACGGCATGGAAAGGCAGAGTTTAAGCTGTCAATCACATCGCTTCGCGTGGAAGTTTTGCGCTGCACGTGCGTGGAAGAATCCATTTCATGAGGGTCGCAGCTACTTGTACCATATCCAATAAATGAGCACCGAAATTTGCAATATAATTTAATTTATTTTGGCGTCCCATAAATGAAATTCATTGTTTCAAATGTAAATAATCACATATGCATGTTTCGTGAAGTCATACATGGATTAAGATGGAAAATGCATTCGGAGCAGTGGATTCGTTAAAAATAATCAACTCGCCCAATTCTCCATGACTTCATTGGTTTTATGCAACGAGCGAAAGGGTCTAATAACTCACCATTTGTCAACCGCCACTGAATGTTAAAACTTATATAATTGTATTCGTTAGCACAAAACAATATTGAAGTAGGGTAGAGGATACAAATACGGAGATGCAGGACGATTAATGGAATCTTAGTTGTGTATAATGACGCCCTATTGTTTTGCATATTGGCGTCCTACAGTAACATGTGTATGCACATACTGTGCCTTTTACACCTACAATGCTGTGAAATAATAACGTCAAAATAACTGTTGGCTAAGGAGATGGTATCTTCGTAGAGCGGGGACATTGGAGTAGTCGTCGAAGCCTTCCCTTGTAGTATTCTTATAACTAAAATACACCAAACAAGTTTTATAAATGTAGTTTAAAGTAAAAACTAGAAACAAATGGAATTGTCGGTTTCTATGAAAGTGTGACTTAAGTCAAGTTTGACTTAAAGTTCCGAAATTATGTAACTAAGCCTCAGTGATTGCGTCATTGTTGAGTTAATTTGAGTGAATTCCAAATGAATTAGTGAAATATGAACGTCATCACTCTCTTCCTTAAGCACATAAATATTTGTTAGGGTTTCGTAAATAAAATATATCAAATTAAGATTATTGATATCGGTACAAATGTGTCAACATGTTCATTTAATTCACGAAATTTGACTAAGTATGGACTGACTAGTGGGAGTGATTGTATGTATGGCACACTACATTAGCTTGCAGAGTAATACGCAACAATATTTCAGTTTCGTCACTGTCAATGATATTTACGAGCTACTATGGTATTCAACTAACATATGTTTCTATAAACTTTGTCTCTATATGTGACCCTTTATTAGTTTCTACCCACTCCTTCTTCCCTATTTTAAAGGCACAGTTGCTCATATTTTCAGCTGAGATGAGTCAGTGTAGTTCATATTAGGGCGTATGAACTAACTTTAGCTTCCTATCGATACAATCAAATACGTACATCATTCTTTACAATTGACCTGTAATAAAAACTGAAAATGTTGAGACGACCCAAGTCACCCTAGGATATCACAAATCGTGAGTCTCTCACATGTACATGTATGTGCACATTGGAAATGTATTAATTGTTGAAAACGACAAACTAGGAATGTGTGCAACTTTTGAATATGCTTTAAAGTCTTTAATTTAAAAAAAGATGAACTTGTTTTTATTAAGATATATCTGTAATTTTTTTTTTTTTGTTAAATACAATATAAGGATGTTTGTCGTTTTTGATTGCGTACATGTGCATATTTCCAGATAACTTCAGTGTGGGTCGAGAGATATTTACATTATCTGTTCGTTATATATGTTTAAACAAATTGGCGTGTAACTGTTTCAAAGCTGTTACATTTTTGCTATATAGGCTGATAAACACATTTGTTGTAAGGTAACACAAGTGATCCCTGAAATTGTGGATTGACAGTAACTGTTGTTTAGCTGTCATTAGATGTTTAATATTTCCTACCCCCAGCACACGTCTTTAAAGGGACAGTAGCGCGTTTTTCGCTCTTCTCTTTTCGGAAAATCAAGTTAAAAATTGATAGCACATGGTTCGGTAACGAATTAGCGCTAAATTGTCATGTACATGCATCCTTTTCTAATCAAGTCTGTGACTCAAAACATGATGAACATGTTTAATGTATCATATTGAAATTAATGATAAGGGTACAATTTGAAAAATTATCTTAACAGAACTCCCAGTAAAATCAATATACTAACTTCATGTTGAGTATGAATAAGCTGTTAAATACAAGACGTCAGGTTAACTTACAATATGCCATGTGCTTGTTGATTACATAGCTAGTTGTTTCCCAGGATTCAATTTTTACACGAATAACCGGAGGCTGTGAGAGATATCAAACGAGAAGCTTTCAATTATTAAGAACCAGAAATTAATTCCACAGAAAATGTGATTTGTCTTCAAACGATTGTTACAAATGTCAGGTGTGTTATGAAAACCGTTCTGTTGATTTATTCATCTTCTATGTTATTTGTTTTCCATGGTGGTAATTTGATTAAAATAGTACATATAATATACAACACAATAGTGCAAAGATCTATAGGACATAAATAAATCAAACAAAATAATAAAACATTGATGATGACAAATTAAGTAATGAAAAGGAAGATAATGAAACGTATAATAAGGACTATGAAATGGGCTAGGGAAATACTATATAATGAAATATGAAATATGGTAATATTAACTAATAAGAAAGGATGAGACATTAACTAAAGAAATAGGAAGTAATGAAATATTTAATACCCCGGTAATAACATTTTCCAGGATGAAATACTCCAAATTGAGATGTTGGCTATTGTTTGTTTCATTAAACCGATTCAGATTGAACATAACGTAGATGAATATGAGAGAAAATCAAAGGGCAATGTGTAATATTTCACATTGATAACACATCTACCTGAAGAGGGACACATTCACATGTTATCTTTCAGTCGCATCATTTTTTAAAGTTAGGAATTTGTTTATAATATTTACTTAACAATCTGAATATAGAAGGACATGTGTATAGTTTAAAATGCAATTAAGCGAAATACACATTTTGAATACCTACAGAATGACCCCAGTTAAACTGTCGAACTGTCCCTTGAAACTTGTTGACGTAAACATAACATACTTGTATGGGTAAAACGTCTTATAAGTGTAACGCTACATGTTTTATATCAAGGTCAAATAGTAGGGCACATTGACCGTACAAACAGTAGGGCACATTGACCGTACGTTATATCTATATACTCGTTATAACGCTATGTGATCACGTGACCCCAACCGACACCACAAGGTCCCAATTGCGAGATCTGAGAGAGCCATGCAGTGTGGCTGAAGGCAATTCTGTTTACGCAAGTTTGTTTTCATTTTCCAAATATACGTGATCTTTGACAGAGGTAAGTGTGCAAGGTAGTTTGATTTTCACAATTTTGCGTTCGGTAGTACAATATTATCAGAGAAGTTCTCGAAATCCGGGCAGATTATGAACATGTTACCAGCGACCACGCCTGCGCTAACTCGACCTGTAAAGTAGGCCAGTTGAGATAACGACATGTAAACCATATATTAGTTGCGCTAACGTCGATCTTTGTGTAACACAACTTGAACATCTAAGCATGCAGTTTATTCATGTAAGTAGAAATTCATTTCCCTATTGTGAAACGAGCCTTTCGTTAGCCATGCATAGAGCCTAATTAACTTAGATACATGAATATTGGCAGTCACAGACACCGGGAACGTTGTGGATTTAGCTTGTGATTAGCCTAATTTAGCTTCGCAACACGTTCATCCTTATAGCTACGCGTATACATGAAATGATGGAATCTCAACTTCTAGAAATAAGTAAACAGTCTGAGATGTTGAAATATCATTGCCATCGAGACTTTGTAAATTGTAATAACGATACGGTGACGCCATTTTTATATAGATGAAGAGTGCCAGTACCGTGCTATCAATTAGAAGTGTGAGTAACCGCTAGCATCTGACAGTCACACTGTTCACAAACATGAATAACACGATTTACTTCTGAACGTAGTATATTAACTTAGATTTACTTTTTGTTATGTTTCCTTTTACTATAATATCTTTGGATAGACTAACATGTATTACTTTTGGCACTGATAGATTCTTTATTGAACGTTAGAGGTCACAAAGTAGAAACTAGTCATGGTTCAACTTGTCTAACCCTTGTCTCTCTCTCTCTCTCTCTCTCTCTCTCTCTCTCTCTCTCTCTCTCTCTCTCTCTCTCTCTCTCTCTCTCTCTCTCTCTCTCTCTCTCTCTCTCTCTCTCTCTCTATATTTTATATATATAAGCCTTCATATTGCAACAACATGTATGCCTGTTTCTGGATTACCAACATCAAACATATATATTGAAATTGTCTGTATATTGTCTGTAATATTGGTCATGGCTTTATATACTGAAATAAACTGTGTGTAATAACAAATGGTGCTCTTTTCCAGATAACATTACCGTAATGGAGACTGATACAACAAAAACTTACCGTGACCAAACAATACCTGACAGAATCGTACACTGGGGTACACTAGAGCCTAACGCTCCAGCTTTTATATTCTGGAGTCCTGATGGCAGATTTATCCTTTCCAGAGGCGATGTCCTGGAGTTATCCAGTAAGTTCGCAATGCGTCTAAGCAAACGAGTTCTGCCAGGAGATGTAGTATGCATCACTCTGCCCAACAGTCCAGAGAGAATCATTGCTGAGTTCGGGGTTCATCTAGCAGGTTGTGTATCGATGAACGGTCAAGTTCTTCGTGCTGATGGTAAAGATTTGTCCGAGTCTTTGTCCAAAGCAAATTGTAAGGTTATCATATTGGATCAAGAGCAACAAAATGGTGCATGGCAAGTTCTGAAGCAATACTTCAATATATTGACATCCGAGCAGGAATTCCTCAAGGTGGAATCAGAGAGCATGCCGAGCGTCGCCGTCATCAGTACAGTTAGCATCAACAGAAAAAACAATGACTTCATCAACGGTTTGAGATCCGAAAATTTGTATTCGTACAAATCTAGAAAGCCGTCTGACCTCGCCATAATTTTCACGACGTCAGGAAGCACTGGGTACTCGAAACTGGTGAGGCATTCCCATAGAAATATCCTGAGATGCGGTGAAAAATTTAACTGTATGCTTGGCATTTCTTATCCAGACAAACTGTATATGTCATCGCCGTTTGGATGGATGGGCGGATATCCAATAAACTACCTTTATTCTGGTTGTGCAAGGGTACTTATGGATGCTGCAGCCATTGGTCCTTCTGACCTCCCTGCATTCGTTTGGAAGATTTTATGTGAGGAGAACATACACACTGCTATCCTTTTACCTGTACAAATAGACATGGTCATCGGATATGCACAAGATAAATGTGAAGAAAAGAAATTTAAAAGTATATTAACCGGAGGTCAGCCCATTAAAAAGCATTTGTTTAATGGGATTTGGAGATTTACAGATTCCGTGAAGATTTGTTATGGTTCAACAGAGTTAGGATACATTGCGATTATAAAGGTTACAAATGAAAACATTACTTCATTTCAAAACTTTTCAGTTGGCTTCCCTTTCAATGGAGTTGAACTGAAAGTAGTCACAGATGACAAAGCTGTTGATAAAAGAGGAGAAATATACGTCAAATCAGACACAATTTGCATGGGATATGTTGATGGGAAAGCAGCAGACGAAGCTTTCGTTGAAGATGGTTGGTTTCGAACAGGGGACGTCGGTTACATGAATGATGAAGGATCGTTGATTCTGGAAGGCAGGAGCAGTGATGCTATCATGCACGGGGCTTACATCCTGTATCCGGGCTGGCTGGAGGAGAAGCTCATGGATTGCCCTGGAGTGAAGCAGCTGGTTATAGTTCCTGTTCCTGATCCAGTGATGCACCATGAGATCTGTGCCTGTATTATCCGGGAGAAAGACCAGGGGGTCACTTCGGAAGATTTTCTCAGTTTCAGTCGTCAGCAGCTTGCAATGGATGAAGCTTCACATTTGAATGTTTTGCCAAAGTTTGTTCTCATCTTTGAGAAATTTCCTCTTACTGGCACGTCAAAATTAGACCGCCGTACACTTATTGAAGAGGCGACACGATCCCTGGGTCTGGGCAGTTGATTTGATAATCATTGACTAACCCTGTCATTTTACCTGTACAACCTGACAATAAGCAGAAGTCAATTAGCTAAGATACCTTGCACATCACTTAAAAAATATTATGTATTAGATCAATTGTAGTGTTGGCCAATATACTGTAAAGCATAATAATTCTCGTCAGCAGATCCAGGTTTTAATGGGGGTTAGAATATCCCTATAGACAAACTGCATGAGGTCTATGTTCAGAGTGACGACTTTTGTAACAATGACTGAAAAAATGTATCTACTCGCCCTAGCTCTAACAATCATAATATTTGGATTATATCTTATAATACTCATACTCGCTTTTAATCATTATTCATTATCTCATTATTGGTGAATTAATCAATTGTATCAGTATTTACTAAATGAGACCATAATTATCGGTCAACAATAGTTATAAGTTATAACCACTCTGGATAGGAGATATAGCATACTGACACGAAAAACTTTCAAGAGCAGGCTGCCATTAGTAACTGCTACGATGCATGGATATCGGGTTGCTAATGAGACAAAGAACTCCAATCAGTCCAATGAGAAGAAGATCTCATTACGACGCTTACGCTAAAGTTAAATCGAGGCGCAATATGATATCTATAAATTCTTAGTTTTAAATACAACGCCCATTTCATTCCGGGATCATGACCGACGTAAGCGGACACGTTGTTTACAAGAGATGTTGTTGTATGCTGGACCATTTTATTTGAGATCAAATTCACCCTAACTTAGATCAGGGAACAATCTGAAACACAACAATAACGTTTCCAAACAAAAGAATTCATTTACAATTTCTAAGATGTTGGCATCCTTTCTCGTCAGAAAGACGACACTTATGTCTCATATGGGGATATTACCACAATGGAAATGTGCATCTTAAATGTTCATAATCTCAGGCCCGGATCTTCTGTTGGGTTATAAATTTACTTTATACCTATTAAACTTGTTTGCTTGTCATATTAGAGTCGTATTTATTGTGGAGTTGTATTATAATGATGATGCATGCGCAGATATGCATGAAAGGCTGAGTTGTGTTCCAAATACATGAATGTTATCAAAATAGAATTTCTAAAATTTAATTTCCTGATAGACATCATAATGAAAGAAAAATATTCAGAACATAACGTTGTTTATCATCAATGTCACTGTCATTGCATGGTGCTACTATTTATGTTTCAATGTAGATAATCAACTCTATCATTATTCAACATTATAAATAAATGAAGAATGTTTATAGACCACTTTTGTTTTTTGTTCCGTACATATCCGTTGTCCCTCTGGTGTTCCTGTATAGTGGAAAAAAGTTACAAAAAAGGACAAATAGCACAACGGAAACAATCGAGAATCGAGACATGAGGATAAATTCCAAACATGTTCATTATTTTTACAGTGTTTTCAGACAAGGGTCAATGTTCCTATTAACCACAATGTTTTAACAGTACAACGAAATAATATTATTATTCGTTTGTTTGCAAAAGCTCCTGACTGTCACTGTGAACATACATGTCCAACCCAGGGTTTATAGTTTTGGCTATGTCAATGTTGATGATGTAAGATTGCTATGATACTCATGACGTCACAATTCTGTGATCTCAATGAGATCAATGCTGAGCGGTATTCATATACGCTATTGCAGCTTGTTTACCAATCCAATTATTTAAAGAAAGAAATATGTTTAAACCAGATCACTGCTAAATGGCAGTTTTGCGTTTCATATATGTTTGTTCATTTGCTAATAATTGTTAGAGAATGATTTTGAATATCACCCTCTTGCCTTTTGATATCAAATATTTCAACATTCGTTGATTGAGTAATACTTGCCCTGAAGCCTAGAATATTTGTGTCGCTTTACGTGAATTTACCAACTTGACGTGCTTAAGCACAATTCCTTTATTTGATATAGATTAAGATGAACACTGTTTTTCAGCCATACTGAAGATGGTATAAAACCATATGTTATGTATAATCTTCTGAATTCCCATGATTGTGACTTCAGTCGTGTCTAATGATATTTTCATACGCCTACGGTTATAATTTCCATTCAGGACCAGTCATGATCGTTTGTTATTTTTTATTAAGCCTATTGGGTTTTCGGTATCACTAATTAGCACAACGCCGGCAAAATACCATAATGCTGTAACAGTGTGGTTGTCATTATGTCTCGGACACTACCCCAATTAGGAAATAATGATAATACGATGGATAATTGGAAGTGATACGTTGACTTTCTGAGTTCTGTCCGTCACTAAGATTAAGACGTTTACATGTACATAAGATGAACGTTTTACCGATTGAGAACATAATACACATCGTTCAGTTATGATATATTGTGCACATATGTAGCTTGGGATAAGTTGTATTTATTGAACAATAAGATAAAAGGTCATTTGAGGACTGAAATAATGTTTAAATAGATGATTATTTAAAGATACATTGAGTATGTTAATGGTTCTAATACTAACATCATTTTGTCAACACATGCAAATGATTCATATTCATATACCTCTATGTGAACGAATTGATAATTAGACAATTAAAATTTATATTTTGTTAATATACGTCATATTCCTACATATCCTTGTGATACATAGCTCATCTCAACCTTGTGTCTTCTGATATCAAATATATCACTAGTCGTTGATAAAGGTTACACATATCCTAGGATTGCCAAGTAGACACGAGAATATGATTCTATTCATTTGCACCTAATACATGTAACTCATGGTGAGGTCATAATGTGAAATACAAGGACTCGAGACCTGACTCCCGAGGAGGTCAGACCGCCGAGGGAGTCAGGTCCGAGAGTCCTAGCTTGTATTTCACATAATGACCTCACCAAAGTAATTAAGTGTTTTATTATACCGAAATTTTTGTTTTTCTTCTTCAGACTATAGTATGTATTTTCTTATTTGTCAAATCGAACCCATCAGCTGACACCATCTTGAAAGCGAACGTCAAAACAAACAGTCACGTGACGAGGTCAGTGGCAGAAATTTCTGTCACAAAACTGACCTCATCACTGGAATCGGAGGTCAATGTACAAATATAGTTTTCGATCACGTGGTGTGAACTGGCCAATGATATTTTCCAAATTTAATATATAGGTATAATAATTAATCATTACTTTCAATGACAAATGTACATTTCTGAACACAGCGATGTTATTTGAATGCAGGACCGTGGATGTCTATAACGTCATGGTATTGCGACGTCACAAATCGTTTGTGAAGTCATAACATTGTGAGTTACTGCTTGATGATGTAAAAGTAGTTGACAGTGACAATGCATTGTGCAAAATCTACTGTCGAAACGATATCTCATTATTCGCACAATCTCACATAAGTGATGTATTGAGTGAAAATGTACGTTACATCCACATGGCACAATACAAAAGGGATGAATCCTTCTGGATCTACCCAAATTTGGGCGGATCGGACAGGATCCGGAAGTATCCGGTAAGGCGGATTCCACCCCTATTTGTCCCGTGATTAGCCTACACTAGTATTGTACAGAGGAAATCATTCGACAACGTTATAACTTACATGTATACCTAATTCATTCATTGGGATTAGTAAATATGTTTGAATGAAAGGACACATGCATTAACGGGAACACTACCTCGAGTGCTGGTTTCTACAGAAATAACATTGTCGCACTGCCTCGTTGAAATGTTGATATAAACTTTTATAATTACATACGATAAAACATCTGTAACCATTGTGAAATTAAAGAAAACATTTCAAGGTCAGACAACTGGTCAAATTGGCGCTCGTTATAACGTTGGCTTATCACGTGACCTCTTTGTGAATCGAACCGATACGACACCAGACAATGAGGCCAAACCGAGATGTTCGAATGCAAGCTTATAATTCGTTTTTTTACACGTGTTTTGTAATTATGTATTCACACATGGTCTCTAAGTAAACGATATATACTTAGTGTTGTGCGTTCGGTCTTGAGATAAATCATATTATCAATATGGGTCGACACATGCGAGGAGGCCCTCGTATTAACAGTCGGGTTAATATACGAGTATGTATCAAACAAGTTTAACGACTTAGCCTCTAGTTTATTCATGTCCATAGAAATTCATTTCGGGATTGTGTAACGCGTGTTAGTTGGGGAAAGTATAACCGAATTTACCAAGAAGTATTGATATTGGCAGTCACAGACACCGGGGCGATTTGAGGATAGAGCATGATAAGCCTAATTTTCATTCGTCTCGCCTTCTTCGCCTGGTAGAGATACACTGTGCTGTATAAGTTCATTGCTACGCTTATACAAGAACAATCTTAGACAAATAACAAGGAAATCTTAATTAATACATTCTCTTAAAATTCAAAATGTTTGAGGTATTAAGAGGAATTTGTTCGTGTCAGTTTACTCTGAGAGTTTTCACATTGTTCATTTACAGATATCAATGCGCGTTTTTAAGAAAAAGGCGCTGTAGCAGGTTTTTTGCATACTACATTTTCTCATATTTGTCATTTATTATTAAATGTTATGCAATATATTGTTACATTACAGGGTTAAACATCTCATTACACCACCCGACAAGCCGTTTACACAGAAAACGATTTTCGGTATTGGTAGAAAATGGAGCAACGTATTAAGCGACAATTTTGTGGAACGTGTCAGTATGAGAAGTGGATGTGTAGTCATAAGCGATTTTTAGAGTTCAGGCAGCAAGATGGTTGACCATCCATCATTGTATCATATTTAAAACTCTACATTTGTACTTTGAGTGTTTAGGTGTCGCTACATCAGTCAGATTACTACCTTCAAGCGACCTTTAATGTGAACACAATTAAAATGGCCGCTCGATGGGAAATGGACTCGCATGACTAACCGAACGATGTACATTCGTTTGAAAACTCTTTTTTATTAATTCAGGAGATTTATTTAGTGATTGGTAACACAATTTGCTGTTTAGAGCAGAACGTGCTACAGCGTCTGGAACTGAAATAAATAGTGTCGTGCATGTTTGCTTAAAATCAATGAAGAATGACATTATCTGATGAAAAAGTTAACATTCTCGCCATGGCTCGCGAAATACAAAGTTTGACCATCCTAAAACACACTCAATTTCAAACGCCTACGGTAGTAATTAGGTCGAAGACCCGCGTTAGTGAACATTTATATTTTGTATTAAGTTTTTCATGTGATTAGGTCTTCCGAATCAGTAATTGGCACACAAAGCCAACAAAATACATTAATGATATAATGATATTGATAACATTATGTCTTAAAGCTATATAAACTAGGAACTAGTGCCAAAAAATGAGTAATTTGTATCGATGCGTTGTATTGTGATGGTTAAGAAGATTAAAACGTTAATAACGAATACATAAGATGATAGGTTTGTCATTCTGATAAAGTAAAGAGAATGCACATATTTAGCTGAGTTACATTCTTTTTGCGAATAACATGAACAATGAAAGGAAGTATTATTGTGGAAATGAAACACGAGAGGATATTCTTGTTTACATATGCTATAATTACATGATTAAAACGCAGTAAATTTGAAAAGTATTAATGAAGGTATATATTGATGACTTTATATTTCCCCAATGATAAGGACAAGCGTACATTTGTTGAAAAATAAAAACAATGAGAACAGAAGCCATTCATCAGCGCTGCGAGTGGGGATAACTTCGCTACCTCACAACATCAGCTTTTTTAATTGATGTTTGTATACGTTATGTTTTACTACGTGAACTTTCTATCTAAGTATAATTTTTAATATTACAAAATTGTACAATTAAGTAAAATATAGGGTGCTTTTCCTTGCACATAGTATGCCTCTCAAAGAGTTGATACGAGATACAATGTAGTTTGTCAATAATATCATGGTGAATTGTAATCAAATGCATAAAATAATAAAGACAAAGCAGTCAAATGCTTACCCACCAAAGGGGAATTATATTAATAAATAATGAAACGTTACGTTATGTATTATGTCTTAATTAATTATGTCTCCATGTATAGACTTCAAAATGAGATGAAATATTGCAAGACAGCCAATCAAACAATGACAACATTTTAATCAAATTAAAAAATCAAATTAAATAGAAACATGATACAAGGTGTATATAAATTATTTCTCATATTCAGGCCGGATCGTATTCAGATCAGAATATATTGGAGATGATTCGAATAATTATGAAAATGTAACTAATGCAATGCAAGATGGCGGTCGTCAGTATTTTAACAGTATACGTTGATGTCAGCGAATTAAACTTTTGATAAAAATGTTGATAAATTGATAATTTCTTTGTGACATTTAGTTTATTGTTGTAAACATTTGGCATATTTAAATATTAGTAATGGTACACCCAAGTGTCTACTTCCTAGTACATAATAAGCAAAACCATAAATCGACCAGTTTCCTTTTTCGTGTTAGCAGGCATACCTTGGTGAAGTACAACATAAAAACACGGGCAAAAGAAACGCTACAAGGTTTTTTAATCTAGATTGAAGAATAAATAAAGAAGTCAGATTAAAAAAACCTAAAATGTATATTCAAAAAGAACATGTGCCGATATCATATTCATAAAAAATGCAACCAATCAGCTTCCGGTATCAGCATCACAGTCTCCGATATTCGTCCGGGGGTCAAAAAGTCCAAGTTATGACTGATCCTGGTGCAGGGAAATCCAGGCTCAATGTAACGAAAACAGTTCACACTAATAACGTGTATGGCATCCCCTTGCCATGATACACGCAGTGACCCTCCGACGTATGGAGAAAATCAAACGCCTGACGCCATTACGTGGAATGCGCTGCCATTCTTCCTGGAGAGCTTGGACAAGTTGCAGGCGGTTATGTGGAGGTGGTCGTCTTTGGCGAATACGACGATCCATAGCGTTCCAAAGATGTTCGATCGGTGACATGTCAGTCGGGCATGCTGGCCACGACAAAACGTCGATGTTGCTGTTAGCAAGAAAGTGTTGAGTAACTCGAGCTGTGTGCGGTCTGGCATTGTCTTGTTGAAAGATCACATCTTGTGCCTGTTGTCGAATGAAGGGACAGACGACGGGCCGTTAGATTTCCATTCCCGTTGACCAGCGGCGTCTTCTCCTCACCAAGTATGCCTCCCCAAACTATGACACTTCCTCCCCCGTAGGGTACCACTTCCTGAACGCAACATGTAGCTGTTCTCTCTCCCCGACGGCGAAACACGTACTCATTCATCTGCTTTGAAGAGACAGACAGACTTTCGTCAGGGACAAGCACCCTCTGCCACTGACGTCGCTGCCAACGTAACACCGCCCTTGCCCATCTCAGTCTTCGTTGGCGATGTTCGGCTGTCAACCGCTGTCCCCGGAACGGTCTGTATGCCCTGATGCCATGGGACCTTAGACGTATGGACACTGTGCGTCTGCTTACCAGGTGGCCCAGGGCATTTGACGCCGATGACGTCAAGAAGTGGTTCCTGAGGTGTAACGTGAGCAGGTATTGGTCCTCCTGGTGGGTTGTGACTCTTGGTTGGCCTGATCTTGGCTTGTCTGAGGTCTGTCCGGAATGACGATAACGCTGCATTAGTCTTGTGACAGTTGTGCGGTGACAGCCAAACGTTCTTGCAACATGGCTGTGGGTGGCTCTCATTTCAATCATCCCAATTGCTCGCTCATGTTCTTGTAAAGTTGATCTTGCCATTTTTCAAAAGTTTTTTTTATAACAAAGTGGGTGTCTAATAACCAATTCGCATTGGTTTTATACCCGTCGGGCATGGGACTTGTTTGCTTTGCATGAAAAAGGCGAAAACCACAATTTGGGAAAATTTGGGGAAATTTGGGGAAATCATGCGTTTGATACCACTGTTCAATATGAAACAATCATTGTTGTGTTTGGGCGATGTGTTTTCATGTGGTTTGGTTTGAATCTGAGTTTGATTTTTTTCGTAATTTCAAATCTAAAGTGGTAGCGTTTCTTTTGCCCGTGAGTTTAATGTAAATTGTTACCACACCATTTATATAACATGTCATGTTTATATTACAAATCCCCATTGAATACCATTCACATGCATGTTAATATCCCTGATTGAGTTTCCTCACCATTGTTTCGTTTGCTATATAAATTATCATATGATAAAGGAGTGAGTATATACTTCGAAACGTCGTGTATTTTCACATTCAATATTCCTGTTCTTATGTATACCACTTTTAAATGCTCTTCAAAGTCCTTGAAAGATTTTGACTGAAACAGAAAAAAATCGTATGTTTTTAATCAGGAAGAATTAGCAAGACCAGTTCCATAGACTTTAGAATCAGCGTGAACTTGTATACATTGATGTTCGGTACTTCAGAGAAGTTTGCCGAATGTATACCATGATGTTCGGTAGTGTAGATCATTTTTGAGACATTTTTAACGATGTTCGGTGGTTCAGAGAACGTTGCGGAAAGTACACAAAGATGTTCGGTGCTTCACAGAACTTTGCGAAATGTACACAAAGATGTTCGGTACTTCACAGAACTTTGCGAAATGTACACAAAGATGGTCGGTACTTCAGATAACGCTGTGTAACGTACACAAAGATGTCTGGTGCTTCTTTATCATTGAACTTAAAGTACCTTTGATGTTTAAAAGTAATAAGATTCGTCTTTTACAGGAATTTGATAGCAGGTGGTCAAACTCAAGGGAAGTAATATTGCGAATATGAAATCTTCCCTCAGTAGTTTGATATTGCATTGTAAACTGCCAGGTAAATAAAGTACTCACCTCAATTGATTTCGATTAATTCAATATTTAAAAGAAGTCAGATGCATTTGACTATGCCACGATACAATAATCCTTATCTGCATTAATTTGAATGAATTAATTGGTGACTGTGGCTACATTGTAGTTAAATATCTTTGTTTAATGAAGGCAGGGGTAAGAAATGCAATTTACCCCTACCATGTTTAAAATGTTGTAAATGTGTGCAGAATCAGGCACTTTTTCAATTTTCACATAGAATATGTATTATAGGTCGATGAACATTTTTTTTTAAACTTGAAGAACATGTACATGTGGAAGTATTATTTGACTGCTGACTGACTGCTGTATTTTTATTTTTTTTTTAGATTATGACATCGGAAACTTGAGATTTTTGCAATTGAAAATCATACATATGATAAAATCGACAGTCAGAAGTGAGTACTTTCTTTTGCCTGGCAGGCTACAATGGATTGACATTTAGTTTAAGATGGATTCGAGGTAATAACTGCTTGACTGATCAATCATTCTAAAAAATAGCTTATTTTAATACTATCCATCATATGCATCATTGTTAATCGTATTGGAGCTGGAAGATTACTTTTTTTCAGATCACAATTCACTAAATTAATTCACAAGGCATATATTCATTGCGGACACGATAAGTATCTTCATTTATTTATGTTAATCTAAGAATCAAATTATTCTGTCAGCATATTATTTCGAGACTAAATATTTCAACGATTAACCAATCACAGATAGTGATCTCTCATGATCAATACCGATACATTAAAATTTATATTATAATACTGGTGATAGTTAAACTATTTAGTGTCGTCAATAAATGCAGACTGCGACATTTGTTGTATGCTCTAAGCACAAATACTGAGCGCCATGCAAAGAACCTGTCCCCACTATTTAACGTCGTTTGGCGTGACGCGATCGGGCATCGAATCACGATCTTCTAACCAACTGAGCTACAGGAATATATTATGTTAGCTTCCTTTAAAAGTGGTTCATTTAGGAGATAAACCTACTGTGTAGGTTTTAAATTTGTGTAGGTCTAACGTAGATTCGATTCCGCCTTGAACACCGCCTTGAAATTCTTTCCTCTACCACTTATCAACTTAGACGCGACCATTCCCTGTGACGTGATAACTGATTGAGTTTATGACGTCATTGTATTCGACCGTAAACCGGTTCGCTCTCGGCTTATCGAGGTCGTGGAGTTTAAAAAAGATAGTGGGCCGCTTGAAATCTGTGTGTTTTCTTTGACGGAAACAAGCGTAATACGGATGCGACCAGGTCACTTTAATAAGTACAAGAGTGTAATAAAAGCAGGGCGAAGCATGAAGGCCATTAGCGTTTCGATGGTCTACTCGTGTGTAGGCTTAACTGTTTGAAGCGACACCGAACAACAAACAGTCTCGAGACCACGTTGACTGCTGTCATGACTGTAGTTTCAGTGTTTAAAATACCGGTCCAAATTTGAATTATTTCCCAAACAGATATATACATGTAGATAGTAGAAGGACAACATGATGGAAATCACAAAGCGAAGATGACATAGTTTGGCCTAGAATGTTACGTCATCATGTATCCAAACGCGGTAAATCGCCTTTCACAAAAATCGTGTTCGAACCTCAGTTCGACGATAAAATAAACCAATCAAAATGCATAAACTATTATGGTCGATGCATTATGTCATATTCAAAAGTCTATAGTTTGATGACGCCACAGGTTACAATTTAAATAACTATTGATCAAACACACGTGCCTTCAATTTCAATGTCAGATCTTTCAGTTAGTTTGTTGTCGATCGGGTTTTAATGATACGTCGGAAATCAAACACAAATCCTCACGAGAACACCGCAGCTTAACGTCCTTTGAAGCAGAAACAAGTTATGACATGGGTACTCATATAATATACTTTTTATAATTCAACGCCAAGTATAAGTCATTCATGTACATGATTTACATACTAGGAGGTACATGTATGTGATAAGATCTAACTGTATACATCATGAAATTCAGTGGGTGAAACCGGTCGCCGGTTTTGGTGTGTATGATTAATACTTATTTTGTGTGGATGCTAACTTAAGGTATCTTGATTTATAAAAGAATGAGTCTAGAAATCACCTGTTCATATTTCGTTACTGGTCTTCAAAACTCAATAATATACATGTTCCTTGTGTGCATTACCATCCTCATGTGTTTAGATCTGATAATGTTTATGCGATTATATGACATCTACGTATGTATACAGAATGATCCAGTGTGGATTGGGGATCTAGACACTGCCTGAAACTGACACAGACACGCGTAATCAGAACCCGGTATGGGTTTCATTAATTAAAGATAGCTGTACGTAACTAGTACTTTTACTTGTTTCTTGTGACATTCAAGCGAAAACATCGTACATCTCCAATTGGCCCTCTTGTTTCTTGCATTGTCACTTAGTAACCGATGACCGGAAATAGAAGGCCCGCGGCTGTTTCCGGTTAGTCCGGAGACAGCAACAAGAGCTTTTGTGACAGGTTTTCCACATATTATCAGATTATTTCTTCCACCAGATTTGCCATGAAGCAATGATGTTTCCAGTAGATTGGAGCCCTCCCCTGGCAACACAGTTTTTATCGTCTTTTGAGAAACCGAGCACGTGTCGATTGTGGTATGCTTTATGAATTTCAGAATTTTAAACAAATTACGCTGCAGGTCGCTAATAAATAATTCACACACGAAGCAAGATGGCGAGTGTTATATATATATATCTGTTGTAAGGTACACCAACAAGTGTGAATAGCATAGATGAATCACAGTCATTCTGTGACGTTCTGCTAGACAGAGACACGATAATTACCCAATGGATGTTATAGAAGTTTAATATCCAGCCAATTACAGTGGTTGTTGGCAGATTATGCTCTGAGCGAAGTCGGGTAAATATTCATGGGGAAAGTCATTTTCTTGAATTTATAGTCTATAGTTTGAGGCTATGATAGTCCTACGAGGTGGTATTTCATGGTTTTACGCTTTCAAAACACCGAATTAGCAATAGAGAAAACTTTTTCAAGAACTGTTTTTTATAAGAATCTCAGGAAAGCAATTGTCAGTCAGTATAACAAATTAATGATACTATATGTTTTCTGCATGGCGTTCAGCAATATATGTATAGGACAGAAATGCTTTAATTTGTTTAGGGTTCAGTATAATTTATGAAAAGTATGAAAACTAACTATGAAGGATTATGCAAGAAATGAACTTTATGATATGAAACTCGAATCGCGGATACACGCCCCATTTCTTGGTCAACACGTCTAGAGGGTAAACTACAATGTAGCTGTCAATTATTCATTTGTCTCATATGATGACACTGTGCGTTCCCTGTAAACCGACATCCCTCTTATCCGACTCTCCTTATAAACTCCTTCCAATCAGACATCCCTTTAAACTGTCCCAGGAAATTTCGCTTAAGAGAGAGTGTACACGTGACTCTCTCATCACGTGGTAATTGGGTCATTGCTCAGTGCCTTAGGCATCAATGTCTGATGACCACCGTCATAATATGAGTGTGTTATGATATGTGTATTAAGTTGCCATTACTTCTGATTGATCACAGAAGGACTTCTACTGGAGAATATATAATGTAAATGCAGGGTCAAAGGAGTCTAAATCAACAAGTCTTCAAAAAGGTAAAAATTTAAAAGAAAATATTTCCTTACAATGATCTATGGTATAGTTGCCAGTGATTGCAACCTATAAAATCAACATTCAAATGAATTGCTGCAAGAATTCGACACTGACCAAGCTGGCAGCCGTTGTATTACATGTACACACATACACACACACATAAGTTTCTTGAAGACAGGTGTTCTTATGGATAATCACGTGTTCAAGTCCGCTGTCACTCGTCGAATTTTTTCAAATCTTAGTGAAGTTATTTCATAAATCAATATGTCTTCTTATAGAGAAATTTCAGACGCAATGTAAGATTTACCTTTCCTCGAGCAGATGCTGGTTTCGTGAAATGTTTTTTTTGTACTTGATTTACAAATGGTAAAGCTGTAAGTAGACATCTGGTAATGCTAGATGGTATCTATAGCTTTCCAACCGACAACATAACCCTTGTTATCATTTATGTTACCAGATAGTCCACAAGTGGATAAGTCCACAGTTATTGCTTCCTTAATCCAATTACACTGAAATGCGTAGTAGAGATATGGGATGGGGTCCCTAGTCTTGTATTGAGGAAAAAACATCACTGATCTTTTAAGGTAAATGTTAATTTCAAAACACATTTTTATCAACCTGTTTAGTGTTAATTCAGAGACGAATGTGAGCACTTCTAGACTACCGATATATAATATACACAAAGAAAAATGTTAAGCACCCCCTGATATTTTCATATAGCTGAATGTCAGAAACAAGTAAGCTCTGCTATTACCCTTCAGATAGAACAGCCATCTGGCAAGACAGAAACGCAACAATATGTAGCTGTTATCATATTTAATAGCGATGACGTCATGTTTACACAGGTACTATTTTTACCATGAAACAATGTCTCCAGTCAGACGTCGGATCTGTTCTTGTGTCAATAACATCCACTCAGCGTGCAGAGCTGCCTACTACTCATGTAAATTCTGTACTGGAGGGTTCCGAGCCTGGAGTCGCCGCCGTAGAATGTCCCACACATGCTCCAGAGGGTTACTGCTGGCCATGGTAAAGTAGTCACTGCGCTGAGTGCGTTGGCTCGCATGTAATCGACAACGGCACTTTAACGGTGAGGCCGGGCGTTGTCGTCCATGTACTGTGGTCGTGTAGCAAGTGCATGGTTATCGAAATAAGGAACAACGACCGGCTGTAGCACGTCCCGGATGTATTGAGCTCCCGTTAAGTTGTCCCTGATGGTAACCAAACCCAGCTTGCAGTCATGAGACAGGCATCCTCATACCAGGCATCCTTCATACGCAACAGTTGGCTTGATGTTCCCGGGGGTATAAGCTATATTCTTCTGTCTCTAGTAGCATGGAGCAAGAATCGACTCTCGTCAGACCATTGGATTTTCTGTCAGGTCCTCAGTGTTGTCTGTCCAAACACCATGCCAAACGTGCACGTTTATGATGGTCTCTCGACAAGGGACATTTAATTACCCTTCTTTCCTTTAGTCCTGCCGATTTGAGTCGATTTCTGACTGTTCTGGTGCTGATGTTTCGATTTGGTAACCACAGAAGTTTCAGCTGAGGACTTACATGTCTAAGAAGGTGATACCCAGTATAAGTCCGCCCCCTCACGTTTGTACAACCCACCAAGTATACATTAACCGTGTATAACAAAAGTTATTATTATTGCTAAATAATTGACGCAAATAGTTTACAAACAGGCTAGCAAACGAACATTAATACAAACTGTTGCAATTATTTCAATATTGTTCATTTTATTTCACAAATTCAACGGTATCTATCATTGTTTATGGAGGGGGCGATTCCATTCCATTTTATTTCGTGGAGGGGGGAGATTTTATTCTGAGGGGGGAGGATTTGTACCGGTACAACATCTCCGGGGGGAGATTTTATACCGTGGGAGATTTTATTTCGTGACACCGGTCCTCTCGAGGTGTAGTGACAGTAAGTCTTCCAGACCTTGGACGGTCTATTGCAATTCCTGTCTGTGCATGCTTCCGGACTAAACAACTAACAACAGTGTAATGGTAACCCAGATTTCGTCCTATCGCCTTAAAGGACATTCCTGCAGAGTGCATACCAATAATTTGATTTCTGAGATCCATTGACAATCGTCTTCGTGCCATGTTCAATAGATATGATTGAATGGCTATGGAAAGCAACGTTACATACCACCACATGTAGTTGGGTCATACTGTTTTTTTGTGATCCTCGAGTGTGGCATGTTGCACGTGCTTGCCCCGAACGTGTAGGCGGGACTGTCACGCATCAATGGCTGTAGTGTATTGCACAAACACTCCTCTTCTCATAAATTACCTTTGTTTAACTATTAAAAATATTCTCGAAAATATATAATCACAAATATCAGGGGGTGCTTAACTTTTTTCTTTGTGTATATCACGAAGAGCCTACATACATGAATTGTTCAATATGCTCTAATAACACGCATTTGAACGACGAATGACTGGCCATAATGCTTACATTGTTAATTGCAAGAGATGTTACTTTTACACAATACCACAGAGCTACATTTATACTCTGTTGAAGACATGATGAAGGATTATTCGCAATGGCGTTAACGTTTCGCTGGGCTATGGTTCCCTACGTCATATTGAATAACGGTTTTAGTTGTTTTAGTTTGTTGTTTATTTGCAAAGGCTATTTCGTCAAGAATGATAGTTTGTGTAGTTTTAAAATGTTATAATGTAACATCATCTAGGCTTTACATCATGGCGATGCCAAACCCAAATATTGCAGATGTTTACTTCAAGACGATGTCAAACCCACATATGGCAGATGTTTACATCAAGACGATGTCAAACCCAAGTATTGCAGATGTTCACATCATGACGATGTCAAACCCAAATATTGCAGATGTTCACATCATGATGATGTCAATCCCAAATATTGCAGATGTTTACTTCAAGACGATGTCAAACCCACATATGGCAGATGTTTACATCAAGACGATGTCAAACCCAAGTATTTCAGATGTTCACATCATGACGATGTCAAACCCAAATATTGCAGATGTTCACATCATGACGATGTCAAACCCAAGTATTGCAGATGTTCACATCATGATGATGTCAAACCCAAATATTGCAGATGTTTACATGTACATCATAACGATGTCAAACCAAAATATTGCAGATGTTTACATCATGACGATGTCAAACCCAAATATTGCAGATGTTCACATCAAGACGATGCCAAACCCAAATATTGCAGATGTTTACATCATGACGATGTCAAACCCAAATATTGCAGATGTTCACATCAAGACGATGCCAAACCCAAATATTGCAAATGTTCACATCATGACGATGTCAAACCCAAATATTGCAGATGTTTACATCATGACGATGTCAAACCCAAATATTGCAGATGTTCACATCAAGACGATGCCAAACCCAAATATTGCAGATGTTCACATCATGACGATGCCATACTCAAATAATGCAGATGTTCACATCATGATGATGTCAAACCCAAATATTGCAGATGTTTACATCAAGACGATGTCAAACCCAAATATTGCAGATGTTCACATCATGACGATGCCAAACCCAAATATTGCAAATGTTCACATCATGACGATGTCAAACCCAAATATTGCAGATGTTTACTTCATGACGATGTCATACCCAAATATTGCAGATGTTCACATCAAGACGATGTCGAACCCAAATATTGCAGATGTTCACATCATGACGATGTCAAACCCAAATATTGCAGATGTTCACATCATGACGATGTCAATCCCAAATATTGCAGATGTTCACATCATGACGATGTCAAACCCAAATATTGCAGATGTTCACATCAGGACGATGCCAAACCCAAATATTGCAGACGTTTACTTCATGACGATGTCATACCCAAATATTGCAAATGGTTATATCATGACGATGCCAAACCAAAATATTGCAGATGATAATGGCTATTCCTGAGTATTTGTATCAACGATTGACCAATAATCCCTCGACACCATAAGCTAACTAAATACCTACAGGAGAACATTGACATGGCGGGTTGTCACAGACACGTCCATATATTTAATAATCAACCCCTTAGAAGGGCCATGGGTTGACTACTTTCTATATTGCACTTCACTTATTTTTAGGTTGCAATACTTAACGTTAAATGCTTTCAGTCAGCTACCTCATTCAACATAAGACATATCCGTTGGATCTGTTTGAAAGGATTTGTTTGTCTCCTATTTATGATATATGGTGATGAGGCGATTATATCCTTCTATTATGTCCTTGTCCCAATCAAGAGTGGTGTCAGCTTATGAATTTTATTTTCAAATAATTGTTTAATAAATCGACTCTTCCATCCATTAGCTACGAAAGGCTGTTAAAACGATATGACTGTTTGTCAGTAGGATTTGCGGAGTACGGGCGTTAAAGAATCTGTTTTATCACTACTGTACCTCAGTAGCTGCTATCAGATGAATGGAATTGTACAAACCTTAGTATTTGTCATTGTTGTTTTGTCAATTTACTATTTCACATACTATTTCTATCTATAATAAACTACCGGGCAAAAGAAAGTTTTCACCTAAGTTTATTTCGATTAATTCAATATTTAAAAGAAATCAAATGTATTTGACTATGACACTATACAATAATACTTATCTGCAGTAGTTTGAATGACTTTGTTGGTGACTGAGGTTAAATTTTAGTTCAAATATCTTTTTGTAATGAAGACAGGGTTAAGAATGAAATTTTCACCAACATGACCCCTGCCCTGTTTAAAATGATTTAAATGTGTGCAGAATTAGGCACATTTATTTATTGTCACATAGGATATGTCTTATATGTCGATGAACAGTTGTGTATCATCAACAATAATTTAAAAACAAAATTAAACTTTAAAATTTCATTTTTTTAAAAATTGTAATTGTATACACATTTAAAGGCAATCTCACTTATACATGTATACGTAGCTTACATAGTCTGACTCTCACTTTCGCAGATGACGGAATGTGTTGGAAGCAGTCGTAAAATATCTCGTTTCACTTGCGTTGTCTATGACAAGATGAAAATAATATTAATGTTTGTACATTGGCCATTCTCTTTCCATAAAGGTTATTTCCATCAAATGTTCTATCGTACATCTGAAGGGAGTAACCCCTGTGAAAAATGAAAGTGCATAGACAGATATTAGTGAGCTTTACTAGTAGCAGCTGAACACGAACAATATTGCGAGCTGAAAATTGGGTACTATTATATCACTGAGAATTCGGAGATAACAATGTACAAGTACACAATTATAGTTTCACCAAATGCCACTCCCCGGTACGAGTCTTATTTTCCCCAAATACAGATACAGAGCTTTAGATGTAGGAGAGCGTGACAGTGATAGACTTCAATTATTTCCTCAACAAAGTTTAAACACATGTTGGGTGCCACCCTCTTAGTAATTTATTTACATGTATTTATTTACAGTGTCGATGGGTTGTCGAGTTTATACATATTTATGTTTCATCTCTGAAATTCGTTAATAAGAACGAATTCACTTTAAGTGATTAGGTATTGCCTAAAATATAATCACAATTATCGCTATCCAGTGGCGGATTCAGCGGGAGATGGGGGGTTAATTGTATCCGCAATAGCCCAACCTGGGGAAAAGGTGTATTGAACTATAAATTTTGTGACTATGGACCTTTATTGTGGGGTTAACGCTCATATTTTATATGTTGTTAATGGTTTCATACGGTTCAATGTGGTGCAAATAAAGTGTTTTGTCCTATAGTGTGTGCAGAGAGAAAAGACTTGTGATTATTATCTTACTCTACCAACAGTTCAACTATGATTTAGCCTCCAAATAAAAAACCTCATAGGTTGACCAATCGCATTTACCCACAATATCCTGCTCCTCGCAGTCATTAGGCTATTGAATAAACAAATAACTCAATCAAGCTTACATTTTAGCTCCATTTTGAGGTCGGATTGGCTTATGGCATGGGCCGTCGTAAGCGTTTCACATTTTCGACTTCTCCTCCAGAACCGCTTCACCCTCAAAGCTGAGTTTTTTTGGGGAGGTTCCTTGCACCTAGGGGATCTAAGTTTGTTCATTTGGACCTCTGCACCCCGTCAAATATGGGTGTTGCAGGCATTATTAGCTAAACCTTTAAAATACTTCTTCTCCTAAACCAGGAAACTGGAATGTTCAGATTAACTTTTTTTATTACAGAGAATATAATTTGTTCATTTGGTCCTGACCCCCAATCAAATATGTGAGTGGCAGGAGTTCAAGTTTAAATCTTTAACCTCTTCTCCTTAAGAACAAGCAATGCTACAACAGCTATAAGTTTGGGAATATGATCTTTTTTTAGATGGAGAGTAAGATTTGTAAAGCTAGAAAGTTCAACTTTTGAGAATAGCATCTTTGCATAATTGATGTCGAATAATCCAAATGTAACATACAAATAAAATACATGTAAATGCAGCCATAATAGTTTGATCCTGAAACTCTCACATTTGCATGTTTTCTATAAGCTTAATTGTGTCAGTGCTCCGATTAATGCAGTTTTTAATGCTCTCTCAAAAGCAATATGTGGCGTTATTATAGCAAGTAGATATTAATGTGTGTGCAAACCGGTTTTTGATATGCGTATAATATATGACATTGTCGGTCGGGATTACAGTAAGAACCATTTTTAAATGTTGCCCATGCTGTGAGAGGATTTCCCATGTCTCATGTTTATCTAACAAATATATTTAAGTGGAAAACAAATGACAAGGGATGAAACAATTGCAAAACGTCAATGTAATGTTTCTGCTTTATAAAGATGTGTGCGGGGTTGTTGAAATGAGCTGCTAAGTAGGACCAGCATTCGAAACTTGATTGAAAGCGTTCGTCTTCAGATCAAGAGGTCCGGGGATCGAATCCCGCCAGGGGCACGACAACGTTGTCTTCAGTAGAGAACTGTTCTACACGCAGTAAGGTTTGGGCGTAGTTTGCTAGTTCCAGTCGATGCTCGTAGATTTCACCCCAATGCATAGCCGCTCGGCGTTGCGGGCTTTCTCCCTGCCATAATACTAGCAGCCGCGATATAAATGAAATACTCTTGAAAGCGGCGTTAAACCCTAACTCACTCACTCACTCGAATCGGAGTACAAACATAGAAACGATTTGATGTACTTCGTGCGGTCGCGGAAAGACGGGTCAGGCTTAATATCAGTAACATATTCGTTTCATTTGAAAATCAGATGCAGATGGTGGGTTTTCCGGGTATACTTAGTCCGGGTACGATTGTACATGTAGCAAACACAAAGTGTAGAGATGTGACTTTTGCTACTAAGGTATTTCTGAAAAGAAATTTTTCTCTGTTTTCATGGAAACATTGTGGGTTTTAACCTTACAAAATAAGACAGATAATCATGTTTTCCGAACCAGAATGTGAAATCTAAACCTTTCAAGTTGTACATTGATTCAGCAACAACCACAGTTGTTTTACAGCAAATTCGTTCCCATAAGAAAGAACACAACGTGTCAGGAAAAAAAGTAGTAATGTTAGGTAGAAAAATCATGTAGCAGTGTTCAAACAAAAATTAAGTATCTTATGATAACGTTTTTTTACAATAGCTTGGTATTTTGGTGTCAAAATCCAAGATCCTAGATCCATTATAATGGAAAATGAAAGTCAATATGTGTTGCTGTAATGTGATTAGTGTATTTTTTTCAAGGGAAGTGATGACACTTTACCAATTGACATTTTAACAAAGGTCACTCGTTAAAGCAGTATGAACCGTCAAATTCACAAAATCAAGAAACTTTTAAATTCAATAGAATTGCCTTAATGAACAAATACTGCCAGTATTTTCAGTATTGGTTTATTTAAAATATTTTTAACTAACAAATTGAACTGAAATGATAACATATTTATTCACAGCTGCTATGACTGTAGGCTTATTCTCAATTATTGTTAAAAAGGCTGAACGTTTAATGTCTGATTTGCATCTTATAAAGCATGATACAACATGTTTTGGTGTATGAATGTCAACTTGGCATCACAAATGTTGTTTACAATAAAATAATTAATTCTATAGTGTAGTTTCTCCCATGGGACAATTATTATTTTGGCTAAAAATGTATAACCATCATATGGTAGATATATATTTCAATGAATACATTTAGTCAATAAATAATCAATTATTATGTCTGGGGTGATAAAAATCATGCAATATATCTAACATTCCAAGAGCACCGCATTTCAGTTTACAAACTAGTGGGTTGCTTAATTAATTTCCAGTAGTATATTTCTATTAAATCTTATACAAGGGTTAAGTATCAAGTTTTATTCTGGATTCATCTATGTGGACCAAATACAAACTTTGGGATATATGCTTCGTTTTCTTCCACTAGCAGACATTTTCATAAAAAATTACGCATGTGCTAAGAAAGGTCATTTTCTACATAATGAGTAATGATTGTTTATTCTTATGTACCAATGATATTCAAAAACTATAAACATTTATAAAGACGGTGTTTGAGAGTATTTTCGATGGCGGGTAATGGTCAGGACTCTTTGTTGTAATTGTGTTACACTTTAATAATGAAAATAAACGTGGACCAGAAAATTGCCACGGACGTCGTAGCAAGTATAAGTATGCAGGGCTAGACTTTAATGTGGTCTTCTATAAACTTGTGGAAACGAAATTCGCGGGCACACTCCTATTAACACAGTATATGGTATTAACACAAACGAGCTGCAACATACACAACGTATAACTTAGGGTAAAATATAAGACAAATGAACATTCACTGGAAAATTAAAAAATGAGAAGTGAAGCCATTCATCGACATTGATGTCATTGTGACCAGTTTGATGATAAACTATTTATTACTTTGCTGATATTCTATCGATATATATGTTGTCATTTTTACATGTTGTAAAGAAAGTAAAAATAACGCATTTTTCTCAATTAACTTAATAAACACATCAATATGGCGGATACTCTAAATCGATAGAACCGTCACTATAGATATTGATATAATTATAAACATAATATAAACATCATTCACAACATTCAGTTGGCATTTAATGTTGATGTATCATTACAGCGAACAATTTAGAAGGCTCTCTCAGGCCAAAAAAGGTGAAAACGCGTATGCGTAATACATCAGATTTCTGTTGTGGTCTTGAAGACGTCCAACTGTTAGTATTGTGAAATCTCACAGACATAGTGATGTACTCGACCAGGAGGCACCCCAACCCATTGCCAGTCCATATTTCGACCAACTGCGCCACAGGGTTTATCTGGGGTCAGTTGACGGTCAACGACACCATCATTAAAGGTGACTGGCCTTCCGTTCACCCATCCAGACAGGGTGAGTCCGATGTGGATACCATCAGCTAACGGAAGAGAAACAATCTTGTGACAGTGTAATCATTGAAGTTCATATAAATGTAATTTTTCCATTCTCACGTTTTCATTGACTTTCTATACCACTTTCATCATTCCTTTTTAACTCGCTGTATATGTGGGAGATATATCCATACTTTTCCGAGTGTATCGAATGATACCCTACACTTTTAATTTCCCCGTGGGGCCCTTACGAGGCGGAGTGAAAGTAAGTTTTTACTTTTGATAGTAAGACCTTAAATGAGACTAAGATTGTTTTTCACAACTCAATTCATAACAATTATTATCGAAAAGTATACAAAGATAAATTTTTCAGAGTGTAGATGGCGGGAACTCGATACCCATTGCTCTTTAAACCGGACGCTCTACCTCCACGCTACCGAGGAAGCCGAAAGAACTGTGTGGATTTTCTCTATTCACAGTCACACTTTCTCTGCCTCAATATAACGCTAGTCCGGGAGACATACTCTTTATAACGCAGAATTTGGGAATCAAACATTATAAAATGTTAATTTTGACAGTTATAATTTTTTTTAAAACACTACCCGATAAGCGCTTACATTTATGTTTTACGGTATATAAGTTAGATAAAACACTCTACCTAGGTTATGCTTGGGATTGAAAATCCTCGTTAAGAGAGCTTCGGGGAAGTACATCTAAGACCTCAAGCTTCGCTTTCGGTCTTACTTCCCTCTCAGCTTTCTTACCTCGGGTTTTACAATCCCAAGCAAACCTCTGTATCGTGTTTTATCCTACACGTAAAGGGGCCTTTACATTGTTACATAAAAAGAAAAACATAAATTTGTGATATTATTTCACGCATTATAAGAACCTTATTCATTTGGTCATGAACCAATGTTCAGAGTTTCAACTGGCTTCGTGGTGTAATGGTTAGGTCGTTTGGCCAGAAAGCAACAGGACACGGGTTCGATCCCAGGTTACTTATATGTTCATTTATAATCTGACATTTTATAAAGTATCATCACTTAGAATTTGGAAATTTAGAAAATTGACTACATTGTTTCTCAGTTGTTAAAAAGTGTAGGTATATTTGAAAAGGGTAGGTATATCAGAAAAAGTGTAGGTGTATCGGCTAATACGCCTACACTTGTAACAAAAGAAACCATAGCAACGAGACCGGAAGTGGGGTATAATTGTTCACATACGTCTCTGTGAGTACGCTACACGCCTCTTACTCCGACATATCATCTTAACCCTATCTCGCTTTCAAATTAATATTTTAACTTTATGAAATTATGGTTCACTTATTGCTGTTTCTCTCATGATTATTCAATGCATTCTCCTTTAGTTTCCCCCCTCCTCCTTCGATTTTACAATTCAATGACAAAATTCAGCATTTAGTTATATCAACATATACATTTTGTTGTAAATAACTTACAAAATATATCATTGATTGACTTCCCAGCTGCTTTGAAGAGGCCGCTCTTCTCCTCTGTGTCGAGAACCACAAGACGTCCAGTTGGACCATAGGAAGGACAGGTTGTTGTATTGGCCTCCTCCCAGCTCTTCGTGTCATCTGAGAACAACACACACGGTCCGTTGGCACCCAGAAGCTGGAACCCTCTCTCTTCTGGACACCAAGGTGCTTCCCGAGACACTTACCAAAGAAGATACATGATAAGATGAAATAACCGCGAATTATTGATTCCAATGTAACGAAAACGGTTGATTGATAGGTCTTGCACTGTAATCTTTGATATGAGAAACTAATTAGTATCATTGGATGAGTAATGCCTATTTTGCTTAATTAGTTCAAATCAAACAAGGGTGAGGATAGACAAGACTGTACAAACGAAAATGCAAACTTTCTGAATAATAACTTCTGTATGTAAGTGACAAAGGCATTACAATACATGACACATATTATGGCGGAATTACAAATGATATGCAGTCTATAATGAAGTAGAAAACATATTTCGTCACAATAAAGAAGTCCTATCACGAATACCTGTCACGATCACATTCTCTTCATTAGGCATGATAAGTTGTTGTAATGTTTTTGCTAATCTCGTGTCACTTTCCAAATTGATTGTGACGTGTCAAGCCTTACCCTTGACGTAAAACCTTATATTATACACTAAGTAGTTTTTTTTTACCACAGTATTACATGGAACACGGACGTACCCCCGATTGGATAGAAATGTCTCATGGCAGGAGGTCTCAGACCTGGCGTTCTTTTGAGATGTAGAACTGTGTAGAATATGCATTGCCCAGTGCTGGTGTTGTACAGGTAGGATGCACAGCCTGGGAGAACCAGACAGTTGGACGAGCATTTCAGGTCAGCAAGATAGGGTTCTTTTGATTTATATCCAAGTATTGATGTTGATATAGTCTCATCAGAAACTGCTGGCAAGTGGGTGAATATCCCTCTTGGTCTTAAGTTAGTACTACAAAACACAAATTGTTTTAAACTATCAGGTGAACTTGGAAATCATGGAATTCATAATATTGGAGAAGAGTCAGTCGAGAATATCAGTTCATCATAGTAAATTTAATTTGCTTTTTTAGCAATAGTCGAGATAGATATAAAAGGAGCCTCACCCATGTCTTTGATATTAACTATATTAACACAGGAGTTTGTACAAGATACACACAAAGCGGAGCTTGCAGATTCTAGTTACCTTTATTGTACTGTTGCTAAATACGCATTCTATGGAATAATCCCGCTATCAGTCCACAGTATTGAAAATATGCCATTTTCACTGAGTAGATTAATTCGTTTGGTAGAACAGATACATATTATAATCGGCGAATTATATCAATGAAATAAACCCACTATCTATCAACAATAGAGAGAGAGCATGATATGTTAGCTCATCTGGGTGAAAATAACATGTTAGCACTACTCACAGGTGAAGCTTTAATAGTTGTATGTCATTAAACAAGGGCCTGAATTATTTTATGACATGCTATTTCGAACGCCCGCTCAACAGGAAAATATATATAATAAATAGAATACCTGCCAATTCTTGAAAATTACGTACCATATTTGGCTCATCTCAGGAGGTAAAAGTTATAAATGTTTACTCCTGGTTGCGCCACTTGTGGAAAAATAAATAAATCTTTCTATTTAACTCGGAACTATATCAAATGAATAAGGGGGAGATTATATTTACAATCCAAAGTCATTTTTCATTAGTTTCCATGTATTGTCATTAAACCTGAAGTGAAGCATTCGCTTCCCACAGAGATTACTCCCTTCAGATTTCCGATCCTAACCTCTGTTCTAATAGGGCTGGATGTCATGGCTCCAGCAAAGTTCTCAAGCAGGGAAAGGGAAACCTCATTCTGCATCCCTTCTTCTTAACCAATGGAGATGTCATCCTTCAGCGGTTTGTCGACCGAGTGACTTCAAAGATCTGAGCAGTTGCCCTTAAAGGGGCTGTAGCACTTCAAATTTCCCATTTATAATGATAGTTTGTGTCATTTATATTTACTTTGGAGGGTAAGACTTCTTATTACGCAAACATAGCATCTGTAGTGGTAATAACGGTGTTGCATATAAGGCAAACATTTTATTATTTCGAATTACAAAAACTATTCCCATGACTTAACCAGACAATGTACACACATTTTTTAACTTGATTTTCCGAAAAGAGAACAGAGGATAGGATCGGAAATCTGAAAGATGTAACCTCTGTGGGAAGAGAATGGAAGTGACGTGAACCGTGACATTGCTACCTCATCGAGTTTATGACGTGTTATATAGCATGTGTGTTATTCTAAGGGATTTAAAGTCATGATATTGTGATTCAGATACATGATGGTGTCTGTGATGGTGCTGTGATATAGGTGATAAAGCAAGAAAATCGTTCAATATCTGCTATCAAATCGATATCTCTGGATTGATCTAGCATACATGTAGCAATATCCCATGTTTTGGAATTATAAATTTCAATCAATACGATCTGACATTTGGATTAATATTCCTATTAAATCAGAGTAATACTCAGTTTTAATTATCAAACTACCTTCTTGTGAATTATCAAATAATTTCAAACCATAATTGTCAGAAAATCAGAAAGGAGTTAATTTTGATCAAATTAAATCATGAGGGCTCTGTTGTGTTGTCTAACGTGCAATAATACACTGGGCACTCAGTATGTTGTTGACCTTATCAAGTACCAAACACTAATCAAATTTGGATCATTACAACACAATGCATTGAGGAAAAAAATCAATACTAACCGTGTATATTTCAAAAAGAAGATTGAACATCACAACATGAACATAGTGTTGTGTTTGTTGTTAAATAGTTCAATAAAGCGAATTATTGGTGTATGTTACCATATTTTGCTTGTGTTGTCATATGAGTTATCTGACTGTCACATTAATGTTGATGGCTTGCAAAAAGCTGAAAGGTGTCACAATTTTGGAAATAATTTCCTGAAGGTGAATTGTTTGTTTATTACTCAAAAAAATATGTATTTGAATAAGCAAGAGAAACATCTCATTTCATACAAAATTAACTTCAAACCAATTATTCCTCAACACAAACCACTAATCTCCAATTCAAATATAGGCACCATTCCAGAAACAGCAAACACAAGTTCAAACAAGAAAACTCATTTAACTGTTACTAATTAACAATTAATGGAATGTATTGTTTAATGATTTACAAGTATATAATAATGTAAGAATTTAACCTATTGCTTGAAAATGTTATTGCTAAATTTAATTGGTCACTGTTCATGACAAAATATTTATATAAGAATTCTAATTTCTGGCAATAGGATATCAAAGACGTACGTACCTTCTGACTGTACTCTGGCAAAGAAAGTACAACATACAAGCGAATATGAACTCCATGACTCACATACACATCCGATCTGACTAACTTTGGCGATATCCCTGTGTTTTATACTCATTATCCGAAGAAATAAATCGTAATTTCTGACTCTATTGGAATATTGATTGTTTAATAATTAGCAACACTGATTGCAAACAATCTAACAAGCATTGGTTGTTTTCTAAAGATATAAAGAGAGATGATTTCACACAACATGATTTCATTTTGCAGAACAATGCAACGACAGATAGGTGTGAATTAGGTATACAACTTTAAAGGCTTCACAATAAATTATCACAAGTGCTAGCATACCTTCTTTTCCCGACCCTAAGTTCATGTATTATTCTGCTTCGTAATCGTGTTTGTTTTATCGAAGAAATTTTGATCTTTTCATGCATATATCGTCATATGCATTGTTTTAATTATTGTTTGAAAAGAGGTATGTTCTATTTGTAAAAACGAATGATTCTTTAATGATATTTCACCTTTTGTCTTATAATTGCGCTTTAATATTCATGTGGTTTATATATATGCATGTGTAGATAGGCGTTGTCGTACGAAACTCCGCTATACTCTAATAATCGATTTCAGATAGATTTTGTCTGATTGGTTCGTAGGCTCTGTGACAAAATAATAACAGAGACAATTTATTGCACCCCCGTGGAAGATACTGTAGTTTAATATTTATACGACAATATTAAACTAATATCATACCCCTGCATGTATGACGTCACAATATTTTGGAATTGTGACGTCAAAGTGGCCGAAGCGCCGTCACAATGGTACATGACACTGTATAATCTTAGTTTCAGCATTCTGTCAGTAATTTCGGTTGATTAATATTGCCACTTAAAAAAACAGAACACTAAATCCCTTTTCCAAATAATATATTTTTTATCAATTCTCTTCCCACAGAGGTTACTCCCTTCAGATTTCCGATCCTAACCTCTGTTGTTTTACGCTTGAAATCGGGGGCATAAAGGGAGTATCCTGATTGGTTGCAATTGAATCTAGTTGTGCAATCAGCGACGCCGTTGTAAAAGTGACATTTGCCAATGACACGTCATAATCATAAATGATGTCGCGAAATTCCTTGATCTTTGCATGGTGAAAGAAACATTTAGGTTAAAAAAAAAAAAATTCAACATGAAGGTAACGACCAAAATACGCGATATGGACTTATAATGAATAACACAAAGATAATATAACAACATTTGGACACGGATTGAGATTGTACAATTTCATCCCGTCACTTCGATGAACTGCACGCGTCATGGTTACATGAGAATTCATCAAACAAACACAAGCGGAGCCGTTTAAGTTTTTGCTTACTATGATGCGTCAAATACATCAGAAATCACATCTCGTGATGTTTGCACTTACAGAAACAAGTAGATGAAGAAACCTTTTGGGTGCATATATTAGGAAAACAATATTTGCTGGATAACAATTTCTTTATAGTGTTGATATGCGACGTTTCGGGGTTTATACTCACTCTGAAACGTCATGTATCTACACAATAAAGAAGCTGTTTACCGGAAAATCTTGTTTTCTTATTATTCCACTACTATATACCCCTCAAAGACTTTTTGGATTCAGTAGTGGTTGTTTGTGTCAAATTGCTCATCAGACCTACTTGGACGATCCTCAATTACATCGTTATAATCCTAAAACACGTGAGGTGATTGCATTCGCTGGCTTTGGTTATAATAATAATAATGTGGATATTTATAATGCGCTACCTTCAGGTACTAATACCTACTCATGGCGCGACCGACATATTACCCCTTGTCAACGAGTACAGAACACTCCCTGGGGAGAATACAACCGGTCACCTGTCAGGTGCTCAAAGTTCAACTTCAGACTACCATCGTATCATACCAGGTACCCATTTACTGATGGGTGGACCGAGGCACACTTCGAACTAAGTCACTTATCCAGGGTGACACCACAAGTCTCTCAACTAATGTCTCAGTGTGGGGCAGGGAATGACCCTTCAAACTCTCAGTTTATCCAGCAATGTAGCGGGGAACCCACCCATGCGGCGAGCCGCGCCCATTGTTGCTGAACTTCACTGATAGCGGTCAACTGAGCTATGCACAGGACCACGTACCACCACTTGACTTAAGTGACGGGTACTGTAATGCCGATTTAAGGCAAGATAATTGAAAAATATGAAGGCAGGCAACAAGTCCAACGAATGAATTGAAGTTATCAATGAATGCACATATGCCTGCTTACAACAGCTTTTGATTGGCATAAAGGTTATTTGCCCCAAAACACAATTTGGATTATACCTTAGTTTGCAATGGTATTTTCCTGAATAAAGACGCTGATTAAAGACAATGTATTAATAATTATATTATATTATATTATATTATATTATATTGTGATAAACTCATTGGTGTACGTTTGAAGTTGCATTTTTGGAGACCAGTTCTATATTTACTACGTTCAGTAGAATTTTCTATGCATGTTTACACGCATAACTTGAAGAATACTTGAAGAAAGGCACGGTAAAACAATTATAAACACATATTTGATTCATAGGAAATATGCGTTTATTCAGAGCTCCATTTATTTATTGAATTACAATTCTGTCCCAAGACGTTGGTCAATGCTGAAGGGATTCCGTTTGTACAAGTTCCACAAGGGTCATCAGATCTAAAACAGTAACGTAAACGTTGCTAATCCATTGTGAATAATGTTTCGGCTAATGAAAATTGCTTTAAATTAAGAATCTCCCGTGAAATTATTTCGTGCATACATGATATAATGACAGCTACATGTAGCTTGGCGAAACAAATATCAGCATTGCGAAAGTTCAAATAAAAATGCTATAGGAAGAATGCAGCTTATTGTAACGTCAACACCATGTTTCATGTTTGAAGGGGGTGTGACCTTTCATTTTGTTCTTCTTGGGGAAATTATCTTCATTATTGATATTTCACTCATAAAATAATTTTAAATCAATATATATTAAAATATAAATTGTATAGGTAAAAGTATTCTTTGTGATTACCGAATTACACACCATCAGTCCATTGATATACCACAAGCCAATCGAACTCGGACCTGCACCTCAGCCACTCCAGAAAACTTATATTAAAATCCAAGCTCACCTGAGCGACTAAGCTGGTAGTCCTTATCCACATCAGCCAATAAGAGTAGAGTCCGGGCCTCCTCCTGTGAGTACCCCAGCTCCCCGTCCAGGTAGGTCAGTACCGTGTACAACTCCATCTCCTTCACCACCCCGTCGTCGTTCACGTCGAAGTCGACAAAGGTCGACAACATCAGCCCCTTCTCTGTGTCGAGCTTGAAGTGATCCTCCTGAGACCCTGAGGTTGAAAATCAGCTGTATAGTATTGATAGAACAAACAGGTAAATATGTTGCGTCTATTATTGTGTTTAGATTGTACTTACCCTGTCGGCAAGCTGGGGTTGAACGTAACGAATTTAGACCACCAACGCCATTCCATTAACCTTTAGCCTGCTGGATTGTTTTCAGGTTTTTGCAGAGAGCGTCAGATTTGTAAATTTGTCACAATTACGTCACATGGGTATCCTTCATTTAAAGTTTTTCTCGCCTTAGTAATTAACATAATCTTAAAATAATTAAAATAAATATCTGAGTCACATATTTTTCTAACTTATTATTGTCATAAAAAATTATTAATAAGTGTAATATTTTTCAAATATCAATTATTTTTACACTTGTCTATGGGAAAAATGAAATAATACAGTAGTTCTAGAATTGTACTACATTTTCAAACTCGAATTATTTTGTCAATAATTATTTATGCAGCCCAATTTTTACACCATTTTGTTCAGAATTAAATTTTATACCAGAAAAAAATTATGTTGATGGTATGTGTTTACCTTTCAGAAAACAAGAGCCCGTCATAAACGATCTCCGTTGTATTTATAAAATTTCGACGTAATTTGTAACAATGGATATTCTTCAGTGAACAATGCATTTACTTCCGTGAGAAATATTTGTAAAATAATGCATCAATCGTGATAAAATTTACACAAAAGGTTAACACATCTATTCACTTTTCTGTGTTCCAAATATAAGCATATGACATTACAGTTTTTATATATTCCGACGTCAATCAGTCATCGATATCTCGAAACATGACAGTCAACAAACACTCGGCGCTCGCCATTGTTATGCATTTCCTTCGCCGATTACAGATTTGTTCAAATCAACAAATCTAATGATCTAAATCATTTTGTAAAGAATCCATTTAAAACCAAAGTAAGAACACATTTTTCCAAATGTCTGTTGAATATTTAATGTCAACATGGTCTTGAAAAGTTGAAAAATACAATCAAAATTTCGTTCGGGTAGCGTTGTCGTATTTGTAAACAATGTCACGTGATTAGCTTGGGTGTACAAAATTGATCATGTGACCATCTATGTTTCGTTTGTCATTTCACTGTAAATTCGCCGATTCAAACATTAGTTATTCACATTTATTCTTTGAAATGTATTTGTTTGTCATTCTTGTTAATTTCATGGATGTTATAACATGTGCATTCATTTAATTCGTATCAGAACAAAATATTGTGTGAAAAAGCCGAGACGACACAATGGCCTCCATTTGCAATGAATTCGAACTGACAGGTCTATCTATGATTTCGTTTGAAAACGGGTATAATTTCTATCAAATTCCAAATGAAAACTTTAAAATAATCAACATGAATCATTTAGCAATTGTATTCATACAATTATTTCACATAGACGAGACTTGTTAATTCGTAATTTACTTTTTAGCGAGATAGGGTTACTGCTACTGTTTCACGGCTCCATTTCAACTTGTGAAATCGCAGACCAGAAAGTCGGTCCATGTCATGTCAAACACATTTCGTACTTCGAATGTAACCTCATACATGATCACGATTTGTGATAATGGTAGGATATGACATTTATTTTTCATATATGTATAAATTATAATCAAAATGCAAATTTACTCACAGTGATTTTAATCGTAAAAACAATGTTACATCCGGGGGGTTGGTGAACTTATGCAAATTTATCGGGTCAAGGACACTGACTCTACGAACTGATGAAATAATCATTACAACCTCATTTTTTTGTTTTTAGATCGATTTTTATAAAACAACATCGTTATGGGTGTCAATTTGTTTAATTTAAACAATTAATAACACTCTATGGTTAGATCGACGACCATTTCTAAAAATAGATACAGCTACTGTTTGCTTGACGTTCACTTTGAGTCGCGTCAAATGAGAAAATCGCGGGAACATTTCATGGGGTGCATTGAAAATTGGCCGATTTGGCACTGCTATTGATGACACATTGGATATATTACTATATTTGGAAACGAGAATTGACAAACAATGCACAGATACATTTTTATTTATTTGTGGAAGATTGTGAGATTCAAAAAGTGTAAGTGAAGTTCTGTATTTATTTTCATGGATTTTACAAAAAGTAATCGATTGATGTTTTCATTTGCCGTTATTTTCGCAAATTTGTCATTATTTTTTAACAAGATTATATTCAATGTCTAAATTTTTTAATAAGCTAGGTGACAATATTCTGAACATAATGATGTAAAATTTATGCATTTGGCATGCACTTACTATAGAATTTCAACCCTTTGAATCGAATAGGTAACAATTTCATAACGACGTCAAACACGCACCTGCAGGCAATTTTGTGATTGAAAATACGTTCAAGATTTTTAATTCGTCATTTCTCAATAAAATAAAATTTTACAGATATACTAATTACAACACGTGAAAGTCCATTGATTTCTGATTCGGAAAATGTGAACTTTTTCATGTATCACAGAACTTTGTCACACACTTATGTCGTATGCATGTCAAAGGGTCAAACGTCAGTGACGTGTCAATATATAATAATCCTGTGGGCGCAAATGTGGCCTCTAGCGTGCAGGAGCTTAACTGTTATAAACTGAGGTACAACAGAAACTTTACACCTCAGTTGGTTGTATCATATGTTTGATTTTCAATTAGTCATACTCTAAAACTGAAAAGTGCAGGCGTTTAGTCATCAGCCAAGGAATACTTCTATGTGGTTTAAATGTTTTTGGGGAAAAATGAAATTTCAAATTTATAAATGCTTCCAAAATTAATTTGGTTAAACCACAACTGTTCATTGTCATATAAGACATCTGCTAAGTAAAAATCAATAAATGTGCCTCATTCTGCACACATTCACAACACTATAAACATGGTGTAAAAATGATTTTATACCCCTTGGTCCTTTCAGTGACTCTAACTCTGCATGTTTGAAAAAAAACCGAATATGATTGTTTGCCGAATGAGAACATCAAATAATACCCCGGTTCTATCATATCAATTTGTTTTGTTATTTTTACTGTATGAGTGAAACAATAGGGTGTAAAGTTTCTTTTGTCCCTCAGTTTAGTATATTCCAATTGCAGCATTTGTATTTAGGTGTAGCAATAAAACCTCTATTGTTACAGGGTGACTAATAGAATTTTATATAACAAAAGATGATGTTTCTTTTCTATAAAGGAGACTGCATGCTTTGCAACGGAAGCAACAACGAGCTCCAAATTCATCAATTCGCCGCAATGAATACATTCTTCATCTTATCCATGTATTATTATTATGAGCTCAGTGTTATTGATACAACTAACATGTAGTATATACCATTTATCATAAGTAACCGGTTCTAATGTAGACTAAGTACTAATCACATCTACAGATTAATCGTGGTTTAAACATATTTTATTGACCTAAAGGTCAATAGGATTTGACACAAGAGAGATACTAACTAGGCGTTCTTCTATATACAAGTGAGTTTATTAGAACATTATAAATATTCAACAAAATGTGAATCAATACAAAAAAATTACATTATGATATGTACAAGAAATGTACAGTGCAGTATGATAAAATGTAAAACAATTTCAAGAATCGTAATGTTATATATCTCTACCATTCATATCTTACCAATGAATATATAAACATAGTAGTAATAGGTATTAATATGTTGGGTTTTACATGCTATTTAAAGTCAAACTATCTAAAGGTTCTGTCAAGCTTTATCAAATAGTTTCCGGTGTCTTATACAATCAAAATACGTATAAGGTATTCTCTGCAACATGTACATTTTCAGGTACATTTAGTCATCTGGATACCATTTGTAAATTCCTACCTTCTGTTAAAAGAACGGTACTCACTGTTTCAAAAAATGTCAATTTACTTAAAAGATTTTATTTTATTTCTGAAAAATAAACATTATGTTTATCGAGTCTACTTTCTATCGCTACAAATTTGGAATTCAGCCTTAGATCCAACGATGAAGTAGGCGTCGTTATACATAATAGCCTCCACGGAGAACAATCAATAAGTGACAACTATTGTGATGATAACATATCATGTGATCGTAATATCACTCACTTAATCAACAATAAAAATACAGTACGATAAATACAATAAGAGACACATCGCATACAGTACAACGTAACTTACATAAAAAAAACAACGTAACTTACATACAGTACAACGTAACGTACATACAGTACAACGTAACTTACATACAGTACAACGTAACTTACATACGGTACAACATAACTTACATACAGTACAACGTAACTTACATACAGTACAACGTAACTTACATACTGTACAACGTAACTTACATACAGTACAACATAACTTACAGACAGTACAACGTAACTTACAGACAGTACAACGTTACTTACATACAGTACAACATAACTTACATACAGTACAACGTAACTCACATACAATAAAACGTAACTTACATACAGTACAACGTAACTTACATACGGTACAACATAACTTACATACAGTACAACGTAACTTACATACAGTACAACGTAACTTACATACAGTACAACGTAACTTACATACAGTACAACATAACTTACAGACAGTACAACGTACCTTACATACAGTAGAACGTATCTTACATGCAGTACAACGTAACTTACAGACAAAATAACGTAACTTACATACAGTACAACGTAACTTACATACAGTACAACATAACTTACATACAGTACAACGTAATTTATATACAGTACAACGTAACTTACATTTAGTACAACATAACTAACATACAGTACAACGTAACTTACATACAGTACAACGTAACTTACAGACAGTACAACGTAACTTACAGACAGTACAACGTATCTTACAATCAGTACAACGTAACTTACAGACAAACTAACGTATCTTACAATCAGTACAACGTAACTTACAGACAGTACAACGTAACTTACATACAGTATAACGTAACTTACAGACAGTACAACGTAACTTACATACAGTATAACGTAACTTACATGCAGTACAACGTAACTTACATACATTGCAACGTAACTTTCATACAGTACAACGTAACTTTCATACATTACAGCGTAACTTTCATACAGTACAACATAACTTACATACAGTACAACGTAACTTACAGACAGTACAACGTTACTTACAGACAAAACAACGTAACGTACAGACAGTACAACGTAACTTACATACATTACAACGTCACTTACATACAACGTAACTTACCAAGTGTAAGAGCACATACAACTGCGAGGAGAGCAGCAGCACGGATGACGGAGACCATGGTTGATGATCAGATAGTGCTGGCATGTACCAGAAACCTCTTTTATAGATATACAACAGTAAATAACTGTCGCCATATTTACGACTGACTTTTTAAATCGGAAATATCTCACAGAGATAACCACACTGTTTATGAGATCCAGTTTTAATAAATGTAATAAAATGGAGTTAAATGAGCAATTCAATACTAACATCCGGTAATTGTGGCATGACTGAATTGAGTTAAGTTAATTTCACTCATGGAAAGATCAAATGACCCGTTTGGGTCTACAGGACACAGTTTGACGGACCAAAACTATGACTTTATGACGGGATAATACAGGTATTACTGAAATATCCGGTACTAAGCATGAACATATGCATATCGGTATGACTGTATATAGTATATTATTCCATAGAACAATACAACGTACATGTACATACTGCTATTATTCTTTATGAGATGAATTGATTGTGTGCGATATTGCAATTTAATATATAAAACCAATGAGATGCACTTTTGCATGAAATTATTCATAACACAACCTAAGTCACAATGGAAAATATACTAACCACTATACACATTTATCATTAAACAAACATGACGCTTATTTGCTACATTACATTAGACATACATACTACTATTTAACACCAACAAAAGTATATATAATAAATGTTCAAAAAATATTCATTTTCCCCCAAGAAATATTTCTATATTATATTTTTTGCATACCGCAATTTTAATTTGCTGTATTGCAAGAACTTCTACACCATGCTAGTATTCGCTACTCGTCACCAATGTTTATCTATTAAATTACAAGAAGTAATTTGAACAAAAATTTAGTGACCTTTATTTACAAAATTCATGATTAATGATGCCTTAAACTGTATAGAATATAAATCCATACACGTGTTATATGTAATGTAAACTACCAATCTTGTACATGTATGATAGACAGTGCGGAGACTTGAAATTGATGGTATTTTAGCTACCATTCCTATTACGTGTGAAAAAAGACATTTTTTAGCGCATTTACTTATGAGTTTTCTATGAAAACCCGTATATAGAATGTTACATCCTTTTAAGAAGCGTTCATAAAATATGAATCTGCTGCCCTTGTACTTTGAGTATGCGGTGGATTAGTTTACTTCATACGATACTGGTTATGAACTCAGTCATGGTTTGTCAAAAAAATAATAACACATCTACTTCATATGTAAAATGCAAAAAAACTTAATATGTAAAAAGCTAGTCGAGATATATAAACAAAACGTCATAATTCATCTCGAACATGTATATTTTCCCACATTGATTCATTTATCGATTATTTCAACTGTTCACCCAAGTTGTTCATTTTATTAAGGGTTTATGCAATATTAACTATTTAAGTTGCTTTCTAGATTAGTATGTCAAAATGTGCAATGTAAGATATACATATACAAAGTCGCATTAGCAAAATATACAAACGTTGCTGGTTCGTAATCGAAGGTGAAAGCTTTTTTGTGAAGACTTGTTAGTGTCTTCAGTGTCCCGCGTATTCTGTTTAAAGGGACATTCAGTGTTTTTGTATACATTTTATTTGACCTAGCAAAACACCGTCTGAGCTAATTTCAGTTAATATAATTCACCCCAACCTGCCAAATATATCATTGTCAATTGTTTTAAATGAAAAAGTGCAGAAACCAAGACAACACATCTCATTTACAGAGACGGTTATGATGTGACATATTACACTTTACCAACCCAAATTTCTCTTTATGTCTGTTGTAGATAAGTTTCCAAAAACTGTCCACTTTAAATCGTTATTTAACAGAGTCGACTAGCATTAAGCGGTAATTTCTGGCAACTAAGTGCTTCTCAATGAAATGACACGTTATTTAACAGTTGGCATATGTGACTTCAACAAAGAAATTGATGTCCTTTAAAAAACTTGCACCTTGACCAACAGAGTCTTTTATGCATTACCAAATGGTGATCACAATAACACAGACAGAACAGATTATAATCTGTTCTCGAGAAACACACATTATATATGAGGAACATACAGCATATAGATAAACATTCACATTACAGAGAAATAAGTTACCCATCGAAACTATCAACTCACAATCAGTAAACTCCTTCAAACCCCGTTTACAGACCACACAGGAAACTATTTTCTTTGATAAAAACTTTGGATCTAGATTCTGTCAAATTATCCATGCTCGCCTCAGGTTGGGTTGTAGTGACTTAAACGCGGATAAATTTGATAGGAATATTTCCAACATTTCAAACTGAGCATGCTGATACCCATGGGAAAACTCTCTCTCCACTACTTCCTTACTTGCCCCAGTTATGACTTGATTGGATCAGATAACTATTTTTACACAAATGGTTTCGATATATATACTATTCTAAAAGGAAATAAATCCTTAAGCAAAAGAACAAATCAGCATATCCTCGAATCTGTCCATACCTTTATTCAAGACTCACTACGATTTAAATCATTCTTAGCTCTCTTACAACATTTGTCTTTGTAGATATTTCCCAATTACTGTTTCGCTCTGTCTTTGTGGAACTATTTGATTACTGATTTTATACATTGATCTTGTTTATTGATTGTATTTTGTTATATTTTTTGTGGAGCGGCACTTACATAAGCCAACGGCTTGTTGTGCCAATCCATATTCATGTAAACTTTTTCATGAATAAAAATATGTTTAAATCACATTACAGAGACCGCCATGTAGACAAAATATGTCATCTTGGTTTTATTGCATTACGTGAAATGACAACACATTATATTGTATATGTACATGTACCTAATTTTACAACATTATGATAAGAAAAAGATATACAATTATAGAATATTCACATAGTAACATACCACGTGTCATAAAACGAAAAAAGACATTGGTTTTATTCCATAGTGAAGTTTTCACACTCGCAACGCCTATGAATGGTGTCAGTTCTCATTATTTTTGTATCTTTAACACATGTGCGTTTGTTTTGATCATGTTGTGAAATATAAAGTCATCGAAATATTATCTTCAGTAATATCTTTAAATTTGACTGTGTTTGGTCATGTATTAATAGCATGCATGTATATGTGTAAACGGTAAACGCAAATATCCCCGAATTTCGTTTCCACAAAAAAGATGACCAAACATTAAAGTGTATGACTTGTAGTAACACTTTGCGTTGATTAAACTGTGGTAACTACGTTTACAATTGATTGTTTAAAACTTTAGTGTTAACTCGCTGCAAATGAGTTTAACAATCTGAAGTTGTTACAACAGGTCGTATCGTGCAGGAGATTGAGGTTACAGGCACCATACGTTCTATTATCCTTAAAGGGAATGTTATACCAACGTTTAAATAAATCAGTAACACATAACACATAACATATAATAAAACCGTGTCATCAAAATATTACCTTCATTAATATCTTTCAATTTGACTGTGTGTTGAGCATGTGATCGGAATTGGTTACACTGGTTTGCTGGCTCAAATAGGCTTTGTAACATTCGTAGACTGATGCAAGTTTACATTTCCGATCTTATGCCAGGATGGCGGATAGTGCCATACCTTATTTATATGTTACATGACGGAAACAAGCCTAGGTATTCGCGTAATAAGCTATTCTGTTCTAATCTAATCAATACACTGCTTTTCCGAAAGACGTAATCATTCCGTTCGATTTTGATTGATCGTAAGTCGACCATGTCATCCACTCTAAATTTAACACATATATTAAAAAACTCAAAATACATGATTCACAAAACAAAGGTAACAAAACTTTATGATATATAAAGATATACATGTAATGCGTGCATAGGACATACATGTAACTATCAACCAATATACTTGCCGTGAATAGCACTTATAACACCATGACTTCCGCTTGTGCCAACAATGAATAGAATAACCAATTGTTTCTATGCTACAAAGCTAACTTCAGGTCACGAGTCCAATACTGTCTTACACCTTCATCAACAGGAGCCGACACCTTCCTCGGGCTAAATAATACAGAGTGAAGTGTGCACACTAGATACAGATACAAAGTAACGATAAGATGAAAACACGTCCCTTTGTTTGAACAAGGAAATCATTAAGATTTCTCTTTAGCTATATCAATAAGGATCGACCAGGAACGAAGGGTAGAAGTCTCAGAAAACAGGAAAGATCACTGCAAGCATGACGATCATCTTTGGAGTTAGTCTGGAGTTGGTTCTATTCTGCTTTTTACCAGAGAATTATTTTACCACGTTCTACACAGAAGATATTGTATCATGCTCACACAAGTGTATGTACAATCGCGGGTGTCAAGCTATGGTCTTCGATATCGAAGCACAGATGTGCTACCTATATAACGAGTGGATTCTTACCAATCCTACTGGAGTTAACACCATTAACTACATAATTTATAACGCCAACAGAGGAGAGGAGTGCTCTCCCCCTGGAACAGGTTTGTGAAATTTTTTCTTATCAAAATGAGTTAAATTCAAACGTGTCCTCATGTCGGATGAATGTATCCAAAACTTCTTGTATTCAATAAATAATATTAGATAATTGTTAATTAACATTTCGTTTATCTGACAAATGTATTGCAGAATATTAATATCTAATTTCACATAATAATTACGAAAATCGACTGACAAGAATGCATATTGCAACCGATTGTCCTTTTAACATGCATATTGCTTTGATGTATTCACAAGTCCCAGATAAACATAAATGAAACGTTTTGTTGCACTTCATCTAAAAGCAAATGTGTCTTTCAGCATGCTTGATTTATTATTGAGCTTGACTTGTATCATATTTGTGACCTTGTATTCACATCTCCATGTACCATGTGAAAAAGGTAGCGACCTTAAAGTTAGAGCAACGTTTCGTGCGATAAACTGAACTGAACTGAACTTTATTCAAGAACTCAGGCTGCAAACAGCAGCATAAGAGGTACATAAAACATATATACATTGATACAATATACAATATAATATGTATGTACACTTGAAGTATCGAGCGTAGGTAAATTACACCACTCAAAGTTCATTTGATTGGAGAGTTGAAAAGGTTGACATAGACAGGGAATGTCCCCGACTAAAGAGTTAAAAGAGAATGGATGGAGCGGGAGTAAATCGGTAGTCAGTCTGAATGTTCTTGGGTACAATTACAGGAACTGGGGCAGCAGCGCAATCGCAACTTTAGTAAAATTCTGATTGGTATTTGGACACGATTCGAACTTGTAGGTCGTGAATTGAACGGATTGCCTAGAACATTAGCCAAGATCTGCTCCAAATGTGTTTACGATCAGTGTCAACCTAATACGATCAAGTCACGACCACTTACAATCAGGTCACGTCACAAACACGTCATAATGATAAAATAAACGTAAGACGAAGGTTTTCTCGTTTGTTATGTGTTTTCCTCGAAATAAGTTATTTGATTTGGTGAAAACTGGTGATCATAAACATGCTTATAAATAAGGAAGACCAAAATATCAACTACCAAAAATACTTCATTTATTGATTTACAGCAGACATATTCGAAGGACATATGCTAATGAGCAAGACCCTTAAGAGTAAAATGCCTAGATCTTTGAAGCCACTTCGACGGGCACTGAAAGATGAGTTTTCATTGGTTAAGAAGCAGGGTTCAGAATGCGATTTCGTTTTCCACTGCTAGCCTATGTTGTTTCTGCTCTCGATTCCAAACGTAAAACAGGAGTTAGGATCGGGAATCTGAAGGGAGAAACCTCTGTGGGTAGAGAACGAAATAAAATATGCCGATCCATAACGACCAACTGACGTTAATACCCGACATTTTCGAACAATTGCAGACCAAACTACGTTTGAAGCGAATTTTGAGTGGGCTATAATGGGTGTACAAATTCACCCGACCCACTTCGAAGCAATCCCCGAACCCCGTTATCCAGATGATTTAGATCTACTTCCGGTTAACTCCCGCTCTACCCTTTCTCCACCCTCCACGCAGGCGGTCTGCGCACTTCGGACTTCCTCCGTTGTCGTGCTTACAGACCCCTGCCACTAGCCGTTCCCTCCGCCTGCTAACATTTAGCAGAAACTTTAGGGGATACAAGCAAGATCGAGTGCAAAGTTTTTTTTTAATAGTTCGTTTAGAAATTAAAGTTTTTAAAAATATATTACTTCAGTAAGTATAAGGTGAACAAATCTTCAAAACATTACGATTATAGTTGGTGTTATTTTGAACAGCGTTTGTCGTCCGTTGCCGAGTAGTTCATCGGTTTGCTTGTCAACGCCGTACGTTGATTTTCAAAAAAAATTGCGTGTGTAGAAAAACGATGATACGTGGAAATATTACAAACGTAACTATTTATCTTATTAATAGGTACTACTTTTGTTTACTTCAAACAACAAAAACAATTGATCTCATAAAAAAACCTCGACGTTGATTCAGTCATCTCGGAAGCGCCATGTTGTTTACATCCGGGGCGAAGGACATCGAACGCTGTACGGAGCTAACGGTCGGAGGGCAAAGGTCATATGCAAATGACCTAACGGCAGGGGGTGTAAGCTTGACTTGACATGCGCACGTCGCTGCTTGGAGGATGCCCTTTCTACTTTCAAACTTGCCCGAAATGTCAATATAAGCCCAGCCATAGACGTTATTTGTTTTACAATCATGCCAGATTAGTCATGATATTTTGTACCTTAAGACGGTTGTTCTTTCATTCCATCCTTTCATAGACCACAAATTCAATGCTTTACGCTTGAATCTAATAGACTTGATCTATATTTAGACCGGAAAATTTGGCTAATTTTAGGTCGCAATCAAAACGGCAAAGCGGACAGCTTCAAAAGCGATGAAGTTGTCACATACATGTATGGATTGGACACACTGTTATGATGACTGCCAAACTGGATACATTAATAAATTTCGCGTATGATTTTGCGCAAGTTAACACGTATCGTTTGTTAATTTCACAATATTGCAGCTGGAATAAGTTGAGTACGGAACCGTAGAGGGGACTACATCTTATCTCGTGGCCATGACTTATTATATAAGTCGTGGCCACGAGATAAGATGTCGTGGCCACGAGATAATAAGTCGTGGCCACAAGATAATATTTCGTGGCCACGAGATAATAAGTCATGGCCACGAGATAAGATGTAGTGGCCACGAGATAATATGTAGTGGCCACGAGATAAGATGTCACGACGTGGCCACGAAATATTATCTCGTGGCCACGACATCTTATCTCGTGGCCACGACTTATTATCTCGTGGCCACGAAATATTATCTTGTGGCCACGACTTAATTGTTATCTCGTGGCCACGACTTATTATCTCGTGGCCACGACATATTATATCGTGGCCACGACATATTAACTCGTGGCCACGACTTAATATTGAAAAAATAATTCTCGGGAAATGTCCCCTCTACGGTTCCGTAGTTGAGTGATTCAATTCAGTTGGTTGTCATAGTTTTTAAAAAAATCTGAAAAAGCTAAAAAATAACTAGCATATGTTGTACATTTATAAAAGTCACTCTGAAGAAAACAAGAGTTGAGTTTAAACGAAACTATCATTAATGATTAATTTCACAATAACTTTTTGGTTTTTATAAATACCAAATAACGCGTTTGGCATCATGGTATTTCGATTAAACATTGTCAATTATTTAACACTGATCTACATGCCGTTAATACAAGCTATAAAACGTTATAAAAAAAACTGTGGCCATTGTGATTTGATTTCTTGTTTGATAAGCTGTGCCTAACTCTTACTAACTCTTATAAATTTTCAAATAAGCAAGTAATACTACTTTAAATATTCTTATTCAATTCGACGATTTGTATTCAAATCTTTTAAGTTTGTTTGAGCGTGGGTATTTCTCATTTGCATATGAACTACATACATGTACATGTATGTCTCTGTTATAAATTCCACAATCAACTAATAGCGCTTCCTGGGTCGCATTTGGTCTTCTTTCTTAATTAGCATGTTTGTGCTATTATATTTTATTGAGTTAAATACTATTACGACGAGTATTGCAATGTACAAGAAGAAACGTTTACCCAACGTGTGTTTCTAAAATAGCAATTTTAGAATCGTCGCTTCTGCAGTACCGAATGTAAACGGAGATTTCATTTGGTTGTCTGTAAGCAGCTGGTAAGTGATGTAACTCGCGATCGCCATAGATGTCGCTGCTTCGTTGCACAGTTTTCTATACCGTTGAGGGCAAGGTAAAAAAAGGGTAGAATTTATTCCGATACGTTCATCTTGCCGTGGGAAGATGCTCTCTCTCTCTCTCTCTCTCTCTCTCTCTCTCTCTCTCTCTCTCTCTCTCTCTCTCTCTATCTCTATCTCTATCTCTATCTCTATCTCTATCTCTCTCTCTCTCTCTCTCTCTCTCTCTCTCTCTCTCTCTCTCTCTCTCTCTCTCAATGAATAACACATGCCATTGTTTTGTTGTATCATCTTAGTGATAACTATTTCTCAAATTTCAGTATGTCCAACAGATCGCGGATTCACGTATGTGCAACCACCAGTCGATGTGTGTTACAAACTTCATACAGACCAACTTCCAAACCCAGATGCTGATGAAAGTTGTAAACAAGAGGGGGCCAGGGGTCTTTTGCAACTTGACACCAGCGACAAAATGGAACATTTCAAGAACATGATTCCACAATACCAATATAGTAAGTTACTGTATTTAGCAAAACATATATCAAGCTATACAGTTAGAAAAGTAATTAAGCGACACCTGTTACATATTGTAATAATTTTATATCATTTTCATATTGTTGGTGTTTTAATGGTGACGATGTTTCAAAATTTCGGGGTTAAGCATATCGCGCGAAAGTTACCTGAACTCTATGGAATTTACTCAATTTCAGTTTAGACTGTATTACATTCTTAAACTACTCCTGAAGGCTTTGGAAAACACTTTATTCTCAAAAGATATAATATAATCAATTTGACTGCGTGGTGTATACTTTGTATCTCGTTGTTAAACGACACTGCATCCTCATGGAGGTTGTTCAACTTAAACATTGTCTAGGTTATGTTTATTCTTGGCACAATTGAAACTGCTGTTTTCAAATCTGTACATTTCTTTCAGCCCATGTAAGCGGCTACCTAGAGCCGAACAACGTTTGGATGTACCCTCCTGGAGACAACCCTACCGCACCTCCGTGCCTGGATTGGGCTCCTGGTCAACCGAACAATCCAACCGAACAGCACTGTCTCGCCGTGGATGCTGCCGGGATTCACGATGCTTTCTGTGACTCACGAGCATCTTTCCCGTACATATGCGGCATGTAGATCGTATCTAGCAGAGTGTTTGATGACAGATTTTATATTTGAGAAAAGTTTGGCAATATCAATTACGTCATGAATTGCCAGATACTCCAAGCTGTGTAAGTCAAATATTATTTCTATATGTTGAACTTCAAATATCGGTTCATAAAAGAGACTATCGACTTATTTGGACATATTTTATAGCTTCTCGGATTTTTTTTGCTTACCATTACCTACAGGTGCAATCATATCAGGGTTCATATTTTATTTACGATGCCCAAGGGCAAAATATTACGTTAAGCAGAAGCACTGAATCGATTTCGTAGGGGACTACCTTTTTCGTTTAAATGTTTTTGCTAAGATTTACTTTGTTCATTCATAGCCTGACATATCAGGGAAAACATTACTTCGTGATTAGCATGCACTAATACTGCTATCAAAACAAAGTTGTTCACTGGTGTATATTCTTCAATAAACTATACAAAACAATAACACTTCGTTAACATTATACTTATACTTAATATATACATGTAACACCGACCTGCGGAGATAAAGGTAAACAAACAATATGGCTGCCCGTTTTCACGGGAAAGATCAGTTTTGCCGCTGTAAATCAAAGTCAAGACTCAATGATCGTGTCAAGATTGGTGGCAGATTATAATTATTGGAGTAGAAGAAAAGAGCAGAACGTGTAATCCAGCCGTTAGGAACATTCAATGTGTATAATGTTCAACGGAAACAGACAGTCACTCCTTCACCTGTGACTGATTCCCATTTCAATCCAACACAATCGGAACTTGAGGAGATATTGGAGGATGATTTTCGTGTGTAGTGGTGCTGTACGTGAGAGCATTGTAGATAATAATGACAGGTTTGTCGTGGTAGGTCAACATTGATGCATTTTGGCAAACCAGTAAAAGCGAAACCATCGATGCTAAAAAAAAACGTTGTCAATATTCTGAAATCCTTCATGCAACAAAACCTTAGCGGTTCATGAGAAGTGCACAATATACCTCCAGTTGAGTGTAACACATCCTCGATAATCCAGCGCTATTGTTCCGATAAATCTACACACAAGCGCTGGAAAACAGTAAGGGTATTTATCCTTAACCTAGTTACCTCCCTTCGCAATGACTCAGCGAAACGCTTGCTTTCTAACAACCAATGAGATCACTTGAAATCAAGGGTGAAATAACAAGCACTCTCGTGTCAGGATCTTTGCTTTCGCAGATGATTGGGAACGCCTGGTAGCACACGGATTTTAATCATTTACTCCACCAGTTTTTATGTACATGAATACACCCTTCTTCTCGTACAGACTTCTTAAAACTTTCTTTTGAGTTTCTGTCAGGTTTTCTAGGCTGAATTTGTAACAAACTTTATCGTAATCGAGTGAGTCGGCCGCCGCCATGTTTGTTTCTATAAACAACGGTAGTGATGCGTTTTGATTGGTCGAGTTGTTTACGCAGATAGTGTCTGCGTTTCGTTTCTGATTGGATAACATGGACCCAAGAGGAGGTAACTAGGTTAGGGATAAATACCCTTACTGTTTTCCAGCGCTTGTGTGTAGATTTATCGGAACAATAGCGCTGGATTATCGAGGATGAGTGTAACACAATGCTATGCATATATTTTTTGTTTTGTGAGGAAAACAAATCGGGAAGAACTTGAGCCAGGCTCTTTGAGGGGGTGCGTGCAAGTACTGACGGGTGTTTGAGGAGATCAAATTATAGCGTCCCACTTCTGAATGATGTATTGTCCTGCAAAACACCTAAGTCCTAAAATCAAACAGAAATTTGTGAAGTAGGAGTGGAAATATAAGCTTCTCCAGAGAGCTGAAGCCATCAATGAACACGAAGATGACCAACTCATGTGAAGTTCTGTCCTGTGTCCAAGATGGCTAGTGCAAGCGAGAACCCGCTCGCGGTTCAATGGTGAAGCACGGTCAGCACGTGCAAGAACTCGCTAGTACTAGCGGTCGTGAACATGGGGCTGGAAACATGGTAGATCATCAACACTTTAATGGTGTGGGTAAACACCGTTCATTTTGATAGGAGGTCCGGCTTGTCACACAGGAACAAGAAAGGGGGAGACGTGCCGATAAAGCAGATGCAAATAATTGCGAATACCTAGAGTGTAATGAGCGGCAGACAAAAACTCGCATTGTGGAAAATTCTTGTGATGTAAGATCCGTTTATTCCTCGGGTATGGGCACAGGGGCTGGTATTGCTGAACATAATACGTCCTAAATCACAAACTTCATGTAGGTAGCTGTCATTGGACAAAGCTTTCGATTAAGGACGTATTATTTTCAGCAATACCAGCCCCTGTGCATTGTAAGATCCCCCGCCGCAAACATCTACTAACTTTGTCCCATCGGCATAAAGTGGTTCTTCATTTATTGATGGTCACCAAGTTTGAAGACATTGGATTCTACTGTGTAATGAGATATAGCATTTGCTTTAAATTGAAAGGTTCAATAAAGATGATTGGTGTCTGCTTAATCCACAAATAAAGGATGTTACACATTTTGAAGAGTTATATAGTGCTGGACGGGACATGAACACAAAAGAGACATTGGTTGCAATGGGGCATCAGATACCGCGTTAACAAAGGTTTAACAAGTGGTCAAAGTGTTGTAGTTACCTTGTAGAAAAGGTCATGGTCACCAACGTCGACTGGTGCGTGTGTAATACCTCACTGAAGGTTGTCACCAAATTTAAAGGCATTGGATGCAATTGTTCATGATATCGCGTAAACAAGAATTGGATCGATTACGACGCCTCTGAATACATAGTCCGCGTTGCGGCAGAGGACATTTAGAATGAGATTCAGAGGAAGGAAGGACATCGTTGTATGAGAGACCTAATTTCCAAATCATATCTATCAGCTCAAACATCAAACGTCATTACAGCGTCAACGAATCCCTCTTAAAAATCCCTGGTCTTGACAAGTGTCAATATCTGAAATTATTCCTTCTCACTTCTCTGAACATATTCATGGGGGTGTATTCAACACCAACTGTGTCCGGCCAAACTGCTTGACGTGAACCAAACCATACTGTCAGTTGTCACAAACTAATGTATCATCAAACTTACACTCATTAAGAATGTTCTCCTTGATACTGCCTTTAGCAACAGTGGCAATCACTGTTCCGCGGAATCACTCTTCTACGTGAACTTGTTGCTGGTGCAGTATGCCGACTGCATTGCTGAATCTCCAATGTTGTCTTTGTATGCTGTTTCATCGAAATACCTGTTTATGGAATATAATCATTATAAGATACCTTTTTCCGACTGAAATAACTCTTCGTAGTTGTTATTAAAACACAAATTTAACAAATAACTGTCATTGAAAATGCGTACTTGTTCGCGTGCGCTAGCGGTATAGTGGCTACCGTCTCCGTCAAATCACGTGGATATTTTCCTCCGTGTCTATCACAGGCGGTGCGGTGTGATACAGGCAGTCTTATGATTTTGATAAAACAATAATTATTCCTTCCGTCATTAACAGAACCATGGCATACTATGTTTGCGACACTAATGCCGAAATGTCAGTATTTTCCTCGCTCTCGCTCGGGTGTTAGCATTGGTATCGTAAACATAGTATGTCACGGACACTCACATAAAGTCGTTTATTAATGTGGATCCTACACTGTTATGAGTCTGGTATATAGTTATATTGGCGTGCTATAAAATAATGACCGTTAGGCATTGAGTATGTGATGTCAGAAGTTCATTCTCTTCCGTGGAGAAGATAAACGTTACCATAGTGATAAGAGAACATGACTATCAAGTCGACAAGCTGAAAGGATTGTAGGATATTATATAAACTGAAGTTTTGCCTAAGCGTTAATTGCACAACTGATCGATAATAGCTAACCTCTAAGATCAGAAAAAGTCAGATAAAAACATGAGTATCAATACATACACTTGAAGTATTGCTTTAAACGTGTTCATTGCACAAGTAATCGATAATACAAAACGTCTCCGGTAAGACGTGTTTGTGGCGTGATGTTATTTCGTTATCAAATGAACATCCGACGAAATTCAAATGCATGTACTTTACCAGGTTATTTTAATAGAATAAACATTGCTTTAACATTGCTTATAACAGAATGGAATTACTAATAGAAAAACAGACAATTCAAGTAGTACAAATGTATATATCAAATGAAATAGTACCAAGGAAAGGCAAACGCGCGGCTGTGCAAACTAAACACCTCGAAGCTGAACTAAATAGGGCAAAACAACAGATCAATTGTAAGAGTCAATCAGATTCTGTTTAGACTGTTTGAGAGGCATTCTAGAAGTTGGTGATGCATGATAACGGTATAAGGATCTATACCGAAACGTCGCTATTGTTAATAAAGAAGTTTATCATCCATAAAATATTTGTTTTCATAAGGGACCGACCAAAGTGAACTGTTGAGCGCGTTCTGATTCAGGTCAATATATCCTTGGTTGAACGCTTTTGGCTCGGCAAATTTATCAGCTGAAGAGAACTGCACATACGCATCTGAATCTCAAGCTTTTTACTGTGTACGTTGTGATTCACCTTTTAATTGGTGCCGCCAAGCGATTCACTGAAGTCCCTGAAGCCTATCTGCCGGGTTTGACGTCACTTCCGGCGCTTGGATATTCGCGTTTATGATATTTCAAAGTGTTTTAGCACATTTTTAACTATCGATTTAACATACCAATATTCATCAAAAGAACTCAAATCTTCGATACATCGAAGCCTTTAATATCTAACTTGGTAGTTTCGTAAATGACAGTTGCATGCTTATTGTATAAACATGTGATTTAGTCAATTCAAAATACCTAATGAAATTGCAGTGACTATTCATTACAAAGCTAATTAACGTAGCACGGCGCACACTGTTCCTGACCGGCGTAACAGGCGAACAGGTAGCCAATCACACAGTCTGATGACCATAATTCACATAAATTATCTTATCTAGAAAACATTATTTATTGGCGTATTTCTGAAACTCAAGACTCTTTAGGCAATTTAAAGCTTTCTCTAGAGAAAATTCTAAGATGCCTAGCGGTTAGATCAATCGAAAAAATGTACTTTATCGGACAATAAAGGTATAGTTGTTTAATGACGTAACAATTGAATGACGTCCCGGCTGTTCCACGCCTCTCCCTCGTAATCAAGTGTGCCCATGGTACCTAACGTAACGTGGATAAGCGTCAGCCGACTGAAATCATACATCGCAATCAATAAGCATGTCCTCCCCTTGGTGTGCAACTCGGCCAAACTTAGTGGTGGTACAATGAACATCAACTTTTATTATAGCAGCAAACATTTAATTTAGGCAAATGTACGTTCCGCCACCACGTTTAGACTTGATCAAGATTTACCCATAATTCTTTTTGGAGTGTCAGATACGTGATTATACCCATATATAGACAGTAAGTGATCGCGCGACGTGAATGTTTGAACGTCTAATGTTTTTTTAAACCAGCAGCGTTTATTTTGTTATTTTCTTGTGAAATCATTGAAGCAGTTAACAAGAAAAACAAACAATATTCATAATAAATCAATGACAAAATTTCATTTCAATATTAAATCGACGGAATGAAACCAATGAAATGTCGTTTTTATCTTAGGGGTGGGTTTTATACATAGAATAGCCGTCCGATGTCACTCATCATGGATTACTATCTTAAACAATGTAAACAATATTTTTATTTCAAAATTATTGGAAGCAGAATGTTTCCTGTATCTGATCATTTGGAATCTTAGAAAAGAAATAAAGTTCGCTGTACCCCAATGTGCTTTGTAATATAGTATAGTTTTGCCCTGAACTAATACAATTAAAGCATGCTTGATAACGGTATAAGGATCTATACCGAAACGTCGCTATTGTTAATAAAGAAGTTGATCATCCATAAAATATTTGTCTTCTTCAATCTGTTTAGGACTAACGTCCTCGTGCTTTAACTTTATTAGTTCAGGGCAAAACAGCACGTATTTTTGCCTAAATTAAATGTTTGCTGCTATAATAAAAGTTGATATTCATTGTACCTACGCTAAGTTTGGCCGACTGCAAGAGTTGCACACCAAGGAGAGGACATACTTATTGGTTGCGATGTATGAGTGCAGTCGGCTGACGTTACGTTACCATGGGCACACTTGATTACGAGGGGGAGGCGTGGAACAGCCGGAACGTCATTCAACTGTTACGTCATTAAAAAACTATACCTTTATTGTCAGATAAAGTACATTTTTTCGATTGATTGATACATTGACCTGAATCAGAACGCGCTCAACAGTTCACTATGGTCGGTCCCTTATGATCATTCAAGCGAGACGCCCATAAGGTAATCTATTGATCTGATTCAGGAAGCTCGAAGTTATCCAGTTATATACAGACAGTACGCAATCAGTAAATAAGAAAATTAAAAAGTTAAATTGTTTTTATAGTATTACTTAGAACCTTTGATTTCTAGTTATTTTAGTATTGCTTTTGCGTCAGCTGTCAATCAATTGATTTGAAAAGTAAACATAAATATTAGTTCTTGTGTTAAAACTTGTGAATAGCATTCGCAGACATGAAGTTTGAGAAACATAACCGATTCTGAAGATTTCCAATAAGTTCAACCCATGCCTCATTATGAGGGACACGTTCCAATATTGGCTCGAGGAAACCTGCGAGCTTCCAATATATTGATTATTAGAAAGGAATCTCGAGTTTATAGCAGCACTTACTTAATCATCAGGTAAGATATCACTGGTCGCTATTTGGTGATGTCGCGGACTTACCTGGCCGATATGGCCAATTATTACTGACAAAAAAATGTTTTCTCGAATTTGCCAGGGTCGTATCACATTAATGACTTCGTCTTAAATTGTAGACACACGATCAATAATTTGTTGCAAGAAAAGCACTTCTTGACAGAAAACACAGAAGAGATAATATCTACGAATGTAACCTGGGTGTATCTGTCAAACTGTGTCCCTCAGTAAATATCGTTAGGAAATCAAACAATATCTTCATTTAGCATGTCCCTTTATTTAATTTGAAATACATTTTGTTTTGCAGCCTCAAATAGTACGACACAGCTAAACACAGTTACAAATGTTTTGAAATGAAAGTGTTACCAAGGAGTTTTGTAGTGAATTCAGAACTCATGACCTTGACCTTTGACCTAGAATGTTAACATGTCAAAATAATTCACAAAGTGTATAAGAAAGAAATATGAGGTCGTAATACCTTATTAAGAAAATAGTTATGTAGTGATTTCCAAACTGGTGAACTTGACCATATCTCATTTCATTGTGTATAACAATCATTTAATGATTCAAAGTTTTAGTTGTTGAAATAAGTCATGTTCACAAATATATGATTATGTTGTGACCTTGACCTTTAATGGATTTTAGGGAAAACTCTTTCAAATCTTGGACTTTCTCCATAGTTGATATATACCAAATAAGAGCCTGATAGCACGCAAAAGTTTTGAAGTTATCGTGTTTACAAGGATGTTTGTAGTAATTTCAGAACTAATGACCTTGACCCTGAATGATAACATGTCAAAATAATTCCCCAGGTGTATAAGAAATAAGCTATGTATATGATGTCCTAATACGTTCTCGGAAAAAAGTTTTTTAGTGATTTCAGAACTAGTGACCTTGACCATATCTCATGACCTTGACCTTTGATATTCAAGGTCACACAATCAATGACCAATTTTCATTGTGTTTATCAATTATGTAATGATTAAAAGTGTTAATAGTTGAAATAAGGCGCATGTTCGCAAATGCATTCTTAAGTCGTGACCTTGACCTTTAATGAATTTTAGCGAAAACCTTTTCAAATCTTGGCCTTTCTCCATAATTGATATATCACTGTCCGCGGAATCACTCTTCTACGTGAACTTGTTGCTGGTGCAGTATGCCGACTGCATTGCTGAATCTCCAATGTTGTCTTTGTATGCTGTTTCATCGAAATACCTGTTTATGGAATATAATCATTATAAGATACCTTTTTCCGACTGAAATAACTCTTCGTAGTTGTTATTAAAACACAAATTTAACAAATAACTGTCATTGAAAATGCGTACTTGTTCGCGTGCGCTAGCGGTATAGTGGCTACCGTCTCCGTCAAATCACGTGGATATTTTCCTCCGTGTCTATCACAGGCGGTGCGGTGTGATACAGGCAGTCTTATGATTTTGATAAAACAATAATTATTCCTTCCGTCATTAACAGAACCATGGCATACTATGTTTGCGACACTAATGCCGAAATGTCAGTATTTTCCTCGCTCTCGCTCGGGTGTTAGCATTGGTATCGTAAACATAGTATGTCACGGACACTCACATAAAGTCGTTTATTAATGTGGATCCTACACTGTTATGAGTCTGGTATATAGTTATATTGGCGTGCTATAAAATAATGACCGTTAGGCATTGAGTATGTGATGTCAGAAGTTCATTCTCTTCCGTGGAGAAGATAAACGTTACCATAGTGATAAGAGAACATGACTATCAAGTCGACAAGCTGAAAGGATTGTAGGATATTATATAAACTGAAGTTTTGCCTAAGCGTTAATTGCACAACTGATCGATAATAGCTAACCTCTAAGATCAGAAAAAGTCAGATAAAAACATGAGTATCAATACATACACTTGAAGTATTGCTTTAAACGTGTTCATTGCACAAGTAATCGATAATACAAAACGTCTCCGGTAAGACGTGTTTGTGGCGTGATGTTATTTCGTTATCAAATGAACATCCGACGAAATTCAAATGCATGTACTTTACCAGGTTATTTTAATAGAATAAACATTGCTTTAACATTGCTTATAACAGAATGGAATTACTAATAGAAAAACAGACAATTCAAGTAGTACAAATGTATATATCAAATGAAATAGTACCAAGGAAAGGCAAACGCGCGGCTGTGCAAACTAAACACCTCGAAGCTGAACTAAATAGGGCAAAACAACAGATCAATTGTAAGAGTCAATCAGATTCTGTTTAGACTGTTTGAGAGGCATTCTAGAAGTTGGTGATGCATGATAACGGTATAAGGATCTATACCGAAACGTCGCTATTGTTAATAAAGAAGTTTATCATCCATAAAATATTTGTTTTCATAAGGGACCGACCAAAGTGAACTGTTGAGCGCGTTCTGATTCAGGTCAATATATCCTTGGTTGAACGCTTTTGGCTCGGCAAATTTATCAGCTGAAGAGAACTGCACATACGCATCTGAATCTCAAGCTTTTTACTGTGTACGTTGTGATTCACCTTTTAATTGGTGCCGCCAAGCGATTCACTGAAGTCCCTGAAGCCTATCTGCCGGGTTTGACGTCACTTCCGGCGCTTGGATATTCGCGTTTATGATATTTCAAAGTGTTTTAGCACATTTTTAACTATCGATTTAACATACCAATATTCATCAAAAGAACTCAAATCTTCGATACATCGAAGCCTTTAATATCTAACTTGGTAGTTTCGTAAATGACAGTTGCATGCTTATTGTATAAACATGTGATTTAGTCAATTCAAAATACCTAATGAAATTGCAGTGACTATTCATTACAAAGCTAATTAACGTAGCACGGCGCACACTGTTCCTGACCGGCGTAACAGGCGAACAGGTAGCCAATCACACAGTCTGATGACCATAATTCACATAAATTATCTTATCTAGAAAACATTATTTATTGGCGTATTTCTGAAACTCAAGACTCTTTAGGCAATTTAAAGCTTTCTCTAGAGAAAATTCTAAGATGCCTAGCGGTTAGATCAATCGAAAAAATGTACTTTATCGGACAATAAAGGTATAGTTGTTTAATGACGTAACAATTGAATGACGTCCCGGCTGTTCCACGCCTCTCCCTCGTAATCAAGTGTGCCCATGGTACCTAACGTAACGTGGATAAGCGTCAGCCGACTGAAATCATACATCGCAATCAATAAGCATGTCCTCCCCTTGGTGTGCAACTCGGCCAAACTTAGTGGTGGTACAATGAACATCAACTTTTATTATAGCAGCAAACATTTAATTTAGGCAAATGTACGTTCCGCCACCACGTTTAGACTTGATCAAGATTTACCCATAATTCTTTTTGGAGTGTCAGATACGTGATTATACCCATATATAGACAGTAAGTGATCGCGCGACGTGAATGTTTGAACGTCTAATGTTTTTTTAAACCAGCAGCGTTTATTTTGTTATTTTCTTGTGAAATCATTGAAGCAGTTAACAAGAAAAACAAACAATATTCATAATAAATCAATGACAAAATTTCATTTCAATATTAAATCGACGGAATGAAACCAATGAAATGTCGTTTTTATCTTAGGGGTGGGTTTTATACATAGAATAGCCGTCCGATGTCACTCATCATGGATTACTATCTTAAACAATGTAAACAATATTTTTATTTCAAAATTATTGGAAGCAGAATGTTTCCTGTATCTGATCATTTGGAATCTTAGAAAAGAAATAAAGTTCGCTGTACCCCAATGTGCTTTGTAATATAGTATAGTTTTGCCCTGAACTAATACAATTAAAGCATGCTTGATAACGGTATAAGGATCTATACCGAAACGTCGCTATTGTTAATAAAGAAGTTGATCATCCATAAAATATTTGTCTTCTTCAATCTGTTTAGGACTAACGTCCTCGTGCTTTAACTTTATTAGTTCAGGGCAAAACAGCACGTATTTTTGCCTAAATTAAATGTTTGCTGCTATAATAAAAGTTGATATTCATTGTACCTACGCTAAGTTTGGCCGACTGCAAGAGTTGCACACCAAGGAGAGGACATACTTATTGGTTGCGATGTATGAGTGCAGTCGGCTGACGTTACGTTACCATGGGCACACTTGATTACGAGGGGGAGGCGTGGAACAGCCGGAACGTCATTCAACTGTTACGTCATTAAAAAACTATACCTTTATTGTCAGATAAAGTACATTTTTTCGATTGATTGATACATTGACCTGAATCAGAACGCGCTCAACAGTTCACTATGGTCGGTCCCTTATGATCATTCAAGCGAGACGCCCATAAGGTAATCTATTGATCTGATTCAGGAAGCTCGAAGTTATCCAGTTATATACAGACAGTACGCAATCAGTAAATAAGAAAATTAAAAAGTTAAATTGTTTTTATAGTATTACTTAGAACCTTTGATTTCTAGTTATTTTAGTATTGCTTTTGCGTCAGCTGTCAATCAATTGATTTGAAAAGTAAACATAAATATTAGTTCTTGTGTTAAAACTTGTGAATAGCATTCGCAGACATGAAGTTTGAGAAACATAACCGATTCTGAAGATTTCCAATAAGTTCAACCCATGCCTCATTATGAGGGACACGTTCCAATATTGGCTCGAGGAAACCTGCGAGCTTCCAATATATTGATTATTAGAAAGGAATCTCGAGTTTATAGCAGCACTTACTTAATCATCAGGTAAGATATCACTGGTCGCTATTTGGTGATGTCGCGGACTTACCTGGCCGATATGGCCAATTATTACTGACAAAAAAATGTTTTCTCGAATTTGCCAGGGTCGTATCACATTAATGACTTCGTCTTAAATTGTAGACACACGATCAATAATTTGTTGCAAGAAAAGCACTTCTTGACAGAAAACACAGAAGAGATAATATCTACGAATGTAACCTGGGTGTATCTGTCAAACTGTGTCCCTCAGTAAATATCGTTAGGAAATCAAACAATATCTTCATTTAGCATGTCCCTTTATTTAATTTGAAATACATTTTGTTTTGCAGCCTCAAATAGTACGACACAGCTAAACACAGTTACAAATGTTTTGAAATGAAAGTGTTACCAAGGAGTTTTGTAGTGAATTCAGAACTCATGACCTTGACCTTTGACCTAGAATGTTAACATGTCAAAATAATTCACAAAGTGTATAAGAAAGAAATATGAGGTCGTAATACCTTATTAAGAAAATAGTTATGTAGTGATTTCCAAACTGGTGAACTTGACCATATCTCATTTCATTGTGTATAACAATCATTTAATGATTCAAAGTTTTAGTTGTTGAAATAAGTCATGTTCACAAATATATGATTATGTTGTGACCTTGACCTTTAATGGATTTTAGGGAAAACTCTTTCAAATCTTGGACTTTCTCCATAGTTGATATATACCAAATAAGAGCCTGATAGCACGCAAAAGTTTTGAAGTTATCGTGTTTACAAGGATGTTTGTAGTAATTTCAGAACTAATGACCTTGACCCTGAATGATAACATGTCAAAATAATTCCCCAGGTGTATAAGAAATAAGCTATGTATATGATGTCCTAATACGTTCTCGGAAAAAAGTTTTTTAGTGATTTCAGAACTAGTGACCTTGACCATATCTCATGACCTTGACCTTTGATATTCAAGGTCACACAATCAATGACCAATTTTCATTGTGTTTATCAATTATGTAATGATTAAAAGTGTTAATAGTTGAAATAAGGCGCATGTTCGCAAATGCATTCTTAAGTCGTGACCTTGACCTTTAATGAATTTTAGCGAAAACCTTTTCAAATCTTGGCCTTTCTCCATAATTGATATATACCAAATATAAGTCTGATAGCGCAAGCATTTATTCAAGTTATCGTGTTCACAAGGATTATTTTGGAACTCGTGACGTTGACCTTTGACCTTGAAAGTGAACATGTATGAAGTTATGTATACGGATAATTAAAAACCTTACGCGGCGGCGGCGGTGGAAACTGCACAAAAACTGAGTTGGAGCTGCTAATAATTTTCCAAACGAAGAAATTCAAAGAACAAGAGATGGACCTCCTGGATGTACAGAAACGGCGGATGGGTCCGGTTGGATGCAAGAGGACCATCTCGTGGTTCTAAAGCATTTCCACAAACAAACGAAACCAATCTCCGAAAAGCCGGCGAAAAGACGACTACAATGCCAACAGATCAATAAAGTTCCTGGACTTTAGTTACGACCTTGGCATAATACTTCTGTCGCTTCACCTGCACATCCCATAAACTGCACCCTCTGGACAGAACTGTATTTGGACAATTGAAAAGAGCCACAAGGCATAACTCTAAAAAAAGCCAGTAATGGAGACTGGCAAGAGTTATGCCTTGCGTTTGGAAGTTGGCCTTGCGATTCCTTTGAAAAAGTTCAATGATGTGAAACACACCCAGCTCCATCTGGTTCATTAATCGTATCTGCTGACGCAAGTATCACATCCTGACCTCCTGAGCCTAGTATATAATTATCATTTTGTAGGCTGGTTACTCGTCTCTAAATACCAAATCTGGTAAAATTTCAGCCAATGAAATGTCGTTAGTTGAACGTCGACGGCATTCTGGTTACCGTATATAACTCGTTCTCGCTATAGGCCCTGGAACCTGTATATGGGACACTCCGGGTCAACTTAATTTCAAGGTCATGAATGGCTGACAGCGATCTGCATCGCCACTGAAGGGTGATACAAATTTGAGACAAAATGCCGTAGTACAGTCGGAGAAATGATATGTAGATGTTGTAATATGTTTTTATTTCTGCGGTTTGGGTAATTGGCTTCAAACAGGGGAGGTAACGATATACGGTCTTGTCGCTTACCATTTGAAATAATGGTTCGATTGTGACCATTTATAGCTCATTGTGTGGGGAAATCATTAAACCTTCGTATCGTAGTCATCGACTGTGTCATGAAAACTGTTTGGATGCGAAATTTGAGTTTGAATGAGCATGGGATGGTTTCATCGTAACATCCCTTTCCTTTTATATAGTAATAGGGTAGGGTCTATATGGGTATATGTACAGGTCTTTACACGAAATACACAAAACGAAAGTTCAGTTCAAGTATTGTGTTACCTACTTGTAATTGTAGTAATGTACTTGATGATGTGACTTTATTCGTTAGTGTCTACTGTGTAAGATGCACAACGGTCGTCTTGACCCGTTATTCTCCTACGCAATCGGAGACACGGAAAGCGCGGAAAAACAAACTTGTGTGTAATAGAATTATAAAACCAAAATGACTCTCACTTATTTATTATAACCGAAATGAGAACACTCAAACACTGTAACAATGTACCAAGGCCAAGATCTCAAGACACAAGGAATGAACTCTTTTGACTAACTTTCATTTTTGTGATATTTCCCTTTCTTTGGTGAGAAATAGCAAATGCTCAAGGACACAATTCACAAAAAGGCATCATGTAGTTACATGTTTTAAAACAAAAAAATAACCGAAACTGACACGTTACGTTGTTTATATAACATTTCATTGCTTTAACTATTAGGGAATGTCAATCATTTTTACCATGAGTATATTTGGTCAAAATATCACTATTGTGGTTCCATAAAGTATGGTGGCTCAACCAACGTTCGGTTATGCTGCCTTTAAGTTACGGTACGACTCATGTACTTCTTATCGAAACGAAATGTGAATAGATATGTTTGTGCATTTATGTTTTTATTACTGTATTGCAACATGCACGATGCACAATGTACACTCACATGGCTGTTATTGTGTGCGCATTACAATATACCAGAGTGAACAGCATTCCACAAAAATAACACCGTCAAAGTGCTTCTTGGAGGGAATAATGCCTGGTTTCTAGCACTTACATGTAACTGCGCATGCAATACACTATATCCATTGATTTTCTCATATATAAATCGTTATTTTACAGTACACTTAAATGCAAAATCTGAGAGAGGCGTTCATAAAATATGCGGGATGATTTCGGGTTCAGTGCATTTCAAGAAAGAAAAAGGCAAATTAAAAATGTGTCATTCGGCATTTACAAAATTAGTGTGTGTGTGTGTGTGTGTGTGTGTGTGTGTGTGTGTGTGTATATATATATATAACAATAAGTCTATTAGCCGTGAAATGTTCAGAGGTGAATATTTCTTATTTAGAACACAGGGGTTAAGCCCTGTCCATGCTAAACCGGAAGTTGGCAGTCGTCAACAACCATTTTCTCGACAGACAGTAGTTTTTCAACTGGGGTGGGTCCCGAAATTGGTTAGTTTTGAACGTTTTCCATTGAGTGATGTTAACAATATCAACATGTTTCAACTCTTGAATAGCTATAGTTGACAATCGCTACATCTGTGGAACATGACATGTAATATATAGTTTAGAATTTTAACATTTTTGGAGCAAGTCAATCGTCGTCAGGGAAAATAATCCGCGAAAAGGCGACTTTCTACATGAAAACAGCAAATCTACATTGATCAAGCCAATATCTGTGTGATGTGAATGAATGTGATAATCTAGGACTTGCATCTTCTGATGGATTTTATGATACCCATATATTCTAGAAAATTTGTCTTGACATTGTGTATCGAAATAAATTCATCATATGTAAGAAAATACCACCTTCTTTAAGTAAGTCATTTATGAATTTAACATTTGCATTCAAGTAATGTTTATAGATAATAGTTTTTTTCCAACAGTTATATTTTTTCAGTTTGCCAATATGTATTGTTGTTAAGTTGCGGAATCAATCTCATTTGTTTGAAGAGATTGTATGTTTGCCCATGCTTCATAGACATCTCGCCCAAAAGCATTATTGATATTTGTGATTATGAAACCTTAGCCTTAGATAATTTGCTAAATTTAATAACAGCAAAACTTATAAGATTGGCTATGTTAGATTGTTGTACGAATGTTCTGCGTAGCCATGAGAGTTTTTGAGCATGTATTGTTTCCAGAATTGGGGGTACCTTTAGCCCCCCTTCTTTATACGATTGAATAATAGTATTTCGCTTAATCTTGTCAGGCTTTTCTTTCCAAACGAACTTAAAACATTTCTTCTGTAGAGTTTGAATAGTATCATTGTTTGGGTTTGGCAACATAGTAAACAGGTGATTTAGTGATGGTAATATTAAGCTTTTAAGTACGGTTATTCTGCCAAATGGAGTAAGATCTCTTCTTAACCACATTGCCATTGTCTTGTCAACTTGTTTGAGTTCATCTTTATAATTTCTTTCAACCATTTCTGCCTGGTTATGTTGAAACTGGATACCAAGTAAAGTAAAGGGTGTTTGGGTCCAGTCTAGCTTATACAATGTAGGTCTGACAGTATTCGATAGTTGAATATTTCGTGGAGCCAGTCCATACTATTTTCGTTTTGTTATGTTTATTTTAAGGCCAGAAATTTCAGCGTACTTATTTAGTATGTTTAGGGTTGCTTGAAAACAGTTTTCCGTTCCATCCACAATAATTGTTGTGTCATCTGCAAACTGTGTAAGTAAGTATTCAGTGTCTAAAAACTTAACACCCTTAACATTTTTATTTTCTCTCAACATGTGTGCCAGAATTTCTGTACAGATAAGAAAGAGGTATGGCGATAGTGGGTCACCTTGTCTGCAGCCTCTAGTAATGTTAAAAAAGTCACTGGAGAAACCGTTTACAAGAACACTTGACTTAATATCGTTGTAAAAAGTTCTAATCCAATGTGTAATGGACGGACCAAAATTTAAGAAGTTCAAACAGTTTTCAATAAATTTCCATTCTACCGAGTCAAATGCCTTTTCAAAGTCGATTAGTATAAGTAGGCCTGGTATATTCATTTGTTCTGTGAATTCCATTATGTCTGCAACAAGTCTAGAACAATCGCCGATATTTCTGCCTTTCATAAATCCTTTTTGGTCCTCGCTGATAAAAGTTGGTAGAAATGTTTAAATGCGAGCTGCAATTGTAGCTGATGGTATTTTGTATGATATATTCAATAGGGATATTGGTCTGTAGTTCTTTATGTATTCTTTTGGTTTTCCCTTTTTTGGTGGACATGTAATAAGGCCTTGGTTTTGACTAATTGACAATTCCCCCTGTAAATAAGCATAATTCAGGGAGTTTATAAAAAAAAAATGAATATCCTTCCAAAATAATTTTTAAAATTCTGTTGTATATCCAGATGGTCCAGGACTTGTATCATTCTTCATATTTTTTAGAGCATTTAGGACTTCTTTCTATTGAAGTTCTCCTTCAAGTAATTTAGAATTGTCAGTGGATAATTTAGGAATATTTGTTTCTTTGAATAAGTCTTTAAAGTTGATATATTTTGCACCTTGAGTAGAGTACACGTTTTTGTAGTAACCCTGAACATGTTTAATAAAAGGTTTAGTATCAGTAATTAGAGTATTATCATCTTTCAATTTGGTTATTACCTTGTAGACAAATTTCTGTTTTTCTAAGGAAAGAAAATATTTAGTTGGTTTTCTCCTTTTTTCTGCCAATTTGACTTAGCTCTAATCATCATTCCTTCTGTTTTTACTTTATTAATTTCCAATTGCCTGAGCTTAAGTTCATTTATTTCTTTAAGTATCTCTTCTTTCTGTTTTTCATGATGTTTAGCATCCAATGAAATTTCCAATTCCCCAAGTGAATCATATATATCTTTTTCCTCTTTCAACCTTTCACGCTTTTTGATGGAGGAATACTTTATAGTTGAACCTCGAATGTTACACAGTAGGACTTCAAAGAATAGTTGATCATTAATAATTAAGTGTTTCCCCCCTTCGTTATGAGCTCTGATATATTCATCAAATGTCTCATTGAAAATGTTCTTTACTTTGCGTACATATTCTGGGTCATGCAACAGACTATTGTTAAACTTCCAAAATCCACGTCCCCTTTCGAGTTTAGTGAACTGGAGTTCTAGTGTAATCAGCGAATGGTCGGATCTATAACCTGTCAGTATATCTGATGACAATACCGATTTCTCTAGAGTTCTACTTATCAAGAAGAAGTCCAATCTGGCTTGTTTCAGTGGCTTTGGTTTTTTCTTGATTGGCTACTAAAAGAGCTAAATCGAGCTTCTGACCCCCATTCTGTTTCATATCTTTTGTGAAGTGAGTATCTTGAATACAATATATATTTGCTTTCTTCTCTTTTAAATTTCTAAAGACATCTCTTCTTTTCTTTTCGTTATTTAACCCTTGACAGTTTGAACACAGTATTCTTAATTTATCTACCATTATGATGCCGTTTTATGATATCCTGAATAGTTCATGTACGGCGTTTGACCCAATTTATATTTGTAGAAATTGCATGAGCATGATGAACAAAGTGATTCTATAAATGTAAAGCAGAAAAGTAACATTGCTTCCGGTACCATATGGGTTGGTAGCAACGTGGGCTCTACAGCCAACCCACAGTATAGATTCTGACAAACATAACCTATTTCTATTTGATGCATGTCATTTGTAAAATTATCCAATAAGATCAACTGAACAAAAAATAATTGTTTACTTACAGTCCATTATAAGTCCTGTGTATATCCACGTAATCCGACATGAATCACAATTACACTGTCATAATCACAAAGTCACATACATTTGTAGTATCAGCTAGCGTTAACCCGCGTGCGTCCGAGGTGAGAAAAAGGGACACGTGGTTGTGTGTGCACGGGGCGCACGAAGTGTTTGTGATACTAAGTGTCGGATAACTACATTTGAATAGTACAGTAGAAATCAAATATACGTAAAACTATTGCGAACTGAGGTGAATTTATAGGTATATAACATATACTATTACTGTTCAAACACAAAAACTACCTGTTTTAAATAATAAACGGTGTCAATAATTTTGCATTACATATATAACGTCACGTAAACAGTACTGCTTCAATACCGGGGATATTGAAGCAAACAAGTGAAATGTGTATGGAGTTACTCGTAGGGTTTCCATGCCGAAGTGGGGTTATGGGGTTCTTTAACTTCAAGAACAACCTCTATCCCTACACGTACGTACACGGATCCAGAGTTTCTGCTGATCGCGTATCTCGTTGGCTTGACGGCTGAGGATAGCTCGACGCTTCTTCATCAACGCTGGTAAGTCAGTTTGTATGCTGATTCCCGTACCTTTAAAGGGAAAGTTCTATCACCGATCTATCGGCAGCATCCGCCATCTTGGATTTTTGACATTTCTTGAAATGAAAACACGCTGTAAATTTACCCAATTTTAATTTTTTGTAATAATGAAACATATACACTGATAGAACATTCACATAGTAACAAATGACGTATCATAAAACTAATAAACACTATGCTCTGAGGCTGTAGCGAAGTTTTCCCCACTTGCAGTGCCGATGAATGGCTTCAATTCTCATTGTTTTTATTTTTCAACAAATGTGGGTTTGTCTTTATTAAGTTGTGAAATGTAAAGTCATCAAAGTATTAACTTCATTAATATATTTCAGTTTGACGATGTTTTAATCATATATTAATAGCATATATGTGTAAACGGGAATATCCTCTGGAATTTCGTTTCCACAAAAAATACCCCGATAGAACCCTCCTTTTAAGTATCTTCCGTGCTTCGAATATGTCATCGATCCCTGTCCGTCAACTTGATAAACGTCGCGATGATACTCGGCGGTGCGGTAGGACGATGACGATATTCCTGTCATGGATGTCCTTCAGTACGCACTGTCGTTCGAGAACAGAGTTGGCGCGCTTCATGTCCGCCATTTCCTTTCTGATAGCTTTTTATTCGTCTGCGTGAATAGCGACGTCGTGTTTCACGCTGTCAAGTTTCAATCCCATCCCCGTTAGCTCTTCTTTAACCTCGCTGATTGATGTTTTCAGTTCTGTTTTAGCTCCGAGTATAAATTCCTTGAGCCTTGCTTTATTCTTCATTAAGGTACAGGCAATTACACATGCGGTACAGACGCCATCTTGGAACCGAACCGAATCAGAGTTATCGCCCTTAAGCATGCCGCTAAAGACATATAACAGATAATTATCATATTTCACATCACTCCCCCTTACAAAAAAGAGTACCACACAAATAGTCAATGTACATATACTCAAGGATAAGTGGTCTAATGTATTCCAAGAGAACAAATACATTAACTTAATTTGTAATATAAAGTCTCAATAGCTATTCTGAAGTGAAATGACCAGTATCACAACAGAACAGCTAGCAAAACATTTACACATGAGTGTTATGAAGATATGAAAATGCAATCATGTTTAAATCGAAGGGAGTTTTAGTGCAACAATACATTTTTTTTAAAATACTCAACATTTGTGTACTTGACGTAAAGAAGTAGGAACAATTTTCAAACTGGAACAATGTTCAACATGAAACTACAAAACATGGCATTTGAATCTCAACACAGAGAAATAGAACACTCTTTGATCTTACGTGAACATGTAAAATAAGCATTGCTTCAAAGGTACCTTATCTGTGAATGAGGCATGATAAGTAGGATTGATAATACTGAACACACTATCTGAGAGTTCAATGTGTATTGAACAATATCCCAACGTGTTTCTGCTTCTAGATAAAGACTATGAAAAGCTGAAACAAATTCTTAAAACATTAGAATACAAATAACGCCTTGCAATGTAACTCAAATCCAATGAAATTCCTGTACATTCAAGTTTGAAGCAAAAATACCATGGCCGTGTAATCTATAAAATGTAATTATAGCGTGGCGTAATATATATTTATGTTTCAAATCATGATAGGAAACACTGAACCCACTGAATTCATCAGTCAAACATGGTACCAATTTAAACATGCATGAACTGTAACTTACTTGTTGATAACTGTTGACACTTCAATATTTAACTCTATAGAAGAACCTCGCCTCATTGAACAATAACAATATCAATTTGGCATAAATGAAGCGTTGACAAAATGACAATTCAATTAGGCTACCTATATCTGAAAGTTATTGAACAAAGTAATACATTTGTCATAAATATTGCTCTTCATTAATAAACCCCAAGCAATGTTAACAAATTTAAAACATGAAACAGAACAAAGCCGGCAGTCCGAAGACACAAAAGTCATGTCGTAGTCAAAAAGGTCATTTTTTTTTACTTTTTCTGTCAGTTGGCAGCTTGTCAGCTTGTAATGATTTAATAAGTTCTGCAAGACTATATTTTGAGAAGTGTTGTTAAATGACCAGTCGTTGTAAGCCATGATGCTAACTAAGAAAAATCTTTAAAGAGGCATGATTGAAGGCATCGTGTTAAGGCTAAAAAATAGCATAAAATGGATATGTATACACTTAACCGCAAAAGAAACGTCACCATACAAAAAGCAAGCTAATTCAATCCACCAGTGATGAACATGACTGAAAGAGAGATACATTATATAAACACGCGTTTGAAGAATGGTTATTTTCTAATCTCCTTAACTAGACGAGATAAGAGAGCCAAAAAGGGCTTTTTGGCTTGATTTATGTCGTCCTACAGTAAAGACGCGTCAACAAAATTAAGTTCAAGAAAGTGTTTATGTCGATGACATGTTTTATTAATGACATTTCTACATTTTATACATGTTTTACTCAATTCCAAACACTGTGGCCAAAACCCGTTTAGAAAAAGTGAGATGTGAAGTGAGATTAATGACTACTTGGAATATTAACACATATTTAAGAGGGTTTGTGCTTCGTTTATATAAATTTGCATAAATTTTGTTTGTTTAACTCTTCATTCCCAAAAAAATGTAGTATATAAAAAAAAATCGCGTCATCGCATCATTTTTGTCAGCCTGTAAAGACCATATTAACATTTTTATAAATATTTTTAGGCCTAATGGGTAGACCTATTTTCCTTGAAACAAGCAGTCAGCGATTTGTTAAAACTTTGCTAATTTAAAATATACCCATTCGATTGATTATGAAGCGTCAGTTTATTTGTGAAAAGAAGGCTTATTGATCTATTTTATCCTATAAGATAATAACCTGGTATCGCAATGCTTGGTGCTTTCAGTTTGGACATAAATATGGTTCTATCCAATTATTATATTTGTTTATAAATGTATATATGCTTCACTGTCATTAATACATTATCAGTACATTAAGTACAATACATATACGAGTTTTATTGGCATTGAACATTTTAAACACTGATAGAATGGAAGTTTGGCGTGTTGACTGACCGCTAATATTATCGAATTGTAGATATGTTTGCATCGGGCGGATAACGTCTGCCTGTACAATGTCTAAATACCCTTACTGTTTTCCAGCGCTTGTGTGTAGATTTATCGGAACAATAGCGCTGGATTATCGAGGATGAGTGTAACACAATGCTATGCATATATTTTTTGTTTTGTGAGGAAAACAAATCGGGAAGAACTTGAGCCAGGCTCTTTGAGGGGGTGCGTGCAAGTACTGACGGGTGTTTGAGGAGATCAAATTATAGCGTCCCACTTCTGAATGATGTATTGTCCTGCAAAACACCTAAGTCCTAAAATCAAACAGAAATTTGTGAAGTAGGAGTGGAAATATAAGCTTCTCCAGAGAGCTGAAGCCATCAATGAACACGAAGATGACCAACTCATGTGAAGTTCTGTCCTGTGTCCAAGATGGCTAGTGCAAGCGAGAACCCGCTCGCGGTTCAATGGTGAAGCACGGTCAGCACGTGCAAGAACTCGCTAGTACTAGCGGTCGTGAACATGGGGCTGGAAACATGGTAGATCATCAACACTTTAATGGTGTGGGTAAACACCGTTCATTTTGATAGGAGGTCCGGCTTGTCACACAGGAACAAGAAAGGGGGAGACGTGCCGATAAAGCAGATGCAAATAATTGCGAATACCTAGAGTGTAATGAGCGGCAGACAAAAACTCGCATTGTGGAAAATTCTTGTGATGTAAGATCCGTTTATTCCTCGGGTATGGGCACAGGGGCTGGTATTGCTGAACATAATACGTCCTAAATCACAAACTTCATGTAGGTAGCTGTCATTGGACAAAGCTTTCGATTAAGGACGTATTATTTTCAGCAATACCAGCCCCTGTGCATTGTAAGATCCCCCGCCGCAAACATCTACTAACTTTGTCCCATCAGCATAAAGTGGTTCTTCATTTATTGATGGTCACCAAGTTTGAAGACATTGGATTCTACTGTGTAATGAGATATAGCATTTGCTTTAAATTGAAAGGTTCAATAAAGATGATTGGTGTCTGCTTAATCCACAAATAAAGGATGTTACAAATTTTGAAGAGTTATATAGTGCTGGACGGGACATGAACACAAAAGAGACATTGGTTGCAATGGGGCATCAGATACCGCGTTAACAAAGGTTTAACAAGTGGTCAAAGTGTTGTAGTTACCTTGTAGAAAAGGTCATGGTCACCAACGTCGACTGGTGCGTGTGTAATACCTCACTGAAGGTTGTCACCAAATTTAAAGGCATTGGATGCAATTGTTCATGATATCGCGTAAACAAGAATTGGATCGATTACGACGCCTCTGAATACATAGTCGGCGTTGCGGCAGAGGACATTTAGAATGAGATTCAGAGGAAGGAAGGACATCGTTGTATGAGAGACCTAATTTCCAAATCATATCTATCAGCTCAAACATCAAACGTCATTACAGCGTCAACGAATCCCTCTTAAAAATCCCTGGTCTTGACAAGTGTCAATATCTGAAATTATTCCTTCTCACTTCTCTGAACATATTCATGGGGGTGTATTCAACACCAACTGTGTCCGGCCAAACTGCTTGACGTGAACCAAACCATACTGTCAGTTGTCACAAACTAATGTATCATCAAACTTCCACTCATTAAGAATGTTCTCCTTGATACTGCCTTTAGCAACAGTGGCAATCACTGTTCCGCGGAATCACTCTTCTACGTGAACTTGTTGCTGGTGCAGTATGCCGACTGCATTGCTGAATCTCCAATGTTGTCTTTGTATGCTGTTTCATCGAAATACCTGTTTATGGAATATAATCATTATAAGATACCTTTTTCCGACTGAAATAACTCTTCATAGTTGTTATTAAAACACAAATTTAACAAATAACTGTCATTGAAAATGCGTACTTGTTCGTGTGCGCTTGCGGTATAGTGGCTGCCGTCTCCGTCAAATCACGCGTACGTTGATATTGTCCTCCGTGACTACCACAGGCGGTGCGGTGTGATACAGGCCGAGTCTTATGATTTTGATAAAACAATAATTATTCCTTCCGTCATTAACAGAACCATGGCATACTATGTTTGCGACACTCATGCCGAAATGTCAGTATTTTCCTCGCTCTCGCTCGGGTGTTGGCATTGGTATCGTAAACATAGTATGTCACGGACACTCACATAAAGTCGTTTATTAATGTGGATCCTACACTGTTTCTGAGTCTGGTATATAGTTATATTGGCGTGCTATAAAATAATGACCGTTAGGCATTGAGTATGTGATGTCAGAAGTTCATTCTCTTCCGTGGAGAAGATAAACGTTACCATAGTGATAAGAGAACATGACTATCAAGTCGACAAAGGATTGTAGGATATTATATAAACTGAAGTTTTGCCTAAGCGTTAATTGCACAACTGATCGATAATAGCTAACCTCTAAGATCAGAAAAAAGTCAGATAAAAACATGACTATCAATACATACACTTGAAGTATTGCTTTAAACGTGTTCATTGCACAAGTAATCGATAATACAAAACGTCATCGGTAAGATGTGTTTGTGGTGTGATGTTATTCCGTTATAAAATGAACATCCGACGAAATTCAAATGCATGTACTTTACCAGGTTATTTTAACAGAATAAATATTGCTTTAACATTGCTTATAACAGAATGGAATTACTAATAGAAAAACAGACAATTCAAGTAGTATATATGAAATGAAATAGTACCAAGGAAAGGCAAACGCGCGGCTGTGCTAACTAAACACCTCGAAGCTAAACTAAATAGGGCAAAACAACAGATCAATTATCGAAGAGTCAATCAGATTCTGTTTAGAATGTTTGAGAGGCATTCTAGAAGTTGGTGATGCACGGTATAAGGATCTATACCGAAACGTCGCTATTGTTAATAAAGAAGTTGATCATCCATAAAATATTTGTTTTCATAAGGGACCGACCATAGTGAACTGCTGAGCGCGTTCTGATTCAGGTCAATATATCCTTGGTTGAACGCTTTTGGCTCGGCAATTTTATCAGCTGAAGAGAACTGCACATAAGCATCTGAATCTCAAGCTTTTAACTGTGTACGTTGTGATTCACCGTTTAATTGGTGCCGCCAAGCGATTCACTGAAGTCCCTGAAGCGTATCTGCCGGGTTTGACGTCACTTCCGGCACAAGGATATTTCAACGTGTTTTAGAACATTTTAAACTATCGATTTAACATACCAATATTCATCAAAAGAACTCAAATCATCGATACATCGAAGCCTTTGATATCTAACTTGGTAGTTTCGTAAATGACAGTTGCATGCTTATTGTATAAACATGTGATTTAGTCAATTCAAAATACATAATGTAATTGCAGTGACTATTCATTACAAAGCAAATTAACGTAGCACGGCGCACAATGTTCCTAACCGGCGTAACAGGCGAACAGGTGGCCAATCACATAGTCTGATGACCATAATTCACATAAATTATCTTATTTAGAAAACATTACTTATTGGCGTATTTCTGAAACTCAAGACTCTTTAGGCAATTAAAGCATTCTCTAGAGAATATTCTAAGATGCCTAGCGGTTAGATCAATCGAAAAAAATGTACTTTATCGGACAATAAAGGTGTAGTTTTTAATGACGTAACAATTTAATGACGTCCCGGCTGTTCCACGCCTCCCCCTCGTAATCAAGTGTACCCATTGTAACGTAACGTGGATAAGCGTCAGCCGTCTGAACTCCTACATCGCAACCAATAAGCACGTGTAGTCCTCTCCTTGATGTGCAACTGTGTAGTCGGCCAAACTTAGCGGTGGTACAATGAACATCAACTTTTATTATAGCAGCAAACATTTAATTTAGGCAAATGTACGTTCCGCCACCACGTTTAGACTTGATCAAGATTTACCCATAATTCTTTTTGGAGTGTCAGATACGTGATTATACCCATATATAGACAGTAAGTGATCGCGCGACGTGAATGTTTGAACGTCTAATGTTTTTTAAACCAGCAGTGTTTATTTTGTTATTTTCTTGTGAAATGATTGAAGCAGTTAACAAGAAAAACAAACAATATTCATAATAAATCAATGACAAAATTTCATTTCAATATTAAATCGACGGAATGAAACCAATGAAATGTCGTTTTTATCTTAATACATTTTATACATAAAATAGCCGTCCGATGTCACTCATCATGGATTACTATCTTAAACAATGTAAACAATATGTTTATTTCAAAATTATTGGAAGCAGAATGTTTCCTGTATCTGATCATTTGGAATCTTAGAAAAGAAATAAAGTTCGCTGTACCCCAATGTGCTTTGTAATAAAGTATAGTTTTGCCCTGAACTAATACAATTAAAGCATGCTTGATAACGGTATAAGGATTTATACCGAAACGTCGCTATTGTTAACAAGCAAAAAAGTGAGCGTGGCTCACTAATACCCCCGACTGTTTAAGTTTGACATTTTTATTTTACTTAAAGAGAGAGGTGTCTGCACACCTAAGGATTGATAAGCTTTGAAATGTAAGTGCTAAGATTAAACTGTTTGTGAAAATGGTAGGACAAGTCTCGATCTTCATGTGAAAAAGGTGGTTTAAGTCAAAATAGGAATAAAAGTAACTTGAAAAGGTATTGGTAATATAATACACAACTGCTATTACCACTGATTTCAACTTTATTTTGGAAATTAATCCATCATAATGATTCATTCGAGTGACTTTAAACAACAAGTACATGGAAGCACACCCCTGAAGGCACAGTGAGAGATATACAACAGTTTATGGCTGAAAGGAAAGAAAATTTAACTTTTCCCAAAATATAACCAGTGGAAATATAAAGTAGTAAAATCAACGAGAACACAGAAGTAGCTTTTGATGAAAGTTACATGAAAAAGAAAATGATGAAGTCAACAAATCACAATACAGAAGTAGCTTCATTCATTCTAGCTATGATAAAGTAAAAGAATATAAACAATCGCCAAAAATTCAAAAATTCACCAAATCGTGTTACATTTTGCAATGCACCTCTCCTAGTGGTGAAGGAGACATGTGCCAAATTTGAAAAGGATGAGATGAATAGTTTTTCTGTAATCGATCGGACAAAAAATGCTCAGAATTTGACTAAGTTAAAAAATACAAAAATTCGCCAAAAATTAAAACATTCACCAATTCGTTTTAAACTTCGCACTGCACCTTTCATAGTGGTGAAGAAGACATGTACCAAATTTGAAAAGGATGGGATGATTAGTTTTTTTGTAATCGATCGGACAAAAAATGTTCAGAATTTGACTAAGTTAAAAAATATAAAAAATCGCCAAAAATTCAAAAATTCACCAATTCGGTTTAAACTTCGCACTGCACCTCTCCTAGTGGTGAAGAAGACATGTACCAAATTTAAAAAGGATGAGATGAATAGTTTTTCTGTAATCGATCGGACAAAAATTGTCTTCGGACGGAAGGACGGACGGACGGACGGACGGAATCGTTGGTATAACTATATACCCCCAACCGTTGGTCGGGGGTATAATAAAGAAGTTGATCATCCATAAAATATTTGTCTTTTTCAATCTGTTTAGGACTAATGTCCTCGTGCTTTAACTTAATTAGTTCAGGGCAAAACAGCACGTATTTTTGCCTAAATTAAATGGTTGCTGCCGTAATAAAAGTTGATGTTCATTGTACCACCTTTAAGTTTGGCCGACTACAGGAGTTGCACACCAAGGAGTACACATGCTTATTGGTGAGTGCAGTCGGCTGACGTTACGTTACCATGGGCATACTTGATTACGAGGGGGAGGCGTGGAACAGCCGGAACGTCATTCAATTGTTACGTCATTAAAAAACTATACCTTTATTGTCAGATAAAGTACATTTTTTCGATTGATTGATACATTGACCTGAATCAGAACGCGCTCAACAGTTCGCTATGGTCGGTCCCTTATGATCATTCAAGCGAGACGCCCATAAGGTAATCTATTGATCTGATTCAGGAAGCTCGAAGTTATCCAGTTCTATACAGACAGTACGCAATCAGTAAATAAGAAAATTAAAAAGTTAAATTGTTTTTATAGTATTACTTAGAACCTTTGATTTCTAGTTATTTTAGTCAGTATTGCTTTTGCGTCAGCTGTCAATCAATTGATTTGAAAAGTAAACATAAATATTAGTTCTTGTGTTAAAACTTGTGAATAGCATTCGCAGACATGAAGTTTGAGAAACATAACCGATTCTGAAGATTTCCAATAAGTTCAACCCATGCCTCATTATGAGGGACACGTTCCAATATTGGCTCGAGGAAACCTGCGAGCTTCCAATATATTGATTATTAGAAAGGAAGCTGGAGTTTATAGCAGCACTTACTTAATCATCGGGTAAGATACCACTTGTCGCTATTTGGTGATGTCGCGGACATACCTGGCCGATATGGTCTATTATTGCTGACAAAAAATGTGTTCTCGAATTTGCCAGTATCGTATCACACAACTGACTTCGTCTTAAATTGTAGACACACGATCAATACTTTCTTGACAGAAAACACAGAAGAGATAATATCTACGAATGCAACCCGGGTGTATCAAACTGTGTCCCTCAGTAAATATCGTTAGGAAATCAAACACTATTTTCATTGTAGCCTCAAATAGTACGACACCGCTAAACACAGTTACAAATGTTTTGAAACTAAAGAGTTACCAAGGATTTTTGTAGTGAATTCAAAACTCATGACATTGACCTTTGACCTAGAATGTTAACATGTCAAAATAATTAACAAGGTGTATAAAAAGAAATATGAGGTCTTAATACCTTCTCGGAAAAAAGTTATTTAGTGATTTCAGAACTGGTGACCTTTACCATATCTCATGACCTTGACTTTTGATCTTCAAGGTCACACAATCAATGACCAATTTTCATTGTGTATATCAATCATGTAATGATTAAAAGTGTTAATAGTTGAAATAAGGCATGTTCGCAAATGCATTCTCAAGTCGTGACCTTGACCTTTAATGAATTTTAGAGAAAACCTTTTCAAATTTTGGCCTTTCTCCATAGTTGATACATACCAAATATAAGTCTGATAGCGCAAGTATTTCTTCAAGTTATCGTGTTTACAAGGATTATTTTGGAGCTCGTGACCTTGACCTTTGACCTTCAAAGTGAACATGTATGAAGTTATGTATATGAGTTATTGAAACCTTATTGGAAAAAAGGTTATAGGCAAAACAAAACGCGGCGGCGGCGTTGGAAACTGCACACAAAACTTAGTTGGAGCTGCTAATAATTTTCCAAACGAAGAAATTCAAAGAACAAGAGATGGACCTCCTGGGTGTACTGACACGACGGATGCATCCGGTTGGATGCAAAAGGACAATCTCGTGATTCTAAAGCATTTCCACAAACATACGAAACCAAGCTCCGAAAAGCCGGCGAAAAGACGATTACGATGCCCACAGATCAATAAAGTCACTGGACTTTTGTTACGACCTGGGCTTGTACTTCTGTTGCTTCAGCTGCACATCCCATAATCTGCACCCTCTGGACAGAACTGTCTTTGGGCCATTGAAAGAGCCACAAGCAGGCCTTGCGACAACTTCCCTATGCAAGGCATAAAACTTGCCAGTCTCCATTACTGGACGATTTAGGCCTTGCATTATTTCTTAAACATATATGTACCAAGAAATTGGAAATCACTATGCATTTCAGGTGCAACGATCGACTATCTTGGCACGGCATAGCGAGGGAAATACGGCAAGGGTTAAATCAGCCAGTAATGGATACTGGCAAGAGTTATGCCTTCCGTTTGGAAGTTGGCCTTGCGATTCCTTTGAAAAAGTTCAATGATGTGTAACACACCCAGCTCCATCTGGTTTATTAATCGTATCCACTATCACACCCTGACCTCCTTAGCCTAGTATATAGTTATCATTTTGCTGTAGGCTGGTTACTCATCTCTAAATAGCATATCTTGTCACATTTCAGCCAATGAAATGTCGTTAGTTGAACGTCGACGGCATTCTGGTTACCAGAGTCTGTTGCGCCGGTAACTAGAGACTGGCTAAATAAAGATCCCGGAAACCTTGACATCCATGGCGGCCCCCAAAGCAGTCTGATTACATTCGACCATGTTCCGAGCGATAAAATTTGCTGGAATTAATAAACCTTTTAAAGAGGTGAGTTTTCGATGATTTTTGGCTTCAAACAGGGGAGGTAGCGATATACGGACTGTCTTGTCGCATACCATTTGAAATAATGGTCCGATTGTGACCATTTGAAGCTCATTTTGTGGGGAAATCATTCAGGTTTCGTATCGTAGTCATCGACTGTGCCATAAAAAAAAATTGGTTTTTTTTTATGCGAAATATGAGTTTGAATGAGCATGGGATAGTTTCGTCGTTACATCCCTTTCCTTTTATATAGTAATAGGGTAGGGTTTATATGAGTATATGTCTTTCATTCAAACACTGTTTCTAAGCGACACACGCGTCTGTGTAGGCACTTGTTCCGAACCAGTTTAGCGCAGACGAATCTCAGTCATAAAGCTGGCCAATCACATCACAGTTTTTAAACGTTTTGAAAGCATTCGGAACAGACGAAAAGATAGCTGTTTGGGGTTATCTGCTCCTAGGTTCTCGCACTAAAAGCTTTTGTTGGAGGTCTTGTGATTGGTTAACTAAATTGCGTCTGAACATGAGAGTCTATGGGCTATTTAATACTACATGAAATACACAATAAAATAGTTCAGTTCAAGTATTGTGTTACCTACTTGTAATTGTAGTAATGTACTTGGTGATGTGACTTTATTCGTTAGTGTCTACTGTGTAACATGCACAACGGTCATGAACCATTATTCTCCTGCGCAAGCGGAGACACGGAAAGCGCAGGAAAAACAAACTTTTGTTTAATATAATTATAAAACCAAAATGACTCTATCAGTTAACTTTCATTTATTTATTATAACCGAACTGAGAACACTCAAACAATGTAACAATGCCAAGATCTCAAGACACAAGGAATGAACTATTTTGACTAACTTTAATTTTTATGATATTTCCCTTTCTTTGGTATTTTAAAGTACAAGTGGAGAAATAGCAAATGTTCAAGGACACTATTCACAAAAAGACATCATGTAGTTATAATAATCATAATCGAAACTGACACGTTACGTTGCTTATATAACATTTCATTGCTATTAGGGGGTGTCAATAATTTTTAACATGAGTATATTTGGTCAAAATATCACTATTGTGTTCCATAAAGTATGGTGGCTCAACCAACGTTCGTCTATGCTGCTTATACGTTAAAGGTACGGTACGACTCATGTACTTCTTATCGAAACGAAATGTGAATAAATATGTTTGTGCATTTATTTTTTTATTACAGTAACTGTATTGCAACATGCACGATGCACAATGTACACTGTATACTGGCTGTTATTGTGTGCGCATTTATAACACCGCAAATAACACCGTCAAAGTGCTTCTTTGGGGGAATAATGCCTGTTTTCTAGTACTGTGTCATTACATGTAACTGCGCATACAATACACTATATCAATCGATTTTCTCATTTATAAATCGTTATTTTACAGTACACTTAAACCAAAATCTGATGCTAAAATATGCGGGATGATTTCGGGTTCAGTGCATTTCAAGAAAGAAAAAGCCAAATTAAACATTTCATTTAAAAATGTGTCATTCGGCATTTACAAAATTAGTGTGTGTGTGTGTGTAAAACAATAAGTCTAATAGCCGTGAAATGTTCAGAGGTGAATATTTCTTATTTAGAACACAGGGGGTACACTAATGTACACGCAAAAATGAAGTTTTGCGTAGACGTCGAAATGAAGACAGATACCTTTAAAATAATTAATGATGCACGGAATAATATCTTTGTCATAATCTTTGACTGTTATGGTTATGTGTTATAAGCATTAATATTTACTGTACGTAGAGAATATATTATTCAGGGTGGAACGACTGCAGAAACATGCTGTTAAAGAAGAATTTCTGAGATCGCATTTGACTCGAAATAACAGAAAAAAATTTGACCATAACTCATGTGGAAGCCCGGGCTTTTTTCACAATGGTAAAAAGGCAAAAGTCATGGCAAAAGTTTAATCACCAAACATGCACATGCGAAATGTTGAACTACGATTGTATACATTTTCGAAGGAAATATTAGTGATACAGTTTTCATAAGATACATTTGTAGGTCAAGGTTAGTTACTTCTGTTAACTTCTGACTCGCTTAAGAGAATCATATAAGTCAGATTTTGTGGCATTCTCAAGAAACATTACTCAAGTCATAACTTCCTACCTGAGGTCTATTTCAATAGGATAGATAAACAAAGTTAAAGATGACCACCATTTTCATTCTGCAAAAGATTTGTTTGTTACCAACTAACAACTATCAGACCAACTACGTGTACAGTTCATGTTCAACAACCTGGACAGTGTGTTTGTTAACAGGAATAACTACCATCAATGTGTACACTTTTTAATTTTGCTAATATCTCTCGGCTTTGATTAATCGGTGAAAGTTGTATCTTTGATGCAAGTCCTAGATTATCAAATTCAACTTAAAACTACATAAAATATCGACTACATCCATGTAGATTTGTTGTATTCATGTAGGAAGTCGCCTTTTTCTCTCTGACGTCGATTGATTCCTTCCGAAATGTTAAAAATTCTAAATTATTTATTTCATGCCAGGTTCTAAAGATTGTAAACTATGGCTATTCAAGAGTTGAAACATGTTGATATTGTAAACATCATTCAATGGAAAATGTTCAAAACTAACCAATTTCGGCACCCACCACAGTTGAAAAACTACTGTCTGTCGAGGAAATGGTTGTTGACGACTGCCAACTTCCGGTTTAGCATGGACAGGGCTTACCCCCTGTTTAGAAGTAATAAGTAATAACATAAAATCAATAATTTGAAAATCAAACTTGTGTCTTCGGATTGTTGAATCTTGCTTTATTCTTCATAATCTTGCTTTAAGGTACAGGCAAACACATGCGGTACAGAGTTATCGCCCTTAAGCATACCGTTAAAGAAATGGGAGTTATCTCCCTTACACCATATACAGATAATTTTCATATTTCACATCACTCCCCCCTTACGAAAATGAGTACCACTCGAATGAATAGAGAAAAGTAGCCAATGTACATATACTCAAGGATAAGTGGTCAAATGTAATCCAAGAGAACAAATACATTAACTTAATTTGTAATATAAAGTCTCAATAGCTATTCTGAAGTGAAATGGCCAGTATCACAACAGAACATGTAGCAAAACATTTACACATGGGTGTTCTGAAGGTATGAACATGCAATCATGTTTGAATCGAAGGGAGTTATAGTGCAACACGGGCTAATATGTATTTGAAAAAAATACTCAACATTTGTTATTGACATTGGAAATTTAAAAAACTGATTGAGTGGAAGTTTGGCATGATGATTGGCCGCTAACATTATCGAATTGTAGATATGTTTGCTTCCCGCGGATAACGTCTGCCTGTACAAACGTAAAGTTTCTTGTATTTTTATATGGTGTTGAACAATCTTATGTTTACCAACGTTCAGATTCAAAATAACACAAAGGTCGTTCAATTTGAGATGTTAAGACAAAATATCTTTTCGCAGTAAAATGGGATAATTATTTCGGATAACCCCACAGGTCACGTGGTTAAAAATTATGCTTCAGCTGTTTTCATTGGTCATATAATTGGAGGCGTCTGCGGTGTTTTGGGGAAATAATGTTTTGGTAGTATGTACTTACAAGTAGAAAATGTTATCGGCATAATGTACCTCCTTTGTCTTTAGATCGATGATGAGCATCGTTGCTGTAGGAAGTCATTAAAACATAATAAAATATTTCACTCTTATATCTTGCCCGCCAGGCTAGATTTTCTAAATATTGTGTTTTCTGAAACATGAACGGATAATGTTTAAAATAATTACAAATTAAATGTACTTAGCTTTAAGAGACTGGATTACTACGTTACAGTCGTGTCTATTTCTCATAGATTAAAATATTAGACTATCATTTGTGTTGGTATCGTTGTTTTGTTTGCCCCTTGCTGTAATGGAACTTTCATTTATAAGAACCCTGTTTTGTCGTAGAATTATTTCCATTGGATGGATATTGAACAAACGGTAATTGATCACAACACTGCACGTACTTTAGAGAATTAAAACAATGATCTACAATCTCGACGTGTTATTTGTACAACGAGAGAATAGTACATAACGTCTCCCCAAATATCAAAACCTGAAGTATTGGAATTATCAATTAAACAAAAACCTGGCTTTCGATCGATGACATAAAAGTACGATCGAAAACTATGTCTGTTACATATGTTTATTGTGGTGATATAAGAAATACTTGAATACACGTATATTACATCCTGATGTTGCATGTAGGCGTTTTTTAGTTGTTAGCCGAAGTTGAGAAACTAGCAGTGTCATAAGTAAAGGTTAACTGTATCGATATTCGATTTTCACGTTTGTATTGTTTCGTTTAAGATACTGATTTGAAGGTATAGTTTCCAGAGGTAGGAAACGATCAAATCAAAATAAACGGTTGTTCTACTCGAGCTTGGCGTGTCGTCAGAACAGTTGTATTTAGACTAGTGACTGAGGGCACAGTCTTTGGAAATAGATCCTGATATTTTATCTGCAATCTTTTTATTAAAGCACGTATTTAGTTGAATACAAGAAACATGCCATCGAGAGTGAAACAGTGTTTAAGTGGGCTTAAATTCGATACCCTTTTGACGTGTTATTTACACACTGAGAACACTTCGGTATCGCAGGTGCATTGAAGTCATACCCAATCGATATTATACAATCGTGCAGTACATGCAGTTAAAGACGTTGTACGAACAAATGTTTAGTAAACAAATATACCATGAAGGTCGTTGGTTATCATATATGACATTGTGTTTCATCACAGGGAGGATAATGTTCCTACAGAGTTTTGTGACCTTGACATTCATTTCTAGTTCACAACGAGACATTGTCATTCGCGATCGGCGGGGGATCATATCACTTTCGTGACAATTGCTTGTGAAAAACTCATTAGAAGGGTGCTTGTATTTGTTTCTTTGTTTCATCCAGTTCGTTATTTGAAACATGCGATTTTAAGATTGCATCTCGATGGACACGGTATCGGCTTGCAGGCTGAGTTGGAGTGGTGTCTCCAAAGGCATGTTAACATCTGCAGAACAGCTGTCATATGGAGTTGAAATGTTGCCTTCGACACCATTATTCTTTGCATCGTATGTACAAACATATGTAATATCAAGCAACGTACAAACAAATATGGAATATGATTTTTCTGTATTTGTCATATCAACAGGATTTCTCCATATTTTGTCATTAGAAACTTTAATAAACTTGTTTACCTTAATTTAAATAATATTACGCAAATGGAGCGCTTTTGTACTAATTCAGTACATGATTCACCCGTCTGGATTATTACTGTGCGTAGAAAGGCCTGTTTGTGGTACTTTTGAACCATATTTTCTCACTGCAGCATTTCTTTGGAATCAAAGTTCGAAATACATCAATGAACAGTTCGGTTTAACAGTTTGTCAGTGAACATAACCACTTAAATTAGCCAAATATTCCTCTCGCATCACTTTCATTCAGTCACGGCAGATTCTACATCAAGACATTTGATTGTCCATGGACAGGTTTTACAGTTTCCATTCTGCGGCGTAAATATAGAATCTGTTTGTCACTCATTTTTCTCCTTCGGCCTACCTTCACGGATATTACAGGCATGCATTGTAATGTTGAGACTGAGGAATAGCAAGTGTAGAACGCACGTAAAAATAAAGATTCGAGAAGAGCATAATAGATATCAATAATTAGTCAACATGTCTTTAGCATCCGCGGTGGTCTATTGGTAAACCCGCTAACTTCGGTGCGAAAAGTTATGGGTTCGATTTTCTCTATTCTGTTTTAATAGTTTAAAACTTTCGGATTGAGTTATTATATAAGGCCTTCTCAATAATCCAAAGTATAAGCTCCGATAAATCTACACAGTACAAATGTATATACTGTGTAGATTTATCGGAGCGTTTACTCTGGATTATCGAGAATGTAGGTAAGGTTGAAATCTAAACAGTTGCTAGGTTATATTTTAAAAATCGGTAAAACCTTTAGTCGTAGTAAAACTTCAAAATTAGTGGTAATTTAAAACCTACAGAGAGGATATTATTAGACATGCGTTAAGCTGAAAATCAAGAGACGTCTGATTAAAAGACTTTACCGGATGGAGAAAGCTTGCACATTCACGTGCATGAGGTCAGGCTTATTCTGTTTGGATTTGATTTCGGATAGGAGGGACCGCCGCAATATAGAAAATTAATATAATTTATGTTGATGAATCCATTGTAGTTATAAGAACGTTTTAATGAAATTAAATATCCCCATGTACAATGTAACACGAAGTGGAAGTTGACAGACTATATAATAATATCATTATCATGTTTTCATGTTATCAAGTTATACAAGTTATCATTCATGGGCTTATTGCAATGGTAGGCTTAATTATGAAACAGTAAGAGTGAAAGAGGCTTTCGTAAAATACCTAAATATCTCCACTCAATAGACTGTACGGACCATCTGTATATACTCAAAAGAGTCATTAACGTATTATGTATATAATTCGTGCTCTTGACAACAAATAAATCACTAAATCTTTGTTTGTTTTTAAACCCTGTTTTTTTCATACAGTAAAAAGAGCTGCGAGATCGTATATTCTCAATTTTAAAAACACACGCTTTCCGGACCGGTCCAGTCTTTAACATATTCTCAGTAGTAGAAACATCCACGACCCAACATGTCAAAGTAAACATCGACAAGTTTGATGACCATGTCATGCTGGTTTATCGACCAGATTCATTTCTTGTGTAGATTGTGGTGCCTACGTACCTAACTTGCGCATATAATCGAGCACATACTTTCTGCTCCAGCTTCTTGGCGAGGGTTGCCGTGCGTAACGTTTCCATTTCGCCTACGCTTAGCGCTACACATCGCATTGTTAAAGTATAATTGTGTAATTATGAATGTTGGAAACATCATCATGATTATGTCTTTCTGAGAAGCAATCGGTTGAAAATATATATGTTGCCAGTTTTACAACAGACGTATAAAGGAATCTCCAAGTAAATCACTTGCTGAAGGAGAGAGTGCGATATTCAGAATCAAGAAGCTGTGTCATTCAACTTTTCCCTTCGTGTATTATAACTATGCGCTTTACAAAATGACAAAATCACCTTGAGTACCCTGATATGTATGGTAGACACAGCTTTGGGACTGTTAACTAATATACGAAACTCATTGATATGATGTATTTTACTGTCCCATTTAGTAGGCCTATGTTTTATGTTAATCGTTTCTCGTGTTTAAGAAAATATAGCTTATATGTCTGTGTACAGGGTCGGCGCTAGCTACTTGTGTGACGCATGTCTATCATTACGTAAACCTTGGTTCCTTCAACTCACTCAAAGTTTTAAGTATATTGCAGTTAGTAGTATGTACCTATTTTAAAAAATCGATTTCGGTGCAATTTTTGAGAAATGATCCAAAATGGCGGTAGTAAGTCATTATAAATATTTATAGATATTTGTTGGAGATGGGATTTTTTAATCAACATTGTATGTACATGAAATATTTTTGAGTATTCTAAAATTCTTGTGTTTTGATCATTAGCTGTATAACTCTCTGGATGACATTTCGTGTGTCTACAACGCTATACAATTTAAGCCTGATGTCTCCGACAACATGGATATAATTGATGCTTCCAGGCCTTTCCTTGATTGACAATTAACACTTCTAGCTGAATTGGTGAAAAGAGGAACGAAATCCGATAACTTGATGTCAATTGAAAGGACAAGTTGTCTCCTCTGTCAAAATAAGTGACGTAGTCTCATTAGGCGTTGGAAGACAGGCCGGAATATGTGATTGGCTAGTAGTAGTAAGTATATGCCTATTTCGCTGTAACATATTGCGTTACAGAATATATTGAATGAACTGTAGAGCTTATACTTATTTCAACTGATTATATGACATTAATTGATTGTAAAACAGTTGAATATACTAACGATTTAGTAATGTAATTTTGACATTGAACTATTATAAAAGTTACCTTTTATAAACAACCGCAATGATATTTCGATCATTTTCTATGTTAACAGCTAAAATGTGATTTGTAATGTTACTCTTGCAGTCAAGAACATAAATATAAAAATAGTGTTCTCGTGATAATATACGACAATCTTGATTATGAGAGGGCTTGAACGGTAATTTTGAAGACGTTATTGTATTCATACGGTAAGTATTTTATTGATTGATACGATGTTGCACTGTTTCGGGTCGTTATTACGTGAATGTGATTGCTCTTATCTTGAATTGAAAAAGGTAAAATCTATTATGACTGACACTACAACAAATAGTTTTTTTATACGAACAAAACATGCCGTCACTGGAAAATGGCTAAGTCATTTGCAGTTGCTACATGTGTATGACCAACTGAATGTATCTGATTCAATGTCCTTAATTAGCATTGATCACTGTTATTGGATATGAAACCGCCAGTGACTCGGTAAATTCATCTGCATTAGAGAATTGTTCCACATGCAGTAGGTTTTTGGCGCACCGAAACATTAACATTCAATGCAGTACTACCCATGAATGCTTCTTTCAGTTGATGATTGAAGGTTTGACTGTAATATAAAATATAAAATAATGAAAAATATTTTATTGTCCAATCCAAGAAAGGTTTCTTGTACATCACGTACACCCAAAAACAACGGCGGAATGCTGTGCAAATCTTATTTGGGAACATGGCATTAACACTGCATATTTTTTAGAAGTTTATATGTAACTGAATTTTATTTAAGCTTAGCAGCTCTTCGGTAAATCGAGCCTATGAAAAAATCACACACACAAAAAATAAATTTATTGCTAAATGGACATGTAATATAAAATAAAAATATTCATATATACACAAAGAAATAACGAAGACTAGTATGCACAGATTTGAAGTTAATAACGGATAAGCATGTTTAACGAAAATTTTAGTTCACCATATCATTAAATAATGGTAAGAATAAGCAAAAGTCAAAATCTATAATTGTAGATAATTAACGTAGCACACTTGACAGGCTCGTTAACTTGTTAAACACCAGGTGGCCGTTTCACTATCCGATCTTAGCCCTAAGATCAATATTAATCTTAGCCAATGATAGAAGATGGGCCTACGATTCATCTTAGGGCTAATATTGGTCAGAGGAACGACCCCTTTAGCGTAGATTTTAGAAGTTCTTAGCACAGTGACTGTCTTCAGCCATTGCCTATAAGATATATATATATATATATATATATATATATATATATATATATATATGTAGTACAAATGACTATTTTAGACCTAAAAGAGCTTGTAAATCTAAACCCAAATAAGTTTCCTCCTCTCACGTCTTGGGTACTTTCATTACTAACTTTGGCTGTAAGCGAATTCTGTCAGCATGTTACATTGAGCAATCGAGACAGGAGCACGAATATGCCTGTAAGGTGTCTTTGAATATTTCCCCACAGCTGCCAGGCAGTGTCTACACAATGGGATCTCTCCCTGATTTATCTCTGATTTCAATAGCCTTTCTTGACATTAAGTCGATATGACAATATGTTTACCAGCTCCAGAAATTGCTAAAGTGATTAATACTCTCGAGTGGATAAGCCAGGGAATTTCACCACGCAACACTGACCTTCCGGGAAACCGAAGTGTTCTACAGAGATATATGTACCATCGACTCAAGGAAAGACATGTCTTGCATTTATTAATTTTTTCATCAAGGTTATAATGTATAACGTTTTTGATAAGCATGCAATTTTAAAAGCGAACAAATGTCGTATCGGTTTTTTTAATCACACTGTATGTAGATAATCTCACCCAAATGTCATTGATATTTGTGATATCAGAAGACGAGTGAGAGACGTGGTGAGATTCAATGTTTCGTTCAAAGCACAAACCAATAACCCAACAGCTATTCAATGTTATATTGATAAGGTACTTTAAGGTGAATTTACCAAGTACGTGTACATGTATAATGCGTGATGCTCTCCCATTCAACGCCTTCTCTGTTGATATTTCACAACAGTAACGTCCATTTTAATCTAACGGTATCGGATATTCGACGTCTTAGACCTCATTGACATTGGCGTCAATAATTTGTTTACAGTTTCATTTTCTGGGCTATACAGAATATATTATGGTAGTGTCAATGTCATACTATATTTATGACACAAGTCGAGTCTAAATAGTGGCGAGAGCTCTTAGGACTTATTTCATTCGAGTTGATTAGTTGGAAACATGGCATTGGAACAAATTAGAGCACAGTCAAATGCCTTCGTCCAATCATATGATTGCGTTGTGGTCACGTGGAGTACAGTTATATCCCGATAGATATACACTTGTCTGGTTGCGTTCGGGTATCATGCTCGTAGCAGTACATTATAAATGTACGGGTTTGAGAGGGTGAGACTCGGCTGGCACCTCGCCCAACCCTCTCAAACCCGTACATTTATCTCCCGATAATTTACTGCTGCTCGTCCTCTATCTATTACACAGAAACACAACTTTCAGCACTTTTTTCTTCAATGGTTACTTTTATATTAGTCTGAAATGTCGATTTATCAGAGTCCAAAATTGAAGCTGGATTTTCAATACCCTTCAACTACCACTCTAAACAATATTTATGTTATAAGCCAAAGGCATTTATACTTTTTAAATCTTCAACAAGGTTTGGTTTTTATTCAGGGTCATTTATTCTTATTTATATCTTAAAAAACGAGAGGATGTTCATTTGGAAACAATTGCAGGAAGATTTTCCACAGTGGAAGCTTTTAAGAAAAATGGTAATCAGGTGTTATTGACACCAACATACCATCGCAACATAAGTGTTCCAACCACTATGTAAACTAAGGTAATCGATCGTGGTTTATTTTTCAAACCTTAACTTAGGTACTTAATCTACATTAGAATAATGAGTAACATAGTTGAAGTTTCATGCGATATCAATATGTATATATAATTCAAGATTTTAATATGTTCCCCTATTATGCATCACGCAACAGTCTCACAAATAAAGCAAAGAAGGAAACCCCTTATCCAACTCAACGAATATTTGAATTTCTTCCCTTCAAGGCAGTTCCCAAGGGAAATCTGAAGCAGCAAGCATCCCCCATTGATCATATTTATGGCTTATGTTGATGTCAGCAGCTGCCAGACGCTGGAGATTACTGCTTGAATATAAGGAAGGGGAGACAATTAGGTGACCCTTGAGATCACGCTATTATATTCACGATTGTTAAAGGACATGAAATCATATACAAATATTTAAATAACTATACAGTTCTATCAAAGTGTGGAGAATGTGAAAATTATGCACCTTACTGACAACCAGAAAACGTTATTTTGAAGGTATGTTCATTATAATTTAAAGGTAGATCCATTGTGTTGTTGGGGGTTCAAATATGCCAAACGTTATACATGGTCTCATTGTTATCGAGAAGTACCAACTGCTACCGAAAACTACCATTTTGATGATACTGGACTTAGTATATTGACGATATGAAGGTAAAAGTATCGATTTCTGATCGAAAACGGGACAATACACCGCGTGTGGCGCGCGCCAATGAGTTAAACGTAATTTATGAATCTTATTTAAACCAGACAAAATAACAAATTTGGGTTGATAATGTTCAATAGGTCATATAAATACTATGCATGTAAATAGAACGTGCACTTTCGGTTTCTGCACATGGATAATGGTGTCCGCATTGACTCACAGTTATCCATGGAAGCCCAAATCTGCAATCTCACAAGATCTTGTTTTCTACAAATCCGTAATATCGGTTCTATCAGAAAATATCTCACAAAAGACTCAGCCAAAGTTCTTGTTCTCTCCCTCTCTCTAGATTAGACTATTGCAACAATCTCCTTGTCGGATCACCAATTAACTTAATCAACAAACTTCAACGTGTCCAGAACACCGCTGCAAGTCTGGTTTCTCTCTGTTCAAAGAAGGAACATATCTCACCCGTTCCTCGAGGCCTTCTGGTTACCTGTTCGTCAACGAATATATTTTAAAATTCTTACTCTGACTTACAAATGCCTCAGTGGAGAAGCCCCTGCTTACTTGTCTGAACTCCTCGTGAAATACATCCCGGCAATAAATCTGCGTTCTGAAACCCAAAATTTGCTAGTTGTCCCCAAGTCAAACACCATCAGTTATGGCCAGAGATCTTTTGCCTATGGCAGCAGTTCAGTGGAACAATCTACCCCTTGAACTACGTCTAAGCTCAACTCTCATCTCCTTCCGCAAATCTCTAAAAACATTTCTATTTGGATAATTCCTCCACTCCTGTTTGTGTGTATGTGTGTGTGTGTGAATGTGCGCTTCGAGCATGCTATAGCATGGAGACACAACGCTATATAAATGTACTGTATATCATATTATTATATAATCGATTTTAATTTGAAACTAGTAATTGTGATATATTTGGCGATTAGTGATTGATATGCAAGCTGAGTGAATTTGGTTGTATTGTAAACAGCACATATGGTGTGTTGGAACGTACTAAAACCAAATAAAATTTTACGAAACACAATGGATGCACCTTTAAGGAAAATAGGTATGAAATAAGAACTGTCTTAATGGTTCTTATAAAGTACTAAGTCTTTAAAACTTGAAAAAAATGATAACATGGATAATGTTAACCAAGTGTGTTTCCTTTCCTTACTCCATTTATGTGATATATTTGGAATAAACAGTGTATTTTATGAGCCAAGGAGAGCATTATATGTTTTTATAACGGCAATAGCCTGTGTATAGCGCTAGTCTCATTTAGTATAGAAGAAATTCCGTAAGGATAACTGTAAGTCGCTGAACCCAGTTGGTAAATGGTGCACGCAGAAATACCCCTATGAACTCGCGTGTTGTCAATGAAAGGTTAACAGTTTTAGGATCCGATTATTAGATTTTAATACAATTAGAAGTATTTCATAGATTGTTCATAATCGTAATGAATACATCTTCACAACGTCACAGGCGTAACGAAAATATGTCCTTATCTTCTCCTTCCGCCCTTGACCTCAACCCTCGCATTTTCAGTGCTAAAATGTTAACGTACTGCAGGCTAATCGGATAAGCCAATCAGAAGACAGTTGTATTGCCTTTGTGACTGTGTCGATCTTCGCTTATTTTGCATTGGTTCCGAATGTAAACGGCAATTTCATTGGCTGTATGTTAACAGATGGTAAAGGACGTAACTCGTGATCACAAAAGGTGTCGCTGATTCGTTTCACCACTCCTGCCTAGATTGAAGGCAAGGTAAAAAATGGAGAGATCTTGATACATTTTCACCTTGCCGTGGGAATATATATATAAGAATATATCCTAGTCAATTTTTAATTTTATAAATCGAAGACATATTATCAGATCAACAGTATTATAAATCACAAAAAGTAAATTTTGCCAGACATTTAACTGTCATTTGGACTTTCATCTGAAATAAAGGGAAAATACATTTTTAATCAACGTAATGTAATGCCGTATCTTTCAAAATATCGTTTTTATCAAAATACAATATTTTTAAGTAAGAGAAAAGAAAAGCGGCTGAGGGTGCGTTTTAGAATTATCACAGTATCTAATCAGGTCATGGGTGGTACGATGCACGAAAATACTATCCAATAATGAGGGAAGTGATTGATTATATGAAGGGGATGAGGGAAAGGATTAATCGACATTTACAAAGTCACTGAGTGCACTGCGGTGCAATCAAATTTAGTTACAGTTTTCTTATCATTGGATTCTTATTATAACATAAATCTGATTAGAAAACCTCTGAGTCATATTAATTAGGGCCACTGGAATTAAATATCTTATGGCCAGACAAATTAATTACATTTTGGAGACAAAATGACTAAAGTCATGAGAGAGAAAAAAAAAGTTGGTAAATGGGATATTGCCTGGTATTTTAAGGCCAATACAGAAGGCAAAGAATTATATAGTAAAAAGATTTTAAAAATTGTTGGTTCTATTCGTTCACCGGGTCCTGAATAACGACATTTGTCTATTGTAATTGTAGCTGAGGAAAGGGGAATTGTTGCGACGGTGTAACCAATTGGTCTATCTAATACTAATATGCAAGGTGTAGACAGATATACAGACAGCTTCAGGATGTAAACTGCCACAACAAAATCCTACATATAACGAGGTTACACAATCTAGACCGTTCTACAGGTTCTACAGTTTGAGCTGATTAATCTGATCGTTTTAAAAAATAAACATATTTTTTACCTAAAGAAATATCAATCTATGAAACAAACCAAAATGAGAGCAGTCAAAGGATTTCATCATTATATTTCCCGCAGCCCAAAGACAATTGTGAAGTGCTAATATATTTCTATTTTACACCTTAATTGGTAATAGTTAATCCACAATGAGACAGACACGTTGCGTAGCATGGCAAAAAGAGAGAAACTTGTGAGGAAAGGGTCACAGAAGTTCAGTTTCATTATCCTATGGGACTAATATCAGCAATAAAATACATTTTGTATGCGAATATTGTAGATTTCATACGAGGGTACATATTGTGTTTTTTTTACGAAAGTTTAAGAATACATTTAATCTATGAGCGCATTGAAAGCTGCATTTTTTTAAAAGGTTTTTAAAAAATAATGGATTTTACTGACAAATCAGTAATGTTCATGGATTTGTTAAAATTGTAGATTCGTTTGGACAAACTACACAATGTAATGTAAATGAACTCTCATCATTATTTTTTTTCAAACTCGATTTGGAATTCCACTTCTGTGAAATAAAAGGCACAAACAGTTGATTTCGTATTGCCCTTGCAGCTTGTTGTCAGATTGGAAAGCAAGGTGTTTCAATTACATGAACGGAAATACATTTGACCTCCAGCCAAACTTCCGCTGTGTTATGGCAATCAATATTCCTCTCGTATGGATGGTTTCAGATTGTCACACAAATGTCTTGTTCCTCTGACTTCTTAACCCTTACATGTCAAGTAATATCTTCAAACAAACATTTAAAGTAACTTGGAGATTGATGACATTAAAGCTATAAGCAATTTAGCTCTTAGATTTCTGTTAAAATAGACGTGAAATAAACACTCGGAAATAAATTAACCTTATTCAAAGTTTTTAACTACTAAACGGAGTACATGTATGTCAATGATGAAGATAGTACATGTATGTCATACAATGAAATGAAAATGATAGGGTATGATGATATGGTGAATACGATCAAACACTGATCTAGTTCCTTCGATGCGTGTAGTTTCTCTTCAACTTACTTTCTGAGACTGAAAAGTTCTCCATTAATAATTAATAAGTATGATTGTTTGTTACTCTACACTGGAGTCGAGTTGTTCCTTCTCGTAGATATTTAAGAAATATAAGTTAAATGAAAACAACAATTATTATTTCCAAATTGGTTTGTTCATTTAAATGAGCTCATCATATAATAATTGTATGTTGCTAAATTAAAAAAACATCTCTCAGTGTCCGTGACTAATCGATAATTGTCTTTAAACAACTGTATAAAAAAATTTTTATCTCCCAATTTTTTTCACTATTTTCAAAATATGAACTTACTGTGCATCTAAGTATGTGACTAAAATGATTTAATTCTAAGTTCATGCATGAACAGTCCGTTCATTATTTCAATGAATAACGGCATTAAGCTACGACAGGGTATCTCTTGTGAACGTCAAACAAACATAAAACTTAATGAACTTGCGTAAACTAAACGGATTTTAAAGTTTATGAGTGTTGCGCCCCATCTCTCCTCAAGTAATAATTAATAGGTATGATTGCAACGAATAGTGTGCTCACTGGAGAGGAATGTATTTTTAAAACCCTGTAGTGTAACGGTCCAATTTATTTTTAAGGTAACATCCATGTTGATTGCAGTGAATAATCAAGATACTTGTTTTGCTGTAATGTATGGTAGTTACAATGATTCCTTTAATCAGTTACATTCAATCAAGATATTGATGAATGATGCTTCTACTTAATGCACACCCTGTCTGTGTTTATTGAAGATAAGAAGATAAAAGGTTCCAATGAAAATGTTTAAAACAATTACATTCAAAATGACAAATTTGGAGATTATATTTCCGCCTCAGATAAATAGTCATTCATTATAATAACTCACGTTAATCATCTTTGGTTTTAAGAAATGGAAACATCAACTGTCTATACTTAATATGTTCTAATGCTCCTTGCAGATATAACAGAAAGTTTACTTCATCAACTAAGAAATAAAAAATATAGAAATTGACCATTCTAATACTATAATCTAACTCAAATTAGAATATTCACTGAACTGGTTGAAACCTAAAAGGAAAAAAAAACTTTTGTTGAATTTCAAATTGGTTAAGGTTTCCAGATAAGCCTTATCGTTTGATATGTCAATCATTCTCTATAAATCAATCTTGAAAAATAATGACATGACAAATTTTTGAAATTGTATCCGTTCCCCTACAGTGTAATTTCTTAGAGACGTGACAAGGAACCGTGTTATGCCCTTTCATATAACTCGTTTCACTTCTTTCTTATTATCATTAATTGAAAACGGAATGAGATATTGATCTTTTTAAAGAGAGTCTTCCAGAATGTAATCAAAATCAGTTTTATGAAGTTCTTTTGGGAATTAGAAACGTTTGAACGTTTCCGAATATACAAAAATATCACCGATTTAGAAAAAAAATGTATTAACACTTTAAATTGATGAAATTGCAAATACGTTTAGCCGTCAATGCATTAGTATTTGAGTTATAAAACGAAATCGGGCATTAGAATAATATGCAAAATGCATCTTTGTATGGAGAAATGAATCATGTTTTCTCGCGAAGTAACGGGAGACATATTGTTTATAATTTAGCTTTATTTGGGTTGGTGGTACGGCATCGTTTTACGGAGCTTATCTCTTAAAACTGCTTGATGAACCTTCACCAAATTTGGAATATTCTCTCTCTTGTTTAAAATTTTTATTTGCTTTTGTCTTTGTCTTTTTGATGGGGACGAAGCATAACTCTAAATTTATTTGACTTTTCTTTTCCTGTTTCCACGGTTACAATTTGGATTTTATCTTTGCGGAGGGTAGAGTTTGTTACCGGTGCAGAACTCTTGAACTACTAGACCAAATTTGGTGTACTGCCTCCCCATGGCAATTAGATGTGGCTTATGGGGAACTGAACTTTATTTGCAATTGAAGTATATTCGGTCTTGGAGGGTCTCAATTCCAGAAATAAATGAATGATTTGAGATTCCCAAGTTGATTTGGGGGAGATGGGAACATCTATTTTTACGAGTAAAACACCTTCTAGTTACAGTTAGAGCACAGTCAAATGCTTTCGTCCAATCATATGATGGTATTGTGGTCACGTGGAGGACATTTATATCCCGATAGATGTACGGTTGTCTGGTTGCGTTCGGGTATCATGCTCATAAAACTGGTTCACAGACTTCCATAAAAACAACAAACAATGTCAACTGATTGTTTTATTTATGTGGATAATACACACTTAAACACTTATTACATTGACAAATGATCTGCTGTGTTCCCTTTCCGAAAGGAAAAAGTCGCTTCCGTCGACGGTGGTCTTCTATGTTAAGAGCTTGATATTCCTAAAAGAAGAATAAAATCATGTAACTAAAGCAAGTAATGTGAGGTCAATTGGGAATTTTCAAGTGTATTTCATTTATATCATGAGTAAGTGAAACAACGACAAGCATCAAACCATGTTACCAATGTTTTATATATCTTCAACCACAATGTTAAAAAAAATATTCAGACGTTATATAGAACGACATTAAAAATGAGAAGAAAGTGATATAAAATTACCTTCTTGGGGTGTTAGAGGAAGGAGGCTGCATTGCCGTCTCAATGAAACCCCTGTATCGTCACACAACGTCCGAGCGATGTCCAGTAGGACATAACATTCTTTCCCATAAACAGTTCAAGTATAATTTCGTTGCTGCAGTAACCTGAAATAATTCATATGCAATATAGACGGGATGCACAATAACATATGCAACAATAGATATTACAACTAGCATATTGATAAATACAGCTCAACAAACAAACACAAATATTTGAAATACAAAAGACAATAACTTATTAAATAAACCAATTTAATGTTATTGACGTTGAATTAAAAAAATATACACTTTAAAAAGTAAGGAGTAAAAAGTAAAGTTACCTTTCCTGAATGAATAGTGTACTTGTCCTTGAACTTGTCCATGATGAAGCCATTGTGTGAACTGATTCATTCTAAAAACCACCCAGTCTTTATAGGCAATGAAATGTATTACTGCTCAATGTTGCTGAAAAAACGTGCTTAAATCATGCATGTTCGTGATTCAAGCACGACGCTTATGCTGTAGCACGACTCGTACGCTTTATATAAAATGTAGGCCTCATGCACCTCGGACAATTTAAGAAATTCAGTGCTCACAGTGCTGATGATGACGTCAATGTCCCTAACATTTGCATATGAAAATGAGAAATGTCAATGTTTTTTATGTTGTGTTCGAGAGAATGTTTCCCAAATTTGTTGACAATTCATTTGAAATATATTCATTTTAAGACATATTCTTGACGACAGTAGCATTTGACTGTGCTCTAAGATAGATAGAGAACTCGCAGCAGTACATTATCGGGATGTAAATGTACGGGTTAGGCTCGGCTGACGCTTCGCCCAACCCTCTCAAACCAGTACATTTATATTCTGATTATGTACTGCTACTCGTCCTCTATCTATTACGAAGAGTACAGCCAAATGAATTTTCAGTTAGCAGTGAGCAGTTACCAATCAATGTTTATCGGTTTTTATTTCTTTTTACTGGTTCATCTTGTGAACATGTCTCTGCAATTTGATGTAATAATCATGCATATGTTGTGTTTTTTACTATAGTACAAAAAAGAGCACAATATTAACATTTATCGATAAGATGTCATCAACTTTCTGCAACATTGCTGAGGTCAGAGATAAAAATATATATAAATCCCTACAAGGGAATACTAGGTTCTCATATAGAGCACTGCTCGTGTAGAAGTTTCAAACCTACTTGTTGAAATGTCATTGAAATATAATCTAAAACCCTGATCATACGATAAAGAAAAATAATAAGCATGGATAGAATCCATAAATCAAAACAAACAAAGGATCGATTATTAATAGTTTGTCAAATAATAAGGAATAATTTTATTCTTGCCCAATTATCTTAAATATTTTAACCAGCGGATTTTACATATTCATAATCGGATCATAACTCGAAGTTTTGAGTCTGGGTACCATTTGACCAATTCCAGCGAAACAAATGTGGTTCTCCATGCAATAATAACAGAATATCTAACGAGCTTCCCCTTTCATATCAAGTTAATGTCCCGAGTGAATGAACCTTGGCGAGAGACAAACCAAAATTATTTCATGAGGGACATAAAATTGATATGAAAGGGGAAGCTCGTTAGATATCCTATTTATTACCAACACGCATTTTATACGATGTATTGTGTTTTAAAATATATTTCAGTTGTCCCTATAAAGGAACGGAACAACGGAGTAATATCAATTAACCATGTCACAGCATCTATAAGCTCATAATATTGCGACGTTAAATATTCACGCTTTTTAAATCAAATCATTCTATAATGCGAGATGTTCTGTATGGCAAAACCAGTTGCACTAGTGATGCTGAAGGAAGCGTACGTAATATAACATCTCTCTGCTAGAAGACAGGAGATGAGAGTTATCCTTCCTTTGAATGACGTCATGTCATGGTGGCCGCCATTCGCATGTTTCTCGTCGTCGGAATGTGTAAACAGGCTAAAACAACCTTATTAAATGTAAGTTTTAGATGATCATCGCCGTTGAAATAGCTTTCCTTTCGGGTATTTTTGCCTTGTGAATATAAATTCACTGTGCACCGTTACGAACACGTTATTTTCACCGAGATAATGAGCGTTTGGTGCAATGTCATTTGCAACGGTAAGACAGAGAAAAAACTCTACATTCTAAACGTTGTGCTTATTAGCTCTGCTCTAGTCGGTGTATTTGTTAATTTTTCATTAAATCAACCATTGCGGTGAGTACGAGTTCCTGAATCAACTGAACAATGAGATAAATATCAATTATAAATGTTGTCGAAAAATTATACTTGTAATTTCATGAATGAATTTACGTTCGTTTTATGAATGAATAACGTAATCCAGACAGTGTCAAAGTTCATCGTTAGCCAATCAAATTACTTATGTCATATACATATGTGTCATAACAGTTTGTTATGAAACTCCTTTACGAACTACCACGTGTAGTTCTCCGCAGTCATAAACAAATATAACTTCGTGACAGTTATCTGGCACTTTGTATTTGTACTTCAGGATTGTTCACTTTGTTTGGAACCTCAAATTTAAAAAAAAATAAATATTAATTCTTGCAATGGTATTTATATGAATACGTGATTTTAAATGGACAATATAAAAGAAATAAATTCACTCACCTTCAAACAATGAAGGGATACTGTATTTACAATGTTACTTATTAAACAGTAAATCACGGGTAAAAAACAATGACTGTGAACATATTAAAATTGTATACTCATCATTAATGATTATCAAATTCAAGTGACTATAAAATTTAAATTTACTTTCATAATATGCAAGCTATTCAACGCAACAACACTTTGCAAACAGTTTATTTCGTAATGACCTTGCGGCGCTGATAATGTTCTTATTTTCAGATCACACATCAAGATCTTTCCATTACGAGAACGATAACCCATTTGACCTCAAGCAAAATGGCAATCAATAATAAGTTTGGATCTGATCGCCATAGCACTGTAAGGTTATTCTGACAAGGTTCTTAAACTTCGTATTGACACATCGACTCAGTATCAACTTTGAAAGGAGCTGGGGAAATGGTAATATCAGCTCTATAGACATTTAAGTTCAATGTTATTATAAAATAATATAACAATGGACAAAACATGGCGGTTATAAACTGTTTTGTAGTTAAACTTAATTAATGTAATGACTTAATCAATGGTTTCTCGTACGTAGATTAATCACAGCTCAAAGAGTGCGAGTGTGTAAACAATGAAGCTAAGAAACTAAAGCTACAACAACCGAAACTGGTGTAATCATCAAGTGATCAACACTTCTGAAACATGGTACCACATACATCTAAATCATGTACATGTTTTAAATATAATTTTTCAAAAATTGAGACATATGAGACCGTACATAGCTTTTTGACTTGTGTAATGGCGCCCTACCGAAATCTAAAATGAACATACTTTCAATATTTCATAAAATTGTATGGCAAACTTTAAATCAAAATACCATACAGGTTATGTCAAAAACCCATTTGTGTTTGAACATATCAAACAAATATAAGAATGAAAAGGGACATCGCTTTAGGGTACTTCACTATCAATGGGATAAACTGATAACGTGATATGGCTGGACGAAAGAGGTATATGGACACACGACAAAACGATATGGTCACATGACAAAGCAACATGCCTGCATGACAAAGCGTTATCAACACACAGCAAGGCCATACGGACACATGACACAGTAATTTAAGCACAGTGAAGCCATTGTTTTTTAAACATATTCCATCACATAACTGCAGGTACTCCGGTTGATCTGGGTGTCTGATTGACAACTGAATCTTTTACAGGTCTCAATACAAAAAAGTCAAGATGACCCGACAGAAAGTAAAACAGTACATCATTAGTAGAATAACAAAGTTTAGGCATTCCCAACGTCAAGGTCTAATAGTGAATTAATCAGAACACATAAATGTGTCAGGGTAATAAATGATTATTGTTCTCCAAATGGATATCCACTGTTTATACTATGGCGTCGTTTGGCTTTCTACACTCTCAGTCAATTGTCATGGGATTTCAATTACACCACTATGGCTTTGTTAGCAATAATCGCAGATGTCCAAACTGATATCTGATGACACATTCGCCGGACTAGGGATTTACGATGGATGGAACAAAGAGAACTATAAATCAACTTTTCTTGTTGTTCTTGGAAAAGGTTAATCCTTATAGCATTCAACTTTGTAAAAAGTGAGGATGGATTACCATATTTGTTTTTATTTTGAAATTAAGCAACAGTTTTGTATTTTCCATAAAAATATATAATGTCCTTTATTCAAGACACTTTTGTCAGTGATGCTTTAAAAGCATTTTCAAAACAAATGGTACCAGGCAGCAATGGTTGAAAGTTTAATGTGAAAAAAGCCAACTAAGTCTCGAGGTCTTCCTATCTCTCCCTTCCCTATTTCACCCCTCCAACCTTCTTCTCATCTGTTCCCCCCTCTTACACAAGGGATATATCTGACTGATTTATCACTGATTTCAATAATAGCTGCCGACACTAAATCAATAGAGAAGTTAGCTACGGTGACTAAATTCGTTAAATAATGACTGTTGGCAAGTGTGGTCGCCAAGGGAAGTGTATAACACGTCGACAAATACCTTTATTCCCCTGTCTGTGAAGGCTCTGTACAATAAGTTGTAGCATCCACGTGCAGCTGAAGCAATGGCGGTAATTAAACATAAGAAATACGACTAAGTAATTGTCCTTTGTCTGAAGAAGGATAATCTTGAATTCAAGCATGAGCAAGTCAAATCACCACATCAAAGACAACAATGAAGAATCCTTAAGTATGTTTATTGATGCTGATCCATATATAACAAACTTTGTATAGTTATAATGTCAACTCCTTTAAAATTAAAAATAGAACAAGCCATGATTCCAAATGAGTAGACTTTGTCTGAGAAGGGGAGACGTTGAATTGAAGCATGAAAATAACCAAATGATTAGATCAGAGAAATTAGTGGTGAAATCCTCGAAATATGGTTACTCATGAGCACTCACACAACGAACACCTTACATTTTCATACCTTCATTCATTTCAAAATCATTCATTTCAAAATCTAATCACAAGAATAAGTACATTATTAGTTACTAGTTATTAGTTATTATCACAGTGTTTTGACAGGGTTTACGGGTCCGTATTTTCATGGGGTGCAGCGGAGTATTACTTGAAGAATAATAAAGAGACACATGTTTTTATTGAATGAGTTTATTGACGCAAACAAAATAAAAAATGTATATAGGTTGAAATCACCGTATTTGTGTTTGTTAAGGTAATTTCGAGTCGAGCAACCGCATTCCATCTAAGGTCAAGGTCATCCGTAAGACCCGTGTGGTGAATCACATGACCTGCCTTCACGGATCATACAGATGATACACCCTTGCAAATCCGCCTACACGGTTTCGTATGCATTGGCTATTGACCAATCAGAATTCAACAAATTTATCTAAAGGGTATTAATATGCAGTATAAATTAGTATTGGTGGTGACAGCATGTGCTATTGAAACTATAGCACATGTTGTCCAAATAGGAGCACCTGCCATTACAAATTTAGGTGCATAGTGTCATAGAATGTTATAGCTTTGGCAAGAATTATCAAACAACATGCTTGGAACTGATTAGATATACATACAGACCCTTGCAGAATTAGTTACCTGAAAACCGCGGTCTGACTGCATTCTGATCGCGGTCAACTGCATTCAGATTGCAGTCTGATCGCGGTCAACTGCATTCTGACTGCATTCTGATCGCGGTCAACTGCATTCAGATTGCAGTCAGACCGCGGTCAACTGCATTCAGATTGCAGTCAAACCGCGATCAGGGATTGAGCGTGATTGTAGACATTGTACATGTCTGCATGTCGGCAGTACAGCAGAAGTTTAATCATAATAGATTGTGAAACTGAAATCTGCCGTATTCGGTCCAAATTTATTTTACTACCTGATTTGTTATTTGTTTTTCAAACTTTAACAACGCATACTATTTCAATGTATTCCTATGTTCAGATACTTCATGTATACCTTCTACAGCACTGTCGTCCACAAAGTCAAGAGTCAGAACGGAACGTAGCATAACGTTAGTGTCATCTCAAACAGTATCAACACGCAAGTTTGCACTGGTAAAAAAAAAAAATATCCTCTTAGATAAAGTGTAATTTGAATGTACATTTCTACGACTTTGTAGCGTTTATGTGAAGTTATGAACATCGTTATTCATCATTACTTGTATTCCTTGTTTATACAGGAGAGATAATCCACTTTATGATGTTATGAAAGCCTTATTGCTCGTTAAAACTTCTCTGTAGTTGGTGGGTGTTTAAATGTTAAGACGGCCGAATCAAATCGTGAAAATCCCCATGCCAACACATGTCAATCAATCTTTATTTTATACTGAAAGGCCACAGGCCTGTAGTACAATATACAAAGGTACATGTTAATACAAGTAAAAATACGTGTTATCATTAGACTTATTTGTTATGATTCTTTTCTTAATTACATTCCGTAGTATATCTACATAGCAAGATTCTGAATTACATTACGATTAGTACAATTTAATAATGACGTGAATTTGTCTGTAGATGGATGGACATAATAAAATTGTTTAAGATGTTTTCTGCGTAATTCAGTGTATAATGGACACACAAGCTAAAAATGATATTCGTTTTCTGGGACATTGATATTATATGATTTACATAATCTCTCTTCTCTTTTTATTTTTAAAATATCTGCCTTTTTCAATCCACAAATCATGTGATGAGCATCGGAAACGAGATAAACTTACTCTAAATTTCTTTATAGTAACACATGATAGATAAAGCTCGGTATAAATGTATGGTTTAAGAGTTGAATAGTAATCACATTTAGTGGAAAGGGAAAGTTTGTTTAGCCAGTTTTGTTGGTACATATCTTTTAGTCTTTGCGTGATTGAACTTATAAAGGTTGTAGGAAAGTTAACGTTCTGCTCATACCACATGTGATTAAAACCTGTTGTAAAAAGAATTTTTTAAAAGTCCGTTACCCAATTTTTTGGCCAATTTTGGTCATATAAAATCATCATTACATAACATTTTTTGGGTAAGCGATAAGAAGGCATAGCATAGCATAGCCAGTAATTGTGTACTTTAACCTGGGAATGTATGATTAGCGGAAACCTCCCACATTCTCCATATATACATGTACATGTCATAATGTCATACACATTTTTTTAAGACAGATGATTTGATTTTGTAGAATTTAGGAAAAAAATACGAAGAAGGAATAATTGCTGACCATGATTTGCTCGGTTCTTGGACAACACCGGGTAATTTAGACAGGACACAATGGGATAAAGTGATATTATTGGTATATGACTCTTTTTCATTTTCAAATATGTTTTTACAAAACTGTACATTAATTCTTTGAGTGCACAACCTGTTTTATACTTATGGAGGAAATAAAGATGACTTATCAATCCTAGTGAAAATCTCACGAGCCAGTTTTGTAAGAGATAACAACTGAAACGGTACAACTAAATGGTATATTTTCAAGGTATAACTGAAATAGAACAAGAAGACATTAGAGTTGCAGTATTAATTATCTGTGATCAGTTTTGCCGATATAGTTGCATTATTTTATATGCGATTTGATTATGTAATCACCTGTCGGGCATACCTTTAATAAGAAGAGACAGCATCTATGCAGATTTTTTAATTTGCTCATGTATGTCAATTGTACAGTGTTTATTGTTTATTGTTAAATGTGCAATTATAAAACACCTGAAAGAAACAGTCATGGAAAAGTTTATGAATACATCTGTATGTACAACAGTGACTTCTGACCGATGATGTCATATACCTCATTGATTTTTCGAAAGCTTCCATCTTTTACAAAGTTTGACAAGAAGTTTATTGGTCGAGTCATTCAGTATTGCTGCCAAAATACCAGATATCAGTATGGCAAAATTCAAAATAACAATGATCGAGTTGGTTACACATATGTGCGATAACATATCGTTCAAACATTCTGGTGACGCTTTCGTTTCTTATTAGTTCCAATTTTTTTAAATGAAATACTATTTAAACAAAATGATTTTTGTTTTATATGTGTATCGGCGTATACCATGTGTGTGTAGACACCCACTAATTGTCGATCTATTTTGTTTTTACTGATTGTTATTCATACGCGTTTTTTTCCGATCAGCTGGTTCTTATGTTGACTACTTTTTTACTCACTTTCGTACGTTTGATACCGAATTCTATTCACTCGTTGCATAAAAATATTATCACGTAGCCATTCGTTAAGTATTCTATATTTCATTCTCCGTGATACGTGACATAAATTGCGTCATGTTCTGTGATTGTACATGCACGTGGTTATAACTATTGTGTTTTAAACTTTCAGTGTTATACGAATAATTGTTTTACATATATTTGATTTTTTAAATTTGACAAAGCAAACCCTCATTGAAAAGAGATTGCGTAATCACAATACACATACTCGTACTCACTCACTCACACACACTCTCTCTCTCTCTCTTTTTTAATTTTTTAATTTGGTTTTATCTACAGACTTGTAAATGTTCTATGTTACCCAGGACGTGACACTTAAAAATAAGTTTCACTCCGTTAATTTTATTCAAGGACATTTTAAATTGATTTGTAGATTTCAGCAGCTTCATCTCGTTCACTGTAGGGTTGGGAGATTGCCCCTTTTATCTTTGCCGACATACCTCATACAAAGACCGCCGCCATTAACTCGTTAATTAACCCTTGGTCCGCTTCACTCGTCAACATCTCGCTGTCCATTTCACTGAAGATGTTATTTACATCCCTTCCACATAAGTTTAAACATATTTTATTCATTGTAATGAATTTGGATTGTGAACCGATGAAGAATACACATTCCTATTCAGTGATCAAAGCTGTATATCACATAGTTATTTCATATCAACGCCGGTGACCGGATTGTTGGTATTTATTGTCTGATATTGTTACAATAAGAACTGATGAGGAATACACATTCCTAATCACTGATGAAAGTGGTGTATCACATGATCATTTTATGTTAACGCCGGTGACCAGTTTGTCGGTATGTATTGAGTGATTTTGTTAAGCAACAATGGCGTCAGCGCCAGTGCGTCTTGTATGTTGTGTTATATATTGAGACTGCGTCAATAAACAATAATGTTTTTTGACCTCAGTCGACTAATCATTCATTGAGAATTGATATACGTTTGAGTGAGGATGAGTTAGTGTCAGGATTAATTGTGCAGACACTAAACGACGATAGTTTCTGGTACTTAGCAAACAGGTTTTACTTAATATAGTTTCAAAATACTCTTGATACTGACATTGATAACGAGGCAACTGGTACACCAGTATTGCCAATGAGCAAATGTTTACAGGAATTAACGTATACTGTCGCAGGTAGAACATGGTCAATACACTATAATGGTCTTCATAACACTGTTGATATTTGATAAAACCTAAATCAAGAATGTCATCTATGATGTTTATCATAATACGTTTGACATATATAATAGTAAGAATATGACATTAACGACTCATCTATTTCTATATTTTTTTTGCATTAAATTACAATCTGTTCACTGAACATGAGTTTAAATAAGTTAAGTATTGGTGATTTTAAATACCAAAAATCAAGACTCTGATATCTAATAGCTCCTAAATTTGATAAATATGATGTTTCTGAATAAGATGTACCCGTTATGTAGCATAGCGACACAAACAGTGACATTCTAAAATTCATTTATTGAAAGAGTGTCAATTGTTCAATAGCAGCATTAAACATTAATACAACCAAATGTTAATCATCACATCTTCATTCAATCAATTCTAAAGTGTTCTCTGAAATTTTCACAAAAATTCAAACCAATCATGATGTTACCTAACTAGAATACGAATGATACATGAATAAACTCGTCTGTCTGCCTCTTCCAATATAACCCTGATTCACGGAGGGAGCTAGCTATTCACTGAGACGTACACATGTACACCTGTTGTATGTACACGGCGCCTGTGAACTGGTCGGGATATACACCTATCCCAACACTGGAACCGCTACGGTTTTATGACCGCACAAATTACGCGACAGACAGGTGGCACGTATAATTACCATCTGCAGGCGTTAGATTGTTATGTCATTGTGCCATGATCCTACTCTCCCGGAAACACTAAGTCTTCTTCTCGAAAATTTCATTTCATTAATATGCGCATATTGCAAGTTAAAGGCACGTTTTTCTTACTGGAATAAAGTAAGGTAAATACGTGTTTACAGTGGCTAAATAATACTCCTGTATGAATAAAAAAAATAGTGCCCTCATTTAAATATGGTTAAAGCAGGAATTGTCAAAAGATTATTCATCAGTTATAACACTTTCTTTTAAGACCGTCTTATTAACAGTTAATTAGGGGGTCTCTGATAAACCAGAGAATTATTACCATATCATCCAGTCAAATATATTGCGCATCTAAATGAATTATCTATAATGATATTATTGAGTAATGTTCACTGTAATATTATTCACGCAAATCTATTACATATCATTACATGAAATATCTATAGAAAATCCTCCACTATGTCTACTTAGCAGTACTTGTATTATCGGTAAAAACTGAAAATATAATGAAATAAATATTGCTAATCTCAAATAACTGTGTACAGATGCTATTGTAGACGAATTGATCTTTATATTAGAATATCCAACATATGTTAATTCCAGAATACAATTTGTCAAACCTTATGCATTCTTTATAAATACTATCATGCTTATTAAAGTCACGCATCACAACACATAACATAATTTTATTTAATTCGATTTAAATCAAAAAAAGTTATTTGTAGTGATTACTGATAATTACTTCTGGCCGTAACAAGTGAAACGGTGATACCGATTTTGTACATACAGTAACTATATGTAGGTTCTACAATTAGCATAATATGCCAAACACTTTTCCATACAGATGTCAATTATCCATAAAAGTGTTTATGTATTTTCAAATTATAGTGGGTGAAAAAAGATATCTGTACAAATGTACATGTCCTCTTCAGATCCATTGATGCGCTTTTTAGAACAAATTCCCCTTCTTTCAACGACTCTTTATACTTTATACAATGAGGAATTGACCACGGTCAAACGCGGTCTAACTGCATTCTGATCGCGGTCAACTGCATTCAGACTGCAGTCTGATCGCGGTCACCCGCATTCTGACTGCAGCTTGACCGCGGTCAACTGCAATCTGACTGCATTCTGATCGCGGTCAACTGCATTCAGATTGCAGTCTGATCGCGGTAGATACCGGTAAAGATATCTGCAACCGTCTGTATACATCTTTATTGATTTTAATAACTACATTGTAATTTTAATTCTGTATGTGAAATATGCTCTCATTTTAGAATAAAATATGATATTAGAATTTTCGTTAGTTGTCTTTGAGTATAACTGCACACCCGAACCTTTATAGAAAGGCCACCTCTATATAAAGGCCACTTTTGGTCGGTCCCTTGGGTGGCCTTTATAGACAAGTTCGACTGTATAAGTTTAAAATAGCAATGGGATCTTCAACAAAAACTCAAATTATTCATCGGTAAAAATTGGGGTTAGAAATTCATCCTAATGATTAATGTCAACAAAAGCTACTGATAAAGACCTTTTAAAACATGACCTCGCAGAGATATCTATTACCTTGTCCATTCTTGTGTTAATATACTTCTATTTCAATGATGAAAATATATAAAATGATATTAGCATTATGGCATTAAATGGCATTATGACCGTTTTGTTACATTTTAATACTTCCTAAATGATGAAACAAGTTGTTTGATTATATTGGGTCATTTATTGGTCTCTTATCATAGATTTTCTGGGTAATAATATGATCGGCGTTTTTCTATGTTTTTTCTCACAAAATGTTGATGTGACTGAAATGATCTAACTTATCATACTGCTTCCAGATGGAATATTTCATCACTGGCCTTAGTCTACACATTAGACATATTAGCTGATTTATTTGATTTTATTACCACTGGGAAGCAATGACTCGATACTGAAAGTGGCAATTGAATTGCTGAATGAATTACTACTGACATAACGGTCACCAGAAAATCTTACCAACATATGCAGTAATACATGGACTTCGTTGTAAAGTCTCTTATTAGCCTAACCCTCAGTAAGAAGTATAGGATAGTTGTACCTGTATCGGTAACAAAGGTAATTATCGTATGTTAAAATATAAAAAGGCCCTATCATAGATATGCCCATAGTAACGATTGGTCATTGCATAATTATCGGCCAAAATCATTCAATTGTCCGCCACGTTTATTCACCAACATTTTCGTTGTGTTATTGTTTCCTTCACATTACAAATTGTTTGTTTCACATTACAAATCGTTGGCATTTAACTCAGCAGATTAAATTTTTTAAAATATGTATGGAATATGCAAATAACGTATGTCATTTCTTTATACTCGTCCATTTTATCTCAAAGTCGTTTGATATATCATCATAAATTGCAGAATTCAACGTCTAAAATAACTTTTATTGTTAGATATTGTTATACCACAACGTACTGTTTACCTATACATAGAGGATATCTGTCTTTTCTAATACAATGTTTATCTCATCGAGTGAGGTAGAAAGGTTATATTTTCACGAGTGGTGCAGCCACGAGTGAAAATATTTTACTTTTCTCTGCAAACATGGTATTTTTCAAGAATTGACGGATATTCTATTTATTATATGAAGTTTTCCTTGTAATTAGGTCCGAAAAGGGTCGTTTTCACGCCGAGGGGCCGCTAGGAACAGCCCGTCACCACAGTAACACTGTGACGTCATAAGCCAATTCGCTGCGTCAGACCATTGTTTTATGACGTCAACGTATATCAGTCACTGGTCAAAGTGAAAATATAAGGAATTTTCACTGTAGCTTCACTGATAAATCCCAGTATTTCATCGCTTGTCATATAATACAAATTCTTAATATAAAAATGATATTGGTATGATTAATATCAATCTGTCACATACAGAAATAAAACAGACATAGGATCGTATTTTGATTTTTGTCAGACCCCAAAGGTAATTAGGAAATGTGTTCTTGCATCTGAATCTTGAATAGTTTACACCCAGGCCGATCATATACCATACACAAAGAGAAAGAAAGGTGGTAGGGATTGATTAAATAAGAGAAATATGAGAAAAGAGGCAACTAGGTTCAGAGCATGTGTCCCATTGGACTAACTTCAGAAAAACAAAAGAAGTTTTGTATTCGAATATCATACATCTGTCTTGAACTTTCAGAAAAACAATAGAATGTGAATACTTACATCCGTGCAAATAAGAGAATATATCATATCTATTATACAGCAATTAGAATATCTTTTAGTTTCGAGAATATGGTATGAAAGTTGCCAAAGTCGTCAATGATTTTTCACTTGTGCAAAATTAATATTGCTGAGGTACCACAAATGTACAGGCAACTCATTTCGTATTTCCCTTGCAGCATTGCTGGTTTTAATGTTTTCGAACGGAAATCAATTTTTTCTATAATAGAAAACGGAAGTACATCTGACCTAAGGACACATTTCAGCTGAGTATGGCCAATCGATAATCATCAGGTTGGTAAGTGTCATATCGCCACAGCACTGACGAGTTCTTCTGACTTGTACAAACGATCTGTTAAGGGAAATGAAATTGTTAGTTTGTCCACTATAGGGTTTTGGCATCTGATTGCCTCGAAGAAATACAATGTAGGTTTAGTCTCTGTATACCAATGGTTTGTTGTATAATGACCATACACCGAGTTGTCTCAATCATTGTGTAATTGTCCAAGCAATTATTAGGCTAAAATTTCTAAAAAGCCTTTGCTTGAAAAAAAGTCAATACAGCTTTCAGCCAGTGAATTTCTTGCATTTATTGAAATGCTACATTTTTTAGTTTGACATGTTTAACTTTTTCTTATCACTGTCAAAATTGCGTTTTTATCATCAGGATTTTTTTAAATTACTACTCAGCTAATCAACTCAGCCCTATGATGCAGACAATATTTTGATAAATTTGTCGGAAATAAAATTACCAGTTTTGGGTTAATCATATGTTAATCAAATACATTTGTATCATCGTGAAATATTAAGAAGAAAAAAACAACATAATCGGATGTTTGATAACAGGTTTCATTTCCTATTGGTAAGTAATGTGTCATTGCAAAAAACAATATCCAACCAAATATGTCACCTTTTCTGCCGTGATTGGCAATGACAGAAAAACTCACTTGACCAAAATTAAAAACAATTCCTGGTCCTGGTTGGTCCCAAAGTCATTATACAGAACATTAGTCTATCAAAATCATGTGTCGCCCTGAGACTGATGAACTGCAAAATGCCTGATGGAATTCATTTTGATTGATGAAAGAGTTTAGTGATTTAATACAATATGATATTACTAGTTCATCAGGTTTACATTGATTACAAAGATTGGAAAAGTGCAAACTTGAATTGGATACTTTGTATCTGGCATGTTCTGCAAACTTTCATTACATATTCATTTAAGACAATAAAATTGTACATGTATATATGATGTGATTTCCAATTGGAATCATGGACCGAAACTTTAAATTAATGTAATCTTAATTTGAAATATTTACAACCATTTGGCAAACATGTTATAATTTTTCTTTTGATATATATTTTAAACTTCCAAAAGGATTGACAGTGACATATAGGCCTCCATGTTCAATATGACAAGTAAACACTGGAAATAACCATATTTCAATCTCAGAGAATATCAAACAAGATAACGAACAATGTGTTTATTGTTTGTCAATCTTCCGGATATATTTACAAACTACACCTTTCCAAAGAAGATTTGATTGAGTAACAAGAGAAAGATGATGATGATGATAATATAAATTGATCAATTTAGAATCGATATATAACGGTCACTGGATATTCTTTGATCTTGACAAACCGAACAATAACACATGGTGACCAAACCAGTTTTACTTAAAAATGCATTCAAAGTTTATAAGTTATATTCAAATTAATTATGTTCTTGGCTGACGGAAATAATATAGTGACAAAAGGTTATTTGTGAACGAGTTCATCATTCCTACTCAATTGCACAGACAATTTTACATTTTCCAAATCAACTTGTGTCGTTTGTAAATCATATTCTCTTAACCAACATTGTAAAATAAAGGCTGAATTGTATCCGTTTCCCTACAGTGTACTTAGACACGTAAAATGGATCCGTTTTATCATCACTTGTATCAGGTCTTTCATGATAACATAAATTTCAAAACAAAATAAGATATTGATTTAAAGTGTTAATGTTAGCATATAAATAATAGATGTACTGAGGGTTTTATACTCCTGGATTGGACTTTTATAAAGGATGTCAATTGGTTACCTCTCACGTGAAGTAACGTTATATATAGGAATGAGTAAACATCAGATAGTTTTTACAGGAAATTTACAGCTACCGATGATTAAATACACATAATGGAAAATAACGTATAATTACAATATTATATACATTATTTTATTTGTAATCATTATCATAAAACATAAATAGAGTAACTTTCCAAATGTTTATGTTAATATATAAATAAATGTTATTCTATTAAACAAATGTACCAACAAACCTGATGCAGCTAGAATTAAATATACATGAAATAATACTATTGTAGGTTGGAATGCTCCAATCAATAGTTATAGTTAAGCAATTGCTCGCATTCCCTTTATTGTAGTGCAACGAGGGTGCATTTTTCCCTTGAATGGTTACCAATTTGGAAGATAAAACCTCATTATGTGATAAATTTTCATTAACAAATCACTACCATAGATTCAATAAAAAAAAGTGTGGATACATCAGATAATGAAATGAGTGCCACTCCAGTCGCCGGTAATCTGATTGTCACTATAAAATTCGATTGCTCAAACCTGCAGTTTAGAATCTGGAGAATCGGTAGAGTTGAAGACAAGGCAAGGCCTATTTATTGATGCTATTTCTCGCTCTAAATATACCATGAGCATGATAAAGAACATGGTTTAGCGTGGAATTGTGAAAGGATATTGTGTCAATCAATACAAATGGGCGATTGGCTCTGGAAACATCCAACATAAACTTTGGTGATTTTGAATTTAAATAAAGGCATATCCAAACACAGATTTAATGTTACAACTGTAATGTAAACCTCACTGAAGAGTGAAACGAAACATAAAAACATACATAGATATAGATATAGGTCAACTTGAAGATACAATTACATTTTAGGGTTCAGCATACGTTTGTTTTATCTATTATTAAAAAACATCACTGAGCGTAATGTATTGTGACATCATAATGACGCATTATGCCATTATTATGAGGCCTCTATTTTTTCAATGTGCGATCTGAGGGTTGGAAAATGTATTTTACTGTTCTGAACATTTAAATATCAAATACAATTGTTAAATAAGGGGGATATCTAAACTAAGTGATGTTAAACATATAGGAGAGACTTGAAGAGTATATAAAGAGACGTTTTGTGAGAGGCACTATTTGTTGAAAGACAGCAATCACCAATTCAAATAACATTTTGTTCATACGAGGTGCCAGGTTAAGCCAAAGATTTTATGATTTTATAAAACTGATGGGATAATCTAAAACGTGAATGAGTCTATACCAAATATAATTGGCCTTGTTTAATAAAAAAATATTAGGTTGCACAATGAGATAAGAAATCAATAGTATGAAAGAAGTCATCAATTTTGAAATAAAATAGCCAGTTGTAAATAATTTACTAAGTTTTCTTTACCTGATTCACATTGACAGCTAATTGGGGGAAACTTCTTGTGTATGAAGAACTAAACAAGTTAGCAAATGGTTATGACACTTGTCCGATTCCGTATGACACAGAAACGCAATCCTGACTGTATGTGATTCGCCAAAGTCCTCTTGGGGGATCAGTATCAATCAACATATACAGAGTTTCAAGTCGATTAAGAATACTACACTCGACATTCATGGTATCAGAGTTGGCGATCGTTGAACAGTGCTTTGCATGCAAGTATTCGTACAGCAGGTATCGGGCATCTGTATTTCTAATGGTTGACATCGGAAATGATCGTAACAATTTGTAAACACTCGTTAATGTTCGGTATCCGAGTACTGATGATCAGCAATGTAATTGTGAAGATGAGATAAGCCGTAACGGCTGCAATATTTGCATTCATAGCGTATTTTATATTCCTGTGATGAAGTGTGGGATACCTGTACCATTGTTTGATACCTGCAGTTTACAATTTATATTGAAAAATATTAACGCACATTGCACTTTTTTAAAATAAACCAAAATGTTATCTGTCATCAAATACAATTATTTTTTTTTACGATTATGCAAATCCTACTCTTAAACTGCAGTGCATTTAGATCTAGAATGACATTTCCGTGGACAGACAAATTTGTTCGGCATACTGTGACTGGAGAAAATTGCCAAGAGGAACATGTGGTGCGACATTTAAGGATCTGTCTACTGGAGGTTGTACCTACCTGTGTCTGGAACACACAGAGATAACAGGACAACATAGAAAAATAGAGCCACTGGCTCAGTAGTTCATCAGGCTGTATATACATTAACTAATTAAAAATGGCAACTTCTAGGTCAGAGGTACAAGAAATGGGAAGCACTATAAATAGAGAAGATACAAAAGGTCTTAAGGTCCTTACCCCTCTGACCTATCTTTGAGGCCAGAGATAAAATCCCCTACAAATAAAGACATACTTGAAGATTTAATTCATCACTGTTGTTTCCTTTAAATTACCTCCCTTTGAAGAACACATAAAATATCAAGATGAAAAAGCGTTTCAGGTCTTGATCCCTGTTAGCTTTATTTAGAGTTGCGGGGTTACGAAATCTACAAGTTTGAATCCCCATTGGCCAAGGAGTCTGTACACACAATTTCAGCTCCCTAGACCAAGTGGTTCTGGAGAAGAAGATAAAAAAGCGAAAAGTTTACAGACGGATGGATGGATGGACAGACGGACGGACAGACTGACGCCGGACACCATAAGCACATCGGGCCTTCCATGCCAGATGAGCTAAAATCTCCATTCAGACACATTGGAAGTTCAAGTATGCAAAGAAAAGGCAGTTTAATATGCTTGTTCATGTTAAGCTTATCAGTAGATGAACATGAGGTCGTTAGATAATGGATTTGTTACAGAAAATAAACTGTATCACTGGACAGTGGATAGTACCAAATTTAGTTAATGATATTCAAAACGTAGTCATCTTGTCATATATAAAACATGACCTTGACATAGATATTGTGTGATAGTGGAAATTCATGGTGTGTGTGTTAAAAAGCAAATGTTTTTTTGTAAATGTAGATGTGACATTTTGTTTTACAGTTTTATAATTGCTTTTGTGTCGTAGGTTTTAAGTAATTAAAACACTGAACTGCATTACGTTATAAAATAAGTCGACTTCAAGCCAGAAGCACTGGTTGGGACATTGTCTTTAGATGAAGGACTACAGTCCTCAAATCCCGTTTTCAGTGTACGTTAACATTGACTTTCAATGCACTTCTGCTCATAGATGAAATCTTATCTGAATAGGTGACTTGTTTTGTCATGAATGAAACTTTTAAAGCATTTCTGCTATTGATGCGATATTTGAAGATAGTTCATTTGTTACATATTGTTTGAGATATCTTTTTGATAAGTATCTCAAAAAATAGAATCTCCTCTAAATGCATTTACAACTTTTATTTATTTCCTTTCATTTTCATTGTTTATGTTAAATATACTGTATTTGTCAAACGAGAAATTAACAATCCCCAGCATCACCTTCCTCAAGAAGTCAGATGTTTTACAGAATTCAGCATTCCGGCAACTTGTATTGGTCTTTAATTTTTTGATATAATAATTGTCTTAGTGCAAACAATAACTTCAACATGGGTAATCAAATAGAACTAACTGCATTATCTAAGACCAACTTGGTTGTTGCCGAGTGCAGATTTTGTATAATAATAAAACACGTATTTGAAGAAGACACACTTATGCATGTGTATTAAGGCATATTAATATTTTAGTAGCCAATAAATGTTATGATTTCACTGCATAGACTTTTGTAATTTAAGGCACTTCATTTAGTAATGTATGTCTTATATACATATTTACAACTTATTCAAGTGTGTTTATTAATGGTGAGTCATCTTTAAGGGATTAATAATATTAGGTTCCAGTTCATGTAGAATGCATGTCCACATGGCTATCGATCACTTCGGTCATATAAAAGCTTGAATTAACATATCCTTATACTTAAAAGTGATAATCTTCAACACTAAATTATCACATTTTCTTCTCTGCAGAGAGATAATGAATTTCAGGTTGTAAACAGTCTGGACAACAAACCCCATGTGTTGTAATAATATTTCTGATACCACTTGGCAACCTAGCCGATATTAATCACTTAGGCAATTTGACTGTCCAAGTTCAGTCCAGTATTGATTTAATGTCTCCAAGTCAAATCATAAGATAAACCAGCAGTGGCAAAAGCTTCCAAGCAACCAATGAGACATACATAACCATATCAAGCTATATTGATATTTTATATAAAAAAAATTTTGATGTGAAGATTTGCAAATATGCGATATCGTGTTGACCATGTGTGTTTGCGTCGAATTTGGAGTTGCTAAATTTTCGTCAACATGATGCTCTTAAAAATCCGTTTTGCCAATGTTCGAGATTGTGTATCATTGCATTTATGGTTAAGTGACCATCACACATTTCATCACTACAGTAATATGAAATCACACTTAATACGGATCATTCATTATTAATATATCGAAGCTTTATCAGCAGCAGGGCGTGGACTACATTGTGATCAAATAAGGTTCAATGGAGGATGCACTATTTGAAGTTATCCTTACTCAAAACATGGAATGGCATTTATTGCCTGTTGGCAAACTTTCTACAAAGGTCTGTTCAAGAGTTCTCTATGCTATCACATAGCCTAACATAGAATAAACTCTTAACTACTTTGTTTAAACATTCATGAATTGTCGTTCTCATTTTATTGCTTGAGTTGTTACTTAATGACCCTTGAAACTATTTTCATTAATTATTCATAATATGATTATTGAATGGAGTTGACGTTATAAACATAAGCATCATAAACATTCTTAGAAGGCTACTCATTATACACACTTCATTTGGTCAGGTCATTCTTGAATTCAAAGTCTTCTTTCCTCAGACAAAAGGTTATCATATACTCATAATTCATATGCTTAATTACCCCGTCGTCCCAGCTGCATATTGAGCCTAGAAGTCATTTTGCATCAAACGCAGTATCCTTACAAACAGCGCAGTAAAGTATTATACAAAGTGTTACACGCTTCCCTTGGCGACCATATATGCCCGAAGTCATTACTTAAAGAATTTAGTCACCTTAGCTAACTTCTCTATTGATTAAGTGCCGCCCACTATTAAATCTGTGATAGATTCGTCAAATAAGTACCCTGTCTAAACAGGGGTATACATGTAGTTGTGTTGAAAATGGAAAAAAAGAAAAAGTGGTGGTGGGAGGAGGGAGGAGGGGGTAGTTTGAGACATATAGTAATTGTAAAGAATTTTACATTTTGGTATCATGATATCCTTTATTTTAGCATAGTTTTCAGAGCCAATGGTTTGCTGAATTCTGAATGTTAAGGTATCCTTCATCGTTATTTACAATGTACAAACAAAGAAAACCTAGGATGTTTTCCAAACTCTTATGTATTTGTAGTCCCTCTATCCATCATAGGTCCCTGAAAAACGAAAGTGTCATCACATTTCAGATTCGTTGTCAGCTTCAATAAGGGTCACCAGGGCAACGCACTAACACATATAGTTTAGTTGATACATAAGATTTTCTTTTCAAAGACACGCTAGTGTGTGCAGTATAAAATATAGAAAATGCAATCGTCATATATTCATTCTCAGGTACTTCTCCTTCCATTGTTATCAAACGTGATGAACTTTTGGTCCGTATAAGTTAAATGACAAAACCACTTCAAACCACACCAAAGATTGTTTTGCTTGGCATTCTGTTGTTCAGAGGGAGAGTAAGGAACTTTTCTTGTTTTGAAAATGCAATCGTCATATATTCATTCTCAGGTACTTCTCCTTCCATTGTTATCAAACGTGATGAACTTTTGGTCCGTATAAGTTAAATGACAAAACCACTTCAAACCACACAAAAGATTGTTTTGCTTGGCATTCTGTTGTTCAGAGGGAGAGTAAGGAACTTTTCTTGTTTTGATCAAACGTCCTGATCAACCGATGTCATAGTAACTTAAGATACATAAGACAAGTTGGAGAGCTACCAGTGTTTCCTATGAGGCAGTGTGAAGTTACTTATTCGTTATTGGACATTGGACATTGGACACTGGACATTCGATTTTTCCAGTTACTTATTCAAAACAATTATCTGAAAAAGCACTATGGAACAATCTATCACAACCTATGTATACTCATTTTAAAGAAAATTCAATTTCCTTTCCAACGAGGTATGTTGTTTGATTCGCAAAAAATCAGACTGTACCGTAAATTACGAAATAAGGGCGATGGGGTTAGTAAAATCAAGCCAAAAGGGGAAGTAAATATTTAAATGGGTACCAACGAATATTTGCACCACCATCTAAGGATACCCAAATGAAAGACAATTCAATTTCCTATCCAATGAGGTATCTTACATGATGTTTGATAGGGGCTGTGATACCGTAAAATGCGAAATAACGTCACTAGGTAGTATACATATTAGCTCTGTAATGAGTTTTTCACAATCAAACTAGTCTGAGGGTACCAAGAAATATTTGCCCCACCATCTAAGGCTATCCAAATGAAAGATCGGTTTGTTTGGGTCGGTTCACCCCGTTTTGAGTGGAACCGGTTTTGGTACGAACTGATCCGGAACCTTGGAGAAAATTACCTACATTTGCATGTAGTTACTATAAAGTTGCAATAAAGTTGTTACGGTAAGATACCCGAACTATTCAAGTATGACAAATGTATCAGGGATGTAAAGTGATAGTAGAAAACTCTTTTCGAGATTTATTGCTTTTGCTAGGAATGAAATATCGACGTTTTCCTCGATTTTTGTCGTTGTATCGCTGAGACATTTGGCCCACTTGAGTTTGACGAGCAAAAAATCGTGTTTGAACTTTAGAAATAATGGACCGATAGTGTTGATGTTTGTTTTAATCGAATGGGTAATCACTGTCCTTTAATTCTACAATGTATTTTAGGTGTACAAAGTGTGTTAACATTTTGAATTTGGACTTGATTGGACATGGGGTAAAATTGGCGTTGCATCCCTTTCTTTATTTATAAGTATAGGTATATCGCATCGTAGTATTGAACCTAGGAACTGTTTGTTTTCAGCAATACAAGCCCCTGTGTATTTTATTGATTGATACGATGGTGCACTGTTTCGGGTCATTTATTACGTGAATGTGATTGCTCTAATCTTGAATTGAAAAAGGTAAAATCTCTGATGACTGATACTACAACCAATAGTTTTTTTATACGACCAGAACATGCCGTCACTGGATAAAGGCTAAGTCATTTGCAGTTGCTATATGACCAACTGAATGTATCTGATTCAATGTCCTTAATTAGCATTGATCACTGTTATCGGATATGAAACCGCCAGTGACTGCATTAGAGAATTGTTCCACATTCAGTAGGTTTTTGGCGCAACGAAACATTAACATTCAATGCAGTACTACCCATGGATGCTTCTTTCAGTTGATGATTGAAGATTTGACCATAATATAAAATATAAAATAATGAAATATATGTTATTGTCCAATACAGGAAAGGTTTGTTGTACATAAAGTACTCCCGAAACCAACGGTGGAATGCTGTGCAAATCTTATTTGGGAACATGCCATTAACACTGCATATTTTTTTAGAAGTTAAAATGTAAATGAATTTTATTTAAGCTTAGCAGCTCTTAGGTACTTCGAGCCTATGAAAAATTCACACACACAAAAAATAAATTCATTGCTAAATGGACATGTAATATAAAATAAATATATTCATATCTACACAAAGAAGTAAAGAAGACTAGTATGAACAGCTTTGAATTAAATAATGGATAAGCATGTTTAACGAAAGTTTTAGTTGACCGTATCATTAAATAATGGTAAGAATAAGCAAAAGTCAAAATCTATTGTAGATATTTATCTTAGCACACTTGACAGGCTCATTAACTTGTTAAACAGCAGGGGGCCGTTTAACTAACCGATCTCAGCCCTATGATCAATCTTAGCCAATGATAGAAGATGGGCCTACGATTCATCTTAGGGCTAATATTGGTTAGTGGAACGACCCCCTTAGCGTAGATCTTAGAAGCTCTTAGCACAGTGACTACTGTTGTCTTCAATCATTGCCTATAAGATATACATGTATATGTATGTAGTACAAATGACTATTTTAGAACTAAATGAGCTTCAAAATCTAAACCCAAATAAGTTTCCTCCTCTCACTTCTTGGGTACTTTGATTACCAACTGTAGCTGTAAGCAAATTCTGTCAGCATGTTGCATTGAGCAATCGAGACAGGAGCACGAATATGCCTGTAAGGTGTCTTCGAATATTTCCCCACAGCTGCCAGGCAGTGTCTACACAAAGGGATCTCTTCCTGATTTATCTCTGATTTCAATAGCCTTTCTTGACATTAAGTCGATATGACAATATGTTTACCAGCTCCAGAAATTGCTAAAGTGATTAATACTCTCGAGTGGATAAGCCAGGGAATGTCACCACACAACACTGACCTTCCGGGAAACCGAAGTGTTCTACAGAGATGCATGTACCATTGACTCAAGGAAAGACATGTCTTGCATTTATTAATTTTTTCATCAAGGTTATAATGTATAACGTTTTTGATAAGCATGCCATTTTAAAAGCGAACAGATGTCGAATCGGGTTTTTTAATCACACTGTATGTAGATAATCTCATTAAGTGAGAGACTTGGTGAGATTCAATGTTTCGTTCAAAATCCATCTCCATTACTTTATAGCATTGTCATTATATGTTTGACCCCATAACATGTTGAGTCATAACTTGATGAAGTTAAACATTGTAATTGAATGTTGTTGAGATTGACTGGGCATTGTGGAAAATCTACTGTCAAACGGTATATCCTAAAATATATATTTAATCTCACACAAGCGATATATCCAACAAAACCCAAGTTTGGATAATACATACAAAACCACATATTCGTTTACGTTTGGGTGGACGAGTTCATTGTGAGATTCGCACTCCACCCGCAGAGTCGGGCACCAAGCACAAACCAATAACCCAACAACAGCTATTCAATGTTATATTGATAAGGTACTTTAAGGTGAATGTACCAAGTACGTGTATAATGTGTGATGCTCTCCCATTCAATGCCTTCTCTGTTGATATTTCACAACAGTAACGTCCATTTTAATATAATGGTATCGGATATTCAACGTCTTAGACCTCATTTACATTGGCGTCAATAATTTGTTTACAGTTTCATTTTCACAGCTATATAGAATATATTATGGTAGTGTCAATGTTATACTATATTTATGACACGAGTCGAGTCTAAATAGTGTCGAGAGATTTTAGGACTTATTTCATTCGAGTTGATTAGTTAAAAACGTGGCATCGGAACAAATTAGAGCACAGTCACATGCTTTCGTCCAATCATATGATAGTATTGTGGTCACGTGGGGTACAGTTATATTCCGATTGTCTGGTTGCGTTCGGGTATCATGCTCGTAGCAGTACATTATAAATGTACGGTTTGAGAGGGTGAGACTCGGTTGGCACCTCACCCAACCCTCTCAAACCCGTACATTTATCTCCCGCTAATGTACTGCTACTCGTCCTCTATCTATTACACAGAAACAAAACTGTCTGTACTTTTTTCTTCATTGGTTACTTTTATATGAGTCTGAAATGTTGATTTATCAGAGTCCAAAATTGAAGCTGGATTTTCAACTACCACTTAAACAATATTTATGTTATAAGCCAAAGGCATTTATACTTTTTAATCTTCAACAAGGTTTGGTTTTTATTCAGGGTCATTTATTCTTATTTATATCTTAAAAAATGAAAGGATGTTCATTTGGAAACAATTGCAGGAAGATTTTCCACACTGGAAGCTTTTAAGAAACATTGTAATCAGTTGTTATTGCAATTGACACCAACATGCCGTCGCAGCATAAGTGTTCCAACCACTATGCAAACTAAGGTAATCGATATGTGGTTTATTTGTCACACCTTAACTTAGGTACTAAATCTACATTAGAATAATGAGTAACATCGTTGAAGTTTCATGCGATATCAATATGTATATATAATTCAAGATTTTAATATGTTCCCCTATTATGCATCACGCAACAGTCTCACAAATAAAAGCAAAGAAGTAAACTCCTTATCCAACTCAACGAATATTTGAATTTCTTCCCTTAAAGGCAGTTCCCAAGGGAAATCTGTAGCAGCAAGCATCTCCCATTGATCATATTCATGGCTTATGTTGATGTCAGCAGCTGCCAGACGCTGGAGATTACTGCTTGAATATAAGGAAGGGGAGACAATTAGGCGACCCTTGAGATCACACTATTATTATGCACCTTACTGACAACCAGAAAACGTTATTTTGAAGCTATGTTCATTATAATTTAAAGGTACATCCATTGTGTTGTTGGGGGTCAAATATGCCGAAGGCATGATATGTATGGACTTTGCAGAAGTAGTTCGTGTATTTGACCTTTGACTTGCTTTGCACATTTATTAGATTTTAATACAATTAGAAATATTCCATAGATTGTTCATAATCGTAATGAATACATCTTCACAACCTCACAGGCGTAACGAAAATATTTCCTTATCTTCTCTTTCCGCCCTTGACCTCAACCCTCTCATTTTCAGTGCTAAAATTTTAACATACTGCAGGCTAATCGGATATGCAACTCAGAGGACAGTTGTATTGCCTTTGTGACTGTGTCGATCTTCGCTTATTTTGAATTGGTTCCGAATGTAAACGGCGATTCCATTGGCTGTATGTTAACAGATGGTAAAGGACGTAACTCGTGATCAAAAAAGGTTTCGCTGATTCGTTTCACCACTCCTGTCTAGATTGAAGAGAGATCTCGATACATTTTCACCTTGCCGTGGGAATATATATATATATAAGAATATATCTTAGTCAATTTTTAAAGTTATAAATCGAAGACACGTAATCAGATCAACAGTATTATAAATCACAAAAAGTAAATTTTGCCAGATATTTAACTGTCATTTGGACTTTCATCTGAAATAAAGGGAAAATACATTTTTAATCAACGTTATGTAATGCCGTATCTTTCAAAATATCGTTTTATCAAAATACAATATTTTTAAGTAAGAGAAAAGCGGCTGAGGGTGCGTTTTAGAATTATCACAGTATCTAATCAGGTCATGGTTGGTACGATGCACGAAAATACTATCCATAATGAGGGAAGTGATTGATTATATCAGGGACATTATATACATATAAGGTCCCTGATTATATGAAGGGGATGAGGGAAAGGATTAATCATTTACAAAGTCACTGAGTGCACTGCGGTGCAATCAAATTTAGTTACAGTTTTCTTATCATTGGATTCTTATTATAACGTAAATCTGATTAGAAAACCTCTGAGTCATATTAATTAGGGCCACTGGAATTAAATATCTTATGGCCAGACAAATTAACTACATTTTGGAGACAAAATGACTAATGTCATGAGAGAGAGAAAAAAGTTGGTAAATGAGATATTGCCTGGTATGTTAAGGCCAATACAGAAGGCAATGAATTATATAATAAAAAGAAAAACAAAAACTTTTGGTTCTATTCGTACACCGGGTCCTGAATAACGACATTTGTCGATTGTAATTGTAGTTGAACAAAGGGGCATTGTTGCGACGGTGTAACCAATTGGTCTATCTAATACTTATTGGCAAGGTGTAGACAGATATACAGACAGCTTCAGGATGTAAACTGCCACAACAAAATCCTACAGATAACGAGGTTATACAATAGAGACCGTTCTACACGTTATACAGTTTGAGCTGGTTAAAATGATCTTTTAAAGAATAAATAATTATTTACCTAAAGAAATATCAATCTATGAAACAAACCAAATTGAGAGCAGTCAAAGGATTTCATTATTATATTTCCCGCAGCCCAAAGACAATTGTGAAGTGCTAATATATTTCTATTTTACACCTTAACTGGTAATAGTTAATCCACAATGAGACAGACACGTTGCGTAGCATGGCAAAAAGAGAGAAACTTATGAGGAAAGAGTCACAGAAGTTCAGTTTCATTATCCTATGGGACTAATATCAGCAATAAAATACATTTTGTATGCGAATATTGTAGATTTCATACGAGGGTACATATTGCGTTTTTTTACAAAAGTTTAAGAATACCTTTAATCTATGAGCGCATTGAAAGCTGCATTTTTTAAATGTTTTTAAAAAATAAAGGATTTTACTGACAAATCAGTGATGTACATGGATTTGTTAAAATTGTAGATTCGTTTGGACAAACTAATGTAAATGAACTCTCATCATTAGTTTTTTTTAAACTCGATTTGGAATTTCTCTTCTGTGAAATAAAAGGCACAAACAGTTGATTTCGTATTGCCCTTGCAGCTTGTTGTCAGATTGGAAATCAAGGTGTTTCAATTACATGAATGGAAATACATTTGACCTCCAGCCAAACTTCCGCTGTGTTATGGCAATCAATATTCCTCTCGTATGGATGATTTCAGATTGTCACAGCAATGTCTTGTTCCTCTGACTTCTTAACCCTTACATGTCAAGTAATATCTCCAAACAAACATTTAAAGTATCTTGGAGATTGATGACATTAAAGCTATAATCAATTTAGCTCTTATATTTCTGTTAAAATAGACGTGAAATAAACACTCGGAAATAATGAACCTTATTCAAAGTTTTTAACTACTAAACTGAGTACATGTATGTCAATGATGAAGATAATACATGTTTGTCATAAAATGAAATGAAAATGATAGGGTATGGTGATATGGCGAATACGATCAAACACTGATCTAGTTCCTTCGATGCCTGTAGTTTCTCTTCAACTTGCTTTCTTAGACTGCAAAGTTCTCCATTAATAATTAATAAGTATGATTGTGTGTTACTCAACACTGGAGTCGAGTTGTTTCTTCTCGTAGATATTTAAGAAATATAAGTTAAATGATAACAACAATTATTATTTCCAAATTGGTTTGTTCATTTAAATGAGCTCATCATATTATAATTGTATGTTGCCAATTTTGTTTTAAAAAGTCACTCAGTATCCATGACTAATCGATAATTATCTTTAAACAACTGTATAAACAATTTTGTATCTCCCAATTTGTTCACTATTTTCAAAATATGAACTTACTGTACATCTTAGTATGTGCCTAAAATACTTTAATTCTAAGTTCATGCATGAACAGTCCGTTCCTTATTTTATTGAATAACGGCATTGGGCTACGGCAGGGTATCTCCTGTGAACGTCAAACAAACATAAAACTTAATGAACTTGCGTAAACTAAACGGATTTTAAAATTTGAGTTTTGTGCCCCATCTCTCCTTAATTAATAATTAATAGGTATGATTGCAATGCATAGAGTGCTCACTGGAGAGGAATGTATTTTTAAAACCCTGTAGTGAAAAGGTCCATTTTATTTTTAAGGTAACATCCATGTTGATTGCATTGAATACTCAAGATACTTTTTTTGCTGTAATGTATGGTAGTTACAATGATTCCTTTAATCAGTTACATTCAATCAATGGTGAATGATGCTTTTCTACTTAATGCACACCCTGTCTGTGTTTATTGAAGATAAGAAGATAAAAGGTTCCTATGAAAATGTTTAAAACAATTACATTCAAAATGACAAATTTGGAGATTATATTTCCGCCTCAGATAAATAGTCAGTCATTATAATAACTCACGTTAATCATCTTTGGTTTTAAGAAATGGAAACATCAACTGTATATACTTAATATGTTCTAATGCTCCTTGCAGAAATAACAGAAAGTTTACTTCATGAACTAAGAAATAAAATATCTAGAAATCGACTATTCTAATACTATAATCTAACTCAAATTAGAATATTCACTGAACTGGTTGAAACCTAAAAGGAAAAACAAACTTTTGTTGAATTTCAAATTGGTTAAGGTTTCCAGATAAGCCTTATCGTTTGATATGTCAATCATTCTCTATAAATCAATCTTGAAAAATAATGACATGACAACATTTTGAAATTGTATCCGTTCCCCTACAGTGTAATTTCTTAGAGACGTGACAAGGAACCGTTTTATGCCCTTTCATATAACTCGTTTCACTTCTTTCTTATAATCATTAATTGAAAACGGAATGAGATATTGATCTTTGTAAAGAGAGTCTTTCAGAATGTAATCAAAATCATTTTTATGAAGTTCTTTTGGGAATTAGAAACGTTTGAAATTTCCGAATATACAAAAATATCACCGATTTGGAAAAAAATGTATTAACACTTTAAATTGATGAAATTGCAAATACGTTTAGCCGTCAAATTGCATGTGGTCATTAGTATTTGAGTTATAAAACGAAATCGGGCATTAGAATAATATGCAAAATGCATCTTTGTATGGAGAAATGAATTTTCTAGCGAAGGGACGGGAGACATATTGTTTATAGTTGAGCTTTATTTGGGTTGGCGTTGGCGGCGTCGTTTCCGGAGCTTATCTCTTAAACCTACTTGATGAACCTTCAACAAATTTGGAATATTCTCTCTCTTTTTTTAAAATTTTATTTGCTTTTGTCTTTGTCTTTTTGATGGGGACGAAGCATAACTCTAAATTTATTTGACTTTTCTTGACCAAAATGGTTTACTGCTTCTCCATAGCACGTACATGTAGATGTGCTTTTGGTTTTTCATATTTTTCAAAATAATCTTTACTTGTTTCCACGGTAACGATTTGGACTTTATCTTTGTGGAGGGTAGAGTTTGTTACCGGTGCAGAACTCTTGAACTACTAGACCAAATTTGGTTCACTGCCTCCCCATGGCAATTAGATGTGGCTTATGGAGATTTAACTTTTATTTGCATTTGAAGTATATTCGGTCTTGGAGGGTCTGAATTCCAGAAAAAAATGAATTATTCGAGATTCCCAAGTTGATTTGGGGGAACTGGGAAGATCTGTTTTTACGAGTAAAAACACCTTCTAGTTACAGGAAGAGTAAACCCAAATGAATTTTCAGTTAGCAGTGAGCAGTAACCAATCAATGTTTTTCGGTTTTTATTTCCTTTTATTGGTTCATCTTGTGAACATGTCTCTGCAATTTGATATAATAATCATGCATATTTTGTGCTTTTTACAATAGTACAACAAAGCACAATATTAACATTTATCGATAAGACGTCAGATAAATCTTGTATTCCAAACTTTCTGCAACATTGATGAGTATATTATACATATATATCCCTACAAGGGAATACTAGGTTCTAATATAGAGCACTGCTCGTATAGAACTTTCAAACCTACTTGTTGAAATGTCATTGAAATATAATCTAAAACCCTGATCATACGATAAAGAAAAGTAATAATTATGGATAAAATCCATAAATAAAAACAAACATAGGATCGATTATTAATATTTTGTCAGATGATAAGGAATGATTTGATTATTATCTTAAATATTTTAAACCGCGGATTTTCAAGGCAGACCATACATATTCATAATCGGATCATAACTCGAAGTGTTGAGTCTGGGTTCCATTTGACCAATTCCAGCGAAACAAAAGTGGTTCTCCATGCAATAATTGTAGTTCTCCACAGTCACAAACAAATGTAACTTCATGACAGTTATAACATGGTTATATTTTTGATAACACTACCTTCACTAGTACAAATTCTTGTACTTTTTCGGGCGAAGTCCCATTGAAGGTAGTGTTATCCCAAATATAACCATGTTATATTTCCTCACTATCTAAATGGCAAGTATTTCTAATTCATGAAAGTTATCTGGTACTTGGTATTTGTACTTCAGGATTGTTAATTTTGTTTTGAACCTCAAATTAAAAAACATTAAAATATTGATTCTTGCAATGATATTTATATGAATACGTGATTTTAAATGGACAATATAAAAGAAATAAATTGACTCACCTTCAAAAAATGAAGGGATAATGTATTTACAATGTTACTTGTTTAACAGTAAATAACGGGTAAAAACCAATGGCTGTGAACATATTAAAATTGTATGCTCATCATTAATGATTATCAAATTCAAGTGACTTTAAAATTGAAATTTACTTTCATAATATGCAAGCTATTCAAAGCAACAACACTTTACAAACAGTTTATTTCGTAATGACCTTGCGGCGCTGATACTGTTCTTATTTTCTGAACACACATCAAGATCTTTCCATTACGAGAACGATAACCCATTTGACCTCAAGCAAAATGGCAATCAATAATCCTCAAGTTTGGATCTGATCGCAATAGCACTTTAAGGTTATTCTGACAAGGTTCTTAAACTTCGTATTGACACATTGACTCAGTATCAACTTTAGAAGGAGCTGGGGAAATGGTAATATCAGCTCTATAGACATTTAAGTTCAATGTAATTATAAAATAATATAACAATGGACAAAAAATGGCGGTTATAAACTGTTTTGGAGTTAAACTTAATTAATGTAATGACTTAATCAATGGTTTCTCGTACGTAGATTAATCACAGCTCAAAGAGTGCGAGTGTGTAAACAATGAAGCTAAGAAACTAAAGCTACAACAACCGAAGCTGGTGTAATCATCAAGTGATCAACACTACTGACACATGGTACCACATACATCTAGATCATGTACATGTTTTTAATATAATTTTTTCAGAAATTGAGTTATAGGAGACCGTACATAGCTTTTTGACTTGTGTAATGGCGCCCTACCGAAATCTAAAATTAAGATACTTTCAATATTTCATAAAATTGTATGGCAAACTTTAAACCAAAATACCATAAAGGTTATGTCAAAAACCCATTTGTGTTTGAACATATCAAACAAATATAAGAATGAAAAGGGACATCGCTTTAGGGTACTTCAGGATGAATGGGATAAAGTGATAACGTGATATTGCTGGACGAAAGAGGTATATGGACAAACGACAAAACGATATGTTCACATGACAAAGCAACATGCCTGCATGACAAAGCGATATGAACACACGACAAAGCCATATGGACACATGACAAAGTAATATGAACATATGACAAAGTGATATGGATACATGACAAAGTGATATGGACACATGACAAAATGATATGGACATACGACAAAGCCATATGGACCCACGACAAAGAGATGATATGGACACATGACAAAGAGATGATATGGACACATGACAAAGCAATATGAACCCACGACAAAGTGATATGGACACATGACAAAGAGATGATATGGACACATGACAAAGTGATATGGATACATGACAAAGTGATATGGACACATGGCAAAATGATATGGACATACGACAAAGCCATATGGACCCACGACAAAGTGATATGGACAAATAACAAAGCAATATGACTGCGTGACAAAGAAATATGGTCACATGACAAAGTGATATATAACTGTGCCTCGTACTAATAAGAAAAACATTTGATCTTAAACATTGAATTGATAAAATAATCCTAATCATGGGGTCGGATTTATTCATGCATGTGTATGTATATTATGCGTCGTTAAATCATACACAGTTCTGATTATTGTCTTAATGAAAATTCAATACCTGTAGAATGATACTTTTTCTGACAGTTTTAATTTGTTTTACCTTCATGTATGAACGGAAAATTTAATATCTTATCAAATCTGTCACTCTTTTCTAATGTGACTCAGAAAACATTAAAATATAGGGCAGATATGAGCTGGTTACTGGGAAATATCAACAAGGGAAGCTTGTGTGTGAAACTACAATATCACCCTAAACATATCTGCTGACTACAAAAACAGGCAATTAGATCTAACAAAGTTTAGCAATGTAAAAACTAAAATGACAGAAAGTGGGAGGATAAGTTATCAAATCCCAAGTTTAAGGTTTCTTAAAAAGTGTTACCTGAAACTGAATTGATTCGAGCGTCATCCAATCTAATCCAAGATTCTAAATAAATAGTTTCCCAAATGTCAACTGATTTTCAATTGAACCAAACTTTAAGAAGTATTATTTTCTTTATATTATCACAAAGCAGTAACTTTTTCAGTTAATTTGACATCCAAAGTCCTTTCAATGCCCAAAGAATCTACTACCAGTATAATACAAATATAGACGCAAAAGAAGCTTTAATTAATTACAATTTAATGTTTTATTCTTTTGAATGTTGCATTTGCAGATGAATGCTAAAATGTTGTTTGAAAAGCTTGTCTTATCCATTATTGTTAGTTCTGGTTAAACGTTCGGTTAGACAAAGGCAGTTATTGTGGAAAGAAGTTTTTAAATGAGGTATTCTGACATTCTACAATTTGAAAATAATTGGTAGAAATGAGTGAAAGAGGTTTGTAAGTCTTTCATCAGTGAGCTAACCAATAAAACAGGTACTGGTGCAACAAGAAATCTCATCAGGGAAGTACAATTATATTGCTTAATAAATGAAGAATGAAGAACTACTTCTTTATTCTGCAGATATTATATCCATCGATTTACATTATTACAATAATAATAATAATGATATAATATAATATCATAACATTTACTTCAAGTGTGATGTAATTCAGAATCTTGTTCATATATTATGCTATGAAAAACAGAAAAGCACAGTGAAGCCATTATTTTTTAACATATTCCATCACATAACTACAGGTACTCCGGTTGATCTGGGTGTCTTATTGACAACTGAATCTTTTACAGGTCTCAATACAAAAAAGTCAAGATGACCCGACAGAAGGTAAAACAGTACATCATTAGTAAAATAACAAAGTTTAGGCATTCCCAACATCAAGGTCTAATAGTGAATAAATCAGAACACATAAATGTGTCAGGGTAATACATTATTATTGTTCTCCAAATGGATATCCACTGTTTATACTATGGCGTCGTTTGGCTTTCTACACTCTCATTCAATTGTCATGAGATTTCAATTACACCACTATGGCTTTGTTAGCAATAATCGCAGATGTCCAAACTGATATCTGATGACACATTCGCTGGACTAGGGATTTATGATGGATGGAACAAAGAGAACTATAAATCAACTATTCTTGGAAAGGTTAATCCTTATAGTATTCAACTGTAAAAAGTGAGGATGGATTACCATATTTTGTTTATTTTGAAATTATGTAACAGTTTTGTATTTTCCAAAAAAATATATAATGTCCTTTATTCAAGACACTTTTGTCAGTGATGCTTCAAAAGCATTTTCAAAACAAATGGTACCAGGCAGCAATCGTTGAAAGTTTAAAGTGAAAAAAGCCAACTAAGTCTCGAGGTCTTTCTTTCCTCTCCCTTCCCTATTTCACCCATCCAACCTTCTCCTCATCTGTTCCCCCTTTTACACAAGGGATATATCTGACTGATTTATCACTGATTTCAATAATAGCTGTCGACACTTAATCAATAGAGAAGTTAGCTACGGTGACTAAATTCGTTAAATAATGACTGTTGGCAAGTGTGGTCGCCAGGGGAAGTGTATAACACGTCGACAAATACCTTTATTCCCCTGTCTGTGAAGGTTCTGTACAATAAGTTGTAGCATCCACGTGCAGCTGAGGCAATGGCGGTAATCAAACATAAGAAATACGACTAAGTAATTGTCCTTTGTCTGAAGAAGGATAATCTTGAATTCAAGCATGAGCAAGTCAAATCACCACATCAAAGACAACAATGAAGAATCCTTAAGTATGTTTTTTGACGCTGATCCATATATAACAAACTTTGTATAGTTATAATGGCAACTCCTTCAAAATAAAAAATAAAACAAGCCATGATTCCAAATAAGTACACTTTGTCTGAGAAGGGGAGACGTTGAATTGAAGCATGAAAATAACCAAATGATTAGATGAGAGAAATTAGTGGTGAAATCCTCCAAATATGGTTACTCATGAGGACTCACACAACGAACACCTTACATGTTCATACCTTCATTCATTTCAAAATCTAATCACAAGAATAAGTACATTATTAGTTACTAGTTATTAGTTATTATCACAGTGTTTTGACAGGGTTTACGGGTCCGTATTTTCCTGAGGCGCAGAGGAGTATTACTTGAAGAATAATAAAGAGACACATGTTTTTATTGAATGAGTTTATTGACGCAAACAAAATAAAAAATGTATATATGTTGAAATCACCGTACTTGTGTTTGTTAAGGTAATTTCGAGTCGAGCAACCGCATTCCATCTAAAATCAAGGTCATCCGTAAGACCCGTGTGGTAAGTCACATGACCTGTCTTCACGGGTCACACAGAATGTACACCCTTGCAAATCCGCCTACACGGTTTCGTATGCATTGGCTATTGGCCAATCAGAATTCAACAAATGTGTCCAAAGGGTAATTATATGCAGTATAAATGAGTATTGGTGGTGACATCATGTGTTGTCCAAATAGGAGCACCTGCCATTAACATTTAGGTGCATAGTGTCATAGAATGTGATAGCTTTGGAAAGAACTAGCAGAACTGATTTGATGTAACAAAATGCTTGGAACTGATTAGATATGTAAATTAAAATAGCAATGGGAACTTCAACAAAAACACAATTGTGTAAAATCTCAAATTATTCATCGGTAAAAATGGAGTTAGAAATTCATCCTAATGATTAATGTCAATGTGTTTTTATTACCACTGGGAAGCAATGAATCGATACTGAAAGTGGAAATTGAATTGCTGAATGACTTACTACCGACATAACGGTCACCAGAAAATCTGGCCAACATATGCAGTAACACATGGGCTTCTTTGTAAAGTCTCTTATTAGCCTAACCCTCAGTAAGAAGTATAGGATAGTTGTACCTGTATCGGTAACAAAGGTAATTATCGTGTGTTAAAGTATAAAAAGGCCTTATCATAGATATGCCCATAGTAACGATCGGTCATTGAAATATGCATAATTATCGGCCAAAATCATTCAATTGTCTGCCACGTTTGTTCACCAACATTTTCGTTGTGTCATTGTTTCCTTCACATCACAAATTGTTTGTTTCACATTATATATGTCATTTCTTGATACTCGTCCATTTTATATAATTTTAAAAGTCTTTTGATATAACATCATAAATTGCAGAATTCAACGTCTAAAATAATATTTTTTGTTAGATATTGTTATACCACAAGGTACTGTTCACCTGTACATAGAGGATATCTGTCTTTTTGAACTCTTGTTTACACGATATCTAATGAAGCGTTGCATCCAAAGTCTTCAAATTTGTTGTCTGCCTACATTGTGGGAAGACGCAGACACCAGTCAATTTTGGTGACCTTGGTCTTATTTTCAAGGTCACCATGACACTTTGACCACTTTTTGAACTCTTGTTTACGCGATATCTAATGAAGCCTTGCATCCAAAGTCTTCAAATTTGGTGTCTGCCTACATTGTGGGATGACGCAGACACCAGTCACCTTTGGTGACCTTGGCCTTATTTTCAAGGTCACCACGACACTTTGACCACTCTTTTAACTCTTGTTAAGGTGATATCTCATGAAACATTGCATCCAAAGTCTTCAAATTAGTTGTCAGCCTACATTGGGGAAAGACACAGACACCAGTTTATTTTGGTGACCTTGATCTTATTTTGAAGGTCACCACGACACTTTGACCACTTTTCTAACTCTTGTTAACGCGATATATCTTGACAGGTTGGACTCCAAGTCTTCAAATTTGGTGTCAGTCTACAATGGGGGATGACGCAGACATCAGGGGATTTTGGTGACCTTGACCTTATTTTCAAAGTCACTACAACACTTTGACCACTTTTCGAACTCTTGTTATCACCATTTATTATGACCTGTTGGACCAAATGTTTTCAAATTAGTTGTCAGCCTACATTGGGGAAAGACACAGACACCAGTTTATTTTGGTGACTTTGGCCTTATTTTCAAGGTCACCACGACACTTTGACCACTTTTCTAACTCTTGTTAATGCGATATATCTTGACCGATTGGACTCAGTCTTCAAATTTGGTGTCAGTCTACACTAGGGGATGACGCAGACGCAAGTCGATTTGGTGACCTTGACCTTATTTTCAAGGTCACCTCTTCACTTTGACCACTTTTAAAACTCTTATTAACACGATATATCATGAACCCAAGCATCCAAAGTCTTAAAATATGCTGATCATCATGGCACTTTTTACCAGTAATGCAATATATAAAGTGGCTCCAATGATGTGTCTTACTAACTCAATGTCACTGGCGGGGGACATTGCCATGTTAGTGGCAAACACTTGTCTTGACTAATACCATGTTTATCTCATCGAGTGAGGTAGAAAGGTTATATTTTCACGAGTGGTGCAGCCACGAGTGAAAATATTTAACTTTTCTCTGCAAACATAGTGTTTCTCAAGAATTGACGGATATTCTGTTTATTATACGATGTTATCCTTGTAATTAGGTCCGAGGGGCCGCTAGGAACAGCTCGTCACCACAGTAACACTGTGACGTCATAAGCCAATTCGCTGCGTCAGACCATTGTTTTATGACGTCAACTTATATCAGTCACTGGTCGGAGTGAAAATATAAGGATTTTCACTGTAGCTTCACTGATAAATCCCAGTATTTCATCACTCGTCATATAATAAAAGTTCTTAATTTAAATATGATATTGGTATGATTAATATCAATCTGTCACATACAGAAATAAAACAGACATAGGATCGTATTTTGATTTTTATCAGACCCCAAAGGTAATAAGGAAATGTGTTCTTGCATCTGAATCTTGAAAAGTTTACACCCAGGCCAATCATATATAATACAAAATGAGAAAGAAAGGTGGTAGGGATTGATTAAATAAGAGAAATATGAGAAAAGAGGCAACTAGGTTCAGAGCATGTGTCCCATTGGACTAATTTCAGAAAAACAAAAGAAGTTTTGTATTCGAATATCATACATCTGTCTGGAACTTTCAGATAAACAATAGAATGTGATTTCTTACATCCGTGCAAATAAGACAATATATCATATCTATTTTCAGAAATTAATATGTCTTTTAGTTTCGAGAATATGGTATGAAAGTTGCCAAAGTCGTCAATGGTTTTTCAAAATTTAAATGGAATTTCACTTGTGCAAAATTATTATTGCTGAGGTACCACAAATGTACAGGCAACTCATTTCGTATTTCCCTTGCAGCATTGCTGGTTTTAATGTTTTCGAACGGAAATAAATTTTTTGTATAGTAGAAAACAGAAGTACATCTGACCTAAGGACACATTTCAGCTGAATATAGCCAATCGATAATCGTCAGGTTGGTAAGTGTCATATCGCCACAGCACTGACGAGTTCTTCTAACTTGTACAAACGATCTGTTAAGGGAAATTAAATTGTTAGCATGTCCACTATAAGGTTTTGGCATTTGATTGTCTCGAAGAAATACACTGTAGGTTTAGTCTCTGTATACCAATGGTTTGTAGTATAATGACCATACACCGAGTTGTCTCCATCATTGTGTAATTGTCCAAGCAATTATTAGGCTAAAATTTTAAAAAAGCCTTTGCTTGAAAAAAGGTCAATACAGCTTTAAGCCAGTGAATTTCTTGCATTTGTTGAAATGCTACATTTTTTAGTTTGACATGTTTAACTTTTTCTTATCACTGGCAAAATTGCGTTTATCATCAGGATTTTTTAAATTACTACTCAATTCAGCCCTATGATGCAGACAATATTTTGATAAATTTGTCGAAAATAAAATTACCAGTTTTGGGTTAAACATATTTTAATCAAATACATGTGTACCATCGTCAAATATTAAGAAGAAGAAAACAACATAATCGGATGTTTGATAACAGGTTTCATTTCCTATTGGTAAGTAATGCGTCATTGCAAAAAACAATATCCAACCAAATATGGCACCTTTTCTGCCGCGATTGGCATCGACAGAAAAACTCACTTGACCAAAATTAAAAACAGTTCCTGGTCCTGGTTGGTCCCAATGTCATTATACAGAACATTATTCAATCAAAATCATGTGTCGCCCTGAGACTGATGAACTGCAAAATGCCTGATGGAATCCATTTTGATTGATGAAAGAGTTTAGTGATTTAATACAATATGAGATTACTAGATCATCAGATTTACATTGATTACAAAGATTGGATAATTGCAAACTTGAATCGGATACTTGGTATCTGGCGTGTTCTGCAAACTTTCATTACATATTCATTTAAGACAATATAAGTGTACATGTATATATGATGTGATTTCCAATTGGAATCATGGACGGAAACTTTAAATTAACATTGAAAATTCAATCTTATTAATGTTCTCTTAATTTGAAATATTTACAACCATTTGGCAAACATGTTATCATTTTTTCTTTTGAAATATATTTTTAAACTTCCAAAAGGATTGACAGTTACATATATACCTACATGTTCAATATGACAAGTAAACACTGGAAATAACCATATTTCAGTCTCAGAGAATATCAAACAAGATAACGAACAATGTGTTTATTTGTTGTCAATCTTCCGGATATATTTACAAACTACACCTTTCCAATGAAGATTTGATTGAGTAACAAGAGGAAGATGATGATGATATAAATTGATCAATTTAGAATCGATATATAACGTAACCGTCACTGGATATTCTTTGATCTGGACAAACCGAACAATAAGACATGGTGACAAAACTTGATATTCTTTGATCTTGACAAACCGAACAATAACACATGGTGAACAAACCAGTTTTACTTAAAAATTCATTCAAAGTTTTGAGTTATATTAAAATTAATTATGTACTTGCCTGTCGTAAATAATATAGTGACAAAAGGTTATTTGTGAACGAGTTCATCATTCCTACTCAATTGCACAGACAATTTTACATTTTCCTAATTACATTAAGCTTGTATCGTTTGATATGTAAATCATGTTCTCTTAACCATCATTGTAAAATAAAGGCTGAATTGTATCCGTTTCCCTACAGTGAACTTAGACACGTAAAATGGATCCGTTTTATCATCACTTGTATCAGGTCTTTCATGATAACATTAATTTCAAAACAAAATAAGATATTGATTTAAAGCGTTAATGTTAGCATATAAATAATAGATATACTGAGGGTTTTATACTCCTGGATTGGACTTTTATAAAGGATGTTAATTGGTTACCTCTCACGTGAAGTAACGTTATATATAGGAAAGAGTAAACATCAGATAGTTTTTACAGGGAATTTACAGCTGCCGATGATTAAATACACATTATGGGAAATAACGTATAATTACAATATTATATGCATTATTTTATTTGTAATCATTATCATAAAACATAAAAAGAGTAACTTTCCAAATGTTTATGTTAATATATAAATAAATGTTATTCTATTAAACAAATGTACCAACAAACCTGATGCAGCTAGAATTAAATATACATGAAATACTACTATTGTAGGTTGGAATGCTCCAATCAATAGTTATAGTTAAGCAATTGCTCGCATTCCCTTTATTGTAGTGCAACTAGGGTGCATTTTTCGGTTGAATGGTTACCAATTTGGAATATAAAACCGAATTATGTGATAAATTTTCATTAACAAATCACTACCATAGATTCAATAAAAAAAAAGTGTGGATACATTAGATAATCAAATGAGTGCCACTCCAGTCGCTGGTAATCTGATTGTCACTATAAAATTCGATTGCTCAAACCTGCAGTTTAGAATCTGGAGAATTGGTAGAGTTGAAGACAAGGCAAGGCCTATTTATTGATGCTATGTCTCGCTCTAAATATACCATGAGCATGATAAAGAACATGGTTTAGCGTGGAATTGTGAAAGGATATTGTGTCAATCAATACAAATGGGCGATTGGCTCTGGAAACATCCAACATTAACTTTGGTGATTTTGAATTTAAATAAAGGCATGTTCAAACACAGATTTAATGTTACGATTGTAATGTAAACCTCCCTGAAGAGTGAAGCGAAACATAAAAACATACATAGATATAGATATAGGTCAACTTGAAGATAAAATTACATTTTAGGGTTGAGCTTAGGTTTGTTTTATCTATTAATAAAAAAAAATCATTCACCGTAATGTATTGTGACATCATAATGACGCATTATGCCATTATTATGAGGCCTCTTTTTTTTCAATGTGTGATCTGAGGGTTGAAAAATTCAGCGTAATGTATTGTGACATCATAATGACGCATTATGCCATTATTATGAGGCCTCTATTTTTTCAATGTGTGATCTGAGGGTTGAAAAATGTATTTAACTGTTCTAAACATTTAAATATCTAAGACAATTGTTAAATAAGGGGGATATCTAAACTAAGTGATGTTAAACATATAGGAGATACTTGAATAGTAAATAAAGAGACGAATACTAGTTTTGTGAGAGGCACTATTTGTTGAAAGACAGCATTCACCAATTCAAATAACATATTGTTCATACGAGGTGCCAGGATAATCCAACGATTTTATGATTTAATAAAACTGATGGGATAATCTAAAACGTGGATGAGTCTATACTAAATATAATTGGCCTTGTTAAATACAAAATTATTAGGTTACACTATGAGATAAGAAATCAATAGTATGAAACAAGTCATCAATTTTGAAATAAAATAGCCAGTTGTAAATAATTTAGTTTTCTTTACCTGATTCACATTGACAGCTAATTGGGGAAACTTCTTGTGTATGAAGAACTAAACAAGTTAGCAAATGGTTATGACACTTGTCAGATTTCCGTATGACACAGAAATGCAATCCTGGCTGTATGTGATTCGCCAAAGTCCTCTTGGGGGATCAGTATCAATCAACATAGACAAGTAGTTTCAAGTGGGTTAAGAATACTACACTCGACATTCATGGTATCAGAGTTGGCGATCGTTGAACAGTGCTTTGCATGCAAGTACTCGTACAACAGGTATCGGGCAGCTGTATTTCTAATGGTCGACATCGGAAATGATCGAAACAATTTGTCAACACTCGTTAATGTTCAGTATCCGAGTACTGATGATCAGCAATGTAATAGCGAAGATGAGATAAGCCGTAACGGCTGCAATATTTGCATTCATATCGTATTTTATATTCCTGTGATGAAATGTGGGATACCTGTACCATTGTTTGATACCTGCAGTTTACAATTTATATTGAAAAATATAAACGCACATTGCACTTTTTTAAAATAATACAAAATGTTATCTGTCATCATATACAATTATTTTTTTTACGATTATGCAAATGCTACTCTTAAACTGCAGTGCATTTAGATCTAGAATGACATTTCCGTGGACAGACAAATTTGTTCGGCATACTGTGACTGGAGAAAATTGCCAAGAGGAAGATGTGGTGCGACATTTTAGGATCTGTCTACTGGAGGTTGTACCTACCTGTGTCTGGGACACACAGAGATAACAGGACAACATAGAAAAATAGAGCCACTGGCTCAGTAGCTCATCAGGCTTTATATACATTAACTAATTAAAAATGGCAACTTCTAGGTGAGAGGTAATAGAAAAAGGAAGCACTATACATAGAGAAGATACAAAAGGTCTTAAGGTCCTTACCCCTCTGACCTATCTTTGAGGCCAGAGATAAAATCCCCTACAAATAAGAACACACTTGAAGATTTAATTCATCACTGTTGTTTCCCTTATTTTACCTCCCTTTGAAGAACACATGAAATATCAAGATGAAATAGCGTTTCAGGTCATGATCCCTGTTAGCTTTATTTAGAGTCGCGGGGTCACGAAATCTACAAGTTTGAATCTCCGTTTGCCAAGGAGTCTGTACACACAATTTCAGCTCCCTAGACCAAGTGGTTCTGGAGAAGAAGATAAAAAAAGCGAAAAGTTTACAGACGGATAGATGGATGGACAGACGGACGGACAGACTGACGCCGGACACCATAAGCACATCGGGCCTTCCATGCCAGATGAGCTAAAATCTCCATTCAAACACATTGGAAGTTCAAGTATGGAAAGAAAAGGCAGTTTAATATGCTTGTTCATGTTTAGCTTATCAGTAGATGAACATGAGATCGTTAGATAATGGATTTGTTACAGAAAAAAACTGTATCACTGGACAGTGGATAGTACCAAATTTAGTTTATGATAATCAAAACGTAGTCATCTTGTCATATATAAAACATGACCTTGACATGGATATTGTGTGATAGTGGAAATTCATGTTGTGTGTGTTAAAAAGCAAATGGCTTTTGGTACATGTAGATGTGACATTTTGTTTTACAGTTTTCTAATTGCTTTTGTGTCGTAGGTTTTAAGTAATTAAAACACTGAACTGTATTACGTTATAAAATAAGTCGACTTCAATCCAGAAGCACTGGTTGGGACATTGTCTTTAGATGAAGGACTACAGTCCTCAAATCCCGTTTTCAGTGTACGTTAACATTGACTTTCAATGCACTTCTGCTCATAGATGAAATCTTATCTGAATAGGTGACTTGTTTTGTCATGAATGAACCTTTTAAAGCATTTTTGCTATTGATGCGATATTTGAAGATAGTTCATTTGTTACATATTGTTTGAGATATCCTTTTGATAAATATCTCAAAAAATGAATCTCCTCTAAATGCATTTACAACTTTTTTTAATTTCATTTCATTTTCATTGTTTATGTTAAATATACTGTATTTGTCAAACGAGAAATTAACATTCCACAGCATTACCTTCCTCAAGAAGTCAGATGTTTTACAGAATTCAGCATTCCGGCAACTTGTATTGGTCTTTAATTTTTTTATATAATAATTGTTTTAGTGCAAACAATAACTTCAACATGGGTAATCAAATAGAAAGTGACTGCATTATCTAAGACCAACTTGGTTGTTGCCGAGTGCAGATTTTGTATAATAATAAAACACGTATCTGAAGCAGACACAATTATGCATGTGTATTAAGGCATATTAATATTTTAGTAGCCAATAAATGTTATGATTTCACTGCATAGACTTTTATAATTTAAGGCACTACATTAAGTAATGTATGTCTTATATACATATTTACAACTCATTCTAGTGTGTTAATGGTGAGTAACCTTTAAGGGTTTAATAATATTAGGTTCCAGTTCATGTAGAATGCATGTCCACATGGCTACCGATCACTTCGGTCATATAAAAGCTTGAATTAACATATTCCTTATACTTAAAAGTGATAATCTTCCACACTAAGTAAACACATTTTCTTCTCTGCAGAGAGATAATGAATTTCAGGTTGTAAACAGTCTGGACAACAAACCCCATGTGTTGTATCAATATTCGTGATACCACTTGGCAACCTTGTCTATATTAATCACTTAGGTAATTTGACTGATAAATCAGCAGTGGCAAAAGCTTCCAAGGAACCAATGAGACATACATAACCACATCAACCTATATTGATATTTTATATAAAAACAAGATGTGTTTGTTAAACACGGATGCCACCGGATATACCAAAGTTATGGACAAGGTTAAAGTTTTCTGAATATTGTCCACTGCGGCAAGGTCAAGGTCACAAGGTCAAATATGATGACCTCATCTGAAGGTCTCATCACAAGGTATGCATATGCCAAGTATGAAAGCTTTAGCTCTGAGCAATCTAAAGTTATGGCCAAGGTTAAAGTTTACTGAAGATGTCCACTGCGACACGGTCAAGGTCACAAGGTCAAATATGATGACCTCATCTGAAGGACTCATCATTAGGTATGCACATGCCAAGTATGAAAGCCGTAGCTCTGAGCAATCCAAAGTTATGGCCAAGGTTAACGTTTTCTAAATATTGTCCACTTCGGCAAGGTCAAGGTCACAAGGTCAAATATGATGACCTCATCTGAAAGGTCTTATCACAAGGTATGCACATGCCAGGTATGAAAGCTGTAGCTCTGAGCAATCTAAAGTTATGGCCAAGGTTAAAGTTTTCTGAAAATGTTCATTGCGGCAAGGTCAAGGTCACAAGGTCAAATATGGTGACATCATCTGAAAGGTCTCATCACAAGGTATACACATGCCAAGTATGAACGCCCTAGCTCTGAGCAATCCAAAGTTATGGCCAAGGTTAAAGTTTTCTGAAAATGTAAATTGCGGCAAGGTCAAGGTCACAAGGTCAAATATGATGATCTCATCTGAAAGGTCTCATCACAAGGTATGCACATGCCAAGTATGAAAGTCCTAGCTCTGAGCAATCCAAAGTTATGGCCAAGGTTAAAGTTTTTGTGGACAAACACACAGACGGACAGACGGACAGACAGACGGACAGGTGAAAACAATTTACCCCCGGAATCTCCGATTCGGGGGCATGAAAACAACTTTGATGTGATGATTTTCAATGTGTGTTTTTCGTCAAATTTGGATTTGCTAAATTATCGTCAACATGATGCTCTTAAAAATCCGTTTTGCCAATGTTCGAGATTGTGTATCATTGCATTTATGTTTAAGTGACCATCACACATTTCATAACAATAATATGAAATCACACTCAATACGGACCATTCATTATTAATATATCGAAGCTTTAAAGGGGCAGTAGCACTTTTTTTGCAAAATGTATTTTTTCAAATTTCCCTTTTATAATGATAGTTTATGTCATTTAAATTAACTTTAGAGGGTAAAACATCTTATTACACAAACCAATTATCTGTAGTGGTAAAAACTTTGTTTCGTATAAAGCAAAAATTGCATGGCGGCCATTTTATTGTGAACATTATTATTTCGAATAACAAAAACGATTCCCATGGCTTTACAGAACCATGTACGCTCATTTTTAACTTGATTTACCGTAGAGAGAAGGGTGTTTTACTATTGATGACATTTTTTTTCAAATACATTTCATCGACTTATTTCCGCGAAAAAACGTGCTACTGCCCCTTTAACAGCAGCAGGGCGTGAACTATATATAGAATACTAAACGATGTCCCGTTTGATAACATGTTTATGAAACGAGTGGATGGTTTGGTATTTTAACGAGCGAAAGCGAGTTAAATACAGATGCCATTCACGAGTTTTGTAAACATGTTATCAGACGGGACCGAGTATATTATTTTATTTATTACTCAATGATGTAAATTGCCCTGAATTGCAAGAAAATCGTTTTAGTGACACTTACTTGCAAATAGGTCACCCGCCTTTGCAGTCGCGCGGTTAACATTGTGACGTCAACAACAAACGACTGTGACGTCACACCCCGATTATGACGTTACGGCAGCACACGGTGGTATCACACATGTGTGTAACCAACTTATTGTTATCTAATGAGTGATCTCACCACGGTTGAGTTAATAAATTGTGATCAAATAAGGTTCAATGGAAGATGCAATATTTGAAGTTATCCTTACTCAAAACATGGAATGGCATTTATTGCCTGTTTGCAAACTTTCTACAAAGGTCAAGCACAAGGTCAGTTCAAGAGTTCTCTATGTTATCACATAGCCTAACATAGAATAAACTGTTAACTACTGTGTTTTAACATTCATAAATTGTCGTTCTCATTTTATTGCTTGAGTTGTTACTTGATGACCCTTGATACTATTTTATTAATTATTCATAATCTGATTATTGAATGGAGTTGACGTTATAAACATAAGCAACATTCTTAAAAGGCTACTCATTATACACACTTCATTTGGTCAGGTCATTCTTGAATTCAAAGTCTTCCTTTCTCAGACAAAAGGTAATCATTTACTCATACTTCATATGCTTAATTACCCCCGCCGTCTCAGCTGCATATTGAGACTAGCAGTCATTTCGCATCAAATACTGTATCCTTACAAACAGAGCTGTAAAGTATTTAACAAAGTGATACACGCTTCCCTTGGCGACCATACATGTCCGATGTCATTACTTAAAGAATGTAGTCACCTTAGCTAACTTCTCTATTGATTAAGTGCCGCCCACTATTAAATCTGTGATAGATTCGTCAAATAAGTACCCTGTCTAACCAGGGGAATAGTTGTGTTGAAAATGGAAAAAAAAGAAAAAGTGGTGGTGGGAGGAGGGAGGAGGGGGTAGTTTGAGACATATAGTAATTGTAAAGAATTTTACATGTTGGTATCCTGATATCCTTTATTTTAGCATAGTTTTCAGAGCCAATGGTTTGCTGAATTCTGAATGTTAAGGTATCCTTCATCGTTATTTCCAATGTACAAACAAAGAAAACCGTGGATGTTTTGCAAACTCTAATGTATTTGTAGTCCCTCTATCCATCATAGTTTCCTGAAAAACGAAAGTGTCATCACATGTCAGTTTGTATATCGCCGATTATGGCTAACAAATTCGTAATGGTATATATGAAATCAAACAACAACAGGATGAGAGAAGGGCAAACCAAAATATAACCTTGTATAAACGGTGGATATTCACGCAAAGAACAACTCTCTGTTGGCTTATCAATATTAATATGAGTCTATGGCATTGCATGGTGTCCATATTGCGTTCTTCCGTCTGTAAAGGTTTTTTTTTTTCGATTCGTTAGCTAACGGGGATTCGTAATTGTAGATGGGTTGTCAGCTTCAATAAGGGTCACCAGGGCAACGCACTAACACATATAGTTTAGTTGAAACATAAGATTTTCTTTTCAAAGACAAGCTAGTGTGTGCAGTATAAAATATAGAAAATGCAATCGTCATATATTCATTCTCAGCAACTTCTCCTTCCATTGATATCAAACGTGATGAACGGTTGGTCCGTATAAGTTACATGACAAAACCACTTCAATCAATCAAATATTGTTTTGCTTGGCATTCTGTTGTTCAGAAGTTTCTCATTATTTTACTAGATTATACTTTGATGGGAGTGTAAGGAACTTTTCTTATGTTGATCAAACGTCCTGATCAACCGATGTCATACTAACTTAAGATACATGAGACAAGTTGGAGAGCTACCAGTGTTTCCTGTGAGGCAGTGTGAAGTTGGGTACTTATTCTTTATTGGACATTGGACATTGGACATTCGGCTTTTCCAGTTACTTATTCAAAACAATGATCTGAAAAAGCACTATGGAACAATCTATCACAATCTAAGTATACTCATTTTAAAGAAAATTCAATTTCCTATCTAACCTATCTACCTTAACTAGTAATAGTTAATCCAGAATGAGACAGACACGTTGCATAGCATGGAAAAAAGAGATAAACTTATGAGGATAGAGTCATAGAAGTTCAGTTTCAATATCCTATGGGACTAATATCAGCAATAAAATACATTTTGTATGCGAATATTGTAGATTTCATACGAGGGTACATATTGGGTTTTTTTTACGAAAGTTTACGAATACATTTTATCTATTAGTGCATTGAAAGCTGCATTTTTAAAAAGGTTTTTAAAAAATAATGGATTTTACTGACAAATCAGTGATGTACATGGATTTGATAAAATTGTAGATTCGTTTGGACAAACTAATGTAAAAGAACTCTCGTCATTAGTTTTTTTCAACCTCGATTTGGAATTTCACTTCTGTGAAATAAAAGGCACAAACTGTTGATTTCGTATTGCCCTTGTAGCTTGTTGTCAGATTGGAAATCAAGGTGTTTCAATTACATGAACGGAAATACATTTGACCTCCAGCCAAACTTCCGCTGTGTTATGGCAATCAATAATCCTCTTGTATGGATGGTTTGAGATTGTCACAGCAATGTCTTGTTCCTCTGACTTCTTAACCCTTACATGTCAAGTAATATCTCCAAAGAAACATTTAAAGTAACTTGGAAATTGATCACATTAAAGCTATAAGCAATTTAGCTCTTAGATTTCTGTTAAAATAGGCGTGAAATAAACACTCGGAAATTAATTAACCTTATTCAAAGTTTTTAACTACTAAACCTAGTACATGTATGTCAATAATGAAGATAAAACATGTATGTCATACAATGAAATGAAAATGATAGGCGAATACGATCAAACACTGATCTAGTTCCCTTGATGCGTGTAGTTTCTCTTCAACTTGCTTTCTTAGACTGCAAAGTTCTCCATTAATAATTAAAGAATAGGGTTGTTTGTTACTCTACAGTGGAGTCGAGTTGATCCTTCTCGTAGATATTTAAGAAATATAAGTTAAATGATAACAACAATTATTATTTCCAAATTGATTTGTTCATTTAAATGAGCTCATCATATTATAATTGTATGTTGCCATATTTAAAAAAAAAACGTCACTCAGTATCCATGACTAATCGATAATTCTCTTAAAACAACTGTATAAACAATTTTGTATCTCCCAATTTGTTTACTATTTTCAAAATATGAACTTACTGTACATCCAAGTATGTGCCTAAAATACTTTAATTTTAAGTTCATGCATGAACAGTCCGTTCCTTATTTCATTGAATAACGGCATTAAGCTACGGCAGGGTATCTGCTGTGAACGTCAAACAAACATAAAACTTAATTAACTTGCGTAAACTAAACGGATTTTAAAGTTTATGAGTTTTGCGCCCCATCTGTCCTCAAGTAATAATTAATAGGTATGATTGCAATGAATAGAGTGCTCACTGGAGAGGAATGTATTTTTAAAACCCTGTAGTGTAAAGGTCCATTTTATTTTTAAGGTAACATCCATGTTGATTGCATTGAATAATCAAGATACTTATTTTACTGTAATGTATGGTAGTTACAATGATTCCTTTAATCAGTTACATTCAATCAATGGTGAATGATGCTTTTCTACTTAATGCACACCCTGTCTGTGTTAATTGAAGATAAGAAGATAAAAGGTTCCAATGAAAATGTTTAAAACAATTACATTCAAAATGACAAATTTGGAGATTATATTTCCGCCTCAGATAAATAGTCAGTCATTATAATAACTCACGTTAATCATCTTTGGTTTTAAGAAATGGAAACATCAACTGTATATACTTAATATGTTCTAATGCTCCTTGCAGAAATAACAGAAAGTTTACTTCATGAACTAAGAAATACAAAATATAGAAATCGACCATTCTAATACTATAATCTAACTCAAATTAGAATATTCACTGAACTGGTTGAAACCTAAAAGGAAAAACAAACTTTTGTTGTATTTCAAATTGGTTAAGGTTTCCAGATAAGCCTTATCGTTTGATATGTCAATCATTCTCTATAAATCAATCTTGAAAAATAATGACATGACAAATTTTTGAAATTGTATCCGTTCCCCTACAGTGTAATTTCTTAGAGACGTGACAAGGAACCGTTTTATGCCCTTTCATATAACTCGTTTCACTTCTTTCTTATAGTCATTAATTGAAAACGGAATGAGATATTGATCTTTTTAAAGAGAGTCTTCCAGAATGTAATCAAAATCATTTTTATGAAGTTCTTTTGGGAATTAGAAACGTTTGAACGTTTCCGAATATACAAAAATATCACCGATTTAGAAAAAAAATGTATTAACACTTTAAATTGATGAAATTGCAAATACGTTTAGCCGTCAATGCATTAAATTGCATGTGGTCATCAGTATTTGAGTTTTAAAACGAAATCGGACGTTAGAATAATATGCAAAATGCATCTTTGTATTGAGAAATGAATCATGTTTTCTCGCGAAAAAGGACGGGAGACATATTGTTTATAGTTGAGCTTTATTTGGGTTGGTGTTGACGGCATCGTTTTCCGGAGCTTATCTCTTAAAACTGCTTGATGAACCTTCACCAAATTTGGAATATTCTCTCTCTTTTTTAAAATTTGTATTTGCTTTTGTCTTTGTCTTTTTGATGGGGACGAAGCATAACTCTAAATTTATTTGACTTTTCTTTTCCTGTTTCCACGATAACAATTTGGACTTTATCTTTGCGGAGGGTAGAGTTTGTTACCGGTGCAGAACTCTTGAACTACTAGACCAAATTTGGTGTACTGCCTCCCCATGGCAATAAGATGTGGCTTATGGGGAATTGAACTTTATTTGCAACTGAAGTATATTCGGTCTTGGAGGGTCTCAATTCCAGAAATAAATTAATGATTTGAGATTCCCAAGTTGAGTTGGGGGAACTGGGAACATCTGTTTTTACGAGTAAAACACCTTCTAGTTACAGTTAGAGCACAGTCAAATGCTTTCGTCCAATCATATGATTGTATTGTGGTCACGTGGAGTACATTTATATCCCGATAGATGTACGGTTGTCTGGTTGCAATCGGGTATCATGCTCATAAAACTGGTTCACAGACTTCCATAAAAACAACAAACAATGTCAACTGATTGTTTTATTTATGTGGATAATACACAATTAAACACTTATTACATTGACAAATGATCTGCTGTGTTCCCTTTCCGAAAGGAAAAAGTCGCTTCCCTCGACGGTGGTCTTCTATGTTAAGAGTTTTTTTTATTCCTAAAAGAAGAATAAAATCATGTAACTAAAGCAAGTAATGTGAGGTCAATTGGGAATTTTCAAGTGCATTTCATTTATATCATGAGTAAGTGAAACAACGACAAGCATCAAACCATGTTACCAATGTTTTATATATCTTCAACCACAATGTTAAAAAAAATATTCAGACGTTATATAAAACGACATTAAAAATTAGAAGAAAGTGATATAAAAGTACCTTCTTGGGGTGTTTGAGGATGGAGGCTGCATTGTCGTCTCAATGAAACCCCTGTATAGTCACACAGCGTCCGAGCGATGTCCAGTAGGACATAACATTCTTTCCCATAAACAGCTCGAGTATAATTTCGTTGCTGCAGTAACCTGAAATAATTCATATGCCAGATAGACAGGATGCACAATAAGATATGCAACAATAGATATTACAGCTTATTGATAAATATTGATAAATACAGCTCAACAAACAAACAAAAATATTTGAAATACAAAAGACAATAACTTTTATTAAATAAACCAATTTAATGTAATTGACTTTGAATTAAAAAAATATACACTTTTAAAAGTAAGGAGTAAAAAAGTAAAGTTACCTTTCCTGAATGAATAGTGTACTTGTCCTTGTACTTGTCCATGATGAAGCCATTGTGTGAACTGATTCATTCTAAAAACCACCCAGTTTGTATAGGCAATGAAATGTATTACTGCTCAATGTTTCTGAAAACGTGCTTAAATAATTCATGTTCGTGATTCAAGCACGACTCTTATGCTGTAGCACGACTCGTACGCTTTATATAAAATGTACGCCTCAATTTAAGAAAGTCAGTGCTCACAGTGCTAATGATGACGTCAATGTCCCTAACATTTGCATATGAAAATGAGAAATGTCAATGTTTTTCATGTTGTGTTCGAGAGAATGTTTCCCTAATTTGTTGACAATTCATTTGAAATATATTCATTTTAAGACATTTTCTTGACGACTCAAGCATTTGATTGTGCTCTAAGATAGATAGAGAACTCGCAGCAGTACATTATCGGGATGCAAATGTACGGGTTTGAGAGTTTTAGGCTCGGCTGGTGCCTCGCCCAACCCTCTCAAATCCGTACATTTATATCCCGATACTGTACTGCTACTCGTCCTCTTCTTGTTATTGGTTCATCTTGTGAACATGTCTTTGCAATTTGATGTAATAATCATGCATATTTTGTGTTTTTTACTATAGTACAAAAAAGAGCACAATATTAACATTTATCGATAAGATGTCATAAACTTTCTGCAACATTGCTGAGGTCAGAGATAAAAATATATATAAATCCCTACAAGGGAATACTAGGTTCTAATATAGAGCACTGCTCGTGTAGAAGTTTCAAACCTACTTGTTGAAATGTCATTGAAATATAATCTAAAACCCTGATCATAAGATAAAGAAAAATAATAACCATGGATAAATACCATAAATAAAAACAAATAAAGGATCGATTATTAATAGTTTGTCAAATAATAAGGAATAATTTGATTCTTGCCCAATTATCTTAAATATTTTAAACCAGTGGATTTTCAAGGCGGATCTTACATATTCATAATCGGATCATAACTCGAAGTTTTTAGTCTGGGTACCATTTGACCAATTCCAGCGAAACAAATGTGGTTCTCCATGCAATAATAACAGGATATCTAACGAGCTTCCCCTTTCATATCAAGTTTATGTCCCGAGTGAATGAACCTTGGCGAGAGACAAACCAAAATTATTTCACGAGGGACATAAACTTGATATGAAAGGGGAAGCTCGTTAGATATCCTATTTATTACCAACACGCATTTTATACGATGAATTGTGTTTTAAAATATATTTCAGTTGTCCCTATAAAGGAACGGAACAACGGAGTAATATCAATTAACCATGTCACAGCATCTATAAGCTCATAATATTGCGACGTTAAATATTCATGCTTTTAAAATCAAATCATTCTATAATGCGTGATGTTCGGTATGGCAAAACCAGTTGCACTAGTGATGCTGAAGGAAGCGTACGTAATATAACATCTCTCTGCTAGAAGACAGGAGATGAAAGTTGTCCGTCCTTTGAATGACGTCATGTCATGGTGGCCGCCATTCGCATGTTTCTCGTCGTCGGAATGTGTAAACAGGCTAAAACAACCTTATTAAATGGAAGTTTTAGATGAACATCGCCGTTGAAATAGCTTTCCTTTCGGGTATTTTTGCCTTGTGAATATAAATTCACTGTGCACCGTTACGAACACGTTATTTTCACCGAGATACTGAGCGTTTGGTGCAATGTCATTACCAACGGTAAGACAGAGAAAAAACTCTTCATTCTAAACGTTGTGCTTGTTAGCTCTGCTTTAGTCGGTGTATTTGTTAATTATTCATTAAATCAACCATTGTGGTGACTACGAGTTCCTGAATCAACTGAACAATGAGATAAATATCAATTATAAGTGTTGTCGTAAAATTATACTTGTAATTTCATGAATGAATTTACGTTCGTTTTATGAATGAATAAAGTAATCCAGACAGTGTCAAAGTTCATCGTTAGCCAATCAAATTACTTATATATATATATATGTCATATACATATGTGTCATAACAGTTTGTTATGAAACTCCTTTACGAACTACCACGTGTAGTTCTCCGCAGTCATAAACAAATATAACTTCGTGACAGTTATCTGGTACTTTGTATTTGTACTTCAGGACTGTTCACTTTGTTTGGAACCTCAAATTAAAAAAAATTAAATATTAATTCTTGCAATGGTATTTATATGAATACGTAATTTTAAATGGACAATATAAAAGAAATAAATTAACTCATCTTAACAAAATGAAGGGATAATGTATTTACAATGTTACTTGTTTAACAGTAAATAACGGGTAAAAACCAATGACTGTGAACATATTAAAAGTGTATGCTCATCATTAATGATTATCAAATTCAAGTGACTTTAAAATTGAAATTTGCTTTCATAATATGAAAGCTATTCAAAGCAACAACACTTTACAAGCAGTTTATTTCGTAATGACCTTGCGGCGCTGATTATGTTCTTATTTTCAGAACACACATCAAGATCTTTCCATTACGAGAACGATAACCCATTTGACCTCAAGCAAAATGGCAATCAATAATCCTCAAGTTTGGATCTGATCGCCATTGCACTGTAAGGTTATTCTGACAAGGTTCTTAAACTTCGTATTGACACATTGACTCAGTATCAACTTTGAAAGGAGCTGGGGATATAGACATTTAAGTTCAATGTAATTATAAAATAGTATAACAATGGACAAAACATGGCGGTTATAAACTGTTTTGGAGTTAAACCTAATTAATGTAATGACTTAATCAATGGTTTCTCGTACGTAGATTAATCACAGCTCAAAGAGTGCGAGTGTGTAAACAATGAAGCTAAGAAACTAAAGCTATAACAACCGAAGCTGGTGTAATCATCAAGTGATCAACACTACTGAAACATGGTACCACATACATCTAGATCATGTACATGTTTTAAATAAAAAAAAATTTTTGACTTGTGTAATGGCGCCCTACCGAAATCTAAAATTAATATACTTTCAATATTTCATAAAATTGTATGGCAAACTTTAAACCAAAATACCATAAAGGTAATGTCAAAAACCCATTAGTGTTTGAACATATCAAACAAATATAAGAATGAAAAGGGACATCGCTTTAGGGTACTTCACTATCAATGGGAGAAAGTGATAACGTGATATGGCTGGACAAAAGAGGTATATGGCCACACGACAAAACGATATGGTCACATGACAAAGCAACATGCCTGCATGACAAAGCGATATGAACACACGCCAAAGTGATATGAACACACGACTTAGACATATGGACACATGACAAAGTAATATGGACACATGACAAAGCGATTTGAACACTTGACAAAGTGATATGGACACATGACAAAGTGATATGGACACATGCCAAAGCGATATGAACACACGACAAAGCGATATGAACACACGACAAAGTCATATGGACACATGACAAAGTAATATGGACACATGACAAAGTAATATGGACACATGACAAAGAGATGATATGGACACATGAAAAAGCAATATGACTGCGTGACAAAGAAATATTGTCACATCACAAAGTGATATATAACTGTGCCTCGTACTAAGAAGAAAAACATTTGACCTTAAACATTGAATTGATAAAATAATCCTAATCATGGGGTCACATTTAATCATGCATGTGTATGTATATTATGCGTCGTTAAATCATACACAGTTCTGATTATTGTCTTAATGAAAATTCAATACCTGTAGAATGATACTTTTTGTGACAGTTTTAATTTGTTATACCTTCATGTATGAACGGAAAATTTAATATCTTATCAGATCTGTCACTCTTTTCTAATTTGACTCTGAAAACATTAAAATATAGGGCACATATGAGCTGGTAACTGGGAAATATCAACAAAGGAAGCTTGTGTGTGAAACTACAATATCACCCTAAACATATCTGCTGACTACAAAAAAAGGCAATTAAATCTAACAAAGTTTAGCAATGTAAAAACTAAAATGACAGAAAATAGGAGGCTAAGTTATCAAATCCCAAGTTTAAGGTTTCTTAAAAAGTGTCACCTGAAACTGAATTGATTCAAGTGTTATCCAATCTAACTCAAGATTCTAAATAAATAATTTCTCAAACGTCAACTGATTTTCAATTGAACCAAACTTTAAGTATTATTTTCTTTATATTATCACAAAGCAGTAACTTTTTCAGTTAATTTGACATCCAAAGTCCTTTCAATGTCCTAAGAATCTACTATAATACACATATAGACGCAAAAGAAGCTTTAATTAATTACAATTTAATGTTTTATGCTTTTTGAATGTTGCATTTGCAGATGAATGCTAGAAATGTTGTATGAAAATCTTGTCTTATCCATTATTGTTAGTTCTGGTTAAACGTTCGGTTAGACAAAGGCAGTTATTGTGGAAAGACGTTTTTAAATAAGGTATTCCGGCATTCTTCAATTTGAAAATAATTGGTAGAAATGAGTGAAAGGAGTTTGTAAGTCATTCATCAGTGAGCGAACCAATAAAACAGGTACTGGTACAACAAGAAATCTCATCAAGGAAGTACAATTATATATTGCTTAATAAATGAAGAATGAAGATCTAATCTAAACTTCTTTATTCTGCAGATACTATATCCATCGATTTACATTATTACAATGATAATAATAATAATGATATAATATAATATCATAACATTTACTTCAAGTGTGATGTAATTCAGAATCTTGTTCATATATTATGCTATGAAAAACAGAAAAGCACAGGGAAGCCATTGTTTTTTTTAACTTATTCCATCACAGAACTACATGTACTCCGGTTGATCTGGGTGTCTTATTGACAACTGAATCTTTTACAGGTCTCAATACAAAAAAGTCAAGATGACCTGACAGAAAGTAAAACAGTTCATCATTAGTAAAATAACAAAGTTTAGGCATTCTCAACGTCAAGGTCTAATAGTGAATAAATCAGAACACATAAATGTGTCAGGGTAATAAATGATTATTGTTCTCCAAATGGATATCCACTGTTTATACTATGGCAACGTTGGCTTTCTACAATTGTCATGGGATTTCAATTAGACCACTATGGCTTTGTTAGCAATAATCGCAGATGTCCAAACTGATATCTGATGACACATTCGCCGGACTAGGGATTTATGATGGATGGAGCGAAGAGAACTATAAATCAACTATTCTTGTTGGTCTTGGAAAATGTTAATCCTTATAGTATTCAACTTCGTAAAAAGTGAGGATGGATTACCATATTTTTTCTATTTTGAAATTAAGCAACAGTTTTGTATTTTCCAAAAAAAATATATAATGTCCTTTATTCAAGACACTTTTGTCAGCGATGCTTTAAAAGCATTTTCAAAACAAATGGTACCAGGCAGAAATCGTTGAAAGTTTAATGTGAAAAAAGCCAACTAAGCCTCGAGGTCTTTCTTTCCTCTCCCTTCCATATTTCACCCCTCCAACCTTCTCCTCATCTGTTCCCCCTCTTACACAAGGGATATATCTGACTGATGTATCACTGATTTCAATAATAGCTGCCGACACTAAATCAATAGAGAAGTTAGCTAGGGTGACTAAATTCGTTAAATAATTACTGTTGGCAAGTATGGTCGCCAAGGGAAGTGTATAACACGTCGACAAATACCTTTATTCCCCTGTCTGTGAAGGTTCTGTAAAATAAGTTGTAGCATCCACGTGCAGCTGAGGCAATGGCGGTAATTAAACATAAGAAATACGACTAAGTAACTGTCCTTTGTCTGAAGAAGGATAATCTTGAATTCAAGCATGAGCAAGTCAAATCACCACATCAAAGACAACAATGAAGAATCCTTAAGTATGTTTATTGATGCTGATCCATATATTACAAACTTTGTATAGTTATAATGGCAACTCCTTTAAAATTAAAAATAGAACAAGCCATGATTCCAAATGAGTACACTTTGTCTAAGAAGGGGAGACGTTGAATTGAAGCATGTGAACCAAATGATTAGATGAGAGAAACTAGTGGTGAAATCCTCGAAATATGGTTACTCATGAGGACTCACACAACGAATACCTTACATGTTCATACCGTCATTCATTTCAAAATCCAATCACAAGAATAAGTACATTATTAGTTACTAGTTATTAGTTATTATCACAGTGTTTTGACAGGGTTTACGGGTCCGTATTTTCCTGAGGCGCAGCGGAGTATTACTTGAAGAATAATAAAGAGACACATTGAATTAGTTTATTGACACAAACAAAATAAAAAATGTGTATAGGTTGAAATCACCGTACTTGTGTTTGTTAAGGTAATTTCGAGTCGAGCAACCGCATTCCATCTACGGTCAAGGTCATCCGTAAACCCGTGTTGGGAGTCAAATGACCTGTCTTCACGGGTCACACAGATGGTACACCCTTGCAAATCCGCCTACACGGTTTCGTATGCATTGGCTATTGACCAATCAGAATTCAACAAATGTATCTAAAGGGTAATAATATGCAGTATGAATGAGTATTGGTGGTGACATCATGTGCTATTGAAACTATAGCACATGTTGTCCAAATAAGAGCACCTGTCATTAAAAAATTAGGTGCATAGTGTCATAGAATGTGATAGCTTTGGTAAGGATTAGCAAAACTGATTTGATGTAACAAAATGCTTGGAACTGATTAGATATATAAGTTTAAAATAGCAGTGGGAACTTCAACAAAAACACAATTGTGTAAAAACTCAAATTATTCATCGCTAAAAATGGAGTAAGAAATTCATCCTAATGATTAATGTCAACAAAAGCTACTGATAAATTCCTTATAAAACATGACCTCGCAGAGATATCTATTACCTTGTCCATTCTTGTGTTAATATACTTCTATTTCAATGATGAAACTATATTAAATGATATAATCGTGGCATTATAACCTTTTCGTTACATTGTAATACTTCTTAAATGATGAAACAAATTGTTTAATTATATTGAGTCATGTATTGGTCTCTGATCATAGATTTATATGAGATAATATGATCGGCGATTTTCTATGTTTTTTCTCACAAAATGTTGATGTGACTGAAATGATCTAACATATCATACTGCTTCCAGATGGAATATTTCATCACTGGCCTTAGTCTACACATTAGACATATTAGCTGATTTATGTGTTTTTATTACCACTGGGAAGCAATGAATCGATACTGAAAGTGGCAATTGAATTGCTGAATGAATTACTACCGACATAACGGTCACCAGAAAATCTTACCAACATATGCAGTAATACATGGACTTCTTTGTAAAGTCTCTTATTAGCCTAACCCTCAGTAAGAAATATTGGATAGTTGTACCTGTATCGGTAACAAAGGTAATTATCGTATTTTAAAGTATAAAAAGGCCTTATCATAGATATGCCCATAGTAACGATTGGTCATTGAAATATGCATAATTATCGCCCAAAATCATTCAAATTATCTGCCACGTTTATTCACCAACATTTTCGTTGTGTTATTCTTTCCTTCACATCACAAATTGTTTGTTTCACATTATTAATCGTTGGCATTTAACTCAGCAGATTAAAAAATTAAAGAAATATGTATGGAAAATGTAAATAACGTATGTCATTTCTTGATACTCGTCCATTTTATCTCATTTTAAGTCTTTTGATATATCATTATAAATTTCAGAATTCAACGTCTAAAATAACATTTATTGTTAGATATTGTTATACCACAACGTACTGTTCACCTATACATAGAGGATATCTGTCTTTTCTTGACTAATACCATGTTAATCTCATCGAGTGAGCTAGAAAGGTTATATTTTCACGAGTGGTGCAGCCTCGAGTGAAAATATATAACGTTTCTCTGCAAACATGGTATTTCTCAAGAATTGACGGATATTCTGTTTATTATATGATGTTATCCTTGTAATTACGTCCGAAAAGGGTCGTTTTTACGCCGAGCAACCGCTTGGAACAGCCCGTCACCACAGTAACACTGTGACGTCATAATTCGCTGCGTCAGACCATTGTTTTATGATGTCAACTTATATCAGTCACTGGTCGCAGTGAAAATATAAGTTATTTTCACTGTAGCTTCACTGATAAATCCCAGTATTTCATCACTCGTCATATAATAAAAGTTGTTAATTTAAATATGATATTAGTATGATTAATATCAATCTGTCACATACAGAAATAAAACAGACATAGGAGCGTATTTTGATTTTTGTCAGACCCCAAAGGTAATTAGGAAAAGTGTTCTTGCATCTGAATCTTGAATAGTTTACACCCAGGCCGATCATATATAATACACAATGAGAAAGAAAGGTAGTAGGGATTGATTAAATAAGAGAAATATGAGAAAAGAGGCAACTAGGTTCAGAGCATGTGTCCAATTGGACTAACTTCAGAAAAACAAAAGAAGTTTTGTATTCGAATATCATACATCTGTCTGGAACTTTCAGAAAAACAATAGAATGTGATTACTTACATCCGTGCAAATAAGAGAATATATCATATCTATTTTCAGAAATTAGAATGTCTTTTAGTTTCGAGAATATGGTATGAAAGTTGTCAAAGTCGTCAATGGTTTTTCAAAATTTAAATGGAATTTCACTTGTGCAAAATTAATATTGCTGAGGTAACACAAATGTACAGGCAACTCATTTCGTATTTCCCTTGCAGCATTGCTGGTTTTAATGTATTCGAACGGAAATACATTTTTTGTATAATAAAAAACAGAAGTACATCTGACCTAAGGACACATTTCAGCTGAGTATAGCCAATCGATAATCGTCAGGTTGGTAAGTGTCATATCGCCACAGCACTGACGAGTTCTTCTAACTTGTACAAACGATCTGTTAAGGGAAATGAAATTGTTAGCATGTCCACTATAGGGTTTTGGCATTTGATTGTCTCGAAGAAATACACTGTAGGTTTAGTCTCTGTATACCAATGGTTTGTAGTATAATGACCATACACCGAGTTGTCTCCATCACTGTGTAATTGTCCAAGCAATTATTAGGCTAAAATTTATAAAAAGCCTTTGCTTGAAAAAAGGTCAATTCAGCTTTAAGCCAGTGAATTTCTTGCATTTGTTGAAATGCTACATTTTTTAGTTTGACATGTTTAACTTTTTCTTATCACTGGCAAAATTGCGTTTATCATCAGGATTTTTTTAATTACTACTCAATTCAGCCCTATGACAATATTTTGATAAAATTGTCGAAAATAAAATTACCAGTTTTGGGTTAATCATATATTAATCAAATACATTTGTACCATCGTCAAATATTAAGAAGAAGAAAAAAACATAATCGGATGTTTGATAACAGGTTTCATTTCCTATTGGTAAGTAATGTGTCATTGCAAAAAACAATATCCAACCACATATGTCACCTTTTCTGCCGCGATTGGCATTGACAGAAAAACTCACTTGACCAAAATTAAAAACAGTTCCTGGTCCTGGTTGGTCCCAATGTCATTATACAGAACATTATTCAATCAAAATCATGTGTCGCCCTGAGACTGATGAACTGCAAAATGCCTGATGGAATCCATTTTGATTGATGAAAGAGTTTAGTGATTTAATACAATATGTGATTACTAGTTCATCAGGTTTACATTGATTACAAAGATTTGATAAGTGCAAACTTGAATTGGATACATGGTATCTGGCGTATTCTGCAAACTTTCATAACATATTCATTTAAGACAATATGGTTGTCCATGTATATATGATGTGATTTCCAATTGGAATCATGGACGGAAACTTTAAATTAACATTGAAAATTCAATCTTATTAACGTAATCTTAATTTGAAATATTTACAACCATTTGGCAAACATGTTTTCAGTTTTCTTTTGAAATATATTTTAAACTTCCAAAAGGATTGACAGTTACATATATACCTACATGTTCAATATGACAAGTAAACACTGGAAATAACCATATTTCAGTCTCAGAGAATATCAAACAAGATAACGAACAATGTGTTTATTTTTTGTCAATCTTCCGGATATATTTACAAACTACACTTTTCCAATGAAGATTTGATTGAGTTACAAGAGAAAGATGATGATGATGATGATGATGATGATGATGATGATGATGATGATGATGATGATGATGATGATGATGATGATGTTATAAATTGATCAATTTAGAATCGATATATAACGTTAACCGTCACTGGATATTCTTTGATCTGGACAAACCGAAAAATAAGACATGGTGACAAAACTTGATATTCTTTGATCTTGACAAACCGAACAATAACACATGGTGACCAAACCAGTTTTACTTAAAAATTCATTCAAAGTTTATAAGTTATATTCAAATTAATTATGTACTTGCCTGACGTAAATAATATAGTGACAAAAGGTTATTTGTGAACGAGTTCATCATTCCTACTCAATTGCACAGACAATTTTACATTTCCCAAATCAACTTAAGCTTGTATCGTTTGATATGTAAAATCATGTTATCTTAACCAACATTGTAAAATAAAGGCTGAATTGTATCCGTTTCCCTACAGTGAACTTAGACACGTAAAATGGATCCGTTTTATCATCACTTGTATCAGGTCTTTCATGATAACATTAATTTCAAAACAAAATAAGATATTGATTAAAAGCGTTAATGTTAGCATATACATAATAGATATACTGAGGGTTTTATACTCCTGTATTGGACTTTTATAAAGGATGTTAATTGGTTACCTCTCACGTGAAGTAACGTTATATATAGGAAAGAGTAAACATCAGATAGTTTTTACAGGAAATTTACAGCTACCGATGATTAAATACACATAATGGAAAATAACGTATAATTACAATATCATATACATTATTTTATTTGTAATCATTATCATAAAACATTAAAAGAGTAACTTTCCAAATGTTTATGTTAATATATAAATAAATGTTATTCTATTAAACAAATGTACCAACAAACCTGATGCAGCTAGAATTAAATATACATGAAATAATACTATTGTAGGTTGGAATGCTCCAATCAATAGTTATAGTTAAGCAAATGCATTCCCTTTATTGTAGTGCAACTAGGGTGGATTTTTCGGTTGAATGGTTACCAATTTGGAAGATAAAACCTCATTATGTGATAAATTTTCATTTACAAATCACTACCATAGATTCGATAAAAAAAAGTGTGGATACATCAGATAATCAAATGAGTGCCACTCCAGTCGCCGGTAATCTGATTGTCACTATAAATTCGATTGCTCAAACCTGCAGTATAGAATCTGGAGAATCGGCAGAGTTGAAGACAAGGCAAGGACTATTTATTGATGCTATTTCTCGCTCTAAATATACCATGAGCATGATAAAGAACATGGTTTAGCGTGGAATTGTGAAAGGATATTGTGTCAATCAATATAGGCGATTGGCTCTGGAAACATCCAACATTAACTTTGGTGATTTTGAATTTTAATAAAGGCATGTCCAAACACAGATTTAATGTTACAATTGTAATGTAAACCTCCCTGAAGAGTGAAACGAAACATAAACACATACATAGATATAGATATAGGTCAACTTGAAGATAAAATTACATTTTAGGGTTCAGCTTAGGTTTGTTTTATTTATTATTAAAAAACATCAGTCAGCGTAATGTATTGTGACATCATAATGACGCATTATGCCATTATTATGAGGCCTCTATTTTATCAATGTGTGATCTGAGGGTTGGAAAATGTATTTAACTGTTCTAAACATTTAAATATCAAATACAATTGTTAAATAAGGGGGATATCTAAACTAAGTGATGTTAAACATATAGGAGAGTCTTGAATAGTATATAAAGAGACGTTTTGTGAGAGGCACTATTTGTTGAAAGACAGCAATCACCAATTCAAATAACGTATTGTTCATACGAGGTGCCAGGTTAAGCCAAAGATTTTATGATTTAATAAAACTGATGGGATAATCTAAAACGTGGATGAGTCTATACCAAATGTAATTGGCCTTGTTTAATAAAAAAAATTATTAGCTTACACAATGAGATAAGAAATCAATAGTATGAAACAAGTCATCAATTTTGAAATAAAATAGCCAGTTGTAAATAATTTAGTTTTCTTTACCTGATTCACATTGACAACTAATTGGGGGAAACTTCTTGTGTATGAAGAACTAAACAAGTTAGCAAATGGTTATGACACTTGTCCGATTCCGTATGACACAGAAACGCAATCCTGACTGTATGTGATTCGCCAAAGTCCTCTTGGGGGATCAGTATAAATCAACATATACAGAGTTTCAAGTCAATTAAGAATACTACACTCGACATTCATGGTATCAGAGTTGGTGATCGTGGAACAGGGCTTTGCATGCAAGTACTCGTACAACAGGTATCGGGCAGCCGTATTTCTAATGGTCGACATCGGAAATGATCGTAACAATTTGTAAACACTTGTTAATGTTCGGTATCCGAGTACTAATGATCAGGAATGTAATAGTGAAGATGAGATAAGCCGTAATGGCTGCAATATTTGCATTCATATCGTATTTTATATTCCTGTAATGAAATGTGGGATACCTGTACCATTGTTTGATACCTGCAGTTTACAATTTATATTGAAAAATATAAACGCACATTGCACTTTTTTTAAATAATACAAAATGTTATCTGTCATCGAATACAATTATTTTTTTTTTACGATTATGCAAATCCTACTCTTAAACTGCAGTGCATTTAGATCTAGAATGACATTTCCGTGGACAATCAAATTTGTTCGGCATACTGTGACTGGAGAAAATTGCCAAGAGGAAGATGTGGTGCGACATTTTAGGATCTGTCTACTGGAGGTTGTACCTACCTGTGTCTGGGACAGACAGAGATAACAGGACAACATAGAAAAATAGAGCCACTGGCTCAGTAGCTCATCAGGCTGTATATACATTAACTTATTAAAAATGGCAACTTCTAGGTGAGAGGTACAAGAAATGGGAAGCACTATAAATAGAGAAGATATAAAAGGTCTTAAGGTCCTAACCGCTCTGACCTATCTTTGAGGCCAGAGATAAAATCCCCTACAAATAAAGACACACTTGAAGATTTAATTCATCACTGTTGTTTCCTTTAAATTACCTCCCTTTGAACACATAAAACATCAAGATGAAATAGCGTTTCAGGTCATGATCCCTGTTAGCTTTATTTAGAGTCGCGGGGTCACGAAATCTACAAGTTTGAATCCCAATTGGCCAAGGAGTCTGTACACACAATTTCAGCTCCCTATACCAAGTGGTTCTGGAGAAGAATATAAAAAAGCGAAAAGTTTATAGACGGACAGATGGATGGACAGACGGACGGACAGACTGACGCCGGACACCAGAAGCACATCGGGCCTTCCATGCCAGATGAGCTAAAATCTCCATTCAGACACATTGGAAGTTCAAGTATGCAAAGAAAAGGCAGTTTAATATGCTTGTTTATGTTAAGCTTATCAGTAGATGAACATGAGGTCGTTAGATAATGGATTTGTTACAACAACAAAAAAACTGTATCACTGGACAGTGGATAGTACCAAATTTAGTTAATGATAATCAAAACGTAGTCATCTTGTCATATATAAAACATGACCTTGACATGGATTTTGCGTGATAGTGGAAATTCATGTTGTGTGTGTTAAAAAGCAAATGGCTTTTTGTACATGTAGATGTGACATTTTGATTTACAGTTTTCTAATTGCTTTTGTGTCGTAGGTTTTAAGTAATTAAAACACTGAACTTTATTACGTTATAAAATAAGTCGACTTCAAGCCAGAAGCACTGGTTGGGACATTGTCTTTAGATGAAGGACTACAGTCCTCAAATCCCGTTTTCAGTGTACGTTAACATTGACTTTCAATGCACTTCTGCTCATAGATGAAATCTTATCTGAATAGGTGACTTGTTTTGTCATGAATGAACCTTTTAAAGCATTTCTGCTATTGATGCGATATTTGAAGATAGTTCATTTGATACATATTGTTTGAGATATCCTTTTGATAAATATCTCAAAAAAGAGAATCTCCTCTAAATGCATTTACAACTTTTTTTTAATTTCATTTCATTTTCATTGTTTATGTTAAATATACTGTATTTGTCAAACGAGAAATTAACATTCCCAAGCATTACCTTCCTCAAGAAGTCAGATGTTTTACAGAATTAAGCATTCCGGCAACTTGTATTGGTCTTTAATTTTTTTATATAATAATTGTCTTAGTGCAAGCAATAACTTCAACATGGGTAATCAAATAGAAACTGACTGCATTATCTAAGACCAACTTGGTTGTTGCCAAGTGCAGATTTTGTATAATAATAAAACACGTATCTGAAGCAGACACAATTATGCATGTGTATTAAGGCATATTAATATTTTAGTAGCCAATAAAAGTTATGATTTCACTGCATAGACTTTTATAATTTAAGGCACTACATTTAGTAATGTATGTCTTATATACATATTTACAACTTATTCAAGTGTGTTTATTAATGGTGAGTCACCTTTAAGGGATTAATAATATTAGGTTCCAGTTCATGTAGAATGCATGTCCACATGGCTATCGATCACTTCGGTTATATAAAAGCTTGAATTAACATATCCTTATACTTAAAAGTGATAATCTTCAACACTAAATTATCACATTTTCTTCTCTGCAGAGAGATAATGAATTTCAGGTTGTAAACAGTCTGGACAACAAACCCCATGTGTTGTATCAATATTCGTGATACCACTTGGCAACCTTGCCGATATTAATCACTTAGGCAATTTGACTGTCCAAGTTCAGTCCAGTATCGATTTAATGTCTCCCAGTCAAATCATAAGATAAATCAGCAGTGGCAAAAGCTACCAAGGAACCAATGAGACACACATAACCACATCAACCTATATTGATATTTTATATAAAAAAACAACTTTGATGTGATGATTTTTCAAAGATGCGATATCGTGTCGACCATGTGTGTTTTGCGTAGAATATGGAGTTGCTGAATTGTCGTCAACATGATGCTCTTAAAAATCCGTTTTGCCAATGTTCGAGATTGTGTATCATTGCATTTATGTTTAAGTGACCATCACACATTTCATCACAATAATATGAAATCACACTCAATACGGATCATTCATTATCAATATAATGAAGCTTTATCAGCAGCAGGGCGTGAAATATATTGTGATCAAATAAGGTTCAATGGAAGATGCAATATCTTAAGTTATCCTTACTCAAAACATGGAATTTCATTTATTGCCTGTTGGTAAACTTTCTACAAAGGTCACACAGCACAAGGTCTGTTCAAGAGTTATCTATGCTATAACATAGCCTAACATAGAATAAACTGTTAACTGCTGTGTTTAAACATTCATTAATTGTCGTTCTCATTTTATTGCTTGAGTTGTTACTTGATGGCCCTTGAAACTATTTTCATTAATTATACATAATATGATTATTGAATGAAGTTGACGTTATAAACATAAGCATCATAAACATTCTTAGAAGGCTACTTATTATACTCACTTTGATTTGGTCATTCTTGAATTCAAAGTCTTCCTTCCTCAGACAAAAGGTAATTATTTACTCATAATTCATTTGCTTGATTACCCCATCGTCCCAGCTGCATATTGAGACTAGAAGTCATTTCACATCAAATACAGTATCCTTACAAACAGAGCAGTAAAGTATTATACAAAGTGTTACACGCTTCCCTTGGCGACCATACATGCCCGAAGTCATAAGAATTTAGTCACCTAAGCTAACTTCTCTATTGATTAAGTGCCGCCCACTATTAAATCTGTGATAGATTCGTCAAATAAGTACCCTGTCTAAACAGAGGAATAGTTGTGTTGAAAATGGATAAAAAGAAAAAGCGGTAGTGGGAGGAGGGAGGAGGGGGTAGTTTGAGACATATAGTAAATAATTTTACATGTTGGTATCCTGATTATTTTAGCATAGTTTTCAGAGCCAATGGTTTGCTGAATTCTGAATGTTAAGGTATCCTTCATCGTTATTTCCAATGTACAAACAAAGAAAACCGTGGATGTTTTCCAAACTCTAATGTATTTGTAGTCCCTCTATCATATCATAGGTCCCTGAGAAACGAAAGTGTCATCATATGTCAGTTTGGATATCGCCGATTATGGCTAACAAATTCGTAATGGTATATATGAAATCAAACGAAACAGAATGAGAGAAGGGCAAACCAAAATATAACCTTGTATAAACGGTGAACGGTCACACAAAGGACAAAAACTCTCTGTTAGCTTATCAATATTAATCCGGATAGGTTTGGTGAGTCTATGGAATTCATGGTGTCTATATTGCGTTCTTCCGTCTGTAAAGGTTTTGTATTTTCGATTCGTTAGCTAATGGGGATTCGTAATTGTAGATGGGTTGTCAGCTTCAATAAGGGTCACCAGGGCAACGCACTAACAAATATAGTTTAGTTGAAACATAAGATTTTCTTTTCAAAGACACGCTAGTGTGTGCACTATAAAATATAGAAAATGCACTCGTCATATATTCATTCTCAGCAACTTCTCCTTCCATTGTTATCAAACGTGAGGAACGTTTGGTCCGTATAAGTTAAATGACAAAACCACTTCAATCAATCAAAGATTGTTTTGCTTGACATTCTGTTGTTCAGTAGTTTCTCATTATTTTACTAGATTATACTTTGGTGGAAGAGTAAGGAACTTTTCTTATTTTGATCAAACGTCCTGATCAACCGATGTCAGAGTAACTTAAGATACATAAGACAAGTTGGAGAGCTACCAGTGTTTCCTGGGAGGCAGTGTGAAGTTGGTGACTTATTCGTTATTGGACATTGGACATTTGACATTCGATTTTTTCAGTTACTTATTCAAAACAATGATCTGAAAAAGCACTATGGAACAATCTATCACAACCTAAGTATACTCATTTTAAAGAAAATTCAATTTCCTATCCAACAAAGTAAGTTGTTTGATTCGCAAAAAAATCAGACTGTACCGTAAATTACGAAATAAGTGCGATGGGGTTAGTAAATTTTTAAATGGGTACCCACGAATATTTGCACCACCATCTAAGGGTACCCAAATGAAAGATAATTCAATTTCCTATCAAATGAGGTATCTTACTTGATGTTTGATAGGGGCTGTGATACCGTAAAATGCGAAATAACGTTACTAAATATTATACATATTAGCTCTGTAATAAGTTGTTCACAATCAAACTAGTCTGCGGGTACCAAGGAATATTTGCACCACCATCTAAGGGTATCCAAATGAAAGATCGGTTTGTATGGGTCGGTTCACCCTGTTTTGAGTGGAACCAGTTTTGGTACGAACTGAACTTGGAGAAAATGACCTAAATTTGCATGTAGTTACTATAAAGTTGCAATAAAGTTGTTACGGTAAGATACCCGAACTATTCAAGTATGACAAATGTATCAGGGATGTAAAGTGATAGTAGAAAACTCTTTTTGAGATTGATTGCTTTTGCTAGGAATGAAATATCGACGTTTTCCTCGATTTTTGTCTCTGACACCATTTTGACGAGCAAAAAATCGTGTTTGAACTTTGGAAATAATGGACCGATTGTGTTGATGTTTGTTTTAATCGAACGAGTAATCACTGTGCTTTAATTCTAAAATGTATTGTGTACAACGTGTGTTAACATTTTGAAATTTGGACAATATTTATAAGTATAGTTATATCGCATCGTAGTATTTTGTTTTCAGCAATACAAGCCCCTGTGTATTTTATTGATTGATACGATGGTGCACTGTTTCGGGTCATTTATTACGTGAATGTGATTGCTCTAATCTTGAATTGAAAAAGGTAAAATCTCTGATGACTGATACTACAACCAATAGTTTTTTATACGATCAAAACATGCCGTCACTGGAAAATGGCTAAGTAATTTGCAGTTGCTATATGACCAACTGAATGTATCTGATTAAAATGTCCTTAATTAGCATTGATCACTGTTATCGGATATGAAACCGCCACTGACTGCATTAGAGAATTGTTCCACATTCAGTATTTTTTTGGCGCAACAAAACCTTAACAATCAATGCAGTTCTACCCATGGATGCTTCTTTCTTTGTTGTACATTCCGTACACCCGAAAACAACGGTGGAATGCTGTGTCAATCTTATTCGGGAACATGCCATTAACACTGCATATTTTTTAGAAGTTTATATATAACTGAATTTTATTTAAGCTTAGCACCTCTTAGGTAAATCGAGCCTATGAAAAATTAACACACACTTAAAATAAATTTATTGCTAAATGGACATGTAATATAAAATAAATATATTCATATATACACAAAGAAGTAACGAAGACTAGTATGAACAGCTTTGAATTAAATGAAGGATAAGCATGTTTAACGAAAGTTTTAGTTGACCGTATCATTAAATAATGGTAAGAATAAGCAAAAGTCAAATTCTATTTTAGATATTTAACCTTGCACACTTGACAGGCTCGTGAACTTGTTAAACACCAGGGGGCCGTTCCACTAACCGATCTTAGCCCTCAGATCAATCTTAGCCAATGATAGAAGATGGGCCTACGATTCATCTTAGGGCTAATATTGGTTAGAGAAACTACCCCCTTAGCGTAGATTTTAGAAGCTCTTAGCACAGTGACTACTGTTGTCTTCAACCATTGCCTATAAGATATATATATGTATGTAGTACAAATGACTATTTTAGAACTAAAAGAGCTTCAAAATCTAAACCCGAATAAGTTACCTCCTCTCACTTCTTGGGTACTTTCATTACTATCTTTGGCTGTAAGCGAATTCTCTCAGCATGTTGCATTGAGCAATCGAGACAGGAGCAGGAATATGCCTGTAAGGTGTCTTTGAATATTTCCCCACAGCTGCCAGGCAGTGTCTACACAAAGGGATCTCTCTCTGATTTATCTCTGATTTCAATAGCCTTTCTTGACATTAAGTCGATATGACAATATGTTTACCAGCTCCATAAATTGCTAAAGTGATTAATACTCTCGAGTGGATAAGTCAGGGAATTTCACCACACAACACTGACCTTCCGGGAAATGGAATTGTTTTACAAAGATGCATGTACCATCGACTCAAGGAAAGACATGTCTTGCATTTATTACTTTTTTCATCAAGGTTATAATGTATAACGTTTTTGATAAACATGCCATTTTAAAAGCGAACAAATGTCGAATCTGGTTTTTTAATCACACTGTATATAGAATCTCATCCAAATGTCATTGATATTTGTGATATCACAAGACGAGTGAGAGACGTGGTGAGATTCAATGTTTCGTTCAAAATCCATCTCCATTACTTTTACAGCTTTGTCATTATATGTTTTACCCCATAATATTTTGAGTCATAACTTGATGAAGTTAAACATGGTAATTGAATGTTGTTGAGATTCACTGGGCATTGTGCAAAATCTACTGTCAAACGGTATATCCTAAATGATATATTTAATCTCACACAAGCGATAAATCCAATAAAACCCAAGTTTGGATAATACATACAAACCCACATATTCTTTTCCGTTTGGGTGGACGAGTTCATTGTGGGATTCGCACTCCACTCGTAGAGTCGGGCACCTAGCACAAACCAATAACCTAACAGCTATTCAATGTTATATTAATAAGGTACTTTAATATGAATTTACCAAGTACGTGTATAGTGCGTGATGCTCTCCCATTCAATGCCTTCTCTGTTGATATTTCACAACAGTAACGTCCATTTTAATCTAATGGTATCGGATATTCAACGTCTTAGACCTCATTTACATTGGCGTCAATAATTTGTTTACAGTTTCATTTTCACAGCTATATAGAATATATTATGGTAGTGTCAATGTTATACTATATTTATGACACGAGTCGAGTCTAAATAGTGTCGAGAGATTTTAGGACTTATTTCATTCGAGTTGATTAGTTAAAAACGTGGCATCGGAACAAATTAGAGCACAGTCACATGCTTTCGTCCAATCATATGATAGTATTGTGGTCACGTGGGGTACAGTTATATTCCGATTGTCTGGTTGCGTTCGGGTATCATGCTCGTAGCAGTACATTATAAATGTACGGTTTGAGAGGGTGAGACTCGGTTGGCACCTCACCCAACCCTCTCAAACCCGTACATTTATCTCCCGCTAATGTACTGCTACTCGTCCTCTATCTATTACACAGAAACAAAACTGTCTGTACTTTTTTCTTCATTGGTTACTTTTATATGAGTCTGAAATGTTGATTTATCAGAGTCCAAAATTGAAGCTGGATTTTCAACTACCACTTAAACAATATTTATGTTATAAGCCAAAGGCATTTATACTTTTTAATCTTCAACAAGGTTTGGTTTTTATTCAGGGTCATTTATTCTTATTTATATCTTAAAAAATGAAAGGATGTTCATTTGGAAAAAATTGCAGGAAGATTTTCCACACTGGAAGCTTTTAAGAAACATTGTAATCAGGTGTTATTGCAATTGACACCAACATGCCGTCGCAGCATAAGTGTTCCAACCACTATGCAAACCAAGGTAATCGATATGTGGTTTATTTGTCACACCTTAACTAAGGTACTAAATCTACATTAGAATAATGAGTAACATCGTTGAAGTTTCATGCGATATCAATATGTATATATAATTCAAGATTTTAATATGTTCCCCTATTATGCATCACGCAACAGTCTCACAAATAAAAGCAAAGAAGTAAACTCCTTATCCAACTCAACGAATATTTGAATTTCTTCCCTTAAAGGCAGTTCCCAAGGGAAATCTGTAGCAGCAAGCATCTCCCATTGATCATATTTATGGCTTATGTTGATGTCAGCAGCTGCCAGACGCTGGAGATTACTGCTTGAATATAAGGAAGGGGAGACAATTAGGCGACCCTTGAGATCACACTATTATATTCACGATTGATAAAGGACATGAAATCATATACAAATATTTAAATAACTATAAAGTTCTATCAAAGTGTGGAGAATGTGAAAATTATGCACCTTACTGACAACCAGAAAACGTTATTTTGAAGCTATGTTCATTATAATTTAAAGGTACATCCATTGTGTTGTTGGGGGTCAAATATGCCGAAGGCATGATATGTATGGACTTTGCAGAAGTAGTTCGTGTATTTGACCTTTGACTTGCTTTGCACATTTATTAGATTTTAATACAATTAGAAATATTCCATAGATTGTTCATAATCGTAATGAATACATCTTCACAACCTCACAGGCATAACGAAAATATTTCCTTATCTTCTCCTTCCGCCCTTGACCTCAACCCTCGCATTTTCAGTGCTAAAATTTTAACATACTGCAGGCTAATCGGATAAGCAACTCAGAGGACAGTTGTATTGCCTTTGTGACTGTGTCGATCTTCGCTTATTTTGAATTGGTTCCGAATGTAAACGGCGATTTCATTGGCTGTATGTTTACAGATGGTAAAGGACGTAACTCGTGATCAAAAAAGGTTTCGCTGATTCGTTTCACCACTCCTGCCTAGATTGAAGGCAAGGTAAAAAATGGAGAGATCTCGATACATTTTCACCTTGCCGTGGGTATATATATATAAGAATATATCTTAGTCAATTTTTAAAGTTATAAATCGAAGACACATAATCAGATCAACAGTATTATAAATCACAAAAAGTAAATTTTGCAAGACATTTAACTGTCATTTGGACTTTCATCTGAAATAAAGGGAAAATACATTTTTAATCAACGTTATGTAATGCCGTATCTTTCAAAATATCGTTTTATCAAAATACAATATTTTTAAGTAAGAGAAAAGCGGCTGAGGGTGCGTTTTAGAATTATCACAGTATCTAATCAGGTCATGGGTGGTACGATGCACGAAAATACTATCCATAATGAGGGAAGTGATTGATTATATCAGGGACATTATATACATATAAGGTCCCTGATTATATGAAGGGGATGAGGGAAAGGATTAATCGACATTTACAAAGTCACTGAGTGCACTGCGGTGCAATCAAATTTAGTTACAGTTTTCTTATCATTGGATTCTTATTATAACGTAAATCTGATTAGAAAACCTCTGAGTCATATTAATTAGGGCCACTGGAATTAAATATCTTATGGCCAGACAAATTAACTACATTTTGGAGACAAAATGACTAATGTCATGAGAGAGAGAAAAAAGTTGGTAAATAAGATATTGCCTGGTATGTTAAGGCCAATACAGAAGGCAATGAATTATATAATAAAAAGAAAAACAAAAACTTTTGGTTCTATTCGTACACCGGGTCCTGAATAACGACATTTGTCTATTGTAATTGTAGTTGAACAAAGGGGCATTGTTGCGACGGTGTAACCAATTGGTCTATCTAATACTTATTGGCAAGGTGTAGACAGATATACAGACAGCTTCAGGATGTAAACTGCCACAACAAAATCCTACAGATAACGAGGTTATACAATAGAGACCGTTCTACAGGTTCTACAGTTTGAGCTGGTTAATATGATCTTTTTAAAGGATAAATAATTATTTACCTAAAGAAATATCAATCTATGAAACAAACCAAATTGAGAGCAGTGAAAGGATTTCATTATCATATTTCCCGCAGCCCAAAGACAATTGTGAAGTGCTAATATATTTCTATTTTACACCTTAACTGGTAATAATTAACCCCCAATGAGACAGGCACGTTGCGTAGCATGACAAAAAGAGAGAAACTTATGAGGAAAGAGTCACAGAAGTTCAGTTTCATTATCCTATTGGACTAATATCAGCAATAAAATACATTTTGTATGCGAATATTGTAGATATTTCATACGAGGGTACATATTGTGTCCTCTACGAAAGTTTACGAATACATTTTATCTATGAGCGCATTGAAAGGTGCATTTTTAAAAAGGTTTTTAAAAAAAATGGATTTTACTGACAAATCAATGATGTACATGGATTTGTTAAAATTGTAGATTCGTTTGGACAAACTAATGTAAATGAACTCTCATCATTAGTTTTTTTCAAATTCGATTTGGAATGTCACTTCTGTGAAATAACAGGCACAAACAGTTGATTTTGTATTGCCCTTGCAGCTTGTTGTCAGATTGGAAATCAAGGTGTTTCAATTACATGAACGGAAATACATTTGACCTCCAGCCAAACTTCCGCTGTGTTATGGCAATCAATATTCCTCTTGTATGGATGGTTTGAGATTGTCACAGCAATGTCTTGTTCCTCTGACTTCTTAACCCTTACATGTCTTGTAATATCTCCAAAACAAACATTAAAAGTATCTTGGAAATTGATCACGTTAAAGCAATAAGCAATTTAGCTCCTAGATTTCTGTTAAAATAGACGTGAAATAAACACTCGGAAATTAATTAACCTTATTCAAAGTTTTTAACTACTAAACCTAGTTCATGTATGTCAATAATGAAGATAATACATGTATGTCATACAATGAAATGAAAATGATAGGGTATGATGATATGGCGAATACGATCAAACACTGATCTAGTTCCTTCGATGCGTGTAGTTTCTCTTCAACTTGCTTTCTTAGACTGCAAAGTTCTCCATTAATAATTGATAAGTATGATTGTTTGTTACTCTACACTGGAGTCGAGTTGTTCCTTCTCGTAGATATTTATGAAATATAAGTTAAATGAAAACAACAATTATCATTTCCAAATTGGTTTGTTCATTTAATGAGCTCATCATATTATAATTGTATGTTGCCAAATTAAAAAAACACCTCTCAGTGTCCGTGACTAATCGATAATTGTCTTTAAACAACTGTATAAACAATTTTGTATCTCCCAATTTTTTCACTATTTTCAAAATATGAACTTACTGTACATCTAAGTATGTGACTAAAATGATTTAATTCTAAGTTCATGCATGAACAGTCCGTTCGTTATTTCAATGAATAACGGCATTAAGCTACGGCAGGGTATCTCCTGTGAACTTCAAACAAACATAAAACTTAATGAACTTGCGTAAACTAAACGGATTTTAAAGTTTTGCGCCCCATCTCTCCTCAAGTAATAATTAATAGGTATGATTGCAATGAATAGTGTGCTCACTCGAGAGGAATGTATTTTTAAAACAGGTAACATTCATGTTGATTGCAGTGAATAATCAAGATACTTCTTTTGCTGTTATGTATGGTAGTTACAATGATTCCTTTAATCAGTTACATTCAATCAATGATGAATGATGCTTTTCTACTTAATGCACACCCTGTCTGTGTTTATTGAAGATAAGAAGATAAAAGGTTCCAATGAAAATGTTTAAAACAAATACATTCAAAATGACAAATTTGGAGATTATGTTTCCGCCTCAGATAAATAGTCAGTCATTATCATAACTCACGTTAATCATCTTTGGTTTTAAGAAATGGAAACATCAACTGTGTATACTTAATGCTCCTTGCAGACATAACAGAAAGTTTACTTCATGAACTAAGAAATAAAAAATATAGAAATCTAATACTATAATCTAACTCAAATTAGAATATTCACTGAACTGGTTGAAACCTAAAACCTAAAACTTTTGTTGAATTTCAAATTGGTTAAGGTTTCCAGATAAGCCTTATCGTTTGATATGTCAATCATTCTCTATAAATCAATCTTGAAAAATAATGACATGACAAATTTTTGAAATTGTATCCGTTCCCCTACAGTGTAATTTCTTAGAGACGTGACAAGGAACCGTTTTATGCCCTTTCATATAACTCGTTTCACTTCTTTCTTATAATCATTAATTGAAAACGGAATGAGATATTGATCTTTTTAAAGAGAGTCTTTCAGAATGTAATCAAAATCATTTTTATGAAGTTCTTTTGGGAATTAGAAAGGTTTGAACGTTTCTGAATGTACAAAAATATCACTGATTTAGAAAAAAAATGTATTAACACTTTAAATTGATGAAATTGCAAATACGTTTAGCCGTCAATGCATTAAATTGCATGTGGTCATTAGTATTTGAGTTTTAAAACGAAATCGGACGTTAGAATAATATGCAAAATGCATCTTTGTATTGAGAAATGAATCATGTATTCTCGCGAAGGGACGGGATACATATTGTTTATAGTTGAGCTTTATTTGGGTTGGCGTTGGCGGCGTCGTTTTCCGGAGCTTATCTCTTAAAACTACTTTATGAACCTTCACCAAATTTGGAATATTCTCTCTCTTTTTATTTGCTTTTGTCTTTGTCTTTTTGATGGGGGCGAAGCATAACTCTAAATTTATTTGACTTTTCTTGGCCAAAATTGTTTACTGCTTCTCCATAGCACGTACATGTAGATATGCGTTTGGTTTTTCATTTTGTTTCAAAATAATCTTTACTTGTTTCCACGGTAACGATTTGGACTTTATCTTTGTGGAAGGTAGAGTTTGTTACCGGTGCAGAACTCTTGAACTACTAGACCAAATTTGGTGCACTGCCTCCCCATGGCAATTAGATGTTGCTTATGGGGATTTAACCTTTATTTGCATTTGAAGTATATTCGGTCTTGGACGGTTTGAATTCTAGAAAAAATGAATAATTTGAGATTCACAAGTTGATTTGGGGGAACTGGGAAGATCTGTTTTTACGAGTAAAAACACCTTCTAGATACAGGATCATTAATGACTATTAAATTTAAGTGACTTTAAAATTGAAATTTGCTTTCATAATATGCAAGCTATTCAACGCAACAACAATTTACAAACAGTTTATTTCGTAATGACCTTGCGGCGCTAATAATGTTCTTGTTTTCAGAATACACATCAAGATCTTTCCATTACGAGAACGATAACCCATTTGATCTCAAGCAAAATGGCAATCAATAATCCTCAACTTTTGATCTGATCGCCATAGCACTGTAAGGTTATTCTGACAAGGTTCTTAAACTTCGTATTGACACATCGACTCAGTATCAACTTTGAAAGGAGCTGGGGAAATGGTAATATCAGCTCTATAGACATTTTAGTTCAATGTAATTATAAAATCATATAACAATGGACAAAAAATGGCGGTTATAAACTGTTTTGTAGTTAAACTTAATTAATGTATTGACTTAATCAATGGTTTCTCGTACGTAGATTAATCACAGCTCAAAGAGTGCGAGTGTGTAAACAATGAAGCTAAGAAACTAAAGCTACAACAACCGAAGCTGGTGTAATCATCAAGTGATGAACACTACTGAAACATGGTACCACATACATCTAGATCATGTACATGTTTTAAATAGTTTTTAAAAAAATGAGACATAGGAGACCGTACATAGCTTTTTGACTTGTGTAACGGCGCCCTACCGAAATCTAAAATTAACATACTTTCAATATTTCATTAAATTGTATGGCAAACTTTAAACCAAAATACCATAAAGGTTATGTCAAAAACCCATTTGTGTTCGAACATATCAAACAAATATAAGAATGAAAAGGGACATCGCTTTAGGGTACTTCAGTATCAATGGGATAAAGTGATAACGTGATATGGCTGGAGGAAAGAGGTATATGGCCACACGACAAAACGATATGGTCACATGACAAAGCAACATGCCTGCATGACAAAGCGATATGAACACACGACAAAGCCATATGGACACATGACAAAGTAATATGAACACATGACAAAGTGATATGGATACATGACAAAGTGATATGGACACATGACAACATGATATGGACATACGACAAAGCCATATGGACCCACGACAAAGTGATATGGACACATGACAAAGCAATATGACTGCGTGACAAAGTAATATGGTCACGTGACAAAGTAATATATAACTGTGCCTCGTACTAATAAGAAAAACATTTGATCTTAAACATTGAATTGATAAAATAATCCTATTCATGGGGTCGGATTTATTCATGCATGTGTATGTATATTATGCGTTGTTAAATCATACACAGTTCTGATTATTGTCTTAATGAAAATTCAATACCTGTAGAATGATACTTTTTCTGACAGTTTTAATTTGTTATACCTTCATGTATGAACGGAAAATTTAATATCTTATCAGATCTGTCACTCTTTTCTAATGTGACTCAGAAAACATTAAAATATAGGGCAGATATGAGCTGGTAACTGGGAAATATCAACAAGGGAAGCTTGTGTGTGAAACTACAATATCACCCTAAACATATCTGCTGACGACAAAAAAGGCAATTAAATCTAACAAAGTTTAGCAATGTAAAAACTAAAATGACAGAAAATGGGAGGCTAAGTTATCAAATCCCAAGTTTAAGGTTTCTTAAAAAGTGTCACCTGAAACTGAATTGATTCAAGTGTTATCCAATCTAACTCAAGATTCTAAATAAATAATTTCTCAAACGTCAACTGATTTTCAATTGAACCAAACTTTAAGTATTATTTTCTTTATATTATCACAAAGCAGTATCATTTTCAGTTAATTTGACATCCAAAGTCCTTTCAATGTCCTAAGAATCTACTATAATACACATACAGACGCAAAAGAAGCTTTAATTAATTACAATTTAATGTTTTATGCTTTTTGAATGTTGCATTTGCAGATGAATGCTAGAAATGTTGTATGAAAAGCTTGTCTTATCCATTATTGTTAGTTCTGGTTAAACGTTCGGTTAGACAAAGGCAGTAATTGTGGAAAGACGTTTTTAAATAAGGTATTCCAGCATTCTTCAATTTGAAAATAATTGGTAGAAATGAGTGAAAGGACTTTGTAAGTCATTCATCAGTGAGCGAACCAAAAAAACCGGTACTGGTACAACAAGAAATCTCATCAAGGAAGTACAATTATATATTGCTTAATAAATGAAGAATGAAGATCTAATCTAAACTTCTTTATTCTGCAGATACTATATCCATCGATTTACATTATTACAATGATAATAATAATAATGATATAATATAATATCATAACATTTACTTCAAGTGTGATGTAATTCAGAATCTTGTTCATATATTATGCTATGAAAAACAGAAAAGCACAGGGAAGCCATTGTTTTTTTAACTTATTCCATCACAGAACTACATGTACTCCGGTTGATCTGGGTGTCTTATTGACAACTGAATCTTTTACAGGTCTCAATACAAAAAAGTCAAGATGACCTGTCAGAAAGTAAAACAGTTCATCATTAGTAAAATAAAAAAGTTTAGGCATTCTCAACGTCAAGGTCTAATAGTGAATAAATCAGAACACATAAATGTGTCAGGGTAATAAATGATTATTGTTCTCCAAATGGATATCCATTGTTTATACTATGGCAACGTTGGCTTTCTACAATTGTCATGGGATTTCAAGTACACCACTATGGCTTTGCAATATATGCAATAATCGCAGATGTCCAAACTGATATCTGATGACACATTCGCCGGACTAGGGATTTATGATGGTTGGAGCGAAGAGAACTATAAATCAACTATTCTTGTTGGTCTTGGAAAATGTTAATCCTTATAGTATTCAACTTCGTAAAAAGTGAGGATGGATTACCATATTTTTTTTATTTTGAAATTAAGCAACAGTTTTGTATTTTCCAAAAAAATATATAATGTCCTTTATTCAAGACACTTTTGTCAGCGATGCTTTAAAAGCATTTTCAAAACAAATGGTACCAGGCAGAAATCGTTGAAAGTTTAATGTGAAAAAAGCCAACTTAGCCTCGAGGTCTTTCTTTCCTCTCCCTTCCATATTTCACCCCTCCAACCTTCTCCTCATCTGTTCCTCCTCTTACACAAGGGATATATCTGACTGATTTATCACTGATTTCAATAATAGCTGCCGACACTAAATCAATAGAGAAGTTAGCTAGGGTGACTAAATTCGTTAAATAATGACTGTTGGCAAGTATGGTCGCCAAGGGAAGTGTATAACACGTCGACAAATACCTTTATTCCCCTGTCTGTGAAGGTCCTGTACAATAAGTTGTAGCATCCACGTGCAGCTGAGGCAATGGCGGTAATCAAACATAAGAAATACGACTAAGTAATTGTCCTCTGTCTGAAGAAGGATAATCTTGAATTCAAGCATGAGCAAGCCAAATCACCAGATCAAAGACAACAATGAAGAATCTTTAAGTATGTTTATTGATGCTGATCCATATATAACAAACTTTGTATAGTTATAATGTCAACTCTTTTAAAATTAAAAATAGAACAAGCCATTTTCCAAATGAGTAGACTTTGTCTGAGAAGGGGAGACGTTGAATTGAAGCATGAAAATAACCAAATGATTAGATAAGAGAAACTAGTGGTGAAATCCTCCAAATATGGTTACTCATGAGGACTCACACAACGAACACCTTACATTTTCATACCTTCATTCATTTCAAAATCTAATCACAAGAATAAGTACATTATTAGTTACTAGTTATTAGTTATTATCTCAGTGTTTTGACAGGGTTTACGGGTCCGTATTTTCCTGAGGCCCAGCGGAGTATTACTTGAAGAATAATAAAGAGACACATGTTTTTATTGAATGAGTATTGACGCAAACAAAATAAAAAATGTATATAGGTTGAAATCACCGTACTTGTGTTTGTTAAGGTAATTTCGAGTCGAGCAACCGCATTCCATCTAAGGTCAAGGTCATCCGTAAGACCTGTGTGGTGAGTCACATGACATGTCTTCACAGGTCACACAGATGGTACACCCTTGCAAATCCGCCTACACGGTTTCGTATGCATTGGTTATTGACCAATCAGAATTCAACAAATGTATCTAAAGGGTAATAAAATGCAGTATAAATGAGTATTGGTGGTGACATCATGTGTGATGTGTCATGGTGTGACTGAAATGATCTAACATATCATACTGCTTCCAGATGGAATATTCCATCACTGGCCTTAGTCTACACATTAGACATATTAGCTGATTTATGTGTTTTTATTACCACTGGGAAGCAATGAATCGATACTGAAAGTGGCAATTGAATTGCTGAATGAATTACTACCGACATAACGGTCACCAGAAAATCTTACCAACATATGCAGTAATACATGCACTTCTTTGTAAAGTCTCTTATTTGCCTAACCCTCAGTAAGAAGTATAGGATAGTTGTACCTGTATGTTAAAGTATAAAAAGGCCCTTTCATAGATATGCCCATAGTAACGATTGGTCATTGAAATATGCATAATTTTCGGCCAAAATCATTCAATTGTCCGCCACGTTTATTCACCAACATGTTCGTTGTGTTATTGCTTCCTTCACTTCAAAAACTGTTTCTTTCACATTATAAATCGTTGGCATTTAACTCAGTATATTAAAAATTAAAGATATATGTATGGAATATGCAAATAACGTATATCATTTCTTGATACACGTCCATTTTATCTAATTTTTAAGTCTTTTGATATATCATCATGAATTGCAGAATTCAACGTCTAAAATAACATTTATTGTTAGATATTGTTATACCACAACGTAATGTTTACCTAAACATAGAGGATATCTGTCTTTTCTTGACTAATACCATGTTTATCTCATCGAGTGAGGTACAATGGTTATATTTTCACGAGTGGTCCAGTCACAAGTGAAAATATTTAACTTTTCTCTACAAACATGATATTTGTCAAAAATTTACGGATATTCTGTTTATTATATGATGTAATCCTTGTAATTACGTCCGAAAAGGGTCGTTTTCACGCCGAGCGACCGCTTTGAACAGTTCATCACCACAGTAACACTGTGACGTCATAAGCCAAATAAGCTGCGTCAGACCATTGTTTCCCAGTATTTCATCACTCGTCATGTAATAAAAGTTCTTAATTTAAATATGATATTGGTATGATTGATATCAATCTGTCACATACAGAAATAAAACAGACATAGGATCGTATTTTGATTTTTGTCAGACCCCAAAGGTAATTAGGAAATCTCAATCTTGAATAGTTTACACCCAGGCCGATCATATATAATACACAATGAGAAAGAAAGGTGGTAGGGATTGATTAAATAAGAGAACTATGAGAAAAGAGGCAACTAGGTTCAGAGCATGTGTCCCAATGTGGACTAATTTCAGAAAATCAAAAGAAGTTTTGTATTCGAATATCACACATCTGTCTGGAACTTTCAGAAAAACAATAGAATGTGATTACTTACATCCGTGCAAATAAGAGAATATATCATATCTATTATACAGCAATTAGAATGTCTTTTAGTTTCGAGAATATGGTATGAAAGTTGCCAAAGTCGTCAATGGTTTTTCAAAATTTAAATGGAATTTCACTTGTGCAAAATTATTATTGCTGAGGTACCACAAATGTACAGGCAACTCATTTCGTATTTCCCTTGCAGCATTGCTGGTTTTAATGTTTTCGAACGGAAATCAAGTTTTTCTATAATAGAAAACGGAAGTCCATCTGACCTAAGGACACATTTCAGCTGAGTATAGCCAATCGATAATCGTCAGGTTGGTAAGTGTCATATCGCCACTGCACTGACGAGTTCTTCTGACTGGTACAAACGATCTGTTAAGGGAAATGAAATTGTTAGCATGTCCACTATAGGGTTTTGGCATTTGATTGTCTCGAAGAAATAGTCTTTGTATACCAAAGGTTTGTGGTATAATGACCATACACCGAGTTGTCTCAATCATTTGTACCATCGTCAAATATTAAGAAGAAGAAAACAACATAATCGGATGTTTGATAACAGGTTTCATTTACTATTGGTAAGTAATGTGTCATTGCAAAAAACAATATCCAACCAAATATGTCACCTTTTCTGCCGCGATTGGCATTGACAGAAAAACTCATGTGACCAAAATTAAAAACAGTTCCTGGTCCTGGTTGGTCGCAATGTCATTATACAGAACATTATTCAATCAAAATCATGTGTCGCCCTGAGACTGATGAACTGCAAAATGCCTGATGGAATCCATTTTGATTATATGAAAGAGTTTAGTGATTTAATACAATATGAGAGTACTAGATCATCAGGTTTACATTGATTACAAAGATTGGATAATTGCAAACTTGAATCGGATACTTGGTATCTGGCGTGTTCTGAAAACTTTCATTACATATTCATTTAAGACAATATAAGTGTACATGTATATATGATGTGATTTCCAATTGGAATCATGGACGGAAACTTTAAATTAACATTGAAAATTCAATCTTATTAATGTAATCTTAATTTGAAATATTTACAACCATTTGGCAAACATGTTATCATTTTTTCTTTTGAAATATATTTTTAAACTTCCAAAAGGATTGACAGTTACATATATACCTACATGTTCAATATGACAAGTAAACACTGGAAATAACCATATTTCAGTCTCAGAGAATATCAAACAAGATAACGAACAATGTGTTTATTTGTTGTCAATCTTCCGGATATATTTACAAACTACACCTTTCCGATGAAGATTTGAATGAGTTACAAGAGGAAGATGATGATGATGATGATGATGATGATGATGATATAAATTGATCAATTTAGAATCGATATATAACGTCAACCGTCACTGGATATTCTTTGATCTGGACAAACCGAACAATAAGACATGGTGACAAAACTTGATATTCTTTGATCTTGACAAACCGAACAATAACACATGGTGACCAAACCAGTTTTACTTCAAAATTCATTCAAAGTTTATAAGTTATATTCAAATTAATTATGTACTTGCCTGACGTAAATACTATAGTGACAAAAGGTTATTTGTGAACGAGTTCATCATTCCTGCTCAATTGCACAGACAATTTTACATTTTCCAAATCAACTTGTATCGTTTGATATGTAAATCATGTTCTCTTAACCAGCATTGTAAAATAAAGGCTGAATTGTATCCGTTTCCCTACAGTGAACTTGATGGACTTGAAATGGATCCGTTTTATCATCACTTGTATCAGGTCTTTCAAGATAACATTAATTTCAAAACAAAATAAGACATTGATTTAAAGCGTTAATGTTAACATATAAATAATAGATATAGTATCAAATACTGAGGGTTTTATACTTCTGTATTGGACTTTTATAAAGGATGTTAATTGGTTACCTCTCACGTGAAGTAACGTTATATATAGGAAAGAGTAAACATCAGATTTTTACTGGAGAGATAAATTTTCAGCTACCGATGATAAAATACACATTATGGAAATTAACGTATAATTACAATATTATATGCATTATTTTATTTGTAATCATTATCATAAAACATAAAACAAATATCTTTCAAAATGTTCATGTTAATATATAAATACGTGATGCAGCTAGAATAAAATATACATGAACTAAAATAGATTAGGCTTTAATACTATTGTAGGTTGGAATGCTCCAATCAATAGTTATAGTTAAGCAATTGCTCGCATTCCCTTTATTGTAGTGCAACTAGGTAGTATTTATCGGTTGAATAGTTACCATTTTGGAAGATAAAACCTCATAATGCAATACATTTTCATTAACAAATCACTACCACAAATTCAATAAAAAAAAGTGTGGATACATCAGATAATCAAATGAGTGCCACGCCAGTCGCCGGTAATCTGATTGTCACTATAAAATTCGATTGCTCAAACCTGCAGTTGTGAATCTTGAAAGTCAGTAGAGTTGAAGACAAGGCAAAGCCTATTTATTGATGCTATTTCTCGCTCTAAATATACCATGAGCATGATAAAGAACATGGTTTAGCGTGGAATTGTGAAAGGATGTTGTGTCAATCAATACAATAACTTTGGTGATTTTGAATTTAAATAAAGGCATGTCCAAACACAGATTTAATGTTACAATTGTAATGTAAACCTCCCTGAAGAGTGAAACGAAACATAAACACATACATAGATATAGATATACGTCAACTTGAAGATAAAATTACATTTTTGGGTTCAGCTTGGGTTTGTTTTATCTATTAATAAAAAAAATCATTCAGTGTAATGTATTGTGACATCATAATGACGCATTATACCATTATTATGAGGCCTCTATTTTTTCAATGTGTGATCTGAGGGTTGGAAAATGAATTTAACTGTTCTGAACATTTAAATATCAAAGACAATTGTTAAATGAGGGGGATATCTAAACTAAGTGATGTTAAACATATAGGAGAGACTTGAATAGTATATAAAGAGACGTTTTGTGAGAGGCACTATTTGTTGAAAGACAGCAATCACCAATTCAAATAACGTATTGTTCATACGAGGTGCCAGGTTAATCCAAAGATTTTATGATTTAATAAAACTGATGGGATAATCTAAAACGTGGATGAGTCTATACCAAATAAAATTGGCCTTGTTTAATAAAAAAAATTATTAGGTTACACAATGAGATAAGAAATCAATAGAATGAAACAAGTCATCAATTTTGAAATAAAATAGCCAGTTGTAAATAATTTAGTTTTCTTAACCTGATTCACATTGACAACTAATTGGGGGAAACTTCTTGTGTATGAAGAACTAAACAAGTTAGCAAATGGTTATGACACTTGTCCGATTCCGTATGACACAGAAACGCAATCCTGACTGTATGTGATTCGCCAAAGTCCTCTTGGGGGATCAGTATCTACTACTATCAAGAATACTACACTCGACATTCATGGTATCAGAGTTGGCGATCGTTGAACAGTGCTTTGCATGCAAGTACTCGTACAGCAGGTATCGGGCAGCCGTATTTCTAATTGTCGACATCGGAAATGATCGTAACAATTTGTAAACACTTGTTAATGTTCGGTATCCGAGTACTAATGATCAGGAATGTAATAGCGAAGATGAGATAAGCCGTAATGGCTGCAATATTTGCAGTCATATCGTATTTTATATTCCTGTAATGAAATGTGGGATACCTGTACCATTGTTTGATACCTGCAGTTTACAATTTATATTGAAAAATATAAACGCACATTGCACTTTTTTAAAATAATACAAAATGTTATCTGTCATCAAATACAATTTTTTTTTTTTTACGATTATGCAAATTCTACTCTTAAACTGCAGTGCATTTAGATCTAGAATGACATTTCCGTGGACAATCAAATTTGTTCGGCATACTGTGACTGGAGAAAATTGCCAAGAGGAAGATGTGTTGCGACATTTTAGGATCTGTCTACTGGAGGTTGTACCTACCTGTGTCTGGGACACACAGAGATAACAGGACAACATAGAAAAATAGAGCCACTGGCCCAGTAGCTCATCAGGCTGTATATACATTAACTAATTAAAAATGGCAACTTCTAGGTGAGAGGTACAAGAAATGGGAAGCACTATAAATAGAGAAGATATAAAAGGTCTTAAGGTCCTTACCGCTCTGACCTATCTTTGAGGCCAGAGATAAAATCCCCTACAAATAAAGACACACTTGAAGATTTAATTCATCACTGTTGTTTCCTTTAAATTACCTCCCTTTGAACACATAAAATATCAAGATGAAATAGCGTTTCAGGTCATGATCCCTGTTAGCTTTATTTAGAGTCGCGGGGTCACGAAATCTACAAGTTTGAATCCCCATTGACCAAGGAGTCTGTACACACAATTTCAGCTCCCTAGACCAAGTGGTTCTGGAGGAGAAGATAAAAAAGCGAAAAGTTTATAGACGGACAGATGGATGGACAGACGGACGGACAGACTGACGCCGGACACCATAAGCACATCGGGCCTTCCATGCCAGATGAGCTAAAATCTCCATTCAGACACATTGGAAGTTCAAGTATGCAAAGAAAAGGCAGATTAATATGCTTGTTTATGTTAAGCTTATCAGTAGATGAACATGAGGTCGATAGATAATGGATTTGTTACAACAACAAAAAACTGTATCACTGGACAGTGGATAGTACCAAATTTAGTTAATGATAATCAAAACGTAGTCATCTTGTCATATATAAAACATGTCCTTGACATGGATTTTGCTAGATAGTGGAAATTCATGTTGTGTGTGTTAAAAAGCAAATGGCTTTTTGTACATGTAGATGTGACATTTTGATTTACAGTTTTCTAATTGCTTTTGTGTCGTAGGTTTTAAGTAATTAAAACACTGAACTTTATTACGTTATAAAATAAGTCGACTTCACGCCAGAAGCACTGGTTGGGACATTGTCTTTAAATGAAGGACTACAGTCCTCAAATCCCGTTTTCAGTGTACGTTACCATTGACCTTCAATGCACTTCTGCTCATAGATGAAATCTTATCTGAATAGGTGACTTGTTTTGTCATGAATGAACCTTTTAAAGCATTTCTGCTATTGATGCGATATTTGAAGATAGTTCATTTGTTACATATTGTTTGAGATATTCTTTTGATAAATATCTCAAAAAAGAGAATCTCCTCTAAATGCATTTACAACTTTTTTTTAATTTCATTTCATTTTCATTGTTTATGTTAAATATACTGTATTTGTCAAACGAGAAATTAACATTCCCAAGCATTACCTTCCTCAAGAAGTCAGATGTTTTACAGAATTAAGCATTCCGGAAACTTGTATTGGTCTTTAATTTGTTTATATAATAATTGTCTTAGTGCAAGCAATAACTTCAACATGGGTAAGCAAATAGAAACTGACTGCATTATCTAAGACCAACTTGGTTGTTGCCAAGTGCAGATTTTGTATAATAATAAAACACGTATCTGAAGCAGACACAATTATGCATGTGTATTAAGGCATATTAATATTTTAGTAGCCAATAAAAGTTATGATTTCACTGCATAGACTTTTATAATTTAAGGCACTACATTTAGTAATGTATGTCTTATATACATATTTACAACTTATTCAAGTGTGTTTATTAATGGTGAGTCACCTTTAAGGGATTAATAATATTAGGTTCCAGTTCATGTAGAATGCATGTCCACATGGCTATCGATCACTTCGGTTATATAAAAGCTTGAATTAACATATCCTTATACTTAAAAGTGATAATCTTCAACACTAAATTATCACATTTTCTTCTTTGCAGAGAGATAATGAATTTCAGGTTGTAAACAGTCTGGACAACATACCCCATGTGTTGTATCAATATTGGTGATACCAATTGGCAACCTAACCGATATTAATCACTTAGACAATTTGACTGTCCAAGTTCAGTCCAGAATTGATTTAATGTCTCCCAGTCAAATCATAAGATAAGTCAGCAGTGGCAAAAGCTTCCAAGCAACCAATGAGACATACAGAACCACATCAACCTATATCGATATTTTATATAAAAAAACAACTTTGATGTGATGATTTTCAAATATGTGATATCGTGTAGACCATGTGTGTTTTGCGTCAAGTTGCTGAATTATCGTCAACTTAATGCTCTTAAAAATCCGTTTTGCCAATGTTCGAGATTGTGTATTATTGCATTTATGTTTAAGTGACCAACACACATTTCATAACAATAATATGAAATCACACTCAATACGGACCATTCATTATTAATATATCGAAGCTTTAAAGGGGCAGTAGCACGTGTTTTGCAAAAATTATTTTTTCAAATTTCCCATTTATATAATGATAGTTTATGTCATTTAAATTAACTTTAGAGGGTAAAACATCTTATTACACAAACCAATTATCTGTAGTGGTACAAACTATGTTTCGTATAAAGCAAAAATTGCATGGCGGCCATTTTATTGTGAACATTATTATTTCGAATGACAAAAACGATTCCCATGGCTTTACAGAACCATGTACACTCATTTTTAACTTGATTTTCCGTAGAGAGAAGGGTGTTTTACTATTGGTGACAATTTTTTACAAATACATTTCATCGACTTATTTCCGCGAAAAAACGTGCTAGTGCCCCTTTAACAGGAGCAGGGCGTGAAATATATTGTGATCAAATAAGGTTCAATGGAGGATGCAATATTTGAAGTTATCCTTACTCAACACATGGAATGGCATTTATTGCCTGTTGGCAAACTTTCTACAAAGGTTACACAGCACAAGGTATGTTCAAGAGTTCTCTATGCTATCACAAAGCCTTACATAGAATAAACTGTGCACTACTGCGTTTAAACATTCATAAATTGTCGTTCTCATTTTATTGCTTGAGTTGTTACTTGATGGCCCTTGAAACTATTTTCATTAATTATTCATAATATGATTATTGAATGCAGTTGACGTTATAAACATAAGCATCATAAACATTCTTAGAAGGCTACTCATTATAACCACTTTATTTGGTCATGTCATTCTTCAGACAAAAAGTTAGTTAATACAAAGCGTTCACTGTATGCGGGATAGCATCATAAGCATTCTTGGAAGGCTAGTCGTTATACACACTCAATTTGGTCATGTCTTCCTTCCTCAGACAAAAGGTAATCAGTTACTCATAATTCATATGCTTAATTACCCCGTCGTCCCAGCTGCATATTGAGACTAGAAGTCATTTCACATCAAATACAGTATCCTTACAAACAGAGCAGTAAAGTATTATACAAAGTGTTACACGCTTCCCTTGGCGACCATACATGCCCGAAGTCATTACTTAAAGAATTTAGTCAACTTAGCTAACTTCTCTATTGATTAAGTGCCGCCCACTATTAAATCTGTGATAGATTCGTCAAATAAGTACCCTGTCTAAACAGAGGAATAGTCGTGTTGAAAATGGATAAAAAGAAAAAGTGGTGGTGGGAGGAGCGAGGAGGGGGTAGTTTGAGACATATAGTAAAGAATTGTACATGTTGGTATCCTGAAATCCTTTATTTTAGCATAGTTTTCAGAGCCAATGGTTTGCTGAATTCTGAATGTTAAGGTATCGTTCATCGTTATTTACAATGTACAAACAAAGAAAACCGTGGATGTTTTCCAAACTCTAATGTATTTGTAGTCCCTCTATCATATCATAGGTCCCTGAGAAACGAAAGTGTCATCATATGTCAGTTTGGATATCGCCGATTATGGCTAACAAATTGGTAATGGTATATATGAAATCAAACGAAACAGAATGAGAGAAGGGCAAACCAAAATATAACCTTGTATAAACGATGAACGGTCACACAAAGGACAATAACTCTCTGTTGGCTTATCAATATTAATCCGGATAGGTTTGGTGAGTCTATGGCACTGCATGGTGTCTATATTGCGTACTTCCGTCTGTAAAGGTTTTGTTTTTTAGATTTGTTAGCTAATGAGGATTCTTAATTGTAGATGGGTTGTCAGCTTCAATAAGGGTCACCAGGGCAACGCACTAACAAATATAGTTTAGTTGAAACATAAGATTTTCTTTTCAAAGACACGCTAGTGTGTGCAGTATAAAATATAGAAAATGCAATCGCCATATATTCATTCTCAGCAACTTCTCCTTCCATTGTTATCAAACGTGATGAACGTTTGGTCCGTATAAGTTAAATGACAAAACCACTTCAATCAATCAAAGATTGTTTTGCTTGGCATTCTGTTGTTCAGTAGTTTCTCATTATTTTACTAGATTATATTATGATGGGAGAGTAAGGAATTTTTCTTATTTTGATCAAACGTCCTGATCAAACGATGTCAGAGTAACTTAAGATACATGAGACAAGTTGGAGAGCTACCAGTGTTTCCTGTGACACTTTACAAAGGAAATGCTAATGAAACTGTCACCATACGTTTTATTCTTTTGATTTAACCTCAAAGCGATATTTCAAGGAAATATTGTCAACATTACGAAACACCGGACTTTTAACTATTACCGTTTATCTGTTCTACATGTAGGATGCCAACATAGGCTATTTTAACTTGTAATTGGACCAAAAAGGACATATTCATTATAAACATTTATATAATTAATCTTTCATGGACACCATGGGCAAGAACACACTAAATTTTTGTCAACAAAACGTTATCATACATATGTCTACAAATGCCAAACAAAACAAAGTTGCAAAAATCCAGTTCATGTATAGAAATGGAATCACCACTCCTGCTTGGGGATAACATTTCGGTAAATGGATTAAGCAGACAAATTTGTCAGGAATACTATGGATAGAGAAAGGTGTAGAGAGGAAGTTAGTTGTAATGATACATGGATCTGTCTACGGGATATTGTACCACTCCGATTGGATCAGGGCCTGTCTGTCTGAGACTAACAGAGATATCAAGAAGAGTGAAGAGTGAGTTCACACACATCAGATCGAAGTATTTAATAAAAGAGGGATATACAAATTTGCCATGTTAAAATTCTTTATAGCTGTTTCTGGTCACACGCTGTTTCATCATGAATCATTACTGATTTGGTGCCAAAAGGACAAAAAAAAAAGTAAAGCAAAGATTGTTTGGGAGATAGTAAACAAATCTGTTATTGTCGTTAATTAGTACAGTTTGAATTTTGTGACATATTGTCAGACAGATGTTTTATTTCATTGATGTTGATTTGAGTTTGATCTTGATGACAACTTTTAAATGTATACCACTTGTCTACATAAAACCACGAGTGGCAGAGAGCAGTGGTTGGCACCTTCAATTGTTTATGTAAGACTCAAGTCAAAGAGCAAATACACGAATCTGATATAGAAAATGTGATCCATGGTTCGCGAAAAACAGGAACAGCTGAAATCGATGATAATAATTATTTTTCCCGCTGCAATATAGCACCTGTAATGATCTTACTGATATACTCATAAAAACATGTATGTTATTGATGTGGTATTAGAACAAGGTATATACTTCCTTCATATTATAAAATTTTGTAAACACCTTTATTACTCAACCATGATGAGATGACTCATTAGATAACAATGAGTTGGTTAGACACAATTGTGATACCACCGCGTGCTGTCATAATGTCATAATCAGCGTGTGACGTCATAGTCGTTTTTGGTTGATGTGACAATGTTAGCCGCGCGACTGCAATAGCGTGTTACCTATTTGCAAGTGGGCGTCACTAACAACGATTTTCTTGCAATTCAGCACTATTTACGTTATTAAGTACTGAAACTCGTGAATGCCATCAGTATTTTACTCGCTTTCTCTCGTTAAAAATACTAAATTATTCACTCGTTTCATAAACATGTTATCAAACGGGACATCGTTCAGTATTCTATATTTTGGTTCTTTATTATTCATAACAAATGTTGTTGATACTTTGGAAACATGCATATATGTATATATTATATTCAATTTCATATATCAGTTGTGGGTTCAATAGCCCAGCGAAACTATTCTGCTAAAAAGTGACCATGACATGTAGATTGTCCCATTATGTTACCATCCCCATCATATAAACAGACAGCAGAGGTTAAATTAAATTATTACCCAATAGTTCAAATTAACCGGATTATTATTTTTCGATACGAACACATTTGCACATATCTCGTTTGCCTAGCAACCATTGTTTCACTGCGACTTCCAGTATATCGTCGTCTGTCATAAAAAAATTAAATTAAGTAGAGTAGGTAATAGATAAATTAGTACTCTCGGAAAATATTTTCCACTGCTGATGGCAAGTAATACATTGTAAAACAGATTTGTTGTAAAGAAATTAAAAAAATTTCACTGTTGACTGTTTATTTGAAGTAAGTATAAAAAATGTTGTATTTCTTGTAATAAAAATACATCGTGACATTTATTTTTAATATCCATATCATGCTTTTGGGTGATATTTGAAAAACAATGACTTTATATTTATTAATCATTAACGTTTTAGACATAAGACAATCTGCCCTAAAAACAATAATTATCTGTTAGATATTCATTACACTTTCCCCTCATGTTATTCTGTCAAATCGAAAAGAAAACAACTTTCAGGGGTTATAAAACCAAGCAAACATTTAATGTCTAAAATCATTGACGGACACATGAAAGAGAATAACACATGTTTAGAAATCTTACTTATGACAACATTATTTGAATGATTGGCATGCTTGATTCTTCTTTGAAAATAATTCCTTATTACTTTGTTTTACATATAAAGTCAATAATGAAATATAGTTACGATGAAAGTGACGATGAAAGGATTCAGCATGATATGTTGATAAGATATATAAGACAAACTAGGATTGCCTAGGATTTCAATATTGCAAAATTTGCTGAATTCTTAAATATGGATGAGAAATAATACTGATTGGCTTTCTTGCCACTTTAATGATTCAAAGATTATTTATATGTGTTATTTCCTCCATGTAATACACATGGCCATACTATGAAATGGTTACATAAATTTTATCTTTAGAATACTTTAAATAGCGATATGAGCTGTTTTTGTTCCAAATCACCGATGCTGTATCTTCCTCCATGTTGACTGAGGGCACCATAACAGGAATATGTGTACAATCATGTATCATATTTTGTTATTTCCTTACATTCCACCTGATGAAGGAGTGAGTATGTACTCCGAAACGTCGTGTATTTTCACATTAAAGAAGTTGTTATCCAGGGAAAATTGTCCTGTTCTTATGTATACCACTTCTAAATGCCCTTCAAAGACCTATAGTTTGAAAGTAAATGACAAAGTGAGGAGTACCAAATTAGATTACACACATAGACATACCACAATGCGTTCTTAATGAGTAAATTGAGTTAATAACAAATGTAATTCTAAATCATACTTCCTTTCTTAGGTTTCCTATCTGTGGCAAAGATAATGACTTGTAGTCAAAGTGTACATCGATGAAACATCAACCTAATTCTAATATTCTGTACAATATTTTAATGAAGAAGTGACTTAGGAATTGGAACAAAACTATAACAAAACAAATAAAACTGGATGTTGTATAGGTGGCACTAATCAAAGTCATCAAAAGCAGTTATTGGAAGTTAAGTAAACAATCCATCTTCCCATTTTTGAAATATTGTTAGAATTATCTCTCTCTTAGTTTTGATTAATTTAATATCTAAAAGAAATCAGATGCATTTGACTATGGCACAATACAATGATACTTTTCTGCTGTAGTTTGAATGAATTAATTGGTGACTGTGGTAAAATAGTTAAAACATCTTTGTTTAATGGACAGGGTTCTGAAATGAAATGTACACAAACATGATCACTACCATGTTTAAGATGTTGTAACTATGTGCATAATCAGACATATTTATTTATTTTCACATATATAGAATAAGCCTTTTATGTTGATGAACAGTTATGTTCATCAAAAATAATTTAAAATTTCATAAAAAAAAATTAAATTAAAAATCACATAGAAGTATTTTTTGGCTGCTGACTAAACACCTGTACTTTTCATGATCAGTTTTTAGATTATCACATCGAAAACATGAGATATTTGCAATTGAAAATCATACATACATGTATGATAAAATCAATTGAAGTGAGTAATTTCTTTTACCTGGCAATGTATATATAGCTTGAACATTATAACGCTTTGTTTCAACAGTGAAATTATTCCAAAATCATCAAAGTCGATATGGGATGCTTCCGCCAGTAAACTTTAGTACATAAAACTCACACCAAATATGTTTGGTCAGTATCTAACACAGCAGGCGTTTTCTGCCAACCTAATATGATGTTTAAGTGAAAGACTAATGGGCTACAGTACCATTCGTCCATTTGTTTTGATTGACACAATATCCTTTCACAGTTCCATGCTAAACCATCTTTTTTGTCATGAAAATGGTATCTTCAGAGCGATAAATGGCATCAATAAACCCAGATTTGTCTCGTCTTTAACTCTACTATTTCTCAAGATTCACAACTGCAGGTTTGAGCAATCGAATTTTATTGTGACAATCAGATTACCAGGGACTGGAGTGGCACTCATTAGATTATCCGATGCATCCACACTTATTTTTTTATTGAATCTGTGTTAGTAGTTTTCAATGAACATTGATCACATGACGAGGTTTCATCTTCCAAAATGCTAACTCTTCAACTGAATAATATCTCCCAGTTGCACTACAATAAAGGGACTGCGAGCAGTTAGTTCAATTTAACTATGGATTGGAGGATCCCAACCTACAATATCATTACAGACCAAAGACAACGTACATATAATAATATATTTCACTTATTTGTAATTCTAGCTGCATCACGTTTGCTAGTACATGTGTTTAACAGAAGAATATTTATTAATAATGTATCATTAACATTGCCATGTTAGACAATCCCTTGTTATTTTTCATTATAATGATTATTACGAAAGTAAATCAATGTATTTCCTAAAGTAATTATAAGGTATATTCAATCATCTTTCTCTCTCTAATTTTTCTAAGCAATTGTCAAGTGCACTCTATCTCTCTCTATCTCTCTCTATCTCTATCTCTCTCTCTCTCTCTCTCTCTCTCTCTCTCTCTCTCTCTCTCTCTCTCTCTCATATATATATATATATATATATATATATATATATATATATATATATATATATATATATACTTGCTTCGACAAACCAGACACATTGCAATCAAAGAGGAAAAGGCAATCTGAGAAAGTCCATCAAAAAGATATAAACACTGATTTTGCAATGAAATGTGCCACTTTGACTGTCTGACAAAGGGAGTGTACATTGACCTGTGGAGATGCAAGCCGTGTTACATGACAAATCTATCCACATAGCATAACACGCTCGAGTACGAAAAATAAAATACAGCGTAAGCTAAACATGTACTCTTTGAATTATTCATAGAAAAGGGAAAAACTGTTAAGATCATGAATATCAATGTAAACAGTGGCACATCGAGTTTAAATATAATTTAGTTGTTAGAAATGTACATATCAATGGTTTTGTTATTGAAACAGTAGAATAAGATCTCTGATATCATTAACTAACCAATTAACATTCTTTGTTTAATTTCTTTAGAAGAATTAAAACCTCAATATCGCTAGCACTTCCCTAGACGTTAACGCACATCATCAAATGTAAAATGTAAAGAGATACAAACGTTTTTGTGTGAACACAGCTTTTTCCCAAAACTATTTTACAGCTATGTTAGAGTCGTCAAATGATTTGTCGACTTACTTTTCTCTCATCAAATGAAGACGAGAATATGTCTTGATACGCTTCTAGACTGGAAAGCATCAGTGACATTTACATATAGAATAAAAATATATTTAATAATGTGTTTTTTCATTGGCTTATATGACAAGCTCTGGCATTTATACCAGTTTAACTTGCACTTTTCAAACCGTTTATAAGCCAGTGAACAGACACATTATGAAATCTATTTCTTAAATACTGATACAAGTTGGTCTGCAGAATGTAAGATAGTCTGTACACATGAGCATAAATTAAAAATTCGTTGAATAATTAAATGTTATCCCTTTATAATTTTGTCATTATAATAAATAGTCTATTTTAATTGAAATTAAGACATATGAATGATAATTAGATAAAATGTGTTTTCTCATCATATGTAACTGTCCGGTTTGATCAGAGAGAACAATTTTAATTGAATTTAAAACATTTGAATGATAATTAGATCAATTTTGTTTTCTCGTCATATGTAACTGTCCGGCCTCATCAGAGAGAAAAATTTCAAGTGAATACTAATTATGTTTTATACTGATTTCTTTTAAAATATCCAGGTGATGGGCAATTGGTAGGAACATCTTTCTTTGTCCAATTTGATACTCCAACATCAAGAGTATACTTTTGAAAGATGTGTGGTGCGGCCCGGACGGGAGTCCGAATGATGCGCGTGCATCCGGGTTTTGGGACGTTTCCGGTTTCCCGGTTGTTACCTTGGCAGTTCACATGTAGCGAGTCAAGGGTACACACGTGTGTCCCCTCACTCGCAGTATAGTTTGTTTGTGAATAAACCAACAGTTAGCTCAGTCTTGTCGTGTTATATATATATATATATATATATATATATATATATATATACAGATGATTAATTCTGGTGCTCAGTTGTCATATTGAATGCGTATATGTATTTGAAATGGAAAATGTACTGCAAAAGAACAATGATACCATGTTTGCCAAATGGTTGTGTATTTTGAAATTAAAATTAAATCAATAATTTGACTTTTCAATGTTAATTAAAAGATTTTTATAATTCCAATTGGAAAATACATCATATATACATAGATCGTAACTCAAATATATGTGCAATGGAAGTTTGCACAACACGCGAGATACCAAGTTAAGATATCCCATTCAAGTATGGACTAATCCAATCATTATCAATGTAAACCTGATGGATATTGTCTAAAATGACAAAACTCTTCCATTAATCAAAATGGATTCCATTAGACATTGTACAGTTCATCATTCTCAGGTTGACACATGACTTTGATTGAATAATGTTCTGTATGATGAGATTGGGCCTATGCGGACTAGGATCTGTTTTATTTTGATTAAGTATTTTGATCTGTCGATATCAGAGTCACGTCAGAGAAGTAACATATTTGGTTAGACATTACTGAAGTGGCACATTACATACAAATACGAAAAAGGTGTTACCAAACGTCCGATTATGTTATCTTCTTCTTCATAATATTTCAAGATGACATGATTAAAATACGATTAACTCTAAAATTCTTCATTTCCAAAAAGATAATTAATAGATTTCCTGTATCAAAGGGTCGAGTTGAGTTGAAAACCCCAAAAAGCATGATGATAAACGCAATTTTGCAGGTGAGACTAAATATTAAAAGTTGAAAACTTACGTTAGCATTCAACAATTGCAAAATCTGCATTGGTTGTTTTCAAGTATTGGCCTATTTTTTTCTTTTGTATAAATTGATGGTACATTGAATGAGAGTGCACTCCTACAAATGGTGTATAAGTTCCAAGCGTGGTCATTTATTTGTAAATTATTATTATTATACAAAGACTATACCTTAAATGCACTTCGTAATGACATTCAAATGTTAAAATTCTGCGGTGGTGATATTAAAAATTTAATGTCTCTGAACAGATTGTTTGAAGAAGATTACATGTTGTAAATGTATGTAGGAGTTAGAAGAACTTGTCAGTGCTGTGGCGATCTGAAAGTAACAACCTCATGATTGTCGATTATCGAATGTGTCCGTAGGTCAGATGTACTTCCGTTTCTACAATGGAAATAACTTGATTTCCGTTTGCAAAACATTAAAACCAGCAATGCTGCAAGGGAAACACGAACTGAACTCCCTGTACATTTGTGCTACCTCAAGCAATGTTAATTTTGCAAAAGTGTAATGAGATTGAGATTTTGAAAAATCAATAATGATTTTGGCAACTACCATACCATATTTTCGATGATAATTTCGGTATGATAAATATATGTGATATATTCTCTTATTTGCACTTGAACGAACAAACATTTGTTATCTGAAACTCGGATGGAGCACTTGACAAAAGGTTTCCTACTTCATGGCTTGAAACTGAGTGAATAAGTTTCCTTTACATTGTCCATAATTTTTTTTCAAGAATTCATTTCTGAATTCAACACTCCAAAGTCAATTTTAAATGTGAGAGTAATAAAGATAACATGAAATACAATGTAATGGAAACTGTGGTAAAAACGAAATTCCCAGACAGATGTATAATATTCACATAAAAAACTTCTTTTGTTTTTCAGAAATTAGTCCAATGGGACACATACTCTGAATTTAGTTGCCTGTGTTCTCATATGTCTCTTGTGTAATCAAACCATGCCACCTTTCTTTCTCATTGTGTAGTTAGAGGTTACAACATGTCATTTTTCATACCATACCCCATATCAGCCCGAGACCCCCATATCAGCCCGAGGGCCGCAGGCCAGAGGGCTGATATGGGGCGAGGGCTGATATGGGGTATGGTATGAACAATTACATGTTGTAACCTTTTTATCGTATATCATACTTTTTTTTCTAAAACATGACAAAATATTTACAGAAATAATAATAACTTGTTGTTATGAGAAAATGTATACTTTGGGGGTAAATTTTCTTTTAAAATTATGTGAGTCGTGCCTCCTATTCAAATTAAAAGTATATTTTATTTAATAAATTAAAAGCGTCAACAACATCCTTGTTTGGAGGGTACTCTGAAAGGATTCAAATGAACTAGTTACTCTGACACTGCTTCGCTTGTGACTTTACTGTGTTCACGCATGTAAGCAAAGGGAGATCACTCTGACCTAACGTCACCCGGGCTGATATTGATATGGATTTGCGGACCGGGCTGATATGGCTGATATGGATTTGCGGACCGGGCAGCGATATGGGTGCGGTGTTCTGACCTCTATCACATATGCAAAACAGCCCATATCATTGATAGATATATGATAATATTTATGATCGGCCTGGGTATAAAGTATTCAAGATTCATATGCAGGAACCCACTTGATATCATCAAATATATTGACAAACATAAAACTTCGATATGATTAATAATGATAATCAATATGATTACTAAATTAATGAATTATATTTAATCATTCCTTAAGGTACATGAAAAGATGTATCTCTACAACAAAAGTTTTTAAATTGTCGTTTCCTTCATTTAAAGTGTTAAAAAGCGATTAATAATTAGCCTGTTTAAGAGTTTTAGTTTGTCAATCTTAATGTGATTATTACAAAACTTCTTTAACCTTAAATCACATAGACATATACAAATATGCATCTTGCATATTGGACCTGGGAACACAAATTTTGTTATCCTTCCAGAAAAAATATTTGCTGCTAGTATGTCATAACCATATGGAAATTTCCCTTACTTCAAATACTCAACGAAACGTTTACTAATCTAAATAAAGTATTTGAATTATGAAAGTTAAGGCTTACGGGTAACGTTTCTATAATGTATTATGTGACAATTTTGTCAGGCATGCTCTAGCTAGAGTAAGGTTCCAAAACAATATGATGCCACATCTATGTGTCTGATTGAGTGAGTGAGTTATTGTTTATTGCCACTTGAGCAGCATTCGATAGTTATTCTCTTGTATAGGTAAACAGTACGTTGTGGTATAACCCTAGATAATACTTAACAATAAATGTAATATTTTACTGTTGAATTCAATTTTGCAATTTAAGACGATATATCAAAAGAATAAACTTGACGAATATCCAGAAATGACATATTATTAATAAGGTCGATGCAGAGATTTTAAAATGTTTAATCTGCTGAGTTAAATGCCAACGATTTATTTGAAGGAAACAATCTATGATATGGAGGAAACAAGGACACAACACAAATGTCAGTGGAAAATTCAATGATTTTTGTTGATAAGTGTGCATATCCCAATAACCATTCGTTAGTCTGGGCATATGTATTTTTGAATACAAAGGTATTTTGAAACGTTATACATACTATTACCTTTGTCATCAAAACAGTCCCAAATATCCCATACTACATACTGAGAGATTAGCTATTAACACACAAAAAATGTATTGTTGCATATGTTGGTAAGCTCTCCTGGGGACGATGATTTTGTCTGTAGTAATCTCATCAGCAATGTAATTGCTACTCTTGTTTCAGTATTGATTTAATACATGAAGGTGTTAATAAAAACAAAGAAAAAAGAAAAATCAGCTGGTTAAACCCATGTGTAGACTAGGGCCGGTGGTGAACGACTCCAGCAGGAAGCAGGTTAAAATGACTAATCATATCAGGAAAATTCACATTTTGTGAGAGAATAAAAAATAGAAAATCATTAATTATATCAATATCCGGAAAAGGTATGATTAGAGACCAATAATGAATAGATATAATTAAACAAGATTTGTCATCATTTATTATGACGTAACGATAAGGCCGTTAAAATCATTTAATATAGTTTCATCATCGAAACACAAGTATATGTGATGTTTACCTTTCATTAAACTACCAGTATATTCACACAAGATATGGGCAAGGTATTATATCTTTCTGCTAGGTAATGTTTTATAATTACATTAGCACGTGCTTTTGTTGCCTTAAAATCTATATCTAATTTCTATGTTCACCGATGAGTAATTTGAGTAAATTTTACTGTGTTTATGATTATGTTACCATTGCTATTTCAAATCTATTTATTTAAATTATGATTATGAAATCAAATCACAATCAATTGTTATTCATGAGGAAACAAACATTTCACAAAGTTCCATCAGTGTCAAGCATTTCCCTACATCATCAAATCAGTTTTGACTGTTTGTGAAATGTCACAAGGGTGAAACAGTACACAATCTTGTTAAATCTGTTCTATGACATCTGTTTACACTTACTTTTTTAAAATGACTTTTGGGCAGGGTATGTTTTATAGTTTCATTACTACCCGGTCACCACCAATATTCATATATTTTGAAATGAAGGTTTGAATATATACATTGTTCAGTGTATGTCCGGAGAGGATATCGAGGATTTCACCACTATGCTCTCTCTCTCTCTCTCTCTCTCTCTCTCTCTCTCTCTCTCTCTCTCTCTCTCTCTCTCTCTCTCTCTCTCTCTCTCTCTCTCTCTCTCTCTCTCTCTCTCTCTCTCTCTTTCTCTTTCTCTTTCTCTTTCTCTTTCTCTTTCTCTCTCTCTCTCTCTCTCTCTCTCTCTCTCTCTCTCTCTCTCTCTCTCTCTCTCTCTCTCTCTCTCTCTCTCTCTCTCTCTCTCTCTCTCTCTCTCTCTCTCTCTCTCTCTCTCTCTCTCTCTCTCTCTCTCTCTCTCTCTCTCTATCTATCTATCGTCATCAATATACATATTTAAGGATTGTTCATTGTCTACTTTGTTCTGGTGATTTGGTTTGCTCATGCTTGAATTCAAGAGTATCCTTCTTCAGACAAAGGACAATTACTTAGTCGTATTTCTTATGTTTAATTACGGCCATTGCCTCAGCTGCACGTGGATGCTACAACTTATTGTACAGGACCTTCACAGACCCGGCACTAAAGGTATTTGTCGACGTGTTATACACTTCCCTTGGCGACCATACTTGCCAACAGTCATTATTTAACGAATTTAGTCACCCTAGCTAACTTCTCTATTGATCTAGCGTTGGCAGCTATTATTGGAATCAGTGATAAATCAGTCAGATATATCCCTTGTGTAAAAGGGGGAACAGTTGAGGAGGGGGTTGGAGAAGGTGAAATAGGGAAGAGGAGGAGGGAGAGAGACTGAGTTGACTTTTTTCAGTTTTAATTGTCCACGATTGCTGCCTGGTATTATTTGTTTTGAAAATGCTTTCAATGAATCACTGCCAATGGTGTCTTGATTAAAGGACATTATAGGAGCTTTTGAAAAATATTGAACTGTGGCTCTTTATCAAAATAAAAAAACTAGTAATCTATCATCATTCTTACAAATATAAAAAATATAAGAATGGGCCTTTTCCAAAACCAACAGAAATAGTTGATTTATAGATCTCTTCGCTCCATCCATCATAAATCCCTCGTTCGGCGAATGTGTCATCAAATATCAGTCGGGACATCTGTGATTATTGCTAACAAAGTCATAGTGGTGTATATGAAATCCCATGACAACAGAATGAGAGCGTAGCAAGGCATTTGGACGCCATTGTACAAACAGTCGATATCCATTTGGAGAACAATAATCATTTATTACCCTGACACATTTATGTGTTCTGATTTATTCCATATTAGACATTGATGTTTGGAATGCGTTAACGTGGTTAAGTACCATATTTTACTCATGATAAGCCGTTTTTACTTGTTGTTGGGGACATTTTGACTTTTTGTATTGAGAGCTTTTAAATTATTTTGTTTAGTCATTATGAATCAATAACCAAAGGCACAAGAGAGATAGATTATTCTTTCACACAACTACTCTGATTGATCTGGATGGGCTTTTTTTTTTGGTCAAATAAGAAGATAATGGGAAGTTCTTTATTTGGAATCTTCATTTTGATTGGACCACGCTTGAATCAATTCAGTAGAAGAGAAGCTGTTACAGAAATTTTAAATCATCGCTCATTGTTTTGTCATTTTACTTTTGTTGAAGTTTGTTACATTTAAGTTATTTTAAATTGCCTTTTTTTGTGGTCAACATATATATTGGGGGTATTTGTTTTAGTTTCACACACTTGCTTCTTTTCATAGTCGTATATATATCTGCCTTTTATTGTAATCTTTTATCTGTCGATACCAGAGTCACATTAGAAAAGAGTGACAGTTTGATAAGCTATCATCATTCGTTGTAAATACATTTAGGAAGAGCAAATGGAAACTTCCACACTGAAGCCATAATGTTTGATATTTAAGTTTTAAGTTTGGCATACGATTTTATAAAATATGGAAATTATGTTCATATTTGATGCTGTCTGCATAATGTACATTATTTGCCCCTGATTCAGTGAAACCGTTTCGGTAGGACATCAATTAAGTCGAAAAACTCTCTAATGTCGCCTGCTTAAGAAGATATCCAAACTGAAGTCTTGTTTCGATTAATGAAAATACAATGTTTAAAAATTACATACTTAGTTTAGTTGTCTTCAAGATGTGTGGAGTAGCTATGCTTCATTCGTGTTAAACAGTTGAGAATTATTATTATCTTGCGTTGATGTAGCTGTAGTTTCTTTAGTCGCAATCCATAAGGCCTAGTGAGTTTTTTACGTCTCAACCGTTTGACCTTTCTGTCAATAAGATATTATTAAAACAATCATCAGAAGATGTGTCGATGCCATATGTGTTCAATGATTTGTATATAGGTTATAATGTATATAAACATAAGATGAGCCACGCACCATGTGTTATACAGCATGTTCGTTCATTAATTTTACACCCATATTGATAATTATTGTTCCTATCGACATACGCATTACTGGATTTTTTTACAGCATTTTACACTTCACCTAGTGATTAGCAAATATAGTAATATTGTAAAAATAACCCCCACCCCCCTCCTCTCTCTAAATAAACAATCAACAATATAAAGGTTTAATAAGGATATGCCATTTTAAAATATACGTTCAGCAATAACTGCCCTTATATAAGGACAGTTTAGACAGAGAATGGTAAAACACGCCACCCTCACTACGTCAACAACTTGATGAGCTATATTTATCATGATTGTAACTCTGCAGCCGCGAAGCATAATCAACTGCATGTTTAGTATTTTGGTTTAAGTCAAAATATTCACATTTAACCGTGATATTTTAAATTTTCAAGTATACCAAAAATGGTTGTTTGAACAACTTAACTTTAATTGACTTGATTTGACAAATAGAAATATTTGTTAAATATTCTCATTAAAATACAGGTAATTTATTAATTTGACCAAAAGAAACTGTCAAAAGAGTCGTGGTTGCACCATGCTATATTCATGTATGAATTCATTTCTCATATTTTAAATATTCTTATAAAATGTCGATGGTATACCTTTAAAACGCACTAATCCTGTCATTACCTTTTTAAAGGTCAGTTCTAATTCTGAGGGACAAACAAAAAATTGGTGGAAATATTAACATTCAATCTTGTGACTTCATTCATTTATGTATGTATTAAAGAATATTCACATCACACTCTTAATCAAACCATTATAATCGTAAATTGTTTTAGTTATTCTTAACGACAATAGGAGTGCACCAAAGTTCAACTTCTACAAGATTAAACAGAACCAACAAGTGATGAGGTGTTGGGTAACTGTAAAAAAAAAATTGTATTTGCAGTTTACATTTATTTTTTAGAAAGATATACACACATTTCAAAGTCTTATCTGTCATTATTTACTTGTTACTATTTTCCTCTATACTAAATATGAAAATCCATTTTCTAAACCAAGTCGAGTTTGGTTGGATTCAGTACACAAGTTGCAAGGCATGTGGCGAGAGAAAGGTTTTAAGAGGAAGATGTGGTGTGACATATACTCTCCCAAAAAAGAAACGCATAACTGATATGACTTTCTGAGTACACGGTTTTTGTTTGTTTTGTAAGATATTTAAAAAAACGTTTATTTAAAATAGTATATACATATGGTGTTTCTGAACATCGCACCAAAACGCATCTTACAAGATTATGTTATATTTGAGAGCATGAATTGCATTTGAGGCATGCAGTTTGAGGGACATGAAATTAAGACACTACGTCATATCAGTCATTGGTATAAAAAGCCGATCTCTTTCCTTGCTATGTTCACCATATTTTCCAGTTTCTGGTAAAAGAAAATGCCTCGTCTGACTTCCGCCGATAGAAATATCGCCATAGGTCTACTGGAAGCTGGACAATCACAGCTAGCAGTTGCCTATCGCATGCATACCCATCAAAGTAGGATTTCTCTTTTCTGGGATAGGTATCACCAACAGAATTCTACCGTACGGCTACTGCGACCAGTACAGCTAGACAAATACCAGGATTGAGAAGAATTTCAGCTCAGACCGTCAGGAACAGACCCTGAGCTGCAGGTCTGAGAGGAAGGAGACCGTCCTTTGGACCTGTACTACGTCAACAGCATCGACGACAATGGGCTGCATGATGCATGAATGTTCAGCCCTGGAAATCGGTTAATTGCGTCGAATCTGGTTCAGTGATGAATCAAGATTTCTTTTGTAACGACGCGATAGAAAAATGTTTATATACAGGCGCCCTCATGAACGTTTTACTGATTCCTGCGATCCCCAGGTTGACAGATTTGGCAAGGGGAGCGTGATGATGTGGGAAGCCATATCCTGTACTAGGAGGAGTGAGTTGGTGTTGATCCAAGGCAATCTGACAGCGCAGCGCTACTGTGATGAAGTCCTTCGCCCACACTTCCTTCCTATTGTACGCCACTAGAGTGAGATATTGGATGCTCTTGACAGACGGGTACGACAGCGTAACCCACAGCTCCAGACACTACCGCAACTCGCAGATACAGTACGGGCAGAGTGGACTACAGTACACCAACATCAAATTCAGAGACTGAATCGCAGTCCTTGGTGCCAATGGTGGTCACACGAGGTACTGACTTCAGCTCCACCACTTACTTTGTACGCGTGTGATCCACTGTAAGACTTTTCTCGAGCTCTCATCCAGAAGGGATAACTGAATTTTAAGCATGTGAAATTTCGTTGGCTTCAGTGATCTAATAAACTCAACATGTGTTTCAAAATAAAGCAAAAATGTGCGTAAACAATCTTTATATGCGTTTCCTTTTTGAGAGAGTATATAAGGATCTGTTCTGATCATTTCTGCTATTGATGCCGTATTTAAAGATAGAAAATTTTATATGTATAGCTTGAAATATGCTCTTAATAAATATTCCGAAGGTGACAACACTCACAAGACTCGGTCAAAATTATATCTCATTAACATTGATGAATGAAAAGTGCATCTTATCTATATTATGGATATAGCTCATTCAATTTATATGTTGATTTATATTTTATGTTCATGTCAGAATCTGTCATCCAGAGAGACTTTCTTTTCATGTTAAAAACAGTGTATTTTGTCCAAGAAAACATGCCCAGCCCACACTGATAACAACATCGTCCTTACGAAATCAGAATATTTACAGAACTCAGCATCCTGACAACTTGCGTTCATGTTTTACTTTTTAATATAGTAATTGTCTTAGTGCAAACGATAACTGCAACATGAGCAATCAGTCAAAAATTACTGCATTATCTAAGATCAATGGTTGTTGCCGAGTGCAGATTTCATATCATAAACTCGAGTCGTGTGTATTAAGGCATTATGAACTTTTATCAATCAATAAATGCTATCCTTATCCTATCAGTATATCGACTTTATAGTTAATATCAAGACTGTCTGAAAACGAGATTGAGTTACAAAGACTATAACTTGTAATAGAGCTTTTATTTAGATAAAAAAAATAGTTTGTCTTGTAAGGATGGTGAAGTTGAAATACGATTGGCCAACGCTTAAGTTCATATGTTCACTTCAACGTCATACATGCATCTCTGACAACATAATGTACTTGGCAACTATAAATTAATATGGTGTTACCAAAATCATGTTTTGCCTTTTAATGTTGCGAATGAAATACGATAATAAGTAAATATTATGAGTTTGATTAAGTTTATACATCGGCAGAACCTTTTACCATTATCACACCTATCTAAATGTTCACTGAGTAATAATGAAAGGTTTTCGGGGTTGATTAATGTGGTATCGATGTTTATCGGTGTTTAGTATGATACCAGCAGTAACTATACTACTATATAACAGATGATATGAAAATGGAATCAATTCAAATGCAGGATGATCAATTATTGTTCAAACTTTCAAAACGTGTCACCCTGTCGGATGATAAACAACTCATTAGGTTGCCAATAACTTTCTATTCCATTAAATTACCATTCTTGTCATAAAAGCAGATAGCAACAGTGGCATGCTGTGCAGACAATAAGTGAAAACTTTAAGCTAATCTGAAACATTGTATAGAAAACACATTTCAGAGCTAGCGACAGGAAATTTAAAATAACGATATGATAGACCAATGAAGGACAATTACAAATGTTCGAAAATCATATTGATGAAAACTCTTTTTGCATGTTAAGAATATATGTCCTTTCCATAATATGCATGTGTTGTTCTCCAAATAGTAATTGAAAGGTTTTTCAGATTCTAAAATCTAAACTTATTATATAATGTTTCTAATCAACTAAACAGTTTTATAATTACTAAACCTTCCTAAATCACGGAGTAATTATCATATTCTTTACCTTGTGAATTGAACCAATGCATATAATACAAAATTATTCTGTTTCCTAAATGTACACAATTAAAGTCGAGCTATATATGGGATTGAGACAAACGCTCAATAGGTCTATTATTTCCAATCAAACAATGAAATTGGTTCTTTTGATCAGTATTAAGCACATCGAAATTGAATAATTAGATTACATAGGTGGGTGATTTACATAGATGTCATTACACACCCACTAAATTGTCAGTTAATTTAAAATTTGTCTATGGCTATTGCCATTTTAATGTTTCATTGTACATTCAATTTATTTAGATTATCACGATTTTGTGTACGTGAATTCAGAATTTAGTCAAATTAGGCAACAGCGTTTCAGAAACATTTGACCTATTTGACTGACATCTAACCGAACAAAAATTGAATTGATAACTTTTGTGATGAACATAAGTTTAAAATTTGAATATGCCAATTCCTTCTGTCATGTACCTGCTTAAAAAAACTAAATGTTTACCATACAAAGCATGCATGATTTAGCTCATGGAATGGATTCTAGTCGACCATAATATAATTATTGATAATGAACCTTTACGTTATATTGTCATCCGTATTTGATCTGTTAAACCACTGCATATTTATAATAGAGACTAATATTGTATAGCGCAATTTGGTTAAATACCATGTATATGTTTCATAAAGTTGAATACAGTTTTCTTCAAACTTTATATTCTTTATGTATGTATGTATGTCTTAAGACGATAAATGATATTATTTTCAGACTAAATGAACCCATTTTATTCTCTGCTAACAAATAATTAACTTCAGGTTGTAAACAGTCTGGACAACAAACCCCATGTGTTAACGTTGTATCAAATGTTGATGGAATTTCCTGGCAACCTTGCCGATATTAATCACTTAGGCAATTTGACTGTCCAAGTTAAGTCCAATATTGATATAATGTCGCCCAGTCAATCATAAGATAAATCAACAGAAAGGACCCATGTACAGACGAAGGCTTGTGGCGAGAGATTCCAAGGAATCAGTGAGATACACGAAATCCATAATCATATCAACCTGTGTTGATTTTTTATTAACTATTTGATATGATGAGTGTCATGTAAACGTTGTTTTGTTTGCTATTTAAATTTTGGGTTGAGTTTTGAGTTGTTGAAGTATCGTTAAAATGATGCTATGTAAAATCCGTTAGATCCATTTTGACCATTACGATATCATACACTATATCAAAATGAATCAAACCTCAACCTCATGCCTAACTGGGAATAAACGGATAACTCCTGTGTGAACTGCTATTGTTCCCATTTTACTGGTAGAATTGTTACTTAATGACCCTTGAAACTATTTTCATAACGTATTCGAAATCTAATTAGTGAATGGAGTTGACGTTATAAACATGAGACATTCATTGTATGTGGGACAGCATCATAAGCATGCTTAGAAGAGGTTCTCATTATAACCACTTTATGTGGTCATGTAATGCTTGATTTCTACGCCTTTCTTCCTCAGACAAAAAGTTAGTTAACACAAAGCGTTCACTGTATGTGGGATAGCATCATAAGCATTCTTGGAAGGGTAGTCGTTATACACACTCAATTTGGTCATGTCTTCCTTCCTCAGAAAAAGGTAATCATTTACCCATACTTCATATGCTTAATTACCCCCGCCGTCTCAGCTGCATATTGAGACTAGAAGTCATTTCACATCAAATACAGTATCCTTACAAACAGAGCAGTAAAGTATTATACAAAGTGGTATACACTTCCCTTGGCGACCATACATGCCCGGAGTCTTTACTTGAAGAATTTAGTCACCTTAGCTAACTACTCTATTGATTAAGTGTCGCCCAGTATTATCAAAATCAGTGATAAATCCATGAGATATTCCCCCTGTGTAAACAGTTGAACAGTTGAGGTGAGGAGAGGGAAAAGGGGAGAGAAGGGAATTGGTGTTGATGGTGCGGGTGGGGTAGGAGGAGGGGATGGTTTAAGAGATACAGTAAAGACTTTAATTGTACATGTTGGTTGTCTGATATCCTTTATTTTAGCATAGTTTTCATGCATTAATGTCAATGATTTAATGAAGTATGAATGTTATGCTATCCTTACGTACAATGTAAAAACTGAGAGAAGTATAGATGTTTTCAAAAGTCTATTTTATTTGTAGTTCCAATGATCTATCCATCATAAATCGCTGAAAAACGAATGTGCCATTACATGTCAGTTGGGATATCGCCGATTATGGCTAACAAAATCGTAATGGTGTATACGGAATCCCAGGACAACATAATGAGAAAACAGTAGGCAAAAAGACGGCCCTGTATATATAGTGCATAAAATATCTATTTGGATATTTATAATACCCTGTCCTCTCATAAGGCGTGATACTTCTTATGGCTTATGGACTTGCATGGTGTCAGGTATACGTTCGTCCATCCGTCTGTAAACGTGTTCGCTTTTTCGACTCTTTAACTACATTTAATGGGGATTTGGGAATTGTAGATTTGTTGACAGTTTCAGTTTAGTAAGTGACACATGGTGAACACACTAACAAATATATTTTCGTCGAAACCTGAGTTTTACTATGTAAGGACACACTAGGTTGTTTAATATAAAATGTAGAACATACATATATTAATTCTCAGTAACTTCTTCTCCCTTTGTTACCCAACGAACGTTTCGTGGGGTATAAGTTAAATGACAAGACCACTTTAATCAATCAAAGACGATTTACTTTGACTTTCTGTTGTTTAGCAGTCTCAGACTGACTGACACTTGATTTTGGCTGGATTTTATGCTGATGGGAGAGAAGGGAACTGTTTTTTTTATTTTGGTCAAGGGTTTTCATAAGCCGATGTCATAGTCACTTAAGATATGGAAGACAAGTTGGAGAACAAACAGTGTTTGATGTCACACACTAAATAGTAAATGCTAATGAAAACTGTCACCAAACGTTATACTTTGGATTTATACTCTAAACAATATTTCAAAGATATATCGTCAACAGGGTCAAACTATAATGATCTTTGCAAACACCGGACGTTTAAATAACTACTTGTTATTCACTTTACTTTCTGTCTCGGGCTCGATATTTGTTTTACTGGTAGGAAGCCAGCATAGGCTACTTAATTTCAACAAATACCTGTAATTGGAACAATACGGACATACTCAATTAATAATAGTTGTATTATTTAAGCTTTAAGTAATGTACTATTGCAAAGATTTGAAGTAAAACATATTCAATGATAATAACACTAGCTCCCTATCCTCGAACGCACACTCTCAAGGCTACAGCCACCAGCATTGACTGTACCCACAGCTTATCTATTCGGCCACCGTGTCCTCGCTAAAAACGAGGTCCAACAATAAGTTAAGCTAGTTTTGCATTCTATACCTCTCTGATAGGTGTAAATGCAAAGCGGAAGTTTATTTCGGGATTTAATGTAGTTGTGTTCTGTAATAAATACAACTGAAAAAAGCTGCAGGAGCAATACTGCAGAACTACTTAAGCCTTTAAATACATTAAAGTAGTATTTATTGTGACCTTCATTTCCCGTTTGAAAAAGGAATGATTAGTGTGAAAGCACCTATCATTAATATGGTAGTATCTTTTGATTCGATAACATAACTTGAAAACATTCCCATGTTGGTTAAAATATGTCATGGTCCCACACTGATTAACTTTTATATCACATTCCATAAAACTGTTACGTTTCTAAAATTGAAATGAAATCATGCCAAGTCTTGTTGAGCCATTGTTCCTTTATTCAGAAGATATGTGAACTAATTTCTCTTTAATTTGTTAATACAAAATTCATATAAAAGGTCACTGATATGTCTTAAGTCTGAGAGTCAAACCAAAAGGGTCATTAGTAGAGAACAAGATAGTTTTACTAAATAAATATATTCCTTTAGACAGAGACCTACAGAGTTCGTATGAAGAACATATTTAATGCTGATGTTAGTGCATTGGGACACCGACTCTGGATTCTCTCCCGATCCGTTTACTCATGTTTTACTTAGTCTATGTGATTGTTGATTACGAAGTGTTACATTGTTTTGTATGAATGTCCAAACTAAAACAGAAAACAGAAAAACCGCAAAGGATACACAAGACGTGTATACACGTTACTGTATAAACCGTTCACATCCATTTCCATTATACAGTAGAACATAGAGATAGTGAACAAACGGATATAGCGAACACTTTTATAAGTCCCGTCAAAAGCCCTATTTATAATATCCCAAAAGTAAATAGCGAACGTTGGATATAGCGAACTGAATTCTTTGGTCCCTTGGAATTCGTTATATCCGTGTTCTACTGTATATATGTACACCGTGGATATTGGTTTGTGGAATTAAACATCAAAACAAACACTGTTACTAATGTCTTTTTAACAAAACAGTAACATACATATGTCTACAAATACCAGACCAAGCAAAGTTGCACAATTCCAGTTCATGTATAGGAATGGAATCACCACTCTTGCTTGGCAATAACATTTCAGTAAATGAATTAAGCAGACAAATTTGTCAGGAATACTGTGGCTAAAGAAAGGTGTAGAGAGGAAGTTAGATGTAATGATACATGGATCTGTCTACGGGATATTGTACCACTCCGATTGGATCAGGGCCTGTCTGTCTGAGACTAACAGAGCTAACAAGACACTCGAGAAAGAGCGAGTTCAGACATACTAGAGGTACGAACTATTTAATAAATGAGGGGTTTAAGAAGTAATTGTCATGTTAAAATTCTGTATAGGTGTCACTGGTCACAAAATGTTGCATTGTGAAATTACTGATATATGCTGAAGACAAATTGGTATGATTACAGGACAAAAAAGAAAAGAAAAGAAGATAGTGTCACGGGGCTTAAGATCCGAGGTGAGTCTAAGTTCCACCCGGACAGTTAAATAAATAAATGAGTAACTGATCAGACAGAAAGCCAAGACTAGCAAATGCGCAACAATCAGCAACGTTTATTACAGCATAAAAAACTAATTAAACTATACAACGGAGTGAACTCACATATCGGAAATACACAACACAAGGTTAATCAAACAAGAACTCACAAGCGTGGAATATACAACTGAGCTTATATCACTCTGCTGAACAAACACTCACATCAAATGAATTTACCTGTCAAATACACATGTCACAGATACAGCTGAATGAAACTTTAAGGTTTAAGGTTTTTATTAATTCAATTTTATTAATTAACGGGTGCGTCTAAAAGAGCAAATTAAAAGGGAATAGATTACTGTACACAGTGTACAAGGTACAAAGTAAAACCCTAAAATATATAAATCCCACACAGTGGGCGTAAGCAGCTAAGATAGATTTAAGTTAAACTTACTGAGGGAAGAAACTAGCTGGTATAACAGGGATACAGATCAGTAACCCCAAAACAGACACTTCAGTCAAGGATAGTTACCAACAGTCTTCCAGCAAAGGTCCAAGTTCCAAGTTCCGTCTTCCGTCTAGTGACTTCGCCCCGGGTCGTGAGTAGGTGCTACTGATGAGTGAGTCAAACGACCCGCTTAAATAAGGCTCGAGCGGACGTCAGCGAAAGCCACTTAAAGAGGAACCAGCCGAAAACATCAGAGATAAGAATCTGTGTTTCGTTAACGTACAAGATTGGCCCTATCGCACTTAATATAAATGGCACCAGTAGTATCAGTATCAGTAGATAGGGCCCACTCTAAGCTACATATACATATAAGAATATTTATCATAAACATTATGGTATAAATAATCTAAAGGATAAGACGAGAATCCAAGGCAGAAACAACTGACTGTAGCACGCATAATTGCAAATAAAAGTACAATGACAAATGATACATGAATGACAAGGGGACACTTTGCCCTTTAAATATATACAATTATGATTGACATGAAATAATGATACAGTTAATGAGAAGCGGGTGAAAAGGCGCGAGATAAAACACAATCTCGTGAAAATAGTCTGGGATATAGTAAACAAATGATGCATGTCTGTTGTTAAAGTTAATAAAAAAAAGGTTTGAATTTTGTGACATTGTCTAATAGATTTAAATGCTGTTTTTAAATGAGTTTGAGTTTGATCTTGGTTATAACATTTAAATATACATTAACTATTTGTCTGCTTAAAAGCAGGAGTGGAAGAGAGTAGAGGTGGACACCTTCAATGCTTCATGCATGGCTCAAATCAAAGGCCAAAATAAATTTCTCTGACATCGAAATTATTTAGATGGCGTATGTTGAATTTCAATGCATTTCCAACCATGGTTCGCGAATTACAGGACAACTTGAAATGCTTGATAATGTGTTTTCCCGCTGCAGTGTAGCACATCCAATGGTCTGAAATACCAGTGAAAGCACGTTTGTTATTGATACGGTATTAGAAGACTCTAAATTTGAAACATATTTATCAAACACAGATTTGATAACCATTAATTCACAACCGTCAATATCCCCTAGTTGCGTTTTAATAAATACGCCGCATTATTCCTTTCTTTACAATTCAGTACAACAATCTGAAGGTGACAACAATAACAGAATGGTTAGCCAACATTATTACTCATGACTTTTAGAGCACCGATCTATGTTATGCTCAGGTACTTTCGGATCTCTGTGCTGTTGTTTGTATATTCTCTCAATTTATAAAGTATTGCAATAGCTGTTAAGTAAATATTTATCACATTATCCTTGTCACATTAATGTGTATGTCTCTTCCTGCTGGTAATTGAAAACAAAAAGAACAACGAGAACAGTATCTAAGATGACTGTTACCGAGTGCAGATGATATGTACTAAAACACCTTCTGAAGAAGATAAATTTATTAGATCGCATTGACACAACATGCATTAGTCTATGGCATGTTAGTCCAATAAATAAATACCACAATCATTCAGTTCATTGACGTTCTACCTTGCAACCTTGAGTAAATTTGAAAACACCATTTGGTTATTGATATGAAATGAGATTGAAGTTTCTTCTTTACAAATGCTGTGGATACTTTGGAAACACGGATACATGTGTATATTAGGAATTCATTATTCAGTTTGATATATCGGTATTTGGTTTAATATCCCAACGAAACTGTTTTGCTAAAAAGTGACGATGACATGTAGAATCTCAACTACTCAGCTTTCAAACTTCCAAAGCATGTTCTCCCTGAATAAATGAAAGAACTGTAACAAGATCACCACAAGGTCACCTTACTTCCCATTATGTTACTATCCCCTTCATATACACGCAAACTATGAAAGGAAAAGATACAAGAAGGAATCTAATATCAAGCGGTGAGGTGAGGTGAGTTGGTGCTTAACGCCGCTTTCAAGAGTATTTCACTTATATCGCGGCTGCTAGTATTACCGCATGTGGCTATGCATTGCGGTGAAACCTGCGAGCAACGGCTGGAGCTAGCGAACCATGGGTGGTACTACGCTGAAATTCAGTGTAGCAAAGCACCCAAACCTTACTGCGTGTAGAACAGTTCTCTACTGCACACAAAGTTCCTGTGGCGGGATTCGAACCCCTCTTGATCCGAAGCCGAACGCGCTAATCACTGCGCTATCCCGCCCCCTAATATCTAGATGTTGCTATTTTAAAGTTATAATGTCTACGTTCGAAGACGTTAATCTTATACCTTCAATTTTGTGTAGATTTACACAATTACATACTAAACCATGTTATTTTCCATGCTAATGATTTGTTTAAGGCATCAATAACCTGGTTTTGCCTTTCTTCAACTCTACTGTTCTCTAGATTCACAACTGCAGGGTTGAGCTATCGAATTTTATTCTTATAATCAAATTACCTAGGACTGGCGTGGTACTCATTTGATTATCTGATGTATCCAAACTTAGATTTGATTGAATCTGTGTCAGGGATTTATTTCAATGCAAACCTATTCTATTGCATCACATTTTAAGGTTTCACCTTTCAAAACTTTAGGAATTGAATCGGAATGTGCATTCTAGTTACATTTCAGCAAATAGACTGAAACCAATTGTTTGACTGCAAACTATGGACAAGACTACAGTCAAAATTTCTAATTAAGTACAATGTACATGACATTTTAATTTCATTGAATATGCTCTTATCACTGATATCAAGTGTTTCGGTACGTGTGATTGTCAGAACAACATTTATGTGATACTGTTTTTTCAAAAGTATAGGACTTGCATTAAGCATTATATGTGTCAGGAAGGCAGTGACGGATATAGTTTGTATCGAGGTGACTGATTTTCACCATAAAGAAACGCTTTAATATTCTGAAAAATATTGGACATACTTGTATCATTTAGCTATGTGTGTATATGCTTGGGCTCCTTTCAATACAATCTATTTTATTTAATATTCATATATTCTACACACTATGCAATAACTGTGACTGAAAACATTTAGATAATTAAAAAGTAAAAATTCAATGTAAGTTTTATTGTTAATTATGAGTTATATAAATCAAATGTTAATTCACGAAACTATTGCCAAAACTTATTTAATTAGATAGTTATATACGCCTTGTTGTGTGCACTTAATTTTTTCAAATGAAAATGCTCTACTCAGATAAAAAAAATAAAAAATAACAATTGTAATTGTCATTACACGTTAATGTATATAGTATGAAATCATCCATCACTGTACCTTGTGCAAATGAAGAAGTATACACCTGCATACCGAAAGTTTGTTCACCTGCATGTGTACCTTAGTACACATATCATGTAAATTGACGCCCATTGTAATGTCAATAACATTACATCACGTACAATGAAAATGAATCATCATATATCCATGAGTAAAACAATCATTCCCAAACATATCTTATAATCATCCCGGGAAAGGTGCATGGTTATGAAATTTTGCATAACGAAATAGGCAGAAGCGGTCAAATTTAAAAATTCAAATTTCATTAATGTTCTAATAAAAGTGTTCATATTAATCAAATGAGAACAAAATAATCACAAATATATTGAATGAGTTTTGGAGGATATATATGATTTGTGTTAGATCCAATTGATCACTTACTGAATATTTCACAGAAGAAAATAAAAACTCTAGTTTTGAAAAGATTGATCCCTGGTCATTTAAAAGAGCTGCCAAAACTGTAACTGTATACTATGAGATGTAAAAATTGATTGTGTTATCGAATGCTCAACTGTCTTCTTCTAATGCAAAATGTAAAATGATCTGGCTAGTTTTCGTGTTGATATGATGCTTCAAAGACATGCCAAATTACATGATATTTGCACTAAAATGCATATGTAGGTGAACAAACTGTCTGTACGCAGCTGTATACCGCATTGGGCAAGTTTATGCTATTGTCTACTAACGATAAGCATGATGATAGCTGAATGGAATGTTCTACTTGGGTTTCAGGCCACATACAGAACAATAACAAGGCCAATGCAATTTGAGAAAAGCCATAACAAAGCTGTAACCACCAACTTTATGATGATGCCGTCATAAACACTTTCACTGTCGGACAAAAGGATCCATTATTGGTGGACATTTACTTGGAAATATGAGATTGTCTTGCCACAACAACAAAACCCGAAAGTTAATCCGTCCATACGACACACAAAAATATATAAGGCAGACAATATTTTGTGGGTCTTCAAAACGAAATTATGAAGATCTCTTGTTAATACCCTGATATTTTTTTTCATTATTATCAGGTCTTCAAGACACATGTCTGGAAGATTAATTGTGGTTACTATGGCCTGTATGTTTTGGGTGCGCCCCACTGTGATGTAGGGGCTGAACCGATTCTCATGAAATTTCATGGGATTTGTGTTAAACATTGAGCTCAAGGTCACGTCTTTAATACCCTAGTATTGAGACAATCGTAGTTTATTATTTATTTTTGTTGTTGTAATATCAAAATGATTGTGTCATTTTATAGTGCACATATTTGTGCACGAGGAACCAGTGTTGCATGACTTGCAGCACTCGTCCCTCGAGCTCTTACTATTGCAACTTTTGAGCTTCTAAGTTTGTAAGTTCGATTGACTTGCTTCTTCGCTTCTCTGCCAACATATCAGGTTGTGGTATCAGTATATGAATTTGTCATTTAAAAGATTACTGCTATAGAAAATATAATGTAAATTTTGATTTTCCGAGATCAGCGTTCTGAGGTATATAGTGTATTGTAATGAGGGTAGAAACTTAACTTCATTTGTGCTCTAAGGTACAGAATATCAAATGGTGATTTTTTAAATGTTAGCAACGTTTTACAATTTTTTTCTTTTACTGTGCTTTTACGTTATTAACTCGTTTGATAAAATGCCATTACAAGGAAGCTAGTTCGTGTAGTATGGGCCTAAGATTTTTGTCCAGAAATATATTTAAATTCTGCATAATATCATCAAATCATGGGTCCAGATGCCATTATATTATAGTTTTGGAACACTGGCGTCATTAGTTATCAGAGGAAAGCCATGCTCAAGGTAAATAGACATCTTAAATGGAAGCAAATTTCGTAATTGCTAATCCTGTCATAGCTTTTGCAGATATTTATTACAATCATAGACTATGGAAATTTGACTTCCTGACAAATTAAAGCCGAACACGTTGTCCCTGAACACGATCTTGATGTTTTGACAAGTTTCAAATATATTCCTCCTCTATTGAGTGATTGAATTCATTTAATTATCAAAATAGAAACGAAAAGATCGCATTACTTTAAAATACTCTCGTTAATAAAAAAAAAATGAAACAGTAATATTTAGAACTCTTTGAGTTTCAGATATCAAAAGGTTTGTTGTTATTGGTCTGAAACAAAGGTGGCAAAATCGGAAATATTTCTTAAGAAACGATATGATCTTTGTCAAGATATAGGTTTTCATAACAGATGATTCAATGTCTATTTCTTATTGAATCCATTGATGACAGCCTTAATGTTCATGATATATGCCTGCTACAGATAGAACCATTGGCTCAGTAGCTCAACAGCTTTATACAATATACTACAAAAGTTTCAAAATGTAACTTTTTATTTATCAGGGGTATCAGAAATTTCAAGTATTTTTTGTTATCGAGAAAAAGACTAAAGTAGGTTCTTAGGTCGTGGCCCCTGTGACCCATACATGGGATCATAGGGTCACAAAATATACATTTTCGATTCCCCTTTGGCTAGGGAGTCTGTACATAACAGTTCAGCTGCCTACAGCCTTTATAATTGGAAAGAAAGATGAAAGTAGATAATAGGTCATTTGTTTGTGTAATAAGATGTTTTACCCTCTAAAGTAAATATAAATGACATCATTATAAATGAGAAATTTGAAAAAAATGAAATTTGCAAAAATACGTGCCACTGCCCCTTTAACATCATGACTCCTGTAACCCATATTTGAGGTAACAGAGTTACCAAATCTACAATTTAGAATCCTTATTGGCGTCTGTAATAAACATTTCAGCTTTCTAGAGCTGTTTATACATAAATACAATCTGCAAATAGGTAATGCCAATGTCATACGCTCATTGGGTATTTCTGGCCCGATGAGTTAAAAGTCATATTCAGTAAATTGTGAAAGGGCTCGAAACAATCAATAAGTTTTTTGAGGCTTCAATATTTTAGAAGCATAAAAGCAACATTCATATGCACATAAAAAGATACATTCAAAAATACTTTATACAAAGAGGTATAATCAAATTGTTTCTTAATCGCTGAATGCAGAGATAATATGCTTTTTGAATCTTTGCTCTGGCAAGAATAATTCATCTGATCAGTAAATGAACGTTTATAAACGATAATGTGCTTGTTCTACTAAAGCTGCACTATTTTCAATATGAAATTAATTGCCATAATTGTAACGTACTTATGCCTTTGTTGAATGGGGACCCCCTGGTATTGACCATTACAGGTGCATGTAGAACAAATTCTTCCCTGTTTCACTCAATTGAACCTATAATAAAAGTTGTTAACACTACTTTTCTACCAGTGTACTGTGTACTTTATGTCCATTCTTCAGGGAATCCCCGATGCAACTGTTTGTCATGAAATTACAAGAGTGTAGCTTTCCCCCTATATTTTACAGTCTTTACAGTTTTATGATTAAGATAGTATTGGTCAGTGATTTTCTAATCATACAATTAAATAATTATTCCAATTAAGTCCTGGTTTGATCAGGATCATTTACATAATGTACTGTACACAGAACAAGTATATTGTCATTAAAACACTGTGTAACGTTCTCAAGATCGACCATTTGGTTTAAGATGTATTATATGTTTTTCTTTGTAATGTGAATGCATCTTTCAGGACGGAAGTGTTGATACCTTCTCTCTGAACTAAATTACATGTACATGATTGAAAGTATTATCACTAACAATTATGATAAATAATGATCTAGTGCTACACTATCTATAGTAACTGTTCTATACGACCTCTACTCAGGACATATGTGTATGCCCTTCTTCTATTACACACTGTAGTAACGTACTGGGTATGTTACACTGTTAACCAGTAATAAACACAAGTGTTGATGTAATATTACAGCCAATTACGATGCTTCACATACTGTACTGTCTGTACGAAGTATGGTAACTAGTGCAATGCTGTAGTTAGATACGACCTCTGACATTACCACAAATTGCTCATTCAGTACTCACAGATCAATATTCACCACAGGACTCCGGATCCAATACCAACCACAGATCAGGATCTCTGTCAGACTAGATGAAAACATCTGTAGAATTAGACTTAATCTCCCCGGTGTTGATTGAAGTGGTAATTCGGTCCCTGCAGTCCAATTATTACCTCATTCCCACTGACTTATAAGCGTGGAACTTTAGACCCTATTGTCCGTTGTGAATATAGTACTCGGTTGAACTGATGTAATTTACAGATGATTTTATTGATAACTGATTTTATGGTATTATTTCTTGTAATACCATGATTCATATGTCATATTTATTTAATATTTCAGTATAACAATATTCAAATTCATCCTTCAATGAAATAATCAATGTTTATCAGCCTTTTCGTAACACTTAAAGACATGATTTTGTTGATACCCTTGATAACTTATCATAACTATTTGCTTTTTTGTTTTGTGTTCATCTTTATTCAACAGCAAGTTTAGGTTTAAGAACGACAACGTTAGTTGCAAAAGGAAGTTATGGGGAAAATACAAATTAATTTTCAATCATTTTAAAGTAATGCAAAGCTGTACTCACTAATTATGGTTAACAATGTAACACAGAAACACAAAGTGATAGAAAAGTATTTCAATTAGTTTATGAAGAGATGCATTTAATATTTCTGATCGACTATATATCCCAAGTTAATGTGTACATTTTCAGTTTGACATGGGGACATCGATTTCTAGTTTCTAGCCAAATACCTATCATAAAATGTAAATGACCGTATGTAGACAAAACAAGGTAGAAAAGAGGCTAGACGACCATGCCAGTTATTAGTAATTCTAGAAATTATCGAGTTAGACTACACTTAAAAATTATATCATCATTTCCTCTGTCATAAACCGCATTTACATCAAGCATTTGGCCGTTTGGAAATTTGGGATTGCATGTAATGCAATTGACACAATTTTCCTTACTGACACAGATTAGATAAAAACCTCAACAGTAATAATGAAGTACAATCCAGGACTGGACCTCTATAAATAAATTGGAAGATAAATTTGATTGCACGAACCTGCAGTTGTCAATAATGAGAAACGAAAAGTATTGAATGAAAACTAAAACGTGATTTATTGAATACTATTTTAACACTTAAACAAATTAAGCACTATAAACTATTCTGAAATTCTAGAGTAGAAGAAGATAGTTAGTCCACTTGTGGTATTCACCAAAGTTGTGGATCTGACATTGTGTTTGTGTTGTAGTAATGTAAACTACAGTACTGCATCTCCTTTTTTTTTTAAAGCTGATCTGAAAATGATTTTACTTTTGAAACAGGAAGTTTTCATTTGAAAACTGAGCGCACACTGTAGAGGTATATACTGAATGCTAAAAGAACATGATATGTGCCATAATGTTTGTGTTTGACGTATTTCTGTTCTGGCATTGCCCAATTCTCCCCCGGCCTTCCCGTATTGTTGCCAATGGAAAAGCGCCATAGCCAAAGTAGAAAGATTTGATTTTCTCAAATAAAACGTTTAAAGATGGACATTTCACAAGCTTAAAACACAAAAATAACAAACAAGTTCCCAATGGGGTAACATATTTAACATAACGAGTTACTTGTGAAACATATTTAACTAACAAAGCGAGTTAAATAAATTTGACAAGTCACGAGTTGTAATAAATGCGGTATCCATTTGGTATTTTATTTATTACACAGAAATGAAGAAACATGATTTGAGAAGTTTTAAACACGATAGTTTCTAGACATTCTGCTAAAGCGTGTAGTTACAGGCTACAATTCTCTTCCACGTCAGTTACGTCCTGTTTTTGAAGGGTGAAGAGTATATAATGCCACAGGCCAAAATAATATTTGATTAAAGTTTGTGAGGTGAGGTGGGTTAGGGTTTAACGCCGCTTTCAAAATTATTTCACTTTTATCACGGCTTCTAGTATTATTGCAGGGAGAAACCTCGCAACACGATGGTGGCTATGTATTGAGATGAAATCTGTGAGAATCGACTGGAACTAGCCAACCATTGGTGGTACTGCACTGACATTAACGTAGCATTGCGCCAAAACCTTATTGCATGTAGAACAGTTCTCCTTAGCAGACAAAGTTGCCGAGCCCCTGGCGGGAGTGAGTTACTGTGCATGTTACGATAGTGCGATACATATATATATATATATATGTATGAGAAAGATCAAAGAAGATTATTGAAGGATATACGCCCAAACGTAACTGTAATTAATATAAAATCATGTTGACGTCGCATTTACTGTATATTTTTTATTGTGGTTAAATGACGTCATGAATTACGTCCCATGCCTTGTGAAATAAAGTGTTCTCACGAGAAGGACAAATAGTGTTACGAACGGCTTAAACGGTATCCTCAATCAATAAAAAGAGTTCTGAAATGAATGTTCGCTAAGCCATGTGAGTCTATTCCCTTCGAGCAGCCATTTTATGGTGTTCAGATAAAAATAGCCACTCGAAGATTGGTCAAATGATCAGAGTTATGCAACATGCCAAAAACGTATGATATCTACATATATACCTCCCATACGGAAGAGGTCCACAAAACAGTCGCTTTAGATGTGACACCATTTTCTACCGATACGTATTTATAAGTGATACGGCTTATCGGGTTATGTAATGAGATGTCTAACGTAAGAATATACAATGTATTGTATAAACTTTAATAATCAATGGCAAATTTGAAAAATAAATGGAACTAATTGTATTTCAATTGTCCCAAATATGTAGGGAATAATAAAACCAGTTCATACATGGTATTGTACAACTTACAAAAATACACTTTGTACAGTTATACAATATACAGTTTTAAAATTAACATCAGTGTTCCTTTATCATGTTAACAAACAAGATACAAACAATTCTTGTATGTTTAGTTCATCCCTAGACGAAAACATGTTGAATCTGTTAAGAATCAGAGCACTTTGTAGAAACTGGTTTAGACACTGACAATTCATCACAATTTTACAAGCTTAAAACAATCAGATATAGTAACCATGTGGGGCAACACTGAAATAATTACACCAAACTGTGGGACAACAAGAACAACCATGGTTATCAAGACGATCAAATCGATGCATTCGTTGAAATGCTTATTATATTTACCACAGATAGATATATAAATATATTCATCACAACTGTCTGAACATTGAAAGTTCAATGTTCCCTTGGAGGTAAGACTATTTTATTTGCTCGCGATATTGCTAGTTTAAAAACATTGCTATACATGTTTTGGTAACGTGTACAAACTGAAGACACTGTTCTTTTTATGACACTTTTTAGCTCATCAGGCCTGAAAGGCCCGATGGGCTTATGGCATGGCATGGTGTCCGGCGTCCGTCCATCCGTCCATCCGTCCGTCCGTCCATCCGTAAACTTTTCGCTTTTTCGACTTCTTCTCCAGAACCAATGACTCCACAGAGCTGAAATTGTATGTGCAGACTCCTTGGCCAATGGGGATTCTAAACTGTAGATTTCGTAACCCCATGACCCCAAATGGGGTCACAGGGGTCACATCCTTAAAAACCTATTTTCATCTTCTTCTCCAGTTCCAAAAGGTCTAGAGAGCTGAAAAGTTGTGTGCAGACTCCTTGGCCCATGGGGATTCTGAATTGTAGATCTCATGACCCCATGACCCCAAATGGGCTCACAGGGATCACATCCTTAGAAACCTATTTTCATCTTCTTCTCCAGTTTCAAAAGTTCTAGAGAGCTGTAAAGTTGTGTGCAGACTCCTTGGGTAATGGGGATTCTAAATTGTAGATTTCGTGACCCTGTGACCGGAAATGGGGTTACAGGGGTCACATCCTTAGAAACCTATTATCATCATCTTCTCAAGTTCCAAAAGGTCTAGAGAGGTGAAAAGTTGTGTGCAGACTCCTTGGCCAATGGGGATTCTTAATTGTAGATTTCGTGACCCCGTGACCCCAAATTGGGTCACAGGGGTCACATCCTTAAAAACCTATTTTCATCTTCTTCTCCAGTTCCAAAAGGTCACGGAGCTGAAAAGTTGTGTGCATACTCCTTGGCCAATGGGGATTCTAAATTGTAGATTTCGTGACCCTGTGACCCCAAAAGGGATCAATGGGGTCACATCCTTAAAAACCTATTTTCATCTTCTTCTCCAGTTCCAAGAGGTCTAGAGAGCTGAAAAGTTGTGTGCATACTCCTTGGCCAATAGGGATTCTAAATTGTAGATTTCGTGACCCCATGACCCCAAATGGGGTCACAGGGGTCACATCCTTAAAAACCTATTATCATCTTCTTCTCAAGTTCCAAAAGGTCTAGAGAGCTGAAAAGTTGTGTGCAGACTCCTTGGCCCATGGGGATTCTAAATTGTAGATTTCGTGACCCCGTGACCCCAAATGGGGTCACAGAGGTCACAACCCCAAAAACCTATTTTCGTCTTCTTCTCCAGTTCCAAAAGGTCTAGAGAGCTGAAAAGTTGTGTAGAGACTCTTTGGTCAAAGGTGATTCTTAATTGTAGGATTGGTGACCCCGTGACTCCAAATACATGTCATGATCTAAAAACTTATTTTGTGCTTGTTAATAATGTATTACTTGAGGTAACTTAAATATTCAACCTTAGATAATAAATCAAATCCTGATGAGCTACAGAGCCCATGGCTCTATTTTTTTAGATTTAAATCATGATGTTATTTACTGTTGTTACCTTTGCAGTTTATATGATATATACGATAAAACTATTCTTTATGTTTTAACCTGGTACTATATAACTGCAAATCACTGTTTGAAGCAAATAAAAATATTGTTAATCTATTCACCTCACTTAACCTCCACTAACATTGTTGAAAACAAACTTACAATACAGTTTAACTGCTATAACTGATTTAACTGATTAATTCTAATTCATTTTTTATTTTGGTTTTGTAGGCTATTGGCCCATGTATGATCAGAATACATTATACAGTATATGAGAGTAGCTAATAAACAAAATAAACTATAGTTACATTATTACAGGTGACATGACACATTTCCTAAAAGCAAGAGCTTCCCTTATGTATTTGGAGCAGTTAGAGAGAGAATGACTACACTTGCTGCTTATCAGCTTATAATAGTTAGTTGACATGTTGACATAGTTTTCTCTAATTGAGTTATATGTTGTTCATTCAAAGATAAAGTAATTTCCAGTTTCAATCAAACAACAGTCACACATTTTACATATCTCATTGACATTGACACCTCGTATATTACATCTCAAGGGAAGTGCATGTAATCGTAGTAAACAAATATTTCTTCTTTTTGTTATATTATTAATAGAAGTGACGTAGTTTTCAGCATTTGATAACGATTTAACTTCATTGAAATATCTTAAATGAAGAGATTTCTTTATTTTACCAATAATATCACAATCAATAATCCTATTCTTAAAGTGTGAAATAAAATATGAAACATCACCAACTTCCTGACTGTACCACACAAATAAAAAAAAACATAAGAACATAACACATATTAAACCGAAGTTGCCCATGTTACTCTGCCATCTGAATCAAGCTTGTTCATGAGTAAATATGATTGTTTTGGATACCGAGTTTCTGAAATCCAGTTTACACCAATAACTAATACATCTTACTTAATAATCCACATAAATGTTAGTTCTACCACAATCTGCTAAAATACCATTACTAGAAACATGTTGTCCAACCCAAAGTACATATTTACAAAAAAAAAGTATGAAATGTTTCAATGGCCTTCCTTTCCTCAAATCCCCAAATTTCAGAGCCATATAATAACACTGGTTTAACCTTACAATCAAATAATTTTAACATTAACCTAGAAGGTGTATTAGGATATCTTTTAAACAATGCCTTCAGAGAAAAGAGTGCCATGCTGGCTTTACCAACTAGTACCAACTTGTGTGAACACTTTGTCCAAGATAACCGAGAAGAAAATAAAATGCCACGATAATTATAATAAGTTGATGTTTTAACTGGAATACCATTAAAAAAAACACTTTTCATACGAACGAAGAAAACCAACATTGCGAAATACCAGAATTTCTGTCTCATCCTTGTTAACCTCCAGACCCCAAGATGTACAATACTTATGTAGAATATCTATCTTTCTTTGTAGTCCTATCACTGTATCATCAAATAAGTTAAGGCCATCAGCATACAATAACAGCAGTAAATCAGCAAAGTCTGGCCCGACAAAGATACCTCTTACACATGGATTCTGCTACATACCCTGAAACTCTGTGATGAACATTGCAAAAAGAAAAGGACTTAAAACACAACCCTGTCCTACACCACTTAATGATGCAAAATGTTGACCAATTGAAGAATGGAAATGTCTAACTGCAACCAATATTTTAGAATACATATCTCTTAAAACCATAATTAGCTTGCCTCTTACGCCTTGTCTAAAAAGTGAATACCACAATACTGTCCTATTAACTGAATCGAAAGCTTTCCGAAAATCCACAAACAAACAGTAGAGACGGCCACCACTTTTAGAGAGATACTTCTGTATTAGACATTGCAATGTAAATATATTATCTGTTGTAGAATAAAATTATCCTTTACGAAACCCTGCCTGTGCCTCCAGAATCTTTTCATAAAGCTCTGCAAATGTCTGAAGACGATTATTAATTATAATACAAAATACTTTACCAAGAACATCCATTAACGAAATGCCTCTATAGTTATCAACATTATTTACACTGAATTTCTTATGCAAAGGAAAAATAATACCTTTTGACCACTCCTGTGGATAAACATCCGATGAAAGAACACGATTAAAAATCAAAACCGAATACGGACACAGTAAACGAACACAACAAATAATCATCTCGGCCTCAATAACATCTGGGCCTGCAGCCTTTCCACATTTCAAACATTTTACGACATCTTCAATCTCTTTATGAGATATATCATCATTCAAAATAAAATCAATATCATTTTCATAACCAACACCTTTATCATAATCATCATCATGAAATACATTGAAGTAATTATTCATATTATCAAACAAAACTTCAGCATCATTGATCATTTCATTGTCCACATTAGTATTACTTATGTTACATACATCCTTATAATAGTCTGTCCACTGTGCACAGGTTATAGCAGGGGCGTGGTTGCGAGGTTTTATCAAATATTTGATTTTAGCCCAAAAGTTTGTATTGTCTTTATTTGCAGACAAGGTCACTAGGTAGCTGAGATTGGTTTCATCAGACTCGGCTTTCTTTCTCCTGCATATACTGCGGTAGTCATTTCTGGCTTTACAGTTATCGTTCAGTTTGGCTTTGTCCCCAGAAAGCCTTAATTCATTTAAGAGTAACATCTTTGTCTTGTTCATACTTTCACACTGATCATCATACCAGGTATTATGTGTCCGTTGTTGAGATTCCTTTGTTGGTTCTGTAGACCGCACGTAACTGCACACGTTTGCAGAATGTCAGTGAGTCTATTCACTGCTGAGTGTCAGTGTCAAGTAACTCACCACACTGATTTACACTGAAATCCTGCAGTAGATCACTCAAGCAGCCGACGAATATGTAATTACCGTCCTCTCTCCACGTAAATCGTGGTATACTACAACCTGTATATTCGTCTTCAATCGCGCTCACTGGATTGATAGGCAATGAAAACGTCACACTGAGAGGGAAATGATCCGACTCATCACGTGTATGAATTTGAGAGTCTGCACTATTTGTAAATAAATCTGTGGAACATAATATATAATCTACAAGTCTAGCAACATTGTCTTTAAAACAGGTATATTGATCCAGTGCGATCACCATGAAACCGACCGTTTAGTATATGAATACCAAAAGTACAGCACAACTTCACCAAATCTTCACCATAAGTGTTAATAGTAGGATCCACATTACATCGGGGTGTGTTGAAGATATCTATAACATAGTCCATATCTTCGATAACTGGAATATATTTATTGTCATCATCAATGAAGAAATCTTGCAGATTACCTGTTCTCGCGTTCAAGTCGCCAGGCAGTATGACGTCATAGTTACTATATTCAGTCAATACATCTGTAAGACACTGTTCAAGATAATATATTCCTTTACAAGGTCTTGTATCTGTAGCGACTGATGAAAGATTAGGATGGACACGAAACAAAACATAAGATTTTGTTGTAAATTAAACAATGATTTGTTTATAACTATGAAAATCATGTCAGTGTAACTATACTAGTTATCACACGAAGAACACCTTTCTCCAGAGATCGGTGCAATCCAACTGCTACACCACAGTTTGTGTAGATCAAATAATCGGGAATTTTTTCCTCAATGTCTGACAACATACAATTACTCGAAACTACTAGAAAACCAAGTATGTCAAAACATCACAATCACAGAGTTTATTAGATAACCCGTTCACATTCCAGCAGAGGGTAGAGAACGTGTTGATGTTGTCGTTTTCGATGTCGATTGCAGTGTCACTCAGGGCCAGGCCACGCCTCTAGGCGGTCGCAGTGTCGTCATTGTTGTCACGTGCACGAAAATCAAATATTTCGATTGGCTGGTCCTTCAAAACAATAACACTGTCGCTGTGCAGATCCCACGTGTACAGTGAGTTGTCGACGATCAGTTTATCGAAACGTAGATAGGCACGTCGATCCAGTTTCCTAGCATCCATCGCCATGGGCTTCAGCTTTCTCCGTATCTCCCGAACAGTTCGAGAGAAGTCCTCACCTATCCATATGTCAGAACCCTTGAGTTTCTTGAACGATGCGAATATGATGCGCCTATGTTTATCATCGGGTATGAGGGCTATGGTGGCTTTACCTCCCATTTTCCGATGAGTTATATTTATTGATAGACCGGAGTCATCAATCTATAGCTTGTCTCTGATTACACTTCTAACCGCTGATTCACAGTCGTGCCACGTTTCATTTCGACTAGATTTGGGTTTTCCATGAAAAATCACATTGGAACGTCTGCTATTATTCTCTAGGTAATCAAGTTTACCCCCCCCCCCCCCCCCCCCCCCCCCTTCTTGGTTATGCCGTCCTTCAAAAATGTATTTTCATCTTCTAACTGTACACATCTACTTTCAAATTTAACCAGTTTAGTTATTTATATTTTGAAGCGAAGTATCGACAGAGCCCAACTTACTGTGTATATCCTTATTCGATGTGACAATATCCTCGAACTTCAAAAACTTCGAAAACGTGATCCTCCTTGGACAGAACATCAAATCCTGTTAGACGTTGTTTGTAGGCTCCAGTTCTTCTGGTAATTCTCTGGTCCTCGTCTTTATTGCCAGTGGGCCCCGGGTTAGACTCCACCCCAGCTCGGAGTAACAACATCAGTATCAGGTTGAGCACAGTGATTCGGGTAGCCATGCTCATCATGGCTGACATTCTGGGTATGCGGGAGGCCGCCGCTTTTCGACTTTTCCTACACAAAATTGCAATCAAAATTGAGTTGAAACATCCGATACTGCTTCTGTGTTGTTCTGTGTTGATCCCCATTGCAAAGGAATGTTAGTTACTCGCTTTGTAGGGTCACAACGAGAAACTTTTGTCAGAGCTAAAATCAATAATTAGGTTTCATAAGTGGAGGATTTATTTAGATTTCATTACACACACTAATTGGTCGATTCATTCTCATTGACGGATAGATTGAAGCGAATTCATTAACTTAGTCATTGACAATTCGCTGATAACGATTCAGACCACATTAATCCGAAAAAAAAGTTTACTTCATGATGAATACCCTACCCTTATAAAATGACTTGTATCTGAAAATACCACCGACTAAGAAACGTATTTTGTGTTGTGGTTGATCTTGTATAAAATCATATATAAGTAACATTTACCATTTTAAAATGTTAAACAGCTTACAACCACGATCTCTGTGTTTTTTGTGTAGATATTCCCAGACAGACGAGCCGTTTTAGAAACTTGTGAATGTCAAGCAGAAGTATTTAGTTTGAACAGATATCGTGTTACATAGTTTGTTCACTGAGAGTATAAACATACTAGATATACATAGTTTCTTAACATGTTTCAGGCATGAATGTTCAATTGAACCTTTTCAGTCTGGATGAGAATGGTAACTCTCTCATGCATTGCTGTTTGGTTGAATCGTTTACAAGTAATTACAACTAACATATTTAAGAATGAAGTATAGCATCTTCATGACAGTAGGTATGAATGGAAAGTTATGTACCGGACAATATAATATCTTACATAACCGCTTTTTCATATTTTATATTCTTCTGTCAATTATATGACGTTATGATTTATTGTAATGTAGATTACTGTCAGACTCATATTATATAATAATTAAATAATGATATCAATAATGTTTGCATTCATAGTGCAGTTTGCCATCATTTATTTGGCTATGAAAAGTTGGCACGTGTACAAATATCAGAACATTTACAGCAATTCCCTTTCAAATAGTAAATGATAAATAAATAGTATTATTATTTATTTCAACAAACCACTATGAACTATAAACACTTAAATGTAGTCATATCATTCAGAGGGTAATGACAGATATGATTGGATATTTCAAAACTACAGGGCAAAGTCTAGAAGAGGATATAACAGTTATCATGCATGATGGTCATATACATTGTATTTTGCGAACTTCGGTAATTTCTGGAGTTGACAATTTGGATAAAAGACATAATTACCTTGTAATTTTGATATGAAAATGAATTCTAGAATTCATTATTTCTACACAAACTTCAGAATAGAATATCAAAACCATCGGTTATCAAGTATGATAATGTAGCCTGAAAGAGTACAATGAACAGAAGCATTAAACGAGCACCCCTTTAATGTCCCCGGCCATACATCGATTAATATCAGCTCATTGTCATTATTGATTTCTCTCTTGACATGTAAATAAGCAGTTGTTGTGAACCTGGCAATCGACAATATAGTTTGTTTTACTTTCTTCTTCATCCACGCAAACGATACGTTTCCTAACAGTTGATTTCCTCATTAGAACATTATATAATCACAAGGTTTAATGATATAGGTGAAGTCATACCAAGAATAAGAGGTAGTCAAACCAGTATTGTCGAGCTTTTATCTTTCATCAATATTTTGTATAGAATGAATTATATGTGAATATTGACAGTACAAAATCCCAGAAAATAAATTTAACGATTCTAAATAACAAATCTAGATGGACCACTCAAAAATGTGTTACGGATATAATAAACGTGTTCCCATACAATAGCTGATATTGTAACTTTTGAACTATACTAATAATAATTATATTTGACTATGACACTACAAAAAAATACAAACTGTGTATAAAAACAAGCCACAAGGTTACAAACTAATATGATTAATATATGTTCAACAATTTAAGGGCTTAAGGCCTTTTTTAGGCTTAACATAATAAAACGTTTAAATCTATTGGACAATGATGCGTGATAAAAGTGGAGGTCATGTTTATTACACACAATTTCACAAAAAAATTGGTCGGAATGATTTTTTTTTTATTTAACATATCACAGACGGGATGCAGCTTGTTAGATCAAAATGATTGAAGTCAACTTTTATAATACAAACAGCTTTTGTTTTCCCAGAGATTTTTAACAAATTTAACTTTAAGAAATATATATATATATATATATATATATATATATATATATATATATATATATATATATATATATATATATATATTTATTTATTACTCAATATATATATTTATTTATTACTCAACCGTTCTGAGATCACTCATTAGATAACAATGAGTCGGTTACACACATGTGTGATACCACCGCGTGCTGCCGTAACGTCATAATCGGCGCGTGACGTCATAGTCGTTTTTGGTTGACGTCACAATGTTAGCCGCGCGACTGGAATAGCGGGTGGCCTATTTGCAAGTGAGCGTCACTAAAAACGATTTTCTTGCAATTCAGCGTTATTTACATCATTGAGTTATAAATAAAATACTAAACTCGGTCCCGTTTAATAACATGCTTATGAAAGTCGTGAATTGCATCGGTATTTAACTAGTCTTACGCCCTCGCATAGTTAATCTAAATAACTACCTTGTTTGGGTGATTAACCTATACTTACATAGAACTGGCTGCAGTTGCTATTTTAATCGATTTTACCTCACGTAAAGTTGCTTTCTTCTAATCTTTGGGGGCTCTTGCTGTCAAATGAAAACACCCTGCTTTTAAGTATACCTAGTGATATCCTCATTGTATTGACTATATATTTGCGTTACAAGTCTACATGCAGTCCTCAACTCGTTGGTATTCCTTCTGCACATTAAACACTTGAATAACACTTTGTATTTGAAGGAAAGTCTTCTACACCTTGCACATACAATCCTTGTATAGCAAATAGCAGAAGGATAAATTTGTCATCGAGATAGAAGTTGACTCATATTGATATTTTCGTTGATTGATCATTAATTTCTATTCCCTGGTTCATTGTTTCATGAAAATAGCCATCTTTCACCAAGGGTATATTGGTAATTCCAGCATGAAAACATTCAAGTGCGGTCACAAACGTGCGTGAGGCGGTAGTTTTAACATTATATTTGAACTATCAAATGTAGTTTTTTAATGGATGCAATTCAAAGTGAGGAACATTTTTGTTGCAATTGAATAATAACTTAGCTGATTTGTACCTATTGTACATTGAAATGTGAGTCCCATTTATTGGTTGCATATTCATTGTCATATATATATATATATATATATATATATATATATATATATATATATATATATATATATATATATATATATATATATATATATATATATATCCATTTAGTATGCCAAGATGGCATCGATTGTTCAAAATACATTGAATGCAGTATATACTTATCAGAACCTCATTTACAAGTTAAATCCGTTTGTCTCATATAGAGACAAAGAACTCGTTTCTTCTCTCGCAAACAAAAATAGTGAGCTTTTTGCAATTAATAATTTTATTCCGATTGACATTGTTAATGCCTCTCATTGTGTAATTGAGGCCAGTGGGACTTTAAAAGAGTCTCCTACTTTATCAAGGAAGTACTTTGATTATCTATATAACTGTTGTCACAACTTGTACAATGCATTATTGTGTGCCTGTACTTAACGGCAGGTACTACTTTAGATGAATCCTATTCATGGACGATCAAGTTTTTAATATTGCAATAGAAATATTTGAAAGAAATCATTAGTATTGTCTGAACACATCAAACTGGAGACGATGAATTTTCACCATTATGTGTTGCAAGTAATCATCAGTATTTCTCTAATAGTGAATATCTAGTGAGTCAAAAGTGAAGTTTAAAACATAGTCACATTTTAGAATGAACACACGAACCAATGTGTGAACGACGTCAACAACTTTCATTAGACAGGACCACACGGCATCAACTTGAACACAAACGTGAACTTGGACATAAACTAATATATTCGGAATACAGCTTTAAAGCTGTTACTCAACATGGTTGTGAATATGCCTAATAAGGACGCTTTTGATGACACTAAAGAAACATGGCCTATTTATGTTTAACGAATGGTTATTTCATGAAGATATAAATATGCAAAGAAACTTAGAACATTTTCTGAGTTTTGCTGTGCGGGATAAGCTAGTTTGTGTTATTTTATACCAGAATAATTTCAGCTCCTTAAATAAATGTTACTTATTATAACGAATGAACAAAATAAAGATTCCACAAAAGAAATAATAAAAGAATATGTTTCGTGACATGCTGATTCCCCATTTTTATTATCAGCCCATGTGTTAAGTTTCAAATAAACACATCAAAATAACAATACACTAAAGTCACCTTAATATATTTATTTAATGCCTCGAACTTTCATGCTAATATTTCGAAATGAAGAAACATCGGAAGAAACATCTCCTGGTACATCCACTCACAACATTAAGGTATTTAGTGAGGTATTTAGTGGTTCAAAATGCTAAGCTATTGCCAATTAGTGTGTCACGGTGGATTTCCTGGAGTGATATGAGTTAAACAATGTGCACGCACTGATTGAATATATTCAAATACGCATGGGATGACAGTCGTTATTGGCAATAATGAACATATGAATGTATTGTTTATTTTGAATATTTTAATGAAATGAAGAACTTTGAAAAAAGGCTGGATTATGAATTTGAATAATGAATGCATTATGATAAAAGGTAGGAGTTCTTGACGTTCATTGTTATATTGCCTACAAACTGTAGCTTCACAAAACAATGAGTTTCACCCAGTCATATCATAGAATTCCTTTTAGTATTTTATTTATTCTCCTTAAGTATTCAGTTCAACTATCCTTGTTTCAAGTTCCAATAACAATATAAATCTCATTAAAAGGGAGCCTTTTGTCAGTTTAGAAACTTTGAGCCTTTTGTCAGTTTAGAAATTTTAAATGTCATTTGGCATTGTGTCAGTGTATTTAAATACTATGGTATGTTCAATCAGATGAATTATTGACTATTAACTGGCATATTTTGTACTTCTTACAATTATTTACTGAACGCAATTCCGGTGTTGTTTCCTGGTTAGTGGCTTGAGTGGATCTTTCCAGATAACGTCAATAATTGTTTGTAGTACAAGTTTGTTTTAATGAGGAAAAAGGTTCAGCAAGAGTATCCTTATTGACTATTAAGATTATTAAAAATCAACAGAATCAATTTATCAAAATTAGTTTTAAAACTATATTGCTTAGGAATTTAAATTTCGGGAAACGTCAACATTCTATCAAAGTATTAAAAGATTCGGAAAATTCGGAGATAAAGATGATCTAGATATTCGTATATATTGCATAATTCTTTTTAATAATTGCAATTGTTTCTCATAAAGAATAAACTGTAAAAACCCACAATACAAAAATACAAAATATGTTTCGTTACAAACTGATTCACCATTGCATCTTTTAATTATCAATCCCTATGATAAGGTGGATAATGATAATACACCAAAATCTGGTTAAAAGAGCTCTTAAATGTCTCTTACGTTCATGTCAGCATTTCGAAGAAAGACTGGAAGAAAATCTCATTGTATATCAATTCACAGAATCAAGACGGTATGAGGTATTTAGTGGTTCAAAATACAAACATATTGCCAATAATGGTGTCACAATGAATTTCTGGAGTGACATCAATTAAAGGATTTGCACACACTGAATGAAACGGGGTCCGACTGTATATTCAATTATAAATTGGATGACACTCATTATTGGCAAGAGTGAACAATTTCTTTGATGAAATAAAAAGACTTTGAGCAATAATTTTAAATTTAAATAATGTATGAATCATCATGAAGGTAGGAGTTCTCGACTTTGATTGCCATATTGCCTTCTGAAAACAATGAGTCTTCACACAGCCATTTCATACAATCGATATTTGTATGTTATTGATTCTTAGTAAGTATTCAGTTAAACTATCCTTGTTTCAAACTCCGAAAACAATTTAAATCAACTTTAAAAGGGAAGTCTTTCGATAGTTATGTTAACCTAAAGTCTTAATTGATATAGATAGACTAATTAATCTTTTAATATCATCTACTAAAACATATATTCATTAATGTGATATTAGACAACACGTTCCAAAGCTAGAAAGGTATTTGGCTGTTTTAAAAGAAATGTTCAATGTGGTAAAAGTAATTGCAACTAAATATAATGAACTTCATATTCATGATAACAAATGGTCTTCTATATTCCCAATCCTTTAATATACGAATCCACCTTAGAAACCTATTGTCCAAATGCGACTGACTACTCTATGACATGATGTATGGCCATGTATTCTTGGGAATAATAAAAACAATTCAAAAACATTTATGACAATTATGTCATACTAAAAAAACAAAAAAAACTTTAAATATCTTTGTTAGAGCTGGGCATTGTGTCATTGAGTAGGTATAAATATACCTATACCAATTCATTGTATTTAAATACTATAGTATGTTGTATCACATGAATTATTGACTATTTACAGGCATATTTGGATTTCTTACATTTATTTACTGAACACAATTCCGATTTCAGGTTTATGCTATTTTGTTCTGGTTAGTGGCTTAAGTTGATCTTTCCAGATAATGTCAATAAATTATATGAAATACAAGTTGTTATGTAGAGAAAAAACGTTCAACAAGATGATCATTTTTGACATAGTAAGGCAATCTTGGCTTAAATACTGTGAAAAAAAGCAACCGTATTTTATCAAAATCTGTTTGTAACGTATATTTTTGATGAATTTAAAACATTTTTAAACGTCAACATTCGATCATAGACCTATTACAAAAATGTGGGCAAATTTTGAGATACAGATTATCTAGCTATTTGTTTACTAACATATTGCACAATTCTCTTAAATATTGGTAATTGTCTGTCATAGATAACAAGCTGTAAAAGCCCACAATACAATTGAATAGTGATATTTCATGTGGATTGTTAAACTTTTCTTTTTGATAATTAAAAAGGTTCCTTAATGTTAAATCAACATAGCTTTGAGAGCCATGCATGTACCTACAACATCAAACAATTGTAATAAAGGACTGGTTCTGTATTACTATGGAATCATAGGTATAAAACGTATAACTTTCTGTAGAATATATATACAAGGTGAAACATTATGTTTGATTTACAAACAATACTTTCTCGAAACACAACAAATACTGAAAATAGAGAGCTCTCTATTTATTCAATATAAACAACTGAGGAAGAACCTAAAACTTATTTCTTCGTCTTTCTTTTGAAGCATCATACACGTGTGAAAACTTGTCTCACTTTACAAATGTTTTTCGTCATCTTTGATTGTATCATTGAGTTTGATAGTAACGAATATCATCAATGAATCAAAGGTGAGGACACACTATCCATATATTGTCCAAGCATTCTTCATTTATACTTCCAAATCAGTTCACGGTTCATATCAGACAACTTCTCAGAGAAAAGACACATATACTTTCTGAGATAAGAAATCGCTACGTGAAGTGTAGTAGTATGTTGACACAGCTTTTCTACCAACATTGCCATTTTGACTTATCTTCCACATCTTCACTCTGTTTGAACGTTCAAATGTGTAGATCAGAAGATCGTGAACAATATACACCATGAACACCTTCTTGTCTTCCACTTTTATTTGTTTTGCCTTCCCGAATCGTAGTCCTGCAGTTATTGTCACCACTTTGATGTGATCTATTCCAGACGAAAGCCTCTTATTGAACACAAGCATACCAAAGGTAGATGTCTTCAGAAGGGCAAGTGCTTTAATACCACTATGCCTTGAAGAGATCATTTGAGAGTAAATTTTCTTTCTTGAAGACATCTCAATACAGAAGATTGAATTCTTCACAATTGATTGAACCATGCAGGCTATATTACCATCAACAACAAGAAAAAAAATGTTAGCAGTATAGTGAAGCAATTTTTCCGTTGTGTCTCCTTTGGAATGTGAGATAGTGTAAATATAGCCACCTCTTCGATTGCACTTGTAAAATATCAGTAATCCATTGTATAAATTCAAGTATTCAACCCATCCATGTTTAGAAATTTGTTTATTTTGCGAGTTAGAACCAATAACCTTTTTATATATTCCTTCTGGCCTAGACCAAAATACAATGTTCGATGTTCGGTCGCAAACAATAGACAGGATGTTTTTATCAACAGTTATTCCTGTTTTTTCTTCTTTCTTGGATTTGATATTTACCTTATAAATGTCATGTCCTTCCCGTGCGACCATAATAAAAGACGTCTTTGCTTCAGGACTAGAATCATCAGCAGTGTTCTCTAAAGATTCAACATAATTTCTTATCAGTTGCGTCTTCGTCTTCGTCTGTTGTGTTTCAGTCTTTTTGTACAAGTTCCCAGATTCTACATCTGCAAGAACACAGCCAGGGGTAGACAAACATGCTCCAGCACAACTCACAGCTGTATTACACTTAGTATTGATCAGGTACAGGTGATTTGACAGTTTAGCAACTTCACCTTTCTTGTGTTTAAAGTTGGATGATGAAATGGTTAATACCATGTGTATGGACAAGAAGAGAAGAAAAGCAATGTTCCAAAGCATGACAAAATGTTGACCCATCACTAACACGACAGGATAACTTCTGTCACTGCCGACGAAGCAGTAGAATCTTCAAATCATGTTTGGACATCATATCGATTGTCTCCAATTTTTCTTTTCAGTTTCTGACATTTTGGTATCTCATTTAGGTAGGAATGTCAACAATGGGACCCAATAAATGACCATTTGTATGTCGCTTTTGTCTCAAATTCAATAGTGTACAGTTTCATAGGCCTTCTTCACTTATATTCAAGAACTATGTTAAATTAAATATGAAACATCTCGTTCATCGATAATACATAAACTGGCTGAAATAATATTTTGTCTAATTGATACAAGCTTGTGGACACAAAAACTATAGTAGTTTGATCAAAGGTGTCAAGTTTTCATGTGACATGGATATCATTAGATAGCAATGGTATTCCTTCAATTATTATGTCAAGTGTCACAGATAGATGATCAGGTTACATTTTCATTAACAATTTCAATCAATGATGACAAAATGATTAATGTAGCCACCATTTTATTTATCAGTTATGTTTGCTGCAAATTGAAATTATCAAATCTATTATTGATGATTTCGAAACCTTGCAAATCTACAATTTCCTTAATTATGATAACACTGAAGAACAATCTTCTTTCAATTAACTCAACTTGTTTGAAAAAGAATGATTAGTGTGACAATTGTGTTTGCACATTGTATTCGACTAATATATTCTTAATGATTTAAAAAAAACTAAAACACAAGCCTTTGATAATGATAGATTTGAAGCACAGTACAATTTCAATTAAATTAACCTTGGTAGGGAGTGTTACAGTTGTTTGTGATCGCGTAACTATGTATTGATAATCTAATATCTCATATAAGTAAGAGAGAGAGCAAACTAAAAAACAAAATACTACAGTCGGTCCGTGTAATAAGATACTTTTTTATTAAACTCGGTTTAGCTCATTATATACCAAACTATTCACTCGTTTCGAAAAATATGTTTTACATAGTTGATAACATTACAAATAAATGAGTTTTATCTCTTATGAATATTGAAAATAAAAGGATATCATATGATAAAATTGTTGAATCTAAACTAAAGTTTTAGGAGCCAATAAGTATTTAACAACAATAACTTTTAAATTGTAAGGATGTAAGTTATACTTTTCATGCAGGTAACTATTTACAACCAGATCTTGTTTGACTCTTTAACCTTTTTTAGGAAATATAAATTGACAGATAAGGTTGAGTTTGGTTACTGATTACATGCCACCAGTCCTGAATCGAATTTGATTACTGATGCCAGGATATTGGTCTGCTTGTGCGACTACACCAAGTACCCTATGATTGAGTAAACGCATAGTAGTTTATATCATAGCTTTTATAAGAGTCCCGTCTTGGTAAGGTTTTTGGCCATTGACCTGCTAAGGTGACTGTGGGTTTTTGAGCGAAGAGGGCTGTGGATATAGCGCTTTTAAAAAATATAAATAGTAAAAATGATGACTCATATTATAATTACTATATCAGTTTACCAGATCAGAAGTTTCATTTACTTCTTAATCAAACATAATTAATCTGAACATATCAACATGTAATGAAAGTCAAACTTGTTATCAAAGTGTTATTTGTAAGATAGGAAAACTTTAAACTCAAAACAACAGTATATGCTTAATATTTAAAATAATTAAAACGTTTGTTAACAATTGTTGAGTTAAGGAGCCCATGTTTGTAGGTTTAGTTCATCTATTCCCCCTGATTCTCCAAGATTGATATTATGTAGATGCTCAGAGTATTAAAGGGGCAGTAGCACGTTTTTTCGCTGAAATAAGTCGATGAAATGTATTTAAAAAATAATGTCACCAATAGTAAAACATCCATCTCTCTTCGGAAAATCAAGTTAAAAAATGTGTTTACATAAATAATACCATAAAGCCATGGTAATCGTTTTTGTCATTCGAAATAATAAAATGTGTTCACAATAAAATGGCCGCCATGCAATTTTTGCTTTAAACGCAACTTCGCTATTACCACTATGGATAATTGGTTTGTGTAATAAGATGTTTTACCCTCTAAAGTAAATATAAATGACATAAACTATCATTATAAATGGGAAATTTTAAAAAATAAAATTTGCAAAGAACGTGCTACTGCTCCTTTAAGTCCTGAGAAACTAAAGCCGGGATGGAACGCCATGAACATGGTATCATCTAACACGGGCTACTTTGATATTAGTTTTGGCTGAAACGTATATCATGCACAATATGTGCTCAAATTCGGGGATGAGAATGATTTTGATAGTATTGCCAATACATATTATGCAACCAATTTAAATGTTGATTAGTAATTTTCTTTTTAATGATTAAAATATAATGCTATAAAAACCAACAATGAAAGTATATATTGATACTTTATTTGGATCGTTAAAGCAATTTCGATTTCAATGAATAAGGTTTTTGTTTAAATTGATATCAATAAAACTTTGACAGTCATATATGTATTATGAAACAAGGATTGTGGTAAATGTTTAGTTTTACATTTATATAGAATAACTTATATATCGATGAACGTGACATTACGTGACATTTACAAATTTAATTGAAAGTTTCTGAATATAAGAAAAGAAAGCGTTAGAATGACTATGAAATTCTACACTGTTGCATTTGAGACAAAGGCGACGGGAAATATACCCATTTATGGAGCTCCATTGTTGATAAATCTAAATAATTGAGATAATGAAATGTCAGAAACTTCAATCAATATGATGTGCATAAACTATTTGAAGATTCTACTGCTTCGTCGGCAGTGACAGAAGTTATCCTGTCGTGTTAGTGATGGGTCAACATTTTATCATGCTTTGGAACATTGCTTTTCTTCTCTTCTTGTCCATACAAATGGTATTAACCATTTCATCATCCAACTTTAAACACAAGAAAGGTGAAGTTGCCAAACTGTCAAATCACCTGTACCTGATCAATACTAAGTGTAATACAGCTGTGAGTTGTGCTGGAGCATGTTTGTCTACCCCTGGCTGTGTACTTGCAGATGTAGAATCTGGGAACTTGTACAAAAAGACTGAAACACAAAATATGAAGACGCAACTGATAAGAAATTATGTTGAATCTTTAGAGAACACTGTTGATGAACAGAGTCCTGAAGCAAAGACAATCACATCTTTTCTCGTGGTCGCACAGGCAGGGCCTGAAATTTATAAGGTACATATCAAAACCGAGAAAGAAGAAACAACAGGAATAACTGTTGATAATTACATCCTGTCTATTGTTTGCGACCGAACATCGAACATTGTATATTGGTCTCAGCCAGAAGGAATATATAAAAAGGTTATTGGTTCTAACTCTCAAAATAAACAAATTTCTAAACATGGAAGGGTTAAATACTTGAATGTATACAATGGGTTACTGTTTTATTACAAGAACACCAAAGAAACACTATATTTACACTCTCTCACCATCCAAAAGAGATGCAACAGAAATATGGCTCGGCTTAAATAATACCACCATTGGTTACCTTGTGATTGATGGTGATATTGCCTGCATGGTTAAATGGGGTAAACGGAATTCAAAGTTGTGTTTTGAGATGTCTTCAAAAACGGAAATTTACTCACATACTAACTCTGAAATGAATAGTCGTATTACCGCACTTGCCCTTCTGAAGACATCTACCTTTGGCATGCTTGTGTTCAATCAGAGGTATACTCGGGGAAGAGATCGACTTAAAGTAGTGACAATAACTGCAGGACTACGATTCGGGAAGGCAAAAGAAATAAAAGTGAAAGACAAGGAGATTTTCATGGTATATATAATTGAGGAGCTTCTGATCTACACATATGAACATTCAAACAGAGTGAAGATTTGGGAGATAAGTCCAAATGGCAATGTTGGTAGTAACGCTTTGTCAACATACTATTGCACTTCACGCAGAGGTTTCTCTCCTTGGAGAGTTTTTGTGTCTTTTCTCTGAAGAGGTTTCTGATATGAATCGTGCATTGATTGAAAGCATAAATGTAGAATGCTTGGACAATATATGGATAAGGTGTACTCCGCTTTGATTCATTGATGACTTCCGTTACTATCAAACTTAACATAATCATCAAAAAGACGAAAACTGTCGCACAAGTTTTCACACGCAGTGTATGATGATTCACAAGATAGACGTTTTGTTTATATTGAATATATAGAGAGCTCTCTTTATTCAATAAGTGTGTGTTTTCCGAAAAAGTATTGTTTGTAAATCAAACATAAAGTTTCACCTTGTGTATATTCTACAAAAAGTCATAAGCTTTATATCTATGATAGCGAGGTGCACCTTGGATATGTTCACGGTTACAGTCCACATTGGAGTATTTCTCGGAGAACCATACAAGCGAGTTATATAAGTTAAATGTGGATGTGAGTTATACTGACTGTAAACTGTCTGGAAACGTCAGCTGTTTTGTATTATAAAAGCGGACTTCAATCATTTTGATCTTACAAGCTGCAGTCCGTTAGTGATATGTTAAAGTAAGACAAAACATTCCTATCTGTTTTAAGTTTGAAACGTCTAGAGTGTGTGTACTGTACTGAGAGAGAATGGCCATGTGACATTTCAAGAGTATTCCTCAATAACAGCTATGTAAACAACATCTATCATTGTTAATTTCAGACACTTGGACCAGGCTAACAGTGTTCTGTTCAACTTATACAAACTGGCTACTGCTTAAAGGTATTGGCACAATTCTAGCAGCTTTATATTCCTTGTAAACAAATATTCAAACGCTAACATTCTACAAACTATACTGGGCGTTTGCACTGGAATAATGTCAATTGACAATGCACGTCGATCAAACTTTTTTTTGTTATCAATTCACTCATCTTCAGATGTTGTATTAGTATATTATGTATTTAGTTTACAAATAAGTCTGAAGGGATTCTCAAAGACAGAGCATCCGAAACTGATTAGCCGTTTTTCAAGTAAAGTTGCAGTAATCTTCAGCCCCTTGTCCCATATTGATCTTCTTCTTCAAACATTCTATTCATGCAAACTATAAGTTCTGTTGGTGAATCAATTATGAAACGACAAACCCGTCTAAATGGAATTGAAGCTGTAGAGTGAATATTCTATGTATAAAGTTACATTTATCGAAAGAGGTGAAATTATTCTGGTACAACATGACACAAAATAGCTTATCCCGGATGTTCAATGTTTCTTTTGATATCGCACAAAAACAAACATTGGTTCAACATAAAAAAGTCATGTTTCGCCAATTTCATCAAAAGCGTTCATATTAGGCATATTCGTAGCCATTGAGTAAAAGCTTTAAACCAACATTTCGAATATGAAAGTTCATGTTCAAGTTTAAATTTGTGTTCAAGTTGATGTTTCAACCTAACGAAAGTAGGTGACGTCTTTCACACATTGGTTCGTTTGTTCATTCTTAAATGTGACAATATGTTTTAAACTTCCATTTTTCCGGTTCGATGTGTTTGTACTTCATACATTCACAGGGGTTGAAGTTAAACGACCGCACAATCATACATTGTACAAATTGTGACAATGAAGTAGATATCGATTTGTAACTATATATAGATAATGGAATTACTTCCTAAACAAAGTAGAAGGCTCTGTAAATTCCTTATGCCCTCAATTACATAATTTATGTGCCATGAGAGTTACCATTCTTATCCAGACTGAAAAGGTTTAATTGAACATTCATGAATTAAACCTGTTAAGAATCTATATATATCTAGTGTTTAATTCTGTCAGTGAACAAAATTTTCTTACGGTGTCTAGAGCGTTACACATTTCATGAATTCTTTTAAAACATTGCAATTCGTTTAAGAGAAGTAGTTAATGTATTTATATTTTCCAGTTTTGAACAATAGTAATAATGATAATGAGGATACTTATATCGCGCTAAATCCACAACACAAAGGGACGTGCTCAAAGCGCTATTACACATTACCATATCTCATGTAAGAATGTCGATCCCTGATTGGTCCAAGTGACCATTAACAGATATCAATAAACACCTTTATACGGGTTGATAAATCTTCCTGAGCGTGATAAATGTTTTACATCCCGCAACATGAATAAAGCATGCATCCACGTCAATCATTCCATGTCACGTGACACAAGTTAAATGTCATAGTTTGTCGATCAATCAGCTGTTTTCAGTCAACATTTTCTTTGTTTTTTTAATGATATTTTGAGACATGCGGTTACATAAATACGTTTTAACAATCAATTTGTTCGGGTGACATCGTAATTTATCAGACCTTCGTCAGTGTTTATCCATAAACACTAACGCGGGTCTGATAAATTACGATGTCACCCTCCACTGAATGTTATAACTTATAGTATTACCCTGGTATTAGGACCAACATCGTTCCTTTTTCATTCTTAACCTCCTTGGGTAATACAACTTGAGCTGCCAAAATCAAGGCGCTCGAAGGTTATCTGTCACGTCCAGACCAGGTACTCAATTGTACTGCTCAGTGAACATTGGCACATTTCGAATAAAGTTCCTTGCCCAAAGTCACACCACGAGCCTCTCAACTCATACCTCAGTGTTGGGCAGTGAATCGCCCTTCATACTCTCAGTTTGTATCCAGCAAATAACCCACCCATCCAGTGAGTCACGCTCGTTGTTGCTGAACTTCACTGAAAACGATCGACTGAGCTTTGCACAGGACCATGTGCTACCACAAAACTATGTACAACGGTATCTCTTCAAACTAGATAAAATGCAACATTCCAACATTAATAAGTTTCTAAAACGGTTCTTCTGAGAACATATTTACAAAGACCGTGGTTATAAGCAGTTGAACATTCTAAAATGGTAAATGTTACTAATATATGAGTTTATACAAGATCAACCACATCACACAATATGTTTCTTAGTAGGTGGTATTTTCAGATACATGTCATGTATCTCCTAATGGTAGGATATTCATCATGAAATAAAAGATTTTCGGATTAATGTGGGAATTGCCAGTGACTAAGTTAATTAATTCTCGTCAGTCTATCCATCAATGACAATAAATGGACCAATTAGTAAAATCAAAGTAAATCTTCCACTTATGCAACTAAATTTTTCCACATTCCAGAAGTTTGTTTCAATGAGAATAATGAAGATTAAAAATAAAATGTACATGGTTAAATAGATTAATAATATTTGAAATTGTTTCAAACAGTGATATACGTTTATATAGTACCAGGCTAAAACATGTTTATGAATTATAAATATAGTATAATATTTTAGGATCAGCTTATGCATCAATACGATCGTCTTGATAAACATGATTGTCCCACAGTTTGGTGTAATTATTTCAATGTTGCCCCACATGGTAACTGTTTCTATAGTTTTAAGCTTGTAAAATACTGATTCATTGTCAGTGTCAAAACCAGTTGCTACAAAAGGTTTGTGATTTTCAACAGATTCAACATAATTCCGTCCAGGGATGAACTAAACATATACAAATGGTTTGTATCTTGAATTATAACATGATAAAGTAACACTGTTGTCAATTACAACTCGTTACTTGTTTGCTTCGCTCGTTATTTGTTTTACAAGTAACTCGTTTTACTAAATATGTCACCCATGGGAAACTTGTTTGCTATTCTTTGTGTTTTATGCTCGTGATATGTCCATGTTTGCACTTTTTGTTGAAGAAATTTGTAAAATAAAATCATTTGACTTTTCGTATGGCGCTTTTCCATTGGCAACAATACATGAAAGCTGGAGGAATATTGGCCAATGCCAGAACAGAAATACGTCAAACACAAACATTATGGCACATATCATTGTTCTTTTGACATTCAGTATATATCTCTACAGTGTGCGCTCAGTTTTCAAATGAAAACTTCCTGTTTCAAAAGTAAAATCATTTTCAGATCAGCTTTTTTTAGAAAAGGAGATGCAGTGCTGTAGTTTACATTACTTCACACAATCAACATGTCACATCCACAGTTTTGGTGAAAACCTATTAAATAAGTTGACAAAATATCTGCTTCTACTCCAGGATTGCAGGATGGTTTCTTCGATGTGCTTAATTTGTGTAAGTGTTAAAAAGAGTATTCAATAAATCCAGTATTAGATTTAATTCAACATTTCAAATCAAATCTAATCAAATTTATCTTGCAATCTAATTTAGAGGTCCGGTTCTCGATTGCGCTTGGTTATTACTGTTGAGGTCCCAGATATCCAAAAGGTCAACTGTTTAATGTAAATGCAGTTTATAATGCAGGAAATTATGATGAAACAAGAAATGTGGATATAGCTTCTAAACTGTAGTTAGTTGATAGTTGACTGCCTAACATGTTATTTCACCTTATTCTGTCTACTTAATGTCATATACATTTTATGAAAGGTAATGAAATGCTTGTATTTGGCATACACTGGAAAGTGGTCATATTCAAAATGTACACATTAATTTGGGATATATAGTCGACCAGAAATAATAAATGCATCTCTTCATGAACTATTTGAAATACTTTTCTATCACTTTTTCTTATTATATTGCACTGCAAATGATGTGATTTAATAGAGCTTTGCATTTCTTATATTAATTCAAAATTAATTTCCCCCAAAACTTCCTTTTGCAACTAACGTTGTCGTTCTTAAACCTAAACTTGTTGTTGAATACTGATGAAATAAAATAAAGCAAAAGGAAATACGTTTGTTAACATGTCAAGGCTATCAACACATGTAATGGAAAATGTAATTGAGTTAGAAATTGTCATTGTTGTCATTGACATATGAATCAAAGTATGTAAAGCAACAAAACCATAACCTCATTTATCAATAAACGAATCTGTAAATTACTTCAGTTCAACCACAAGGGTCTGAAGTTCTACGCTAATAAGCCAGTGGGAATGAGGTAATAATTGGAATGCAGGGACCGAATAACCACTTCTTTTAACACCATGGAGATTAAGTCTAATTCTCCAGATCACCCCAGTCTCTTCATCACCCAAGTCTGACAGAGTTCCTGGTCTGTGGTTGGTACTGGATCCGGAGTCCTGCGGTGAATATTGATCTGTGAGCATTGTACTAGTTACCATACGTTGTACAGACAGTACAGTATGCGAAGCATCGTAATTGGCTTTAATATTATATTATTATATGTTACAACAGGTTGTAACAGAAGAATTGTATACACATACGCCCTGCGTAGAGGTCGTTTATAAATATAGATAGTAAAGCACTAGTTAGAGAAGATTTAGTATGTGACGAATCGTAATTGTTAGGGGTGTTACTTTAATCATGTAATGCAGTTTTAGAGATACGGTTTTAATCATTTTGTCTTCTGTCCTGAAAGATAAATTCAAATTACAGATAACAATAACATATAATTCTTCTTCAAACAGTTGGTCGATCACGTCCATCAGAAGGACATCAGAAGGACTTTTAATGTCATGCCTAGATTACTTGTTAAAAGAATCCATAATGTTTTAATGAAAATATAAATGTTATTGGTATAATATGATTCATTAGTAACTGTACAGTACATGATACATGATCAAACCAGGGCTTAATTGGAATGATTAAATAAGTGTATACTTAGGATATCACTGACCAATGTTTTCTAAATCATAAAGCTGTAAAAGCTAAGTAATAAAATAAAGGGGGAAAGCTGCACTCTAATATAATTTCATAAGAAACAATTGCACTGTGGATTCCCATGAGATTTGAAATGAACTACACAATACACTGGTAGAAAAGTTGTGTTAACATCCTTTATTATAGGTTCAATTGAGTGAGAAAGGAGACATTTTGTACTGCACGGCATACTTATCTTACAATTCTGGAAATTAATGTCATGTTGAAAGATAGTGTAGCTTTAGCAGAACAAGTACATTATTTTTTTTATAAAAAGGCTTACAAACGTTGAGATACTGGTCGGATGAATTATTCTAATCAGAGCAAAGATTAAAAAAGCATATTTTTCTCTCAGCATTTAGCAATGAAGAAACGATTTGATTTTTTATTGATCTTTGTATAAGGAACGTATTTGTGAATATTTATTTGTGTGTAAATATGAATGTCGCCATTATGTTCAAAATATTGGAGCCACAAAAGACTAATTGATTTGTCCAAGCCCATTCACAATTTACTGAAAAAGACTGTTCAACTCATCAAGCCAGCAAGGCCCGATGGGCTTAAGGCATGGCATGGAGTCCGGCCGTCGTACGTCCATTCGTCCGTCCGTCTGTCTATCCATAAACGTTTTGCCTTTTGGATTTCTTCTCAGGAACCAGTCAATCTAGAGAGCTGACAGTTTATGAGCAGAGGCCTTGGTCAATGAGGATTCTAAAGTGAAAATTTCGTGATCATTCGGTCATGACCTACAAACGTATTTTCATCTTCTCCAGGACTCATTGGCCAATGAGGATTCTTATTTGTAGATCTGGTGACCCTGTGATAGCATATATGGGCCACAGGGTTCATGATCTATAAACCCATTTTCATCTTTTTCTCCAGTATGAAAGGCCGTAGGGAGTTGAAATGTTATGTAAAGACTCCCTAGCCAAAGGGGAATCTAAATTGTAAAGATTGGTCACAGAGGCTTCGACCTAAGAATCTATAATGGTATTCTTCTCCATTACAAAAAGTATTTCAAATTTCTTCAACCTCTGATTTATACTTCTGGAAAATTTACATTTTGAAACTTATATAGTGTATTGTTTAAAGCCTGATGAGCTACTGAGCCAATGGCTCTATTTTTAACATTCATTTATCATGGAAATTTATATAATTAGGCCTTCATCAATTGATTTAATAGCAAGTAGAGTCTGAATCATCTGTTATTGTCAGAGGTCCATGTATTTCTTAGGAAATATTTCCAATTTCCCCACTTTTGTTTCTCACCAATATGAACAAACATATTGATATCTGAGATTCAAAGAGTTTTAAATGTTTATTTTTCATTTTCTATTAACGAGAATATTTTAAAGTAATGTGTTGTTTTCGTTTCTATTTTGATTATCAAATAAGTTAAATCACTCAATAGAGGAGGAATATATCTGAAACATTGTAAATATCAAGATGATGTCAGGGACAACATGTTCGTCTTTAATATGTCAGGGTGTCTATGAAACCATGTTTCCATAGTGTATGATTGTAATAAATATCTACAAAAGCTATGACAGGATAAGCGATTATGAAATTTGATTCGATTTAAGATTTCTGTTTACATGAATCATGGATATTTAATACGTTTTCCTCTTATAACTAAATTCCCTTCTTTTGTGTTGGTATTGTTGATATGCAGCATTTTAAAAAATATTTCTCGAACAACATCTTAGGCCCATGTATTATCAAAACATACAATCCAAGAAATATTTGCAGTAGTGAGAGGAGTGAGTGCTGTAAGCCATGCAGCACTGTTTACTCGTGCACAAATATGTGCACTATACAATGACTCAAACATTTAATATATAAGAACTACTAAACATATATAATATACTCTAATAAAGATTCCCGTTGTCGTATTGGCGGATTCACTTTCAGATTTTGGCGTTGTCGTAAAACATTCCCACATTTCAAGTCAATGTCCACCACTAACTGATCCTTTTGTCCGACAGTGCAAGTGTTTATTACGGCATCATCATAAAGTTGCTGTTACAGCTTTGTTATGGACGTTCTCAGATTGCTTTGCCCTTATTATTGCTGTGTGTTTGAACTTGCCCTTATTATTGCTGTGTGTTTGACCTTGCCCTTATTATTGCTGTGTGTTTGACTTTGCCCTTATTATTGATGTGTGTTTGACCCCAGACCCAAGTAGCATATCCCAACATCGATTTCTGCTAACATCAAACTTGCCCAATGCAGAATATACTTCTTCATTTGCACAATGTACAGCGATGGGTGATGTCATACTATTGAAATTACCGTGCCATTACAATTACAAACATTATCAATTTTATTTCTTTTTTATCTGGATACAGCATTTTCGTATGTATAAGAGAAGTGCACACAACAAGTCGAACATATTTATCTATCTTAAGTAAATAAGAGACGAAATAATCATATTTGTATTGTGAATAAGAATTTGATTTATATCATTCATAATTAACAATAATACTTACATTGATTTTAAATGTTTTCAGTCTCAGTTATTGCATAATTGCATATTGATAAAATATTAAAATGGATTATATTGAAAGGGGCACACGCATATACACAAATATCTAAATCATACAAACACGTTAAATCATCTTCATAATATCTAAGCGTTTCTTTATGGTAAAAATCAATAAAATGTATATCTGTCACTGTCTTCATGACACATATAACGCTTATTCATGTACTATACTTTTGGAAAATACATTATCGCACAAAAGTTGTTCTGTCAAGAACACATGATATCAGTGATTAGAGTAAACGAAATCAAAATGTCATGTACATCGTACTTGAGTTGACATTTCACTTTAGTATTATCCATAGTTTCCAGTCTAGCAATTGTTTACAGTCTATTTACTGAAATGCAATTAAATTGCACATGATGAAGATGAAACGTTAAAATGTGATGTAGTAGAATAGGTTGCATTGGAAAAAATCCCTGACACAGATTCAATAAAATCTAAGTTTGGATACATCAGATAATCAAATGAGTACCACGCCAGTCCTTGGTAATTTTATTATAAGAATAAAATTCGATAGCTCAACCCTGCAGTTGTGAATCTAGAGACCAGTAGAGTTAAACACAAGGCAAAACCAGGTTATTAATGCTCTAAACAAATCATGTGCATGGGAAATAACATGGTTTAGCATGGAATTGTGTGAATCTACACACAACTGAAGGTATAAGATTTACGTTTTCGAACTTAAAATAGCAACATCGAGATATCAATTATATGCCTACGTGTATTTTGTCCTATCATATTTTGCGTTTTGTTGTTACAAACTTTGGCAATGTTGAAAGTTTAATAGATATAACAAAAAGCAACAGATGATCATGATTATTAGTGCAGACACGTCTGAAACATACAACACCACTGGGACGTCGAATGTTTGCCTGCATGTCTCAAGGTGTCAACAGGTACTCTGAAATGGCAAAACCTCTCTTGAATTGTACAACAAAGAGAAAGTGGATCTTTGTATGCACGAATATATGCAACAACAATTCTTTCTTCCACACATATATGTTGTGAACCAGAGAAAAGAGTTCCGACTTCCAGCTTCATCAGGTTTATTACCGCAATTGTCACAGCCTCCACAGCTTACAACCTCAATCCCTTTTTCGTACACCAAATTCTATGGGATTTGATTTTATTTGCACTTAATCTTTTTCATGTGTTGCTGATTGGACGCACATATTATAGTAGCTTGATCAAAGGTGTCAAGTTTGCATAAGACATGGGTATCATTAGATAGCAATGTTAATCCTTCAGTTATCACCTCAAGTGTCACAGGTTGATAGATGATCATGTTACGTTTTCATAAACAATTTCAATCAACGATGACAGAATGATTAATGTAGCCATCATTTTATTGATCAGTTATGTTTTCTGCAAATTGAAATTAACAAATCTATTACTGATGATTTCGAAACCTTGAAAATCTACAATTTCCTTGATTATGATAAAACTGAAGAACAATCCCCTTTCAATTAACTCAACTTGTTTGAAAAAGAATGATTAATGTGACAATGCTGTCTCAAGTTCAGTGAGGTTGTATTCGACTAATCGTTTATTAATGATTTTAAAAACTATGAAAACAAGACTTTGATTATGATAGATTTGAAACACAGTACGTTTTCAACTAACTTCACTTGCGTGTGAAGTGTTACAGTTGTTTGTGAGCGCTAAACTATGTATTACTAATTTAATATCTAATGTATTTTTTTTAAAAACATGGTTATTACACAATGTTTAATAATATAGCGAACTGACGTAGACGTGCGAAAATGATTTATCTGCAATGCAATACTAGTGTTACAGAAAAGTGAGCGTGATGGATACACACACAGAGTTATCAAAAGCAGAGATCCGTGACGTGTCTCGTAATATAGCAAACTATACACTCGTTACGAAAAAACATGTTTTTCAACGTAACATTCCAAAAATATCAGTATAATCATCTACAAATATTGAAAAATTGTTGAAATTTGAACTAAAGTTAAAGGAGTTTCAAAGTTTCAATGAACAAATAACTATTAACTTGTAAGGATGTAAGCTATAAGTTTCGTGCAATTTACTATAATGTTTAATCGGCTATTCTGATTCTAAACTTCTTTTATAAATATATTAAACGTACATGCGTTTAGGGTATCAGTTGAATTATCATTGTTGGAGAACCGCAGGTTGAAGTACTATGTAAAGTTAACAAGATCTGGATGTGTTTCTCAGCTTGTCTATGTTAAAGGACGGGAATACTATTGTGAAGTACAGATTGAATTTGGTAACGGCAGCTGGTAACATGCTCTTAGTCCTGAATCGGGATTTATTTATATACCAATACTTTTCCTCGCACAACCAGAACTCCCGGGCACGCTCAGCCCGTGCTGCGTTGTATGGTTATCCATGTTTGGGACTTAAAATGCAATTGATAAGGCACAATGACGGTATTGTCAACGCAGACACATTCATTGAGCCGTCAGCTAAAACTTGTAAATGTATGGGCCGATCGTGCTGCACGTGCATCTCGCTGAAATGTACAAACTAGAGAAAACAGAAGCAAGTTCAATATGCTAAGACATTTTGCAACCAAGATTAAATAACATTAATATATTTTTTTAAATACAGAATTTGTTTATATTATATCACGCATTATCAGAAGCTTATTCGTTTGGTCATTAAATAAGGTACAACGTATCAACTGGTCTCGTGGTCTAATGGTTAGTTCGTTTGGCCAGAACGCAACGGGACACGGGTTCGATTCCAGGTTATCTTATATGTTAATGTATAATCTGATATCATCACTTAGATTGTGAAGTTTAAAAAACTGTAGTTAATTATAATAATAACAACAACAACAATAATATTAATAATAATAATTGTGTATATTTATATCACGCACTCTTCCATGCATTGAATGCTTGCTCAAGGCGCTAAACATATTATTTCCCTGAAGGAAATTGTACTTTCGGTGCTGCTTCTAAGCGTCCGCGCGACCATATAGGTCCGCACTTTCCGTGTTCAGGTACCAATTTAAACAGCTGGGTGGACTGAGTGCAATGTGGATGAAGTGTCTTGCACAGGGAAACAACACAGCATGAGACCCAGGTCACAAAATTTTGATGTGTCCACCGGGATTCGAACCCGGGTCTCTGGTGTGAGAAGACAGCACGCTAACCACTACACCACTGTGTAGGCATATCATACCAGGTTGTTGCTCTCCTTGTGCGACACAGCGAGGACCCTCTGATGGGTTGTTGGACGGTATTCATGTCATTAATGCATGACTAAATTACCGTCCATATACTGTGTACAATATGGACGGTAATTTAACCATGCATTAATGACATGAATGCACTCATTAATTAGGGATATCACCTCGTGTTACGTTTCGACAAAATAACAAACCGGTACTATTTTAATATTTCAAAACCTTTGTTTATAGAAAAAGTGGAATTTCTGGCAAAGTGACACAAATTATTTTCTGACAATGTGCACGACTTCAGACCTCTACTGCCTTAAACCAAGTTTTGTTTCATACATGCACTTGAATAGCTGTTTTTTCCTCCGACACATCTTTGTATATAGAGTCTGCACTTTACAACTTCCACTGGGTTTAGATATTGTCGGTAGAATTGATTTACCAAAATAAATAAGGTTTTGCATGGATGGATTGTTTGAACAAGAACAAAATAGGGTACTGGGCTGCAGATTACTGTAACATTACTTGAAAATTGTTTTCTTATCAACGTCCGATTTCAGTAAGATCCTACAGTAAAAATAGAAACAAAAGAAAACAAGGTATGTCCTTTCATTATAACCCACATACATAGGTGGTGTTCTATGAACCAATCAGAATTAGGAAAACACTTATATGGAAACAAAGTACAATTCTGGCTTTATTTTGATGAAAACAATAACATTGATAAACAAAGTTCCCCTCAGTGACAATAATGAGGAAACTTCGTCATTGAACTCCACATCAAGACCGGGCATGTTCAAAGCGCGCAGACATGTTTACCCTGGTGTAAGGTATAGCATCGTTCCTTTCTCATTCCCTTTGTTTCAGTTTATAAACACAATCTAAATCTAATTAAAAAGAAATCATTTCGTCAGTTGGCAAACTTTTAACGTCTTTATTACAATTGGACACTGTTTCATAGTTAGTTCAATGCTCTAATATGCGCTGTCGCATGAATTATTGACTACTAATTTGCAATCCACAAATTAGTTTATACTGAAAGTAAATCCGATTTTGTTCTGAAAATTTCCAGCAGTTTTCAAGGTGATAGGTCCTGGTTAGTGGCTTGCAAAATCAATAGGTATGATCGTTTTAAATATTACTAAAATTCGGATGTTATAGAGATGATTTTAGATCATTTCCAAATCTGAAGTAAGAGATGGTTTTATTATATTTCGGAGTGAGATACCAGTGAAATAAACCCTAAACCATTGCTTAAGGGCGATGACCTTTATATAACCTTTATCGCCACTCGTGTGACGTCATTAAAACAATGTAATGACGTCATAATTGCAGCTCGCAGACGCTTTAAGCTCACCTTTGCAATCAATTTATTTCATCATTAAACACAGAAATAATGATATAATAATTAGAATCTGTTTTCCACCACAAATACTATGTTTATCTCATCTCGTGAGGACATAAGTTGATATTACATCCATATTTCACTCGTGAAATATCCACCTTTCTAACTCAGTCGATGAGAGAAACAATGTATTTATGGTAGAAATATTGTTGTGACTAGCTTCATCAATATTCTCATTCCTGACACAATAGATCATGCTTTGCTTAAATATCCTTCAAAAGCATTTCTTCATTTTCTTCTAAATCAAAATTTCTAATGACGTTAGCATTTTGTCAAAGTCAAATTTGTCATCAAAGTCTTATTTTTAAGATGGGTTAAATTCATACTTAGGATACAACAATACAAATTAATCATTCAAATATTCAAGTTTATTATAATTGTTCTGTTTATATAAGGAGTCAGGTCCACTTGTGTGACAGATTTTGCTGTTTGGATGAAACTGTTAACTTTTGTCTCACTTGACATATTTTCCTCGACATTTCACTGTATTCAGCCAATTGCTAGTAAATCTGAGTGCCGTTACCTTATAAGTTCATTATATTGTCCAAACATTGTGCATCTGCGTTTAAATCAGTTAACGATTCGTCATCTCTTTCTGATGTCCTCTCTACGAGCATGTACTGTCATACCAAAATTGCCTTCGGGAGAGAAAAGGCTTTCATATTACTAATCCTTGAAGAGAATTTTAGTGGGTTTGTTTCCTTTTATGAAAACATCTCAACAAAGAAGACACATTTTGAAGCAAAGACGCAATATTACCATCAATCACAAATTAAACATTTCGGTAGTATTCAAACAAAGCCAGATTTCCGTAGAACAATTTTCTTTGTGTTTTTTTTTATAAAGGGGACTTTCCATAAAATATTATTTTAATGTTCCGTTTGACTGAGACCAAATTAAAGTGAATATTCAGCCATAAGTAACAGAGAGAACCCTTCCATATCACAGTTTATCCTTATTTATCCAGTTTCTCTATCTACATGTAATTATAACATTTTACTACACCAATGAGAAGAAGTGCACTTGGAATCAATAGCCCTGGGTTGTCCAAAATATTGTCAAAGGGTATGCAATAATGCACATAATCAAAACATGTCAAAACTCAGTTAAAATATACATGTCAGAATATATTACTTTATACCACAATTTCCAAAAGCCTCTCGAATATGCATTGTATTGCAACATGTTAATATGTTTGGACGGTAATCGTGAGATTTGTTCTTGTGATAGTTTGTACCCTGGAACCTTCATTCAAGAATTGTTCTATTAATGTAATACTGATAAAGATTATTGATTCATAAAGGAATTAAATAGTCTGAGGCAAATCATACGTGACCACAAGAAAAGATAAAATTATTGCTTAATCTAAAAAATTTGATTTCCCTAATAAGATTAGAAAACAATATTCGGGTTAGTAACTTTGCTGTTCCCTGCAGCCCAGCAGACTGTATTGATTGTCCTCTTCAAACTAAGATTTATCTCCTAACTCCAATAAGATACATTTTGTGCATCAATTACCAACCCAGAGCATTATCTAACCTCAGTGATTGTCGCCAAGTGCAGATTATATTAAATAAAGCAATTTTTGGTAGAACCCACAACTATTCAAGTGCATTTATCGTTGGTTTATGGGAGTAGAATTCTGAAGCCAATAAATGACATGGTATCGTCAATTGAGTTTGAGTAACCTCGGTATTGCTTTTCCAGTTACAGAACTCAGAATAACGTATTATTATGTAAATTATATCAGAAAACGGCTAGTGTCAGTTTCTAAGAAATTATGAAAAGGTTACATTTTATAATACATGAGGTGACACACTTCCAAAAGACATAACTATGAATACACAGAACTATAGTTATATTTGAAGAAAGACTAACAGTAAGACTCTGAAACAAATATTGCAGAAGGTATTGAAAATGAGCCTCTGTTTTCGGAAAATTTTCAACATTTGGCGAAATTGTAATAATTGTATCTCTGTCCTAAAATTGTCAAAACTCTTACAGCCATGTAAGGAAGGAATATATCGTGTACTCGAAACAGAGATCTCTGTAGTGCAACAATGTGGGCCAAGTCGGTACTGGTTGGTACTCAAAGTTTTGTTTGAGTCATATTTCGTTCTTTAGAGCGTATAACTTTTTCATGACCTGTTCTATTCCATTTGAATCAAGTAAATAAAAATCCTCATCACATGCGACTGCTTGAAACAGTAACCAAATTATGACGTAAAAAAGACAACACAATAAGGAACAAAAGGACAAGTGTTCCCTTGAAAAAGTAGTGTGTGCATATCTGTTCATATGACATATATGACACAGTTGATGGTTCACCAAATGGGTGATAACAACCAAACGGTTCTGTTGAAATTGATTTGCTAATATCCAAGACGTAAATATGCTAATATGTTCATTTCGATGTGTGGTTCAGTGTAAGGATCTCGAGGGAAATCAGTGGTGGTCTCTCTCAAACAGGATCACAGTTATAGGACTGATGTCAAGTGCTTATATGTCAAATATGTCATTTTTCATTTTACTACTTGATTAATCTTTGACACACTGTTTTTAGTGTCATAAAGTGTTTCTCATAATACAAAATATATTCTGTAAGTATCACTTATGGCGCTGACACACCAGACCCAGTTATACAGTAATAGTAAGAAATGGGTCATGCTAGAGGATTTTCGAAATTTAGGGATGGATCCGTTGTCATACTATGAATGAAACTTTCCTTCCACGTTTTCAGTTCAGATTTCTACAGCTGTACGTAGAAATATGTAAATTATGTTTGTTTCGTCCCTGCCATCTACTACTGCCTATGTGTACCTGTCTTTATAAATATCAATCAAAACAACAGTCTGATTAAAATCGACGGTTTTCCATGGAATAAAAATTGCAAAATAGTACATCTACCGGGATACGAACTCATATCAGTCGTAGGTTCCATGCAAAAACCGTCTGATAACAGCCCGTAGACTCGCGTGTTCGAGCGCAATTCAGGTAGCCAATCAAAAGATGCCCAACAAATGCTTTCGGTGCGAGAAGCTAGGACCAGATAACTCCAAACAGCTATCCTTTTGTCTGTTCCGAATGCTTTCAAAACAGCGACCGTTTAAATACTATGATGTGATTGGTCAGCTATTTGACTGGGCTTTGGCTGCGCTAAACTGGTTCGGAACACACGCCTATACGGGATGTGCTCAGACCTTGTGGCGAGGAATCTACAGAACCTGTTCGTATCCCGGTAGATCTACATTATTTTGCAAATTTTATTCCTCGGAACAAGGTCGATTTTAATCAGACTGAACAAAACAAATAACAGTTTACCTTTGTATATGGATATTATATATAAATAAATAAATAAATTCCAAATTTTCTCAAACAATCATCAATCTATACGAAAATCTTAACAGAATGTTGACAGACAGTGTTAAGATTCAAATGTAGTGTTGATAGTCTCAATTTACAATTTATCGTTGGTCTCCACACAATTTGCTTCTGTTGTTGTATAAAAGTGACAGGAAAATAAAAGGGTTGTTTTAGATATTACCATTACCATGGTATTAAAAACATGATGCGATCTCTTTTGACCATTACAACATGTCCATGGTGTAATGTCAGTACTAGATGTCATGTATTCCATCATTTCCATCTCTACTACATCATCCACGAAAATTAATCTTTTTAAATGAACATTATTCATTATTTTTAATTCATTTAATTCAGTTCTCGTGTTTATCATGTCTATCCATCAGGTTTAATTTCAAGAATTTTCAATTTATACAGAATTTGTATTACATGTCACGAAGAGTTTGTGAAAATGCTCTTAAACAAATTGCATACCATGTTCAACTGATCCTTACATTGACAACTTAAACAAAGTGAGGATCTTCTCATGAGGTACGTTATGTCGTTTCACTGCACTCGTTATAGTCCAAGCTAAACAGTGCTTATTGCTTGAATTATCTATATCGAGGGTAGATTCGTGGAAAAAAATATATTACCATATCCCATTGTTCTGGTTTCAATATTTACAATAGTTGTACTTTTATCATTTGCTTTGGTATATTGATGATAGATTTTATGGTATTGCCAATTTATTTTTAAGTGCATACTTATCTCTAAAGAACTATTGACGTTTATAATATGTGTGTATCTTGATATGATTTTGAATTAATATTGCATTCATGTATTGTATTGCAACTATTAAAATTGATAAGATATATGAACTTCGGAATTCGCCTATTTTTCTGCAATGTTTTTATTCTGTTTAACCTTTGATAACCTTTAAGATTTCCAAAAGTAATGAAACAATATATTTTGTTGAAAAGCATTTATTTTGAAGACTGGTATTTAAAAAGCAATCCTTTTCAGTAATGCTATGCAGCTGGTCACTTGCAGGTTTATGTGGTGATTAGTTCTTGCTAAAGCTCAAAGGCAATCGTGAAGCCATATACATTGTATAATTACGCTGATTGTCTGAACTGGCGAGATATATGGTAAGACTTTTAACAGTCTTGACAACAAAGCCCAAGTGCTGAATCAATCGTTCGACAGATCTCACGAGGATCATTTCTGTCGCTATTTATTACTTTAGCAATTTGCCATCCTGGATTCGTTCAACATTGATTTAATGTCCAATGTTATTGAAGTTGGATACAAATCATCAGAAAAATCCCTTGTGTAAACTGGGTTTGGTGTTGAAAGACACAAGAGAAAACGTTATTAATCGGTGTCCATGTCAAAGATGTATATATCAAACAGTAAACGTAAAAATAATTACAACATGTTATTAGGATTGTTTTAAAAATTGACTCCAAACAATACATTACTGGTGTACTTTGAGGTATATAATCACAAGTGAAAGAAAGAAACGGCAATCATAATCGGCAAAATAATTGACTTTCCTTTGAAAACTATCATCTTATGGTCATGTTTAAGAAAGTGACCCCATTGTCTCACCGTGGTCTTCTTTTACGGAGAAAACCTCTTTTAGGTTTTGTAGTGTACATGGCCTACTTTAAGTAAGCCCCGGGATTGTATTTTTGAATACTCACAATTTCAAGTAATCATGTCCGGTTTCGATCTCTGGACCCTTCGCTTGCCACAGGAATGCTCTTACCAACTGAGCTGTGAAGGACCAAGATATCGGAGCTAATTGTTTGTTAGTGTGAACCTGTAATATACGTGATACGGGAAGCGTGTGTAGCTCCATTGCACAGGATGAGTTGGAGGCGTGAAGTACGTGTAGATCGCGACTGTGCTCTCTTCGCATGACAACTCATCTCAATAGCAAATACTATTGAATCCGTAAGAATTTTGAAATATTAAAATGAATCTTCGGCCTCAATCGGTTCATTAGTTCTTCTGAAACAAAACCTCTGGGTCGGTTTTGATCTTTAACGTCACCACTGTTGTCCTGAATATTTCTGATTTAATATAACCGTATTTGGTTCATCCTTAGAATCGAATACATACCTCATCCGTACGAGTAGGATAAGAATCAGACTCATTTAATGACTAAAATCGACCAAAAGGAGCAAAAATTGCAATAAGATTTATTGATTGAGAAGAGATAGAACATAGTTGTACTTGTAAGTAGGGTAATCCATGTCAAAATGAAATATAGTATTCATCAAAGCAAACGTTGTATTTTGGACATGATAAAACTTGTTCATAACACTTATGGTTCTTGAACTTTCTGTTAAAGGGGCACTAGCACGCTTTTTGCAAATTTTATTTTTTCAAAATTCCCATTTACAATGAAAGTTTATGTCAATTATATTTACTTTAGAGGGTGAACATCTTATTACGCAAACCAATTATCCGAAATGATAATAACGGTGTTGCGCATAAAGCAAACATTGCATGGTGGCCATTTTATTGTGAACACTATACAATTACAGACTGGCGATGAGGTCAATACCTGTTTTTATGGACCCGAGAAAACAATATTGACCAAGGACGAAGTCCTCGGTCAATATTGTTTTCTCGGGTCCATAAAAAAACAGGTATTGACCTCATCACCAGTCTATAATTGTTTTATTATGTAATTAATACAGAAACGAAAGGATAACAATGAAATACAGTCAAAAATGCAATTCGGTTTGAACAGCTGGGCCTACGGTCACATGGCGTCATGATAACAATAGCATGACGTCATGCAACAATCGTTTGACGTCATGCAACGATCGTTTGACGTCACTCAAGTCAATACGGCTTTTGGTCGGACTCGGGCTGGAGTCAATATGCTTTTCTGTCGACAGTCACGTGGTCGCCTTTCAACCAATCAGATCGCTGGGAAAATATGCTTACATAATAATATACAATTATAGACTGGTGATTCGGTCAATACCTGTTTTTATGGACCCGAGAAAACAATATTGACCAAGGACGAAGTCCGCGGTCAATATTGTTTTCTCGGGTCCATAAAAACAGGTATTGACCGAATCACCAGTCTATAATTGTTTTATTATGTATTTGACACAGGAACGAAAAGAAGACAATGAAATACAGTCCAAAATGTAATTTGGTTTGAAGAGCTGGAACTACGGTCAGATGACGTCATGGTTACAATAGCATGACGTCATGCAACAATCGTTTGACGTCATGCAACAATTGTTTGACGTCACTCAAGTCAATATTGCTTTTGGTCGGGCTCGGGCTGGAGTCAATATGCTTTTCTGTCGACGGTCACGTGATGGCCTCTCGACCAATCAGATCGCTGGAAAAACACGCTCACATAATAAATGTTATTATTTCGAATTACTGAAACGATTCCCATAGCTACCATGGTAACCATGTACACTCATTTTTAACTTTATTCTCCGAAGAGAGAATGGTGTTTTACTATTGATAAGGTTATTGTTCAAATACATTTCATCGTCTTATTTCAGCGAAATAAAACGTGCTACTGCCCCTTTAAACCTTCAAAACCTGATCTGTATTCATACATAGACTAAGATATCGATAATGTAAATGTCCTCAGGTGAGAATCTTCAAGACAAAAACTATGCTGACACGTAGGTGTTACTTATCACTCAATCAGTCAATCGATTATGGTGTTTCGAAGCAAACATTGACCAGGGTGGAGTATCATTGATATCCTCAACCAAGAGAATCAATTATAAAAGAATAGTGTATCATCTTAGGAAACTATTGGTCAGCGTGATGAATACGATAAACTGACGAACAAAAGAAATAAATCACCAACAAGCAAATATTATAATGTTCAAGTTCTGCAATCGACGTTCAGGAATGTTGTTAACTATGCCGGATAGAACATAAGACTTTTCAACATGTATGACATCCTACACCGACACTGCGTCATAGAATTGAAGTTCCAAAGGATAGATTATGTCGACAGTATCTTTTATTTACATAGTTTCAATATTTTAACATATGGAACTTAAATGTCCAATATTGTGTCCAAAACAATTTTAAAATGATGTCAGTTCCCTTTGCATGTGTGATTGAACAGAAAAAAATAAAATCCTGAAAAATAAAATTGTGATTATTTAATATATGATATATTATATATAACTACTTACTGCAAAATATGTACCTATCAAAGACATTCAAAATCAAGTTCATCCAAAAGCAGTAATTTGTTTTTTTACTACTATGTATAGTTTCCTTTGATTGTCAGTTTAGAAACAATTTGTCCTACCCCACAGTAATAAGCAAACTCTCTTACGCCTAACCTTCAGTAATAAGGGAACTGTCGTACACTTTCTCTACAGTAACAAGGGAACTGTCGTACACTTTCTCTACAGTAACAAGGGAACTGTCGTACACTTTCTCTACAGTAATACGGAAATGTGACAGATGGACCACTTTGCAGCAACATGAGTTGTTAGTACAAGCAAGGAAACTAATATGATTCATGTGCATTTCATGTGACCTGTCTGTCATCCTTGGAGATATGGTGCCAATGTTGCCACCTTGAGTCTGAGAACGCAGATGGGTAAAAACGAACGACACCGTCAATACAAGGGATTCATATACACCAGACCAGGACGTATAGTTGTTGTTTAATTAGTACCCTCGAAGAAAGGGATGAGAACTTAGTGACAACTGGAATAACTGTCTGATAACGTTTGGTGGATATAACAAGAGTTAAATGGGATGGTGCGAATTAAACCAATTCATTAAATAAATAAAGAACAAAATTGAAATCTATTCGAGCTGTTTGAGTTTGAATACTCAATTCTTGATAAGATATATAACCCACGACAATACATGGAAACCGATGCTATAGTTAGATACGACCTCTGACATTACCACAAACTGCTCATTCAGTACTCACAGATCAATATTCACCACAGGATTCAGTACCAACCACAGATCAGGAACTCTGTCAGACTGGGGTGATGAAGACATCTGGAGAAATTGACTTGATCCTCTCGCTGTTGATAAAAGTAGTAATTACATCCCTGAAGTCCAATTATTACCTCATTTCAACATGAATAATTACTGTGTACCCCTGACCTACCAATTTAAGTTGCGTGTCCGTTATCACAAAGTGATCAGCAAAAGTAATAACCGCATTACATACTCAGAATAATTAAAATTCATCCTATTCTGTCGAATATAAGTCTAAAATTTTGCCTCTACCGGGATACAAACTCGGATTGCTCTCCTCAGAGTCAGACGGCGCTCGTCACAGATCCATGTTTTAATGCTGAAAAGTTGTATGCATAATAAATAACAACAACGCGATCTACCCGGCCCTGGATCCCACTAGTATCAATCTTTATTCAATACTTAGAGGCCTGTGGCCTATAGTACATTTAGTGAGAACAATATGTACACACTTATACAATAAATGTAACAGCATAGCACATCACATCACATATTTCTGCTATTTGACATCTTTTCATGCTACATATAAAATAGTATATCATTTCACATCTAGTGACGTCATATATTATATTTTCATATCATATACATCACAATCCAACATATACATTATATCATTAAATCATGTCTGTACACGGAGCCATAATAAATGAACATAGAAAGGTTTTGTAAAATATTACTATTTGTGTTTGATAGCAGGATCCCACTAAAGACAATCCTTGGTCCAGGTTAACGTGCTTGTCTCTCATGGCAAAGGCCGGGTTCGAATCCCAGCGTGCACTGTGTTTTGTCCCTTGACAAGGCACTTCATTCACATTGCACTCAACTCACTGAGATATTTACATGGGTACTCTCTATAGGGTCGCACGTAGCTTAGTAGTTGCACCGAAATTACAATTCAATCAGGGTAATAATACAAAGTGTGCGTTTTAAGCATGCAAATGGATACATTAACTATTATAGTTTATTGTCATTTCGTCGATGAATTACGTACACTAACATGAACAGAATTAGAGAACATTTGCAATTCCTTCTTAAGATATATTTTCCATCACGAAACTTCAATCATGATTTCTTGATCATGTTCTGTTAATTGAAATCTAAACATACTCGTCCAGTACAGCCAATATTCTAATAATACAATCTGACGAGGTCTGGAACCAGATAATTACAACATTACATTGCGTTAGTTTGATTGATAGGATTACCTCGGATTACCTTCGTTTTCAAAACGTAGTAGTCTTTTGGGAATAGTGAATTCTTATCCCAAGTGAAACGTATTGTAAAACTCCAAGAAAGTACATAACATTATTGTCTTGCACACTGATTGCTTAGTTGATGGGTTTGCATCTAATAACACTATAAAAACAAGTCACAAGCGTATGTTTCAACAATTGGAATCCCTGTGGGCACTTGGTGTTGAAAGCATAACGTCAATAAAAAGTTGTCTGTAAAGTAAAATGTTTCCTATTTCAGTCAGTCTGTGTTTTGATAAGTCAGTATAAATATTAAATCAAACAGAAACAAATATGGTAGTTCACATGTTCAGAACCTTTCGGAAACATACTATAAAAACATAATTTATTCATTAAGTATATATAGCATAAGTATAAGTATAAACAAATCAAGATATTTCTAAACTAGAAAAAATATTATTGATAGTAAATTAGCACCAGAATAATATTATTGTTTAATGTTACCAAAGGATATTCGAGATCTAATCAATAAATCACAGAATACTCATTAATTTCCTTATACAGACGAGATAACTCTTCATTGGCCAAATACCTAGATACCACGTCAATAATCTTTTGAATATCTCATATGCTTGAACAAGGACACAAAAGCTAGAAGGCCATGCACATTTAAAATTGACAATTGATGGTGTGCAGACACAAGGGTATCCTAGCTGTCTAATGTGACCTTACATACAGTTTATATGTCTCAATTCTATTCCCCAATATGAAATGTACAAGAAATAACTATAGAAGGTGGTTTAAAATTACTCCTAAAATCAGTCAATCAATTCCAGCTTATACCCTTCTAACGACAAAGTCAAAATAGTTGACATGGAAACCGGGAAATATATAATTTAAGAAGTTCAACCCCCAAAAGACACATCTACATAATATGGGGAGGTAGTGTACCAAACTTGAGGAGGATAGGTCACAAAGTTTTAGATATCAGCTCCGGAAACAAACCCTACCCTTAAACAAATATGTTTGCATTATTTGAGAAGACAAATATTCCACAACTGGGCCTCTTAGCTCTCTTAGCACTAAAATAGTCGTATGCCAATGTTAATGTATGTCTTAGCGCTTCGATAATCTAGGCCCGGCAATCTACTTTCCATTTCATAAGAAACACTGTTTTGACAGAAGTAGTACGTTCCCAACTCGTTCCAAAAAGTTCACACTACGTTCCTCATACGTCCAAGGAGTTTCCGTTGGGTTGCCACGGTGATTGCACTGCGTTTTCCAGGCGATCTCGCCAGAACCCCCGAACCGCTACGTCTGTTAACATGTTCAAAACAAACGCAGAGGTTCGGGGTTCTTGGTCGTTCTTGGAGTTCCCAGTGCGTCCTTGAGAGCTTCCACTGCGACCATAACACGTTCTATGAGTTCTTACTGCGCTTCTCTCGCGTTTTGCTTCATTTTAGAACCCACTGAGAACGCCTTGAAAACGCATGCCCAGTGTGACAGGTAGTGCTTAGTCTCATTGTAGTACTGTTTTTCTCGATGTTTTAAAAAGCGTTCTTTTTTATAAATGTCAAAGAATAAATGTTTTGTACATCACTTACAAACACTTGTTTTTACCATTTGTAAATTAGATAATAGAGTCCCCAGAGGAAAACAAAAAATCAAAACAACCAAGTCATATATAATTCAAAGTGTAATGAACAGAACACACAATTAGTCCTCTTAACAATACAGATTTTCAAGTAAGATGTAACAGAGATACAATTTGTCCCAAATATATCCTAAGGCTACAAATGTCTCAATGCAGTCTACAGAGACTTCTTAATAGGAATTTGGTGTTGTGTCTTTGCGTTTGTTGAGGCTAGTCATGATGGGTTTACAGATTATGATAAATGTCTCGTGTATGCAAAGGCTGCACTTGTTGCTTAAGTTGCCAAATGTATTTGCTTAGTTCTGTGGCGTTTTATTTATTTTTTGCTTGGATTGTTGAATTGGGTTTTGTGGTTGTTGAATCTTGTTTTAAACTTTTTATTTTGCTTAGTGCTTGGTGTATATATATAGATTATTACCTGAAAAACTTTAACGAAACGAATGTTAATTGTTGTATTGCCAGAGCGAGAGCGAGGGTTATACATACATTTGCACGAGTTTCGTTTCATATGGCACACTTTCGAAGATAATAATTTCTTTATTACCCTTTCTAGTCCATATGTTTCGCGTAAATTTAGCCAGGAAACGGACCTCTCCCATTGCGACAAGTTACAGTGACGTCACGAAAAATAGTTTTATGACATAACAGACGACGAAATACGGTAAGTAGCGTTGAAACAATGTAATCAATCTGATTAAAAATCCATCCTAATCTGAGAAATAAAATCTTCAAAATAGTGCATCTACCGACAAATATAAAGACACTTCTCACTTGAATTGGTTTATTTCATTTCAGAAACTAAACGTTAGTCCATGTCATGCCGGGTATGACGTCAAGGTATTCAAACTGGTGAATATATTGACGGACTGCATTTAGCATAAAGCCAGAAATAGGAATAAATTTATCAGACATTGGCTAAAATGATAAAGATATTAGTTATTAGTAACATTAGAAACATATATAATGGAGTGGCTGATGTTGAACAGGAAATTTTAATTTAATAAAAAATATACATGAAAACGTTTTAAATCTATCTTTATATTTTTTTCATGACGATGAAAAGCAATTACAATTTGTCATGTTTCTACGATGTATATTCCTATGATTGCTGTGATATTTAAGTTTAATTACAGTAAAAGAAATCTCAGATGTTAAATTTCTAAGTGTTTCCCTTTAACAGTCCTAATCGATGGCTGTACATCACGACCTGGATCCACTCCTGAAGCTGAGAATCAATTCACTGGTTGACATGCTTCAGATTTCCTTGATATGATACCGCCCAGCAGGGGTGTTCCTTTGAACCTTGCTTCTCTCGGAGGTTGATTTAGCAGCTTCTGTGGATCTTCACTGCAGGCTATTTATGTGACAGGTCCTTTTGTTTTATGATGTAACAAAGATGTTGTTTAAAAGGATTTAGCAGGGAATTTGTTTTATAAAAAGAATTGCTTCAACAACTTGCCTTGAAGCTGTTTCCTGCTGCTCAGAACAGAGGATTCTCAAACATATATTTTCTGTTTTGGAAGTTTTGATCTTTGGCTTGTGAGGGATCTTTTACTGCTTGCCCTTTGATGATATCATATTAGAACTTAGATGTCGTTCGTATCAACATTCATGTCGAACCATATAGGCTAATATATGATGAAAATTTAATAATGGTATTTTAGACGTTGGATACGTGATACAATCACTTTATATGTCCTAAAACTTATGTTATTTAAGATTATAACAATGTATGAAAAATAAAATAGGCATAATCAGATCTGAGCTATTTTTTGTGTTGTTTTGTATAAAATTGGAGACCTTTATCATATCTTATTTTAAACACCTATAAAATCCAATAAAACATCAATCGTAAACAATTACAATGAATATAAAATCAGCTTTGTTCAAAGTAATATAATACTTTATTACCCATATGATTGAAAATAACCGAGTTAATATTATTGATATGAGCACATGTGCACATATCACGTTTGCCTAGCAACCATTGTTTCACCGCGACGTCCCTTGTTTCGTCGTCTGTGACGTCATAAAACGATTGTTCGTGACGTCACTGTAGCTTCCCGTCGCAAGAGAAGTGGGTCATTTCCTGACTATTTTTACGCTAAACAAATGGACTAAAATGGGTAATAAAGAAATTATTACCCTCGAAAGTGTGTCATATTACTTTTACGAAACTCGTGCAAAATTATGTATAACCCTCGCTCTCGCTCGGGCAATACAAAAATTCACACTCGTTTCGTAAAAGTAATATGACACACTTCCTCGGGTAATAATCTCTATATAATTGCCTCCACTGAATAACACCTAATTCGATGAGCTCATCATCTCCGCAGGGCCTCAAGACGCGCCATATAGTCGTAAATATTGCCTCTAAACTCTCCAACTCGTATCGTCTCATATAACCTCTATTACAATACAAATGTGCTTGTGCCATACTTTAAAGAAACGGATTCTTTATTTTAGTTACTATCAAAACTTTATTGTAGATCAGCCAGGTTCTTTCAAACTAAGTGTTTCAATATGTCTTCTACTGTCGAATGCAAGTAACATGGTCCGCTTTAACAACTCAGCGACAAACGAAAACCAAGATAATGTGAGCCCAAACGAGACTGGGGTAGAGTACCAGATATGTTCTTGTTTATATTGAAAATGGTTGAATTCAGGAAGTCCGTGTGTTGTGAGCGATTTGGAAGTGTACCAGACCCTTATATTGCTGTAAACTGTCCGAGAGCTACCGACTGATGGGGACGTTTAACACATGTACAGGTTTAACATCTCTAGATGATTTTGTTCGATAGAAGAAAGAGAGGAAGCAACTTTGACATCTTCGGTTCATATATATACAATTTGTGATGAAATCATCACAGATCTTTCATATTGGTTTTAATTTGATTGTTAGCAATGGGAATTGAATTTAAACTTGGATATCAAAATGAATAAACATGCTTGTGGATACTAGAGCCCAAAATGATCCCTTATAAATGCAGTTTGTAAAACGTTTCTATATTAGCTGCTGCCGTACTACCTAATTACCATCTGTATTAAACAATAACTATAGTGAGTGGATAATTACCGAATTATA